>JAWZYV010015448.1:1200000-1913834 GCA_038373885.1 Cheiracanthium punctorium
ACTTTACTATACCTAGACACCACTTTTATGAATATAATAGCATCCGCTCCCAAGATAAGAGGGTGGCAAGGGACTTTAATAGGCACGCTTACGGTATTTTCTGACCAACAACAACGTCCGGAATTCCGCACAAATTAAAGCGTGATGTCAATATTAAGCACGACGTATTGGCGGAAACCTTCAAATTTGTTGTGAATTACATCTTCTAATTGAGGACACTCAATGAAAGCAGTATGTTTCTAAACTCAAATTTTCAGGAAGATTAAAAAACAAAAACCTTCCTGGACGAGTGTTGTCTTTGTAGAACCTTCGAAACTTTCTACCGTCCTAACAAGGACATACTTCGTTTTTTAGTGGTTCGGCTTCAGGACGTTGAAGAACCGACAGTGCGACCTGGAAGATTTTTCTGTCAGTTAATTAAGATTTTTGACAAATGTTGTTTTTGTTGAGACTTCATCGATTCTTACAGATATATGCTGTTGCATCAACGTATGAAACTATTGGGAGGGGGGAACTACTTGGGATAACCAGGTCTAAATTCATTGAGTCAGAAGAACCATTGATAAGAACTAGAGTGCGAAAAATCTATACGAATTAAAACTAATATGTTTTGTACAATGTGTATACATATTGTATATACTGCACAAGTAGCGCAGTACCATTTCCTCTTGGTGGCGACTTTCTAAACTAGTTGTTTCTTTTAACCAGTAATTTTTATTTCTAAAAAATTGCAGACAATTTTTTATGTAGTAGTCGTCATTTTATGGAATTTTTGAAGCGGAACTTTAGCTGTAAAAACGTTAAAAATTTAACACATTTTTCAAAAAAAAAAAAAAATATGGAATTTTGTTTTTGATGGGTGGACACTTGCTCATCAAGCATTTTGCCACTACTAAGGCCCGGATTAGTCTCCATTTTATTAGGGATCACCCAGTGGTCGGCCAGCGTTACCCCCTCAAAAAATTATAAAGAAACCAGACTCTGTTTTGTAGAATATACCTGATGATATTATGGGACATCTTCTCATAGAACTCATAATTTTTGGTGAAAATAATAGAATTCATAGCTCAAGATGTATGCCTACTTCCATCTACCTCTAATAGTTTTCCCGCATAGACAATAGTGAGTACATATACATTAGGAAATATATACACACTATGCAGATTATAAACATCCCTTCATTATCGTATGCATAAATTATAGAAAACGAGGGATTAATTACAAATTGGATTAATAACAGTCCGAAGCGAAAGCCTAAATATTTTACCTATGCAAGCACGTTGTACTGTGAATAGTGTTAGGGACTTATTTAGGATGATAAGAGAAAACTTGATAAGCGAAGCGAGAATAGGTAACTGGTTTTATGTTTAGGAAGAAGAATATAGGTTGGTAAATTCGAAAGAAAAATGATCTATCTAATGAAAATTTTTAAGTAAAGTAAATAAAGTAAATGTAATTTTAAACATGTAAAATTATTATTACAAAAATTTAAGATTGATATATTTTAAATGGTATCTGAGCTTTTTAAGTTTTATTGGTATATACTGCTTCTAGTTTCATTCTATTCCAGTTTTTTCCAATCCCTTGTTTGTCGTAAATCCGTTTAATTTCACTGCTTCATAATTATAATTGAGTTTATTTAGGACTCTATCATTATTTAATATCTTTCATATCCTAAAGACTGTAGCATATATACCATCTTCCTTTTTAATCCTCCTCTAGATTTCATACTACAATTTAGATCCTTATTAGAAGATATTAGACATCTAAATATTTATAGCGCTCATCAAACGCTAAGAACCGTCTGAAGGAGTTTTGAAGCCATGCACTTAACAGTTTTCTGAGTCAGAAATCATATATTAAACTCTGGGCTCAAAATTTTTAAGTCAAAATTTAAAATCAAAGTTTTCTTTTCATGCAATGAATTTTGACTTATCTTTGTCGCAATAGTCTCATTCAGATTTTCAAGACTTATTTCTCCGAAAATTTATTTACTTTTAAAAGATTGCCAACATATTTTTTGTCATATATTCAGTTATTTCTTATCTGTTTCATTTTGTATTTCGCAATAGGATAATACACCAAGTCTGTGCAGAAACTACTCAATACGAAAAAAAAAAAAAAAAAAAAAAACTATCAGCAAATTTTCTAGTTTATCTGGAAAAGATCTTTTTTTTTTCTTTTCTTTAGCACTAAAGATATTTTTTAAAAATCCCAGATCATTATTTCCTTTCGCTTACTTTGATATGCAAAAGTTTCTTTAAAGAGAAAATAACCGCAGTCATTCTTTCCGCTACGCATTTTCTCTTAAGAAATTTTTCTCAACACTACAATATTGAAAATTTCCTAATATTCTAATTACCATCTTCCTATACGGTGAATGTGGAAAGCTCAAGAAAGAATTCTTTTTTAATTGAAAACGCTAAAGCTACTTGCATTGGAGAGCAGGCCACTAGAATTCCAAAAATGTTCATTTCATCTCGCACTCTCCCCTTAAGAATTTATATCAAAGAAAGAAATATTCTTTTAATAACAAAAGAATATGACGTCACAACAAAGGGTAGTAGACTATTGTTGGGTTTGGGGATAGAGATAAGAAAAAAAAAGAGGAAAGACATCGAAGACTTGTTGCTTGTATTAAATACTGGGAGAATGTATGCCACGTAGGATTCCAGTTACGTAGCAGCATATTATTTTTTATCAGCAGAGACGAAAATGTGAAAGGAAATATAGTTTTAGGTGAGAAGATAAATTATATTTTTGTCAAGAAATGCATGTGATGGTATCATGAATGTAGCTGTTTTTTGCGTGATGAACAAGCAAGAAAAATAAATCTAGTATAATCTTGATAATTCGACATAAATGGGACTAGGCATCAGCCCGATTATTGAAAAATTCTAGATTATAAAGATATCTCGGTTTTGACGCAAACTTAAATTCAGGTGCTTTCGTTTTGTTTACATTGCAGCACATTAGATAAATAAGCTACAAAATAGTACATTAGGTGAACTAGAAAACAATGGCGAAAAACGGACAGAAACACAGGAGCGGGCATCTTTTGTTCACACTCGCTGTGAACGGCAAATCGGAAGACATTAAAACGTGTTTCCTAACAGCGCAGTTTAACCCTTTGACGCGCAACCCTTTTCCAATGCTGGAAAAAGGGCAGACGTTGCCATCGCTCGACTTAACTACCATCAAGATGGCGGACGATCGAAACGTTCATCGCGTGCCACAGATCTAGAGACAAAAAGGGGTCTCTAGATCTGTGTCACGCGCAGTGTTAGGTTCATTCTTTTTATTAAGTGGAGGATTATGACATAGCAAACGTTCAAAAATTAAATTTCATGCAAATCCAAGCGCACATACCGCAGCTCAAATGCGGGAAACAAACAAGCAAATTGGGTTCATTAAAGTTTTCAACTATATGGATAATGGAATCCACTATTTTATGTATGTGTTTCAAATGGACAATTCTCATAGATGACAAATTATTGGAAATATTTTGTACCAACTCTAAAAATGATATCAATGTGCTCTATCATACGTGTGTAAATATGGTGAAAAGATTTTATGTCAATTTATCTTTCTTAAATATGCAGCCTGAACAGTACAAAGAAAAGACTTCCAAGCAAACTGATAATATATATTAATTATAACGTAAAATTTTTGCGAATTGATCATTCTGTTACGTAATCTATACATTAATACGTGAAGAAATAACTTTGTACCATATTTTAAGAACAGTGGGCTCACGGAGGAGTGTGAGATTTGGCATAGTTAAAGTTCATATGGAAAAAGAAGAGAGATAAAATATATGCATAATACGTTCATTAACTGTAAGAAATTAGTGGAATAATCTATATATTAAGACGTGAAGAAAAATCTTTGTACCCCATTTTAAGTACAATGCACACACGCAGGAGTGAGAAATTTGACAAAGTTCATGAAAGGAATGCAGAAAGGTAAAGCTTTTCAATAACATGCACTACTAGCCAAAAGTATTGCAAGTTTGAGAAATCTAAGCATCGTTTGTAGAATAAGCCTGGAAAAATTGGACAGGAAATTTTCCAGATTTAAGAATTATATTTTTAAAATTTATGCAGTATAATTGGAAAGAATACATCTGAAAATTATCAAAAAGAATAATGAGACCTTCAGGAACCAATAATTTTAGTTGGCACCACGAAACACCGAAGGAAGTCTTGTAAAACATTGTGGATTCCATATCTAAAAGAGTGGCTGTTGTGATCAAAGTCAAGGCTGCTCAACAATATAATAAATGTTCAATGGCATTTATTTATTATCCTCTTTTCGCAGAATAACTTGAAATTAATTCTTTATTTAATTTTATTCTGGCGAGCCAAAATGGATTATGATTTCTATAATAACCTATATATTTTTATGATATTTTTTTCAATAAATTAGTTATACATATATATACATATATATATATATATATATATATATATATATATATATATATATATATATATATATATATATATATATATATATATATATATATATATATATATTTAGTTGTACATGTATATACTTTATTACGACCTTTTTTCGAAATGACGACATATTTTGGAACTTTTTTTTTTCTTTCTTTTTTTTTTACACCTGTATAATAAGAGTTGAACTGTACACATTTCATCTCGAAAGGAGTTCGGTAGTTTCTTTAAAATATGTTTGTGAGTTTATTATTAATTTACATCTTCGTCATTCAGTTAGTATTCTATTTTTGAATTGAAGTATTCATAGCAATAAAATAGTTTGTTTTTTTGGATTCCATAATCAAACGTTGCCTGTGAATTTTACTGATGCAGTACGGTTTAATATATATATATATATATATACAACATTGTTGTTTCACTAAAGAAAAGTTATTTTGTTAAATTATCATATGTTCTTAAAATTGATTGATAAATTATGTTTCTATCTTAATATTAATTTTAAATTTCTTTTATAGATTAAGCAAATGTGTTGAAAATACCTAAATTTCCAATACCCGTAAGTAGTGCTTTTATCATGTATTTATTAAAATGATGTAGTTTCATATAACTTCATTTTTTTCAATCGTTCCTCATATTCAAGATACTTTAGTTCAATCAATACGTGCTTTGCTTGTTTCTGTTTTCCTTCGACTGATAATTACGTAACAAATGAAAAAGTTATATTCTGAAATGAAACTAATTTTAAATTCAGATAACTGTTGCTGCAATATTGTAAATGACGCACTCCTATTATTGTAGACTGTAGCACAATGGATAAGTTTCAGTGGAATTTTTGGGCACTAATTTTAGGTGTGACGTTCAAAGGCTACTCTGAATAAATTCCGATGATAGTTCAATTTCATCTATAGACGATTGGTATAGCAGATGAATCTAGATTATTTTCCTAATAGTTGAAAATAAGTTTCCTTACTTATCGATAGTCAAAAATATTTAAAATCAATGTAAATCCCCTGGTAATATAAGAATGTTACAAGTGCTTTAATATGTTTCAAATACATAAGCATTTCTTTTAATTTTTTTTCTAAATAAGTGTTAAAGTTTAATATAAAGTTGAAATATTTAACTAGCTTTTATTGTTATAAAAAGAAATAGCTGTGTTCTAAAATTGCTCAATATTATGTCCACTAACCATGCAAGCGTCAAACTTACATCCAAAGTAATCAGCTGTTGCATGCTACTTTACCGTCTCTCAATAATAAGATTAGAAACAACAACAAATATTTATAAAATCCCTGAGCATATAATGTGGTTTTAACAAGAAAGAGAAACACTATCCAAAATTGGAAATGAAAAGAGGATAACATCATAAAACCCTTTATTCAATACATAACTTTAATTCATTTGACTCTGTTTTTAGTTGCCCAGTGATGTATAAATAAAAAAAATAGCACTGAAAACTTACTTTTTCATAGCTACCAGTGAACGGTGGCAAATGTATACTTCCCATAAAAATCGAATTAACGCAAACTAAATGATGATTCAACGTCCGGAATAAGTCAGGAATTTCTAAGCGTGCTCACATGACTTTCTCAATCCCTTACATGAATCAAGAGTTATATCTTCGCAGATTGGAAAATAAATAAATAAATAAGCCTGACTGAGGCATCGCCAGTGCAAAACAATGGGTCAGAGTTCAGTCGATGGGAAAATGTTTTCAGTGATAATTTCTGCGCAACATGATCGATCACTACTATCTAAGCCATGGCGACTATCACTGCGCCATATTTGGTCAAGATAGCATGAACTGTTTCGGAGTAGTTTTATTTTTGGTTTTCCAAGAAGCCGGACGAACGGGAAAGGCTGACCTAGCACGTTCATAAAACTACACATTATTACTTTCAAAATTTTAGGCAGTACAAATTGCCAAGCGAGCAACTAGAATTCGTTGTCCTTCAAGACTAGAAGAAAAGTTAATCTTTTCACAAACTGTTTATGCAGATTTTGCTTTGGTGCTACGGATGCTACGCACGGCGAACCATTTATGAAAATCGAAGAACAGTATTAAAATTTACATGTAATCGAACATCGTCCGTCGCAATTTTCGTTCTTTATTCTTCAACAGCCTGACTGATCATTACCATTTCGACAATATATGCGATGGCCACTGTCACTATGCCAGATTAGGTCAAGATCGTGTACACTATCTCGGAGGAGCTAGCGAACTAAATTCGCAAAACTCAATAATTAAACTTCGCTCACCAGTACAAATTTCTTTTCTCAAATATCTATTTCAATTTCCAAAAATATATCAATATACTACACCGTTCATTTAAACTGTTGAAATTGCCTGCTTCAGTCTTGCTATACACTGAACAATAAATCATCAAGCATGTAAAAAATATAGTGAACGCTTTGAACATTCAATGTAATGAGCTCCAATCCCAACTATTAACTAAAACTAAACTTTCCCCTTATAAATTAAACTCTTGCTACAACTTGATGAAAGTTAATAACAACCTCTTTATGAAAAATTGATTAAAAACTTATATTTTCCTCCTTCCAAATCTCCACTTTAATTTCAGGCCTTTAACAGCCAAGCTCGGGATCCCGTGGGAAAACTCTTATCTTAAAACCTCTAAAAGCCTGGAAAATTTCTCCAAACTGTGAGCTGTTTCCTACTCTTTATTTTTTTTTCTCCCTCCCTGGTTTGTTCTGACGTAGGCTTGTCACAGAGGTCAATCGATTGGTGGGCTCCACCCTTTATGTTGAAGAAAATTCTCCATCGCATTCCTCTGCTAACGAGGTGTCTTCCGAAATGTATAGGTACATGAGAGATTTCTCAAGATATTTTATCCCGAGACGAAAAATTTATCACATAATTGTTTTACCGGCAAAATAACGCATGCAAAATAAATTATCTTTTGAAATATTTTATTATGTCATTTTTTGTATGTTAAACCTTGTTATTATTATTTGTGTGTGTGTTGATGTGCAGAAGGAACTTGTAAACCTTTTAACACGCGATGTCCTCGCTGTGAGGTCACAACTCTGACACTTTAGCTGTTTTGTTTCGGAAAGAATAAATTTGATTTCAATTAAATACTCAAGGTGGACATCTAGATAGACTGACGAATGTCGAAAAATGTGCCGCCATTGCCATCGTACGATTTAACTACCAGCAAGATGGTGGTCGATCGGACAGCCCAGTGCACATCCCAGAGCTAAACAAAATTTTTGACTCAGCCGGATGTGTCAAAAATGTTCTTTGTTCGATTCGATCTACCGCATTCTTACTGGTAGTTTAATCGTGCGATAGCAAAGGCGGCACTTTTCGACATTGGGAAATGATTGCGCTTAAAGTGTTGATATAATGTTTTCAGGCCATTTTAAATGAGACACATCAAAGCCCTTAATGGAATATCGGCCATCAACACGCTTAGTAAAATATCGGTTAAAGGAATATCCTGCTTATCTAATAAATTTTTAATGTACCAAAACATAATAATTAGTCAATGTGATGCCGATACAATGATGATATTCCGCTAATTAGAATGAATATTCATTGCGAATTGGCTATTCCATTAAGCGGGTTTCACGTACTTGGAAAGGGTTATGCAATTTATCTCAAGTTTCAATGCTTTAAACTATATTAAAAAAGGTCCTATCTATCTAAGTAAAACTACACATACGTCCGTACATTACTTGGAATTTAAAAATTTTGTGATTTCTAGTTAGTTTCAAGAATCTAGTCTTGAGAACCTAGTACGACCGTCAAAAAAAGTATATGTGACTTCAGGGGCGTAGCCAAGGGGGGGGGGGGGGGTTAGGGGGGTCATAACCCCCCCCCCATTAGAAATTTTTGCAATACAAAATGTATATTCTTCACTACATTATCACACACACGTATACATATTTATGAGTTGTAGTCGCCGTAACCCCCCCCATGAAAATTTTCTGGCTACGCCCCTGGCCTGTCATTCTTTCGTTGATTCTTTTTGTGTTCGCGCTCACGTAAAAAGAAACGGAGCAAATGAAATAAAATTTCTTGACCTGTTAAGTGGTCACACAACTTAAACTATACAGCATCGAAATTAAAAAAAAAAAAAATATTAGATTTTTGAGATTTCATGAAAATTTCCTCAAAGTGCAGAAACTTTTGTTTGCTCAGCATGTAATAATGACTTGATATGAAATGTGTGCATAATAGGTGGTCACTCAGCTTGCAATTGTAGGCGTCTTTTTTTAATATATTTTCATTAGATTTTGAAATTTTTTTCAGAAAATTGTTTCAAAATACGTAAAGTTTGTTCGCGCATCACGCAATAAGGACTTAAGCGAATAAAACGAATTTTTTTTACATAATAGGCGGTCATACAAAATTAAACTATACCCATCGAATTTTTTGAAAATTTGGATTAGATTTTCAGAAAATTTATTCAGAATGAGTACATGTTTGTCCATGACATATAAACCACTGAAGTGAATAAAATAGAATTTACCACTATCGCAGGTAGTCACTTAAACTATAGCATCAAAGTGCTCCAAAACTTTTTTATACATTTTCAAATTTTGTGAAAATTGGGTAAGCGTTTGTTACATTCCTGAAAAATGGCAATATAATATAATGAAATTCGGAATTATGATAATTGACAAGTGAATTTACTACGGATGTTGTAATTATTTTAAATAATTCATAGATTTTGACATTTTGTGACAATCGTGTACATGTGCCTGTTATCGCATCCCTGTAACACGGTTTAAAGGAATTTAATGAAATTTGGTAACAGGGTTGGCAACGACTGAAAAAATAATGCGAATTTCTTCAATTAATAAATTATAAAATTTTGGCAAAATTTGCATTTCTTTCAGTGTCTCTTTTCTGTTCTTTTTTTAGGGGGGGGGCGGACATCATTATAAATCATCTGGATAATATAATAATTTCCTGTTCAATTTAAAGTAATTTAGTCAATTTTTTAAATTAACATTAATTTGTTTTTATTAGATTTTGTGAAAACGGTTCCTAATTTCTTGCAACATAATATTTAAATATGTACAGTGAAACAAACAAAATTTAGTTATAGACAATGTCTTGGTGTTATTCAAGGAATAAATATATAAAAGGATGCAATTTAATTTTAATGTTGCTAATTGTGCGTTTTTTAAGTCAAAACGCATTCCACTAAAATAAAACGTCAATTTTGAAAATAAAATGTTTCCTCTATTGACAATTTCGCTCAGAACTTAGTAACTCTCAGACCTGTAATTTTTTAACGATGCACAGAGGTTATAACTTTACTTTCTATAGTGTTGCCAATATTCTAACTCTATTCTTTGTACCCCTAAGTATAAACAAAAATTCAGGCTTTTTAAAAATCTATAGATTTACATACTAGCCCATCAGTCATGAGTACTTCAGCTAGTGTAACGATGTAACTAGTATATTTCAGTAACCAATGCTTACTTAGCCGATTAAGATATTTTTTAAGTTATAAAATTAAACTTATGATATATTGCAATAGTATTGTGTATTATATTAAAGGAAAACCTACAGTACACTCTCAAAAATTATTTCTTCAATTCACGAAAATTTTGCAGCAATCAGTGCTACCGGAATATTTCCGTTAATTGATGAATATCCGTTTCCTTTTTCTCCTGTCAATTGAAGAAACGTCTTCAAAATCAACGACATTTTTTCCTCTTCTTCAGATTTTCGGAAAGAATTCTCGGAAATATTACGTTTCCAAGGAGTACGGAAATTAGTCGTTGAAAACTGAGGAATAAATTAGTGTAAAAAGGCACATTCTCAAAACTTATTTCTTCCATTCATGGAAATATTTCTGGCTGCAGCGCTGCCGGAATATCTCCGTTATTTGACGAATATCCGTTTCTTTTTTCCTCCTGTCAATTGAAGGAACTTCTTCAAATTCAACGAATATGTTCCTCTTTCTCAAATTTCGGGAAGAAGAATTCATGGAAATATTACGTTTCCAAGAAGTGCGGAAATTATTCGTTGAAAAATGAAGGATAATTTAGTGTATAAAGACGAATTTTTCTGACAGTGTAGGGGTATTATTTAGTTATTATAATAAAAATAGTAGTATATTATTTTTATCATAACACTGGCATTTCTTGAGTAAGGACATAAAATGTATATACAAGTAATTTTCTACAGTTAGTTATTTCTCATTTAAATGTCTTATCGGTTAAAAGATCTTAATTATCTAATTTAAATCGTATTACATGAAAAGCCCTTATGAAAAGGTAAAAATAAAACACTCATTACAATTTCAGATTTTAAAACTCTTTTTAGCAACTTTAAAACTAAATTTCATCGTATTCTATTTTTATTCCTTAAACAACACCAGAGTTTAAAACGTGCGCCTAAATTCAAAGCTAAAAGGGATATTTATCATTTGAAATGTGCTCCTGTCACTGCACTCTCAAAACATACGGCTGTCATAAATGTTTTAAAATTCTTTGTAAAATAAAGCATTTTAAGCTAGCTTTGTTAAAAGCGATAATACAATAAATTCGTAGATTATTACACCAGCGCTTTTAACAAAACTATTCCGTAGCTCTCTTGAGAGCTTTAATCGCCTTTAAATATCTTATTTATTACCGACCTCAAACGTCTATTAATGAATTTTACCGTTTCTTTTAATTTAGTAATCCTTTATTTACACTTTCCACAAACTTTCCACTTTATTATTCTTTATTAAAAATATATTTTCGTATTATCTAACGCAGATCATCACCGCCATCTTTAATTACTTGGCCTGGAATTTAAAAGAAATCTTTTGTCCTTATGCAATATGTCAGCTATTCAGCAAATTCTTTGAACCTTTCAATAAAGTTGATTAGTCTTTTATTATTGATTACTACCATAATTCAATAATCAGCTTTTTATAATCATATTTTTTTATGAACTTTGCAAAATTTTCGTTTCTATTAATATACATTACGCTTATAATCAATTTTAAGGGTTTGGTTTGATGGTATTAATTTCTATAAAATGGGTGCATTTCAGAATGACTGTGATATTTTAATTATGTTTTAAATTTTAAATTTTTATCGCTCTTAAACTTTGTTCATGATGCAAAATAGTAAATGAATTTTCTGTATTGAAGAATGAGTGTTTGTGGAATTAATGGTATTATTTTGTATTTTAAAATTACACTTTGAAACTTTTTTAAGAATTTCCAGGCCCAAAATTTCCGAACTCGGAATGTGTCATGGGATTTTATGGCTTGCATAATAACAAGCAACAACAATTTTTAATGACAATAACTAGTTCAATAGTCTTTTTTTTTGGGGGGGGGAGAAAGACAATGTATGTATTGTTCGAAATGAGGTATTTCGATTATGTTAACAGCCCATTAAGTTCATTTAATCGCTCGTCTGTAGTTTATAGTAAAGAACAACTTCACGTGGTTTGCAACTACTGTTTGCTGTTAGTCAGGGGCGTAGCCAGAAATTTTTCATGGGGGGGATTACGACTACTACAACTCATATATATGTATATGTGTGTGTGATAGTGTAGTGAAGAATATACATTTTGTATGGCAAAAAATTCCTCATGGGGGGTTAGGACCCCCGTAACCCCCCCCTTGGCTACGCCCCTGCTGTTACTCCATGTTAAAAGGACCTATTTCGTTAGCCTGGAAATTCAAAAATAGTCTGATGTTGGACTCAATGACAAATGGAACAATATTTTATCACTCATTGTAGAATGGCGTGTGAATTAAGAAGTGTAGAGGTCCCGGGTTGGGGTCTACTATAGGCCATTGATCTAACAGCCAGGAGTTTTAGGCAGTTTTCTCCAGATGTAATGTGAATGCGGTAGATCTCCTTAAAAAGTCCACCGTCCACGGCATCCCTCCTTAGGGAGATAGCTCTCGAGTAGCTTTGCACCATTCAATAATACACCATACAATAATATACCATACAATAAAATGGCGCTAAAATGAATTCCCCAAATCTACGGAAGTTATCGTAAAGTGCGTGAAAATGTATGCATAACGCATTTAAAAAGTTTTACAGTATAATATCGACAAAATAAGGTGAATAAATATGAAAACGGCCTTTTATGCATTGCAAATTGAAGTAGAGAAAAGTGGCCCAAAATGTTCCTAGCGAGCAAAATGATCCACATGTTTTCTTAGATACGGGCAGTACTTCCTACCGGGTAAGACATAAATTAGCTGTGCCAAGTGAAGAAGAGGCAACGGTAGTATTCAAGCGATCACAGTATTCCTCGTCTAAATAGAAAACTTTGAAAAATTGGGTTTTATAACATCTGCTATAAGCTAACCACTAACTTTCCTACTTATTTAGATGTAAAATCTTTTATGTAAAGAAATATGACTTGGTTTACTGAATGAAATATGTTTTTAGATGGGAATTACACTTACTAAGTTTTATATATTTCTCGGGTCATTCAGTATGGGTAATGGGTAGCCACATTGCCGGGTAAAATGATACATACACGGGAAAAACTCCAGTACCTGCTCCTAGGCATAATGGCAGGTCTTCCCTCGTTCTCGAGATGAGTGAGTCCCCATTACATCATTTACTTCATTTCTGCGTTTTTTGTATGCCATTAATTTTTTGAATTATAATTTTGAAATAGTCCATTTTATTGTTTGTTGCACTTTTTCATTTTAAAATTTCTATTAAAAATATGCATACTATATGATTACAAATCTTATTTTATTTCATTAAGGATCGTCATAATTACTTTAACATCTTTTATTTAGCCGATAAAAAACAATTTACAATTACTTTCAAATGAAAGATCATTTTGCCCTTTAGATGAAATCAAAATGTTCCTTTGGACACTTTCTAAAAACTCTATTTTTTTCATTATTATATGTGCTCTTAAAATGTAATTAAAATATGTTTATGATGCAAAATATAGTGTAAAATATGCTAGCACAGGGCCAAAATTTTATTTAAACATTTATGTTATTTTATACAAGATTTTTCCTTAACTGGGTCATTTTGGGACACCTTCCCTTGTATGTTTTTGGTAAACGATTGGTATTAGTATTTGGAAAACGATTGGTCCGACGTTACGTAAAATCCCGTCAATTATTTATTTCCATGTTAGGTATTATTATTTTGTAGATTCCGATGGGATTACTTTACACTTGAGAAAGTCGTATTCTTATTTTATTCAGTGGTATAGTGTGGACGTAAACAATACCCAGGAACTCCATGCCGAGTTCCACGACAATATTTTATTGGCATTATCAATAACGAAACATTACATTCAGTTAAATCGAAAGCTGGCAAAATAGCAACACGAAACGTGACTTTATTAGGCAGAGGCCAAAGCGTTAAGTGCGTAGTAAAAGGTCTGAGAATTGAAAGCCAATCTGGCTATAGAGCTGAGCGCTAAAAGGAACTGCTGCCAAATAAATCGCCAGACTGTAAAAAATGAAAAGCGTTCATCTTTATAAGTGTATGCAAAAATTTGAATGTGACACGCCACAGGGGAGAGCAATACAGATAAAATGAAGCCTAGGCAAAATTATTAAAAACCCGTGGAAAATTAAATGAATTCTCAGGCTAAAGGCGCCAACAAAATGTATTGCAAAGGCTAAAAAAGTAATTTAAGAAACAGTTAAATAGCATTATGGAGAGATGGGAGATTTAAAAATGGCAAAGAGTATTAAATTTAGAATAAGTAAATTGAAATCAGAAGTAATTATACATGTGTGAATAACTGAATGTAAAGTAATTATAAATATGCGATTAACTGCATCACAATTATTTTTTCCAGTGATTTCCTTTTTAAGATTGTTTTAAAGTGTAACTATGATACGGATTTTTAGTTTGCATTTATGTTTGTACGGTATTATTCTGCTCACTAAAAAAAGTAGCCGTTTTCTACAATTTTTAAAAATTTTACTGATATTCAAATATTTTTTATTTAAAGCTTTAAATAAAAATCGAATAAAACAAAGCTTTAACTTTTTACGCACTTTAGCTATTTTTTAATGCTATAATTCCAAAACTTATAACAAAATGCCTTTCAACCAAATTTTCATCCTCACAAAATAATACTGGAAAAGAAGGTGTTTTCCGGTTGAATTTAGATGTAAAACAGGAAGTTTTCCCATTACATTCCGCTGAATGTAATGAGAAAAAAATGCTTGATTTTCAAGTATAAATGCTCTCTATTGTTCAAAATCATCATTATAGCATTACGAACGTTAATTACATATTATATTTTCCATTTTAATTCATTGTCTGTCTCATCGGCAAACTTAATTAGATTTTTCTTCCAGAAACTTCTATTCGTCCTGATGAAACCACAGCATCTTGTCTGTTAATAAGAATAAAACATTTTAAACGATAATGTATGTTTTCAAAAATAATAAAATAAAACCAACTTATAAACTTTCTTTAAACCGTCTTTTAAGAATAAATTCAAATTATACAATTAAATAGAGATTAAAACCATCAACATTATCGCATAAAGGAGGTTTTAGCTTTGCCTTTTTTTGTCCCCCGTCCACTTTCAATACCGATCATGCAGCGAAACTAAACAAAAGCTGTAGAGGAGGGCGGGGGAATCTAAAAAGATCCTATGCCCCAGGCAATTTGGGAAGAAAGCAAATGACACTTTAATTAAAAGATAATTAATTGATAAAAACAGTCAAGCTTTAAGCGATGTGTTTCATAAGAATGTTTTTAAAGGTTTACTCTTTTAAATTTTCGGAGATTGCGTTGGTAAAATAGAAAACTTTAATTCAAGTGTGCAACTTAAATTTAATGCATGAAGAGATTTAACAATAAAAACAACTCTAAGAAGAAGTAAAAAGCTGCAAAATTCATGAATAATTCCTTAGTTTCGTTTGCAGCGTTATTTTGTTATACGTCTATTGGATTTTCTTTACAAGATGTATTATGTATACATATTGAAATTTTTAGATTGCTGTTATAAATATTTCACTAAATGAAGGTTTATTTATTGCGGCTTTCCTGTTCTTTGAAGCATTGCTGATGATTTTTATGTGCAGAAGTAAAAGGATAAAACTGGTTTTAGTGTGTTATTTAATAAATATGATTTTTTAAACAGTTTTTTAAGGAATATTCACTATTCTCATATAATTTGCATGATTTAGGGAGTATACCTATAGTTTCATAAAAATTCGTTCATTATGAAGTTTTCAAGAAATTCAATTTGAACATTTAGCAATGTAGTTTTTTTACTTATGAGGAGTAATGGCTTTTTTCCTGTAAATTTAGAGCTATAAGTTTTTTTTTATAAAATTCTTCTGAAAAGAAATTAAGCATTATCATTAGAATTTTGTCAGTAATTTTATTTTAAAAAGACTGGAATCATATTCGACCTTTTAGTAATAAAGAATTTTTTTTAATTAAGCTAATTATTCTTCGACTTCATGCTTTCGTGAATGCACATAATAAATATCATGAGTGTCATAGACGTTTAAATCCTTTTATGTGGTATGTAGAGTTATTTCTTAGGTAAATAGAGTGGAACCTAGTAAAGTTACCACCTTGGTAAAGAGATCATTTTTCTGTAGTGACCACATTTGTAACACTTCAGTTTGCAATCAATACACTTTGTTACCTTTGTATAGTGACCATATTTGTTATTCCCGATGGCTGTCAAATTACACTTATCCATTGTAGATTTTTTTTCAATATTTCTTCATTGATAATAATGGGTACACCTATAAACTGTAAAACAATAGCTCTTACGTACAAAAATAACATCGCGATACCGGCTGAAGAATATACTGCAAAATACTGTGTGCATTTAAGGATTTTTTTTTTTTTGTCAATGTTTCACAACTCTTAAAGATAGTTTTAACATTCAAAGTTAGAATTGTTGAGACACTTTTTTTTCAAACATCCAACGTAATTTGGTCCTTTTAAAGATATTCAAAAGCTGCACTGTTTTCTAAACGAATAGCATTAACTATAATATAATTATATACTTTTGTACTATTTTTATGCCTTATGACTATAAAAATATATATTATAATTTCTGGAATTATTCCTATTGAGTGTTGGTGGCTATAGTCTCAGATCAACAGTCGAATTTTTCAATGACTTGTGTGTTTTCAAGTGAGTCTTGTACTTGTGGCTCAATTAATTAAAATGCTAATTTACTCGATCACTAAATTTGCATGATATATGGCTTCTTTCTTACCAATGTTTTACATATTTGGAACTAATATGATTTCAAATTTCTTTAAGTCTATTAGTTAACATTTTATTCACCGCACTCGTCTATTTCTCATTATCTAAATATTTATCAGTTTTTTATAACAAGCGTTAAATAATAACTTTCATAGGAAGTTCATTCCTTATTTTTAAATGTATCACCAAAAAATAAATATAAATAAAATTTTACGGCACTTTGTATTATTTATTACATACTTCTTGGTTGGTTTATGTCCAAATCGCGAAAGCATTACCTAACAGAACACATATGCATACCTATATTGCTCATTTCACTTTTTTTTTATAATTCTCTTAATCTCTCAGTGGGAAAATTATACAATCACTATCTCAATCGAAATTTAAATTGCAATTTAAATTATTCAACCGCCCCTTCGTCGTGAAGTGTTTGCTTCACTGCACGTCCAGTATCTAGGCAGTGAAGCCGAATGAAAGGAAATGGTGGAAACAAGTGATGCTCGAAGATGGAAAAGAGGAATTTAAAAAAGGGCGAACTGAGAGAGAGACAGTTTAATTAACAGATAATTAATGAGGACAAAGTGTAGAGAAAAAGTATTTGTTTAGTACCTGTGAATACTTAGAGATCTTAGCAATAAGAATACTTTCGGTTCAATTTGTACGATTTGTACAATGATGGAAGTTTGTTAATAACATTCTAACGAGTAGAAATCTTTTCCAAGATTATGGAATATTTTAAATGTAGTCGCTGTGTTACGAAATAAAACATGGTTTAATGGTTTTATAAAGTAATAATAATTCCGTATAAGTGTTTTCACGAATTTTAAACCATGTTGCCGTCTTACTTAAATTATAGCAGAAAGATAACTGATGGTAAACGCATTGATTCTGATACATATTCAAATACAACTGCTATATTTTCAAGTTGTTATAATCAAAGTGCAACTGCTTTGAGTTATTCACCATCTAATTCTTTATGATTTTTATTATATTATCTGGTATTTATTCTTTATTGTGTATACGTGGCCAAATCATGTAATAAAAGGGTATTAATTTTATTTTAGCTCTTGGTAGGTCTCTAATCATTATTTTTTCCTTTTTAAGCTAACGAAAAGAGTTTACATCCAACTTCATATAAAAATGAAAAATGAAAAATCGACATGAGTTTAATATTAGCAGTGATACACTGTTGACAGTAGTAGTTCAACATTTCACCGCGAAAGAGTGCTATATTAGCTCCATCTGCCTTTCAGTGGAGGAACGTTTCACCATGATTTGGTTCCATTGATCAGTTTAAGAGCCAAATTACGGTTCACCGCTTCTCCATAGAAAAATTGAAGTTAATTCAGCATCATTTTATGGTGAAAAGTTGAACGACTTCTATTTGCAGTGATTTATATTAAACGGTCTCTCATTTGCTATTGAAATTTTTTCATAAGAAGGTTAGTCCAATAAAAATCTCATAATAATAGCTTCTTTTTCATGAATAATTCAGATAAGCAAATAAAATATTTCTGCTAAAAGAAAATCTCATTTTTCAAATTTAGTCATACTGAAATTTCACTTCATCAGGTGTTTCAGAAGTTCGAATATGATCTTACGTCATTTCCAATTATTTATTACGAAATTTTAACAATAGTTATTCCACTGCCTTCAAATAATGTCTTCTGAAAAAAATGAAAAGTGTGTAAATGGCTGTGCCTGTGAATATTCTAACAGACGTTATTGTAAAATATAGACACTCCAAGAGAACTAGAATCCACGTTGCGTAATGAAACCTGATGTGCGAGAAGCATCTTACAGAAACGATTGATTCAAGCACTGGATAGCAGAAAAAGCACAAGAAGTTTTACTAAGACTATTATACGTTTGGCATCTTGAATATTCAACCTCATCATTGCTAGGGTAGATTACGCCATTTTGAGTTAGCAGAATTTGAGAGGGAGCATATATTGGAGCTTATGTTGTAAAATCATTTCATTAAGACTGCTATCAAAATGTTATAAATAACTGTATTGGACTGTGTTTGATTTTGACCATGACATGTGGTTTTTGAAATGACTACTTCATTTAGTGCTTATCGTAAAAAATAGTAAAATAGTGTTTCAAAATAAGTTATCATAGTTAAAATTTTGACCTATTTGTATCCGACAGCCAGTATTTATTATATCATCTAATAAACTAGTATTTAATTCAGTTAAATTCCTCGTGACAGCTAATTCTCTTATCATAAATATCATCAACAGAGTATGTTACCGTTGAAGCTAGCATTGTTCACAGATACCTCACTTTCATTTGGCTTTATAATGTTTAGTATTTCTGTACTTAAACGCTGACATTTTGTGTGTCTCTTTTCAGCGTAAACAATAAACGTAAACAAAGGCACATAACTAAAGATCCGCAAAACACACTTTTTCTTTAAAATTACACTAGGTTTAAAGTAAGCTATCATTAACCTTGTTTTAACAAAGGCAGAGATCACGAAGCAATTTACTCACCAAGACCTTCAAGTTTTAAGATATATCGCACCTTTACGCCTTTAATATGTCACTTAAAACCTCCTTTTAAGAGATATAATCGTTAGAGGGTGGGCTAACACTTGAGTCTTATCAGCTTGATGCAAATTAAACTGGAGATTCTTCCTCTCCTATGATCTCTTTTAAGTCGACGCTTAAGGAGGCAGTATGGTAGTTGAATTAAAAGGGTGAGAATGATACAAGATTGTATACTAAATTTAGAAAAGAAAGTGTAATTAAAGGAAAGTTACCGGGGTGTTAAACTTCCATTAACATTTTTTATGCTTTATTTACAAATTAAGCAGTTTCCTTTTGTGAAAGAAAATCGTACTATAAAGAAACTCAAAGAAATGATTTGTTTTTTAAATAAAATAATTGTTTTAGAGAAACATATTTTACGTAATTGTCAAAAAGCGACAGTGAAACAATTTATCTTTACTGCTTTGTATTAGAGACTCAATTTAGTTTCTTCAAATGCGTTGTTCATTTAAGAAAATAATTTAGTGCATTCCCTATTACATAAATATATTTTTGACTCATAGGACACGTTTGAACATAATATTTCCTAGCTATAAGTCTCAAAAAGGGAAAAAAAGTGGTGAAAAATTTTATAAGGTATGAATGCGATTTAATGTATCCATATTAGTAAATCAGTCATAAAATGTCATTTCGTATGAAATAAATGATTAACTCAATTTCAATGCGCGTATATACATTGTTGTAATTATATAGTTGTAATTATTTTACATATTAATTTTACATTATAAAATAATGCACAATTGTTATGTAAATTACATCCAAAAACTCGTTATTTTTAACCACAAAAGGCAAAAACATGAAATTTTTTATAAGGTATGAGTGATAAATGTATCCGCAATAGCAGTGATAAATTTCATTTTGTTTCAAATAATTGATTTTTTAACTCAATTTTTCTGTGCTATCATACATTGTTATAACTATATAGTGATGTTTGATTTATTTACTAATTACATATAATAAAATAATGCACAATTGTTACACGGTTAAGTTACACGGAGAAAACAAGCGTTACTTTTAACCGTATGTTGTGTTGTAATTACTATAATTTTCAGTATAGTGAACGTAAAAATTGCAGCATATTGCGCTGTAAGTAATTATAGAATAACGTAGTGATAAAAGTAATGCATTTTTTGTCGGCGCATAACATATATTATAACTGCAATTAAGGTGATATTCAACATTATATGTATGCAAACAATTGAATTCAGCTCATAAATCTTAATCTAGAGCATAATATTATATGTAATCTGTCTCATATTGACTCAAGCATAGGTAATAATGATAGAAGTAATTAAATTCCAAAATTATTTCAGAAGATACAGTTTGACAGAAACAAAATTGTTGATGTAAAATATGATTTTATTTCACAAATGTTTGAATTAACAAGTTAATATAATTCTTGCAATGCCAAAATTTGGCGATTCTGGGATTGAGTGTTTCTTTTATTTATTCATACTTAGTGAGACAGACACAGAAATAGTTAACAATACTTTTTCCCTCTTAGACTATTAAACTTACTAAAATAAGTGCAGCTGATTCTGAAATTAAATGAAGAGTGAGTCAGTGAAAATAAACTTACTAAACTTCAGCAAATGAAGTAATAAAAATATTTTTTTTTACATAATAACAGTGCATGTGTCTTTTCTGGTGATTGCAAAACTGCATATAAATTGAATTTACTAGAATAATCACGATGTTTAAAATTATTATGCTTTTAGACTTAAAAGCTGTTTTAAACTTCCAGTTTATTTGTGTTTAGATAAAAACTAGCAGTTGCAAATGCATCTAAATAGAACAGTTCTTTAAATTTCAGTCAAAGAGTATTCTCTGACCCTAATCTTATTCAATAATTTCCTATAAGTGTGTAGTTATAGCTTAGTAAAAGACTATAGATTTATATCGATTGAATATAAATTGGTTTCTGCTTCATAATTCTTTTCTTTCGAGCCTCATGCCTCTAATATAGTTTTCTTGTATTTTTATGGTGAAATAAAACTATGTCGTATTAGGTTTTTATTTTTATGGACTTACTTATAGCAATTTGTTTCTGAAAATTAGCATTCACTTACATCAAGTTAATTTAGTAGTTTTTAATGTATTTCACTTTAAAATAAATAGAATTGAGTTATTATTATTATTGCTATTAACTTATGTAACATTTTGCGCATTATGATAAAGGTATTTTCAGTAATTAAATTTATCCAGTTTGAAAACTTAAGGATTATAGATGCTAATAATCCATGAAACATAGAGTCCGATTTTCATTTATTTCTATTCTTTAGAAATATTTAAAAATATTTTTAATTAAAAACACCAAAAACCCTAAAACAAACTTAATCATTTTTAATATAGCTTTTAATAGCTGATGATAAGAACATCGCTTATCGAATTTCTAATAAAAAATAATAAAATGATACTAAAAATCCTTAATGCAGCACCAGACTCATTTATTGAAATACCTACATCATTTTCTGCTGAGCTTTCGGAAAAGTGGAAGTTCACCAATAGAATTAAGAGCTATTTCTATAAGATCTTGTTAGAAGAAATTAAATTGGTCTCCATTACTTTTTTTCAGTTTAGGGATTTTCTTAAAATTTTTTATTAAGTAAAGCAAAAAAAAAAAAAAGATTTCATTTTATTTTTATTTTTTCCCTGTTCGTAAATTAAATGTTCATAAACAACATTTAAGTAAATATCCTAATAAAGAAAGCTGCAATATCTGAAATTAATGGATTGTGGGCTTGATACTAATTATTTCTTTAACATTAATAGGCTATTAAATAGTCAAGAATATTGCAAAACATTAAAATAATTTGTTATTATATATTTATAACGTATTCCTTTTTGCAAATAAGATATCAGATAAAAAAGTAGTAAATATTTGTTTGCTTTTTCTTTAACTACAGTTTGGATTAAACTTAAAAATCAAGTAGAACGAATGAAACTGCGTTTTTCTCAGTATAATTGTTAATTATATTGGAAACTATAAATAAAATTAAATCAGCAATGATATAGTTTAAAAACTCCAAATTAGATAAACTGCATATAAAATCTGTTTTCAAAGAATGACTAGAAAGTGTGTCACAATCTAAGGAGTTGTGCAGTATATCATTTTTAATATTTGATTTTATTGGAAATATTGTCTTAAGCACTAAAGCAATACTTTTTTTTCTAGTAAGAAAAGTGGTTATCCAGTTTTATTTACATATGTATGCATCATTCATAGAAATGTGTGTTTACTGTCCCGAAACCTTCCAGACCTCTATCATTAAAAAGCCTCAAAAAACCTAGAATAAACTCTAAAAAGTTGAAGATCATTATCTAAACTATAATAGGAAGCAGTTTTAATTTTATTTCGTTGTAATACATCTGAATACTTATCGAGTATTTATAACAGCTTGCTTCAATTGAGCTAAATTAATCGAGGGAGTTATTTTTGTCGATATATTTTTCTTTTTAAGCCTAAGAGATAATTTTGACTTTGTACAAAGATTGTGTCAAATCAAAACTTGATATAAAGAAGTATCAGGAGATTGAATTTTCTGTTTTCAAACGTACTGAGAATTTTCAACTAGAACTTTTTCAAAATACTGTAAGAATCAGGAAATTTTGTAGGCACTCAAATTCAAGTTCCATTCAGTACCTTTTCCTTGAACTGAATAATATATGATACAAATATTTGTATAAAACAATGTAGGTATAAAACAAAGTATTTTTTTTATATAAAACTTGAAATTTAAACGTATGTACTACCATTTCAGTTTATGTAATATTTTAGATGACACATAGTAATTGTTCTCATATAAACATAGTTGTGATGAAATAATTAATCGTGTTTCTCGGTGTATTTTTATAATACCGGTGATTATACCGTAGTATTTATAGTTATATAGGTTATTATATCGTATTTCTAATGACTTAAACAGAGAAATTCACAAATGATATCTGAGGTTGATCCAATAGCTCACTGATACAAATCTCACAATTCTATTGCTTCTGAACACTCTAAACGTACTACTAAACTGAGTTTTAAACTTTGAAAAATGGAAAAAAATATCATATTATGTATTTATTCGGATGATCAAATGATATTTCAACTAACCTATTAAACTTGTGGAAGAAAACGAAAATGTAGTGCACATGTAAACTGAAAGATGGACAATCGACGGTTTACAGCTAGTTGAAAAGTAATTGTTTTTAAAATTCCGCGCCAAACCGAAAACGGAAAAGAAAAGTCACAGTTAACATTACGACTAAAACAAATAAGAGAAAAAATAATAACGTTAAATCGCAATTAAATTGGCATTATCTATTCGTTTTAAGACTAATGATTAAGGCATGACCAAACTAAAATATGTCGATAAGAAACTAAGGAAATCGAACTTACAATAATACAATCGAGATACAATCGAAACTATATGGGTGCTAACGCATTATTTTAGATTCAGGAGCTATATAAATTCTTTCCACTTGTTTTTAAAAAAATATTTGTATTGTACTGTGTGTCGGTACCGCTGTTTCCCAAAAAATCTTACACAAGAAAAACTCAGACGGAAATGAAACTTTCACAAATATCGTGTTCAAAAATTGCTATTCCTTTATAATACTTCACTGATATTCATTGGAATACATCTCAGTGCTGTTTTAAAGATTAATTTTCCATATAAAGAGGTTTGAGCTCTGTAAAAAAATTCAGAAACGTTCCTTGAAAATAATGGGCAGCTAAGGGACACTATAATTCCATTGAACATTATTTTAAAATGTCAGGAACTGTACTGAACAATTTGTGATTGATTGTCCAGTAATGTTCCAAGTATTTTCATGTAACGTTCCTTGAAATTCTAGTGTCCCTCAACTGCTCATTGTTTCTAAGAAACGTTTCTGGAATTTTTTACAGTGAGGATATTTTGGTGTCACGCTAACATGAGTCGGTTCCCCTTTATAATGACTGTTTTAAATCATATTACCTCCAGGACTGTAATCAACGTTCAAACAGATAGCCTCAGCAAACAAACGTAACAATACTTCTGATGTACTAAAACACGTCAGGAAATATTTTATCTTATATTCCTACCCCCTTCGTCTTCTTCTTTTCATAAGCTCATAAATTTAATAACAAACACCGTAAAAAAAACACAAGCAATAGATCAAATATGAGAAGATTAAAAAAAAAAAAAAAAAAAAACTCATTCATTCAGTAATTTTCAGAGTAATTTGAAGGGAAAATAGAGTCAAAAATCGGATTTGTCTGCTTTGACATTTATGACGCATATCCCTCAATGTGTATTAAAAAAAAAGAAATTTAAGAACACATTTTTTATTTGTTCTCTCAATATGACAGCAATTTTACGCTTGTTAATAAACGTCATTCGGCGGAAATGACGCATCCCTTGCGACTGCTCGGTAATTGTTCTCTGTCGAGGACTATTGAATTTTTCCCTTAATTCCCTTTTCAACACGGGGAAAATTTAAGATTTTGCGATTATGTATATGGATTAAATGTGTGCTGTGCTACTCGGTCGGTAACGCGAAAAATATAATACGTTTGTCTGAACGAATGGACTTTAAAGTGAGGATTACATTAAGTTTTTTTTTTCCTTTAAGAACTAGAGTGCTATTACTTTCAAATCTTGAAAGCGTGTCGACAGTTTTTCTGAATCCTATTTTTCAATTTGAAAAATTTTTAAATATATTAAAAAATTGTTTTAATCTTTGTGTTAATCTTTGCATTGTGCAGAATGTATTCTTAAATTCTATAAAACATTATTTACGACAACTTAATTTGCAAAATTCAAATTAGTTTAGAAGATGTTGATAATAGACTGAAAAACATTATGAATGAATAACTGAAAACTATTATTTTCTCTGTTTTTGGCACGGCAGCGTAAAACAATTTAGGGTCTTATGTACAAGCCGTGGACAAAAATGACTTTCATTTAAAAAAAGAATAATCAGAAAATTCCCTTTGATTTAATCCAAAAATCGTCTGAAATTGAAAAGAGAGTAAAAACAACTTGCTTAAAGTAAATGAATGTAGACGATTATGACACATTTCTCTACATGATGAAAAATGAAAGAAAAATAGACCCGACGCATGAATTATGATGAATTTCCCAATATAATGAAACAATAAAAAAACAAATTGGGACGAGGCTTAGATTATAATACACATTTAATGTATAGCATTATAGTGGGTATTTAATATCTATCATTAGTACTTCTTTTCGTTTTTCTTAAACATTAATTAAATTTAATTTAAATGTTCATTGACTATTTCAAAGAAAAGGGACAAGGTGCACATTGGAAGTTACAGTTTCTTTTTTGGCGCCTTATAGTGGAGCAGTTTGCCTGAATGAGATGACTTTATTTACATTTTGATGATTAAACGTCATAAGTCATATAAATATTGGATTCATCGTCATAAATTTGACACATTATGGAAAATATTCACTGCATTTATGCAAATCCCTATATATATTTTATGGTGACAAATGGCATCTGTTGGTGTTGTTACGTGAAAAACATGCACCGTGTGTTGTTTGAATGTAAGATTTCATTGTACTAATGCTGAAGTTAAAGTAAACGAGTAAAATATTGCTTTTCCAGGGGAAGGTCTACGTCCCCTGCGAGAAACTGATCATGTTTTAAATAATTTTCTTGAATATAATTAAATCATTATTTTTCGCAGTTTGAAACAAGTCGGTATTACCGTGCTGTTAATTTACTTTTTAAAAGAGAGTCTTAGAATATTACAATAAGTTCTTAAGTTTACTCTAACTTAAAAATATATATTTGTTAAAAGTTTTTTGTATAATTGTTTTTAGTGATGTTTAATAAGTTGTTCCGTTTGTATCCGGATTCTCTCGCCGTTTGAGTGAAGTCCTGGAGTTACAATGACGCCCAACGTGCATCAGAAAATTTATGAATATAAGCGAAAAAGTTTCAGAATAAAAAAATGGCAAAATAAGCAGTAATCCAGTTAATACAGAACACTAGCTTTAAAAAAAAGTGTTAATTATGAATGAGATAAAATATATTTTGCAAATTATCTAAACTGTACAGATTGAAAAATTTCTTTAATGTTAACTATTTTCTTTCAACAAAAATATTTCTAGTTAAAAAATGTTAAGGTTTGTCTCTGGATTTTTAGAGTAACATGGTATTTGCTATACATAAAAAAGACATAATAATCTTTCAAAAGTATCTATTAAAAGATCCAGCTAAGCAGTAGATTGAGTTGGTAAAGTCTCCTTTTTTATCATTTGTGAATTAATTTTTTAGTTCATTTTAATTTGAAAGCATACAACGAGTTTTACAGCTAAGGAATAAAAATAAAGTACTTTATTTCTAGAAATTTTCCATAAATTTTTCGAGAAACCATTGCTAATAAAAACTCCCTACTGTACCTTTATCAGCACTAAATTTAAAATCAAATCTTCTTTGTTAAGATCTCTAGACATTACATTTATTAAACGTTATTACTCAATTAGATAAACATCCGCCCCTATTCAAACGCTGGCTTGAGTGTCTTCCGACCATTTGACGACTGACACGTCATGTTGTCGTCACCCAATCCGAAATCGCCAGTCCCAGTTCAGACGAATTACTGCAAAATTTCGTAATATTGAACGTACCGCCCTCTGGAAAATAGCAATCAGTTCATCGGAAATTGCAGTAAAAGGGCGCTAATTGAAAACGACTTTCGCAAATTGGAAGGCAACATCTTTTGCAGGGGTATTACGGGAGTGCGGAAATTCAATAACAATAATAAAAAAAAAAAAATTCCCTCTCTCCAAAACGATGAGCAAACACACTTTTCATCTCCCTGATTTTTATGTCCAGGCTTTTCACGTTCGTGTTTGCCCTCAAATTTTAAGCGATTTCTGATTGGTCGGAAAAGTTGAAGTGGCAAGACGGGTTGAGGTGTTCGGGAGCTTGTCAAATGTCTGGGGGAGTGACGTCACGCCTTTCACCCTTTGATGCGTCAAAGGCCACTTCAGATAAGTACTTCTGAGTGGCAACGGTGTTAAATAGTGTGTAAGCATTTTCAACTCTGACGCATTCAAGACCACGAATTTAATTTATTAACGTATGTAGATGGTTAAGAAAGATAAAAGGAAGTTTTCTGGACTTTAATTAGTGCGTATTTAAAAAAAAATATTCACGAATATGATTTAATTAATTTCAAGGTAATTAAAAAATCTGATTCTAATCTAATTTTAAAGACTCAGATTGGCTTTATTAAAAAAAAAAAATCTGATGTGTCCAACACATGACTTCCTTGCACGTCCATTAGATCAAAAATATTTTCGACGCACTTCCTCTACATTTGTTTGTTTGAAAGAGATAAAATATCAATAATAGTAAGGTTTAGCGAATTCTAGCCAAACATTTCGATATCGCCAAGCTGAGTTCAATTTGAAAGATTTCCTTCTGACACTTTATTTGGCGATATTTCACCAAAAGCCGACAAACTTGAGATAGTCAGCGAGATTTTGGGGATAGCCAAAGTAGTCATTGACCACAGACTTTCAATGAGTTGAATGCATCTATACACCTCAATGTATTCAAAGTCATTTGGCTCACCATGTAAATAAATTCTCAGTCGATTGCTGTCAAAAAAGATATTGAAAACAGTTAGGTATTACAATAGTTCTAAATACAAAGTTAAAAAATCTACGGGTTAAAGTTTTAGAGTTATACAAAATAGGAAATAATTTTTGGCGCCAAATTTGGCGATATTTCGGCGAAACTCGTCAATGTCGACGACATTTGGCGAGATTTTAAGCATAAACCAAACAATGACAGATTATCGCCAAATTTGGCGATATTTCGCCAAAACTCGCCAAGAACGATGACAAATGGCGATACTTTGGGCATGGACCAAATGACTGACTATCGCCAAATTTGGCGATATTTCGCCAAAACTCGCCAAGGTCGAGGACAGACGGCGAGATTTTGGGCATGTACCAAACAATGACTGTCTACAGTTGTGTTATAATGAAGATGTCCATAGACATTAAGGTACTGAAATTCTTTTCGGTGGTCCTGTAAATAAACTCTCCAGTAGATTGGAACCAAAAATCGAGATGCACAACTAGATGTTACAACATTCTTATATATGAAATTTCATAATAGTTTTTGAGATTTGAGAGTTAAATATGCACACACGTACACCAAAAGTCGCCAAGCTTGGCGACTTTTGGCACAGTTCTTGAGGGAGGCACGTGACCGTGGTCGGACCATTACCTAACTTATGTGGTAGGACGGTATTGTGCTTGAAATGGATGAATGCCCCTAAAATTGCTATTGGCCGTAATGTATTGGAAATCTTTTGAGTGTTCCTGTAGCACAACTATAAATGATAAAGACACTTTTTTTTAATGGAGAAATTCATTTTCTAACTCTTTACAGCATATATCACTTCTGAGTCGTTTAAAGTATCCCAATACCTCTAAAAAACGCTTTGATGAATTTCGGCCCATAGAGCGTAATGTATTTCGAATCTTTTGGGCGGTCCTGTAGATAAACTATTCAGTCGAATGGAACCGAAAGGGGAGGTGCACAACTAGATGTTACAACAATCCTAAATATAAAGTTTCAACATTCAACGCCTAACAGTTTTTGAGATATGCGAGTTTAATGAATTTCGGCCCATTGAGTGTAATGTTTTTCGAATGTTTTGGGCAGTCCTGTAGATAAACTATCCAGTCGAATGGAACCAAAAGGGGAGGTGCACAACTAGATGTTACAACTATCCAAAATATGAAGTTTCGACATTCTACGCCTAATAGCTTTTGAGTTAGGCGAGTTTAATGAATTTCGGCCCATAGAGCGTAATGTATTTCGAATCTTTTGGGCGGTCCTGTACATAAACTATCCATTCGATTGCCACCAAAAGGGGAGGTGCACAACTAGATCATAGAACAATCCTAAATATCAAATCTCAACATTCTACGACCCATAGTTTTTGAGATATGCGAGTTACATACATACGTACGTACGTACGTACAGACGGCATGGAAAAACTGGCCACAGTAGACTCGCCACTGGTCAAAATGAGTTGCAGACGCGTTAATAGGATCGTGCATGCTAGCCTACGATGAGATGCATCGAAAAAAATTTTTAAATTAAATTTAGAGGTAGTCAAAATCGGTTTTTATGTCGAAATTTGGCCCCCAAAATTTTTCGGGATCACATTACTTCCTTATACTACGTACAAGGAAGTAAATATCTTGATGGGCTATTTAATTTTATTATTGCATTTTTTTTTTGGCAGTACGTTACAACTCATAATCTTAAAAAAGAAATTCTAACCATTTGGTTGGGTTTATATAGTCTCACCAAGTTTCACTCATTTCTTCAGGAATCTTATTTTCTGTTTTGAAATATATAAAATAAAAACAGAAAACAGTTGAAAGCATTTGAATACTGCTAAAGACTTTTTTTTTTCATCGTTTTTCAGGACGTTTTATGGACTGTGTTCTCTCTTTAAAAATACGCTATGTTAATCTTGAATAAAAAATGAATTATTATAAACGTGGAGACCTGACGGCTACGGGAGTCTGCGTACCTGTCGATGGCGGCCGCATGATAGCGGTTTAGTCAGAGTTCCGTTAGCCCATGGATGTATGTGTTTGTCTAAATATTATGATGTTAAATTGCACTTCGAAATATAGATGATTTTTTAGTACTTAAGAACAGCTGAGATAAAGGCCCAAAAGAGCCATAGATCTTGATGAACGCTCTCTCCAAAATCCCAAATGTATAAGCTCTTACATTTGTAAATTTTTGGAGAAATTTACAATCTCCCAATGTGGCATATACTTTCGCTTTACCTTACATAACACAGCACAGGAGCTTTTGTAGATAATAGACTAATATTTTTCCGTTACTCAACTGCAATCTAACTGTCGTAAATATGTCGTAGATAGCTTAATTTTAACACATTTTATTTCGGGACGCAAGGCTTGATGTTCGACATATATATATATTTGATTTTATTACACTGAAACATTTTCAGTGATTATTATTGATATTTGTATAGGAATATATACATATATTTCGGTCAAAATTTGGGAAAATGGACATTCTGCCACTCTATTTTTAAATTTGAAGTGAGAACATATAAAACAACATCCATGTAATTATGTGTATAGTTTTGGATTAATAATACTCTTAAAAATGAGGGAAAACTAGTTGTGCGCCCTTGTCGTGCTAATTTGCGATGGAAAACTGGTAAATTTTCATTTTGTGCATCAACCATACACAACATTTTACATAAGCATAAATCAATTGAAACTTCAGAAAACAAATATATTTTCTTAAATTTGCAGTTCAGGAATTATAAAAAAATATCTCAAAATAAAAGCAGTAAAAGTAATTGTATTTTAATATATTTAAAATACAAATGTGCTGCTCTTAACAAATACAAAACCAGGTACAATTATAACAAAAAGATTATTTTGTTAAGATGAATGTAAAAGCTCCTTTTTCACTGCATGTGTACTTTCTAACATAATGGACAGACCCAATGATTTCTAACTTTAGGATCAACATTAAGATGCTATTTCACACTTCATATATCCAAGGAGCGATTCCCATAGTTCACAACAAGTTAATGATAGCTGGTGGTAGATTATATCATATTAAAACGCAATGACTATAATTCTTTCCTGCGCCATTCTCCACTCCACCCCTGCCACCCGCACACCCTTTTTCTCGAAAAATGTATTTTGGAAAATGAAATACTAACTTTTAAAACAGGGCGTACGAAAAGTTGTCGAATCAATTTCCATTTTTCATTTTCGTTGACAACCGTAATTCCTTTTCATGCAATAAAGTCCTTTCCGTAATAAAATATGCCTCCAGTTCGTTCACCCCCCTCCCCCCCCCCTCTTCCCTTTGTGTATATCATTTTCTGGAGTCCCGTATTATTCCGACCTAGCCGTGTATTGTGATTTATGCTTTTACTCCGCTAAAACTTGAAAGCGATTTCGTACGGGAACCAGGAAAATTTTATTAACAGACTGTCAAATTTTTCTGTGAATGACTGGATATTTATGCACAGCTGACATAATTTTATATATACAGGTGCGTACGCAGATGCACATAATAGAGTAAGTTGCGAGGAAATTTATTGCGACTCTCAATTAACACCCCGAGTGTTCTAAACAGTGGAGATAAGAGGAAAACGTTGTTGTCTGGGGTTGTTGAGGATTTAACGATTTGTTACAAATCAGTAATTCTTATTAGTCTTAAAGTGGAGGGGTGTACATTTAAATAATATCTTTCAAATAATGAAGTATAACCATTTCATGCTTTTTAATAGGACATTGCGTTAATTACTTACGAAATAATGTACGGTGTATAACTTTTCATGGATAGCATTTTCGGAACGTTTAAAACATAAAAATCGGATTTGGTTAAAAATATTGCTCCATTATTAGATGTTCCAATTTTTGAAATGTTTTCCGTTACACATCAAATATTTTCAATTAAAAAAAACAATTTTACCGTAAAAATATGTGCTAATATTTGCTTGAAACTGTCAATGCTCTTACTACTATTTATTTTTAAAACATGCAACATTTTTTGTTCTGCATAGATATATATATATAAAAAAAAAACATCAGTACTACAACACAGTTGCTACACTTGGAAAAAAAAAATGTTGTTGCAACAAGAATGTGGCGGTTCAAAATAATATGAATAGGATAAAAAGTACATTACTCTTCAGAATATTGCCTTAAAAACCGCCTATTCGCTCTTATAAATAATACATCTATAATGATTATGAGTTAGAGAAAGCTGTTAAACATACAAAATATGTTGTTGTTACCTTTTCTCATTTCCTCTGGCTAACCACGTATCGGCGTCAGATCTATCATGTAGGACGGTAATGAACGAAATTATACAGTTTCCACACAATTGAGCCCCAGTGGTAGGAAGACCAACTTAGCTCAGGTCTTCTAATTTTTAACAGGATGACATAGATACCAGCACCTGGATTAGCCCCCAAAGGTATCATTTGAGAGCATGAAGCAACTTAGAGCTATGACGTATTTTATGTACACCAACTCCTTATAGTGTGCACGGTTCCACAGCAGTCCAGCTGAAAGAAGTTTTTACTCTCACAAGTGCTGACCAAGGTAAGCACCGCTTCACTTTTCGTGTTCTTGCGCGAACCGAGCTTTAAGCGACTAGGTTACTGCTTTAAATTTGCTATAACTATTACTCTTAAAAGATGATGATAAGCAAGCCATTGCGATTTTTGTTCAAATATGTTAAATTTGTTAAAGTTACCAAACGTATTAATTACGTTTATTACTTTTAAGAGGGCATCGTAGAACTTTAAAAAGGTATTCTGAGAGTATTTTTTCACTCTTACTACAGCTATTTATTCGCTTTTTATATTAGTCAATGATAAAGATATAAAGAAAGGGGGGGGAGAGAGAGTTAAAAAGGCACTGTTGCGATACAGAAGACTAATTTTTCCCATAGATTTGATGTTGAATGTCACTTGCTTTAAAAAGTAAGTCCAGGGTGCCGCAAAAGGAACGGTAACGAAACCGGTCGTAGGATGTCAACATGCCACCCTGCCGTCAATGTGCCAGAAATGTCTATCAAAGGGGCCGGGCTATCAAAAGAGATAGCACACCAGACCATAACACCTTGATGTGGGCCTGTGTGCCGTGCGATAGTCAGGGCAGAATCCCCTCTGCCCTGGATGTCTCCAGACACGCCTGCGATTGTCGTCAGGACACAAGTTGGAAACAGGACTCGTCACTAAATCGCTCAATCATCCCGTTCTGTTGTGAACCTCCGCAGTGGCGGCTCGTCGGTTATTTAAAAGGAGGTTCACGAAACAAATTTCGAAAATTAAATATGCAGATACGACGCACTTTGCAAATTAAAATAGATTTGCATTTCCAGCAGTTAGAGGGAAAAAATGCACGCGAATGAAAGAAAACAAGTCATCTTTGGTCTTACATTTCGTCACCGAGATAAGTTTTAGCAAAGGTGCTGTCTTAATTCATTTTATTTCATTTTTTTTCAAAGGATAATTTTGAAAAATGGTATTGCTTTAGCTCGAACACGTTTTTCCCATATTAATTATTTACACTAGTTTGTAAAATAATAATGCAGTGAAAAATGATAGAAATAAAGAAAATAATAAGAAAATGAAATAGAAATTAATTAACTGACCGAACGTAATGAACCCAGAGAAAATCCGGAAGCGATACCGAAAAAAAAAAATGGCCCTGTGTGCAAACGGAATGATTTCATCAGTGCCGTACTTCCTCCTAGCTGTCTCGGCTTCTGATCGCAGAGAGCAGTTCAGGGGGAAAATTTTCCGTTTGCACGTGCGATTGATTAAAGATTGTGCTGTAGTAACCTACAATACAGTGTGTTAGCTGTTAAAAGCCTATTTAATAATCGCGGGGAGTGGGGGGAGAGATTAAAACGCACGTTTTAAATCCACATAAATCTAGAATTGTGCTTAATATGTGTTTAAAATTAAATTTGTTAATGTGTTTATTCTTTAGTTTTGTTCTTCGGGGGTTCACGTGCTCATGTACTCAAATGGAGGAGCCTTCACTGACCCTCCGTCAACCGCTACCATTTTGACGCTGACATCTACCGTTGTTGACACGATATCGCAGTCAAAATGCGACAGAAATTTCAACCATCAGATTGAGAATCGCTCCTTATATGCACCTGCTGAATGCGCAGTTCCGATGCGCTAGCAATTCCACTATTCATTCATTGGACTTCAGGTTTTAATCATTTGCATATTCGGTCCGAATGTATTTGCATACGATATTTCATTACAATCAGGTGACTCCTTCTTGGGGCATCGATTTTTTTGTTGTTGTTGTTATAGAGTTTATATACAATACGCGTTAAACAGTAAAACACACTTTAGAAGAAAGTGAAGCACAATAACACAGTGATGTTACTATAACACCACCTTGACGATCGAATGTTTTGCAACGTGATGTCACCTAAAGATCCCTTGTGAATTACTGACTGTAATGTCTTTCTGGTGACATAGCAAGTACAGAGTCACAAGCGAGCCATCACGGTGACGAAGTCACAAACAAGTCATACTATGAGATCTAGTTGTCGTCATATACAGGTCAGAAGGTGACAGAGACGTCAGCTTGTATTAAACGTGCTATTCGGAAATAATTCAGTTCTCGATAAGAGCTAATTTCGCTTTAGTAGAACTCTATGTATTCAGCAACTATTGCACATTTCGAAGATAAATATATTCTACCAATATTTGTATAAAAAACAAAAATACGAATTTTTCAGGTTAAATATCTCATATCTGTTATGTTTTGGAATTACTCTACAAAAAATAATGCGACAGCATAAACCAATCAATTGCAGAGACGGCGATTGAGAGCCTAGTCCCACAGAACATGTCTTCCACTTTTAATAAAATTTTAAACTTCTTTTTCCATCCTTCTTTTCTTAACAACAATGCAGCTTTATTAAGTCTGTAAATATCTTCGCGCGTCATACAGAGCGGGGGGTTTGGGAAGCTGTCTGATTTATGCCACGTAGCCTTAAATGATTGGAAGGGCGAGGAAGCGATTTCACGGATAGGTGAGGTTCTTATTAATAGCTGCCACGAGCCCGTCGTGAAAGCTGTTGTCTCTTACTTGGTGGACCTTCCTCCTCACGCACAAACACTCGTGCTGCTTTTGTTAAATGGAAAATGTGTTTCAAGACTGTCTTGCCTAAGAGAGTTCGATGGTTTTAAAAAAGAATTCTTAACTTAAAAAGAGGTGAAACTGTCACTCATTTTTTCCTTTAACTCTCTAAAGAGCTGAGGTATAAAATTCCGTTCACTGAATTCCTCCTTTCAAAGCAACACTCCTACTACATTAAATAGCCAAAAAAATCATTAATTTGTTTTAGCTTTAAAGATTGCAAATATATTTACATATCGAAATTTGTTATTTTTCATGCATTAAAAAAATGCGTAGTCTCGATTGCATAAGCTAATATTCTCTTCTCATTTGATTTATAATATCGAATCTATATTTAACCTGTTTGGTTTCATAAACACCAAACATGAGTAAATATCTCATATCTGGATATCTTCTGTCACACAAGCAATGAATCTAGATAATCCGGCTACAGATGTATCATGAGTTGTTGCTAACTTTTAAAATGATTTCTTTAATTTCTTCTATTTCTGTTTAATTCTATCACTGGGTCTAATCGGACCTCAAGCATTTTAAACCTGTTGCCGCAAAATGTTCATAATTCTCAGAGATGTTGCAACTTGTGAGATTTCACCTCAAAATGGAGGAAACAAAGGATGAAAATTTAATTGCACAAAGAGCACGGGTTCTTCTTTTTTTTTATCTCTAATTTTAAAAATAGCGCAAGTCATATTTCTGTTATCTGGGATCCGTGTGGACATCATAGTAATCAATGGATCTGCAAATTACTACGTCCATCACATCGCAAAAGTATGATTAGGTACAAATCAGAAAGACCCTCCAATTAGAGAGAGATAAAAGTCATGTTGTTGGCAAATACTTAAGTATGCCTTTCCCGATGCTCCCTTTCATAAATAACACAAATTCTCACTGTGAAGTGTTGGAGTAAAAATTACACAGATTCCCACGTTTTCTGTCGAAAAAAATTGGAAGATCGCGCTGAATCTAAGACTTTTATTACGTTTCTGGCAGTGCAACAAGTTATCTAAATGTCGATTAGCGTTCAGGAAACGTTCAGTAAAGTTCTCTAAAAGTTCTTTGAACGTTAAAGGACGTTTAGACCCATGTATTTGAACTATTTCAAAAGACGTTCAAAGAACGTCTTTGAACGTTCTGTGAACAACTTTTGAACTAGTTGTTCTACTAAGAAAGAGTATTGTTGCACTGTCTGGGTAACTTTGCTTAAGCCATTTTCATATAGGTGCTTTCAGTAATAAGTGATAGTCAAAATAAATAGATCATAAACGTTATGGATTTATCTTGAGAATTTGCAAACAGTCATTCTCGAATGCATATGTCGGTTTACGAGCTGAATTCTCGTCATTTGCGGAGGTTCCAATTTTCAGCTTCCAGTCACAAAAAAATATGATTAATGGTCCTGATGCTGAAAAAGTGCAGCCATTTGCATCGATCCACTTAACTATCAACAACAAGGCGATCGAACGAACCGCCTATCTGGCGACACGGAGCTAAAGAAGTTTTCTGACACATCGCACAGCTGCACATCCAGCTTTGCCAGATAACTTCTTTAGCTCTTTGGAGCCAGATAGGCAAGTCCGATCGACTGCCATGTTGTTGGTAGTTAAGCGGATCGATGGCAAAGGTTTCACTTTTTAAGTGTTGGGCATTCTATCCAGTTGGTTCTTCTATATTAATGTGAAAATGCTTGCACGTCAAAGGGTTAACGGTAGAAGAGAGAAGGTTTTTGGAGAATTAGCGGCATTGCTTAATAGACTCGTACCAGGGGCCCTAGCACGATCTTCTCGGAAACCTTACCGAAGCGGAAAAACAACCCTTTTCTCACTCATGACGTCACATTCCGAAAGGGAGCCAATTTGGTCTACCACGATGCTCTCGGGAACGTTCCGATATCGGAAACCCTGTCGGAAATTCCACTTTTTTTTCCCGGCAGGGTAAACGCAAGTGAGAAGCTCTTTCCGCTTCGGATACAAGTCATCGTGCGTGGTTATTTGTTCTGATGGTAGTTGTTTACATCAAAATAATGGCTCAGTTTTAATTGTAGCAACTGTTGCACAACAATAAGATGCTAGAAGGGTTCATAGGAATCGAAATTCGATTTCTAGGTGTAAATCCTTTGAATTAAGCGACGACGAATTTATCAGCAATTTTCGGTTGAATAAATCATTAGCATTCCAACTGATTCAAGAGTTTAAAAAATATTTAGAGCCTAGAACAATTAGAATATAATAATGCTAATTTTTAATGATATTTAAAATTTATAAAATAACAGTCTGCTTACCTTTTGCCAAGCTTTCACATTTTTAATAAAACCTCCACTGCTGTTTAATTTTTGTGCTAGAGATTTCAAATCCTCATTTCGTTTGCTGCGCTCTATAAAAACTGGAGTTGTTTTCATTTAAGTAATGATTTTCTTCCATTGCTTGGACGATAATTTCAATCTGATTTGTTTTTACTCGAATATTACCGTTTTTATTTTATAAGGAGGAGGCACGGCTTCAGGAAAATGCGGATTTCAATAAACTTTGGCATAATGGTCATAATGGCCATGTGAATATACTGAGTGTAAAATAAAGTTTATAAAAGGTATTGAAAAACTGTCAGCACTTCATCAGAGGGTCGTTAAATCGGAAGGGTCGTAAAATTGTGAGTTGACTGTATATTTATTTATATATTTTAAAAATTTTATTTCTGCTATTCAAAGAATATATTTTTACAATTGATGATGCTTAAAAAATTAATACTCTTGCTGTTGCATAATGCGACGGGTGACAATTAGGGAAAAAATAGTCTGTCTGACAAAAATTAATGTACCTTAAAGAAATATTGAGTTTTGTGGGTGTTAAAAGTGATTTATTTTGAAAGTGTAAAATTCTGATGAATTAATTACCAAGATTCGCGTATTTAAAAAAAAAAAATGTGCAGGAAAATATTGCGCAGCACGGGGTTCGATCACATAACGCCCTAGTAATAGTCCCGCGTCTTACCGATTCAGCCACCGAAGCGCAACTAACTTTGCACGCAACTTACTATTAAAGTTTTGGTAAAGCGGTTCGAAAATCGATATTAATTTTTTTTGACTGTATTTGAGTACTGCGCATTAGTATCTTACACGTTGTATATTCACATGGTATAACACAGCCAGAGATCGACTAACAAAATAAGACAAGACGTGGTACCTATTTAAGTACTATGTCATAAACTACATGCTCGAATGCGGCAAAGAGTGCCTTGTTTTGATTGGTTGATAGCGTCCCCTTCCGATACTCTGGGAAGAGGCATAAAAATTCTCACTTCCATTAGTCGAAACCATGGTGGTAGAGTCAAAATGAGGGTATCGGATATTTATCCGAAGATTTTCAGTATCCGTGAGTGAGAACTATCCGTGACGGATGCTTTCCGATAAGATCGTGCTAGAGCTCCAGAGTCGAGAAGTATTGGCAAGATCATTGGAGGGATATAACAAGAAAGTCCATATCTGATTCGTATACGCATACCCAGATTTTTCCAAAAAAACCTCGAACTTCAGAAGCAAACGACGAAAAGCAAATTCTACACCTAATATAATTTTATTTGTGTATTATAGATGCGCCGATATTGAATAAACATTTCTCCTCTCACATGTGTATTAACTCTTTAACGCGCAGTGTTCCCGCTCTGGGAACACCAAACTTCGACGTTTTGACTATTGCCAGTCACGAAGAATAGATTGGATTTCTATAAAAATAGTTGCGGGGGACATAGCTCCACGAGAATCCTTTACTTTTTAGCACGTCATTTCCCGTAAAAAAATGGTCACGATTATTTTTAACAGCACTGACATCTGCTGAAAAATGGAAGAGTGCGAAAACAGCCGGATAGATTGCCCAATGCTGAAAAAAGGGCAGCCGTTGCCATCGCTCGACTTAACTACCAGCAAGATGGCGGACGATCGAAACGTTCATCGCGTGCCACAGATCTAGAGATCCTTTTTTGACTACAGCTGGCTGTGCCGGCAAAGGTCTCTAGATCTGTGCCGGCACAGCCAGCTGTCGTCAAAAAAGGGTCTCTAGATCTGTGGCACGCGATGAACGTTTCGATCATCCGCCATCTTGCTGGTAGTTAAGTCGAGCGATGGCAACGGCTGCCCTTTTTTCGGCATTGGGAAAGGGTCGCGCCTCAAAGGGTTAAAAAGCTCAACACACGTCAACGCCCTGTTCACTTTTTTTTCCACCTTGCTTGTGCCCCAGACATAGTGCCTTGTGCAGATTCAGCACGCCTAGATCCTTATTTTACTCCCTCGTATTCATCGATGGTTCTCCAGCGGCTTAATAAAGTCCGCAAACACCACCGTCCCGGGGTATTGGCGAGGGTGTTCTGTCGCATGTTGCATTAAACGACTGGATGGGCTAGAAAACGATTTCACGGATAGATGGGGTTCTTATTAATAGCGAAGGATGAAAGGGGAGGGGGTTGCAGAGAACGAAACATCTCATCTCTTCTCCTTTCTCTAGGAGCGAGCGCGTCGTTTGCACATCTCCTGTCCCTCTCTCTCCCATTTCCAGCGTGCTCACCCCGAGTTATTCCGTGATAATGGGTTTTTGGAGGCTTTGTCTAGGCGAGTTGGTTAGTGTAAACATTGTGCTGTCTACCTATTTTTTTACTTCACTTTATAAAAAATCGACGTTGATTTGGACGGGTGTTATAAAGGTTTTGGGAGAGTCTTGCACTTTTAAGACACTTAAAAATCTAGAAAATTGTTTCGGAATTTTTTATATATATTCATATTTATTTTAAATGAATATTTTTTACATATCAGCATGCACTAGATTTTGTTTCAGTAGATTGGTTAATGTATATACGATGTTTTTTTAACTTATATCTTCGAGTTAGGGGTGGTTTTTAAGGGGTTTTAGTTTACTAAAAATCGATGAAAGAGTGCTTAGAAATTCTATTTTGCACAAATTATTTAATTTGAAAGTATGCATTTTTAATTAATATATGTAATTTAATTTTTCATTAATTCTTGATTACAGTAATTGCATTAATGAAAAATAGTGATATTAACTTGCTAGCTGCTTTCAAGTAATTTCCAAGTTAATGAAATAAGCTTAAAAAAAATAAAAGTGGATTTCAGAGATTCTCCATACAAAATTTATTCCATGAAACTTAGCTCTGATCAAAACCCTTTTATAAACACATTTATTTTCACACACATACACACACACACACACACATGCAAATATTCCTTAATTAAAATAACCGACATTCAGACTTTTTGTGTTCAAAGATAAAACATTGTCAAAGTAATTCGAAAATAAAAATAGAATGGTAAATATATCCATAAGTTTAAAAGTTCTGTCATCCGTAGCTGTTAAATTCGAATTGATATTCAGCGTCCCACAGGTAGTGATATTTATTGTTATTAATTTATAATTAGAAAATAAACTCACATAAATATTCAGTAAACTCGCTGAAACAGAAGAGTATTTTTGCTAATTTCGCACACACATAAACACCAAAGAATTAATTTAAAAATTAATAATTAAAATAATATATCGAAAATAGGAACAATTGATAAAATGAAGAAAATGAGGTATTTCCATCTTAAATTCGCCCCCCCCCCTGGCCTATATTGGTCATAGTGTAGAAGTTTCCTTTAAAAGCAATATTTGAAGAGTAAATCTACCTGTGATGACTTCATGGTTCGGATGGGTGGCTTTCTGCAATTCAAATGGCTGTGTTAAAAGGCGATACACTTCTAGCTTTATAGAAAAAAGATGAGTGACGAATTTGCGGATTGCCTGCTTTGCGGCACTCCAACAGAGAGCTTTCTTTACCGGCAATGTCGTTTCTTCGCTAGGGTAGTCATCATGCAGTGAAGCAAACTGAACGCGGTTGAACCTTTCAAATGGCAGATCAATATTGCAATTTCAAATCGTCTATGTTTTAAGAAAATTAATGCACACGCATTATATATATATATATATATATATATATATATATATATATATATATATATATATATATATATATATATATATATATATATATATATATATATATATATATACATATATACACACACACACATATATTACTGATTTCATGAGAGTACTTTATTTACAATAGCTCTACATAGCTCTACTAATACAATAGCTTATATATATATATATATATATATATATATATATATATATATATATTAATAGGAGAATGCTATATATATATAGATATATATATATATAATTTAATTACAATAGCTATATTAGAAATAATAATTTTTTAAATTTACGATTTTTGTCTGTTATTTAGAAATCTTTTATTAGCCTTTTAGAGCTCTTGGAATATTCTACAAATTAAATTAAATTTTTTATAAATAAAAGTATTCGAGCTTATTTTTTGCCTATATACGGTCTTGCGAGCAGTATTTCATGTAAAATATGCATCACAGTAAACAAATGCAATACATACATAAAAATATCTTAATTAAAATGGCGGAAAATAATTTTGTTGCGATAAATTTAATTAATAACAATGTTATATATAATGTTGTACTTATTTGCAAAATTTTACGATGATAGTTTGAAAACTGTAATTCTTCTTATTTTAAAGAAATTCTTATTTTATTATTCTTGTTATTTAAAAGAAAGAAGACTCTCTGCAAAACTATTTTTCGTTATTTTAATAACAAACTATTTTTCTATCTTTAAAACAATTTTTTAGTGAATGTGAAATATATTTTCCATGAAATGCTGCTGCAAGACCACTTACAAGCAAAAGTATAGAACTCTATTATTTTTAGTTATGAAAAATGTAATTTAATATGAAGAATTGTTCTCAGTTGTATAACAGACTAATAAAAGCTTTCTAATTAAATGGTAAAAATTGCAAGTTTAAAAAATTATTACTTATGGAGATATTACAGATAAAGTCGTGGCTTTTTTCATTGCTATTCTTATTTGTCAAAGGTACTAAACCCCTTAAACAATTTTCTATTCATACTCATTAATTCATATCTACAATAATCTCAAGATACAATTTAAAATATTTAGAATTAAAAAATATATTTAGAATTATAAATAATTAGAAGTTATTACAATATTTATTACAGTTAGTGCATCAACGTTACCTGTTATTTACATAATAGACGGCGATTTTTTCTGATTAACAAAGACACATAATACGTAATATTTTTATAATCTTGTTTGGAAATAATTTGAAGGCAGTAATACAATAACAGAATAACTATCAAATTCTATATTTAAAAAAAACGCACTGGAATATTTTAGTTATCTCTATTTAATGTTACTTTTCGAAAAATAATTTTAATATGAGTGAAATTTTGAAAATATATTTATAAATTCGTGGAGTCTCCTCAGAGAATACCGAGATTTTGCATTTCTGAATTATTTGTTTTTCTCTAGTGTGCGTTATACATTACTGAGAATTGTCAAGAGTTTGAATAATTTACTAACGCATCCTTAGAATTTAACGTGAAAGGCACAAATGGATATTCCTTCGAATTAGTCTCCCTCGCATAATGCTGTAAATGGGTTTCTGGGAAAATCTTTGTTAATTCAATTCAGACTTTTGTCGTGGCTTAACAAACCATGAATTCAGCCAGATTCGACAGCTAAATCAACTTTCCCTTCTGTTACAAGACCACTGTATCACTCAGTCCAAATTCAACGTGTAAGTTTAATAGGAAATGTGAAGGTACGCCATTACTCTTCACCTAAAAGGTCTTTTGTAATGCTATTAAGTAATTCTTAGTTTTAAATCTGCATTCTTTCAGTGAAAGTAATTCGGGTTTCATTCGATTTTTAATTTATTTTATCTCTTTTACTTGAGTTACGAAGATGAAAGATATAGATAATATTTTTTATACCATTATTGTGAATTAATTACTCAGGTTTCAGTGAAACGTCTAGTATACGGTATAATACATTTAAAAGGCTGAAGTTTGTTCCAGTGGGCAGTTAGTAACTCAGGTTCAACGTGAATATATTTCTAACGAATTTTATCACAGTTAAGTTATATAGTTTCATGTATAGTTAAGACGATTTACATTTAATTATAATTGCCTGATAAGCTTTTTTTTTATTTCTAAAAAGTCCTTTCCTAGATTTTTGTAACTTTTGGGACTAGAAAATAGAAACATAGCAAAAAGTTGACCGAAATTTTTTAAATCTAATAAATAAATATCAATAAAGTGTTTGAAATAAGAATACTTAAAATTATCATTTTTCTTTATTTAACATAATTGATATTTAATAAATAGATCAGCTTTTTAAATTTTGTAGAGGCTACTTAACCCTTTTAGACCAGGCCGTCAACCAATGAGGACACAAATTTTGAAAGAATATTCTAAAGAAAATACCAATAATTTTAAGTTGAAAACAGTTCTTTTTATTTAAAAAATATTAATAATAAAATTTCCTTACTTTATTACAAATTTAATCTGTATTTTTCTAAATATGTACATGTACATCCCTCCGAGAGAAATTATTTAATCAGTTCTGAAAAGGTAAAAAAAAAAAAAAAAAAAACTGATATGTAAATGAAATATTTTCCCGGATAAATTCACTTTGTTTTCCTATATATATATATATATATATATATATATATAATTTATTTTATTATTCATGCTGTATAAATCTCATACATATGCATTTGAACACGAAGAAAACAAAATTAATCTTGTGCTACCTTTGCTGGTATAGAAAAGAATTTCTACGTGTATTAGACTTCTCTCAGTATTTTATTTTAAAACTGACGCTTATTGTATTTAAAACAATTGTCAAAATTTAAAAGAAAAGGTATTTTTCTTTAGTTAATAAAGCTTTAGCAAATAAAAAGTTTAACTAAAGCTTTTACATTACTGTTTGTCAGTTGTGAAATGTGAAAAAGAACGGAAAGATAAAAACAATACATTAATTTGTATAAGATAACTTTATTCTGTAACTCTTTGCTAATTAACTACTACAAAATGAGTGAGTTTCATGAAAATAACACATGCTATTCCTTTTATCACTTTCACTTTGACAACGAAAAAAATATAAAAAAACTACTAAACTTTTACTTGGTTCGGTGCAATTCCTCATAATGTGCACTGTAGAAAGCTGCTTATAAATACTATATGAAGTTGCTCTTCTTTTATTTAGCGTCCCATGAATTTTTCGCAATCGTGAAACTAAATCTAATCTACCCCACCTCTGTCGCTACCACAATATCTACCGAAGTCCCACAACTCTGCTCAAGTATAATGGCAGATGCAACGGCGAACCACTTACGAGCTTGACTAAAAGTGCTTGCTAATATTATTAAGTACCCTTAGTTTCAAACCCTTTGTCCTTTATTAAGTGGCATTCTGATTAAATTATCGAGCTGTTGCCATTAATTCTTAGTTAATTTCGGAGGAGAAATTGTGTTCTGGCTGTCATTCTTTGTTAACTTTTTTAATAGCCCCCGAAAACTCGGAAAAATCTTCAATTTATGTAGATTTTATCATAATTGCTTTACCCAAATTAATGGACCAATTAAAGAAGAGCCAAGTTTTGTGCATTAAACAGCAAGAAATTCTTTTTTTTAATCGTTCATTGCATTCAGTATCTGCAATTATATAAAGTATATTAAACTTTTAAAATTTCATTCGTTAAACTATGCAACAAAATTCATTTCAGCAGTGATTTTTTTTTCTCTTTTCAGTATCAACCATTTTGAAATAATATTTTCCATGTTTTGTGCATTAATATCTAAATACTTATTTTTGAAGATACATATTTAGGGATATACACATCCCCATATTTTTAATAGTTTCTAAGTGTTGTTTGTTAAAATATTTTATTTCATTATTGCAATATATTCGTATTAGCTAAATGTTTCATTTTTTTCAACTCAATTGCCGTTCTTTTTACTAAAGATTATTTTAGAATATGTTTTTCTTTATTCTTCTTGATTTAGGAACTCCTACCTAGCTACAATCTCCGAATATATTAAAAAATATTACAGCAGAATGTCTTGAATTCCTAATTGAAAAAAAATACGTAAATCAGGTTATTCTTTGGCCTTCCTTTCTACGATATTTTCAAACAATTACCGAAATAATGCTTTTTTAAAGTCATCTCATTAGCTGAAGTCTACTATAGTATTATCAGAAAGTCTTATTTCATTAGTCTATGAACAGAATGATATTTTTTGTAATAAATGTAACTTTGATTACTCTCAAAGCACTTATTTTCTCGCACCGTAATTTTCGAGAAAATGAAGATATCGGTGATTTCGCGAGCTGAAAATCTCGCAAATTTCGTATGAATAGAACCGAAAGTTGAAAAATCCTGGAAAGTACCTAAATATAGAACCCTTTTCGCATAAGGCATTTTAAGAAACCTTCTTTTGTCCGAAAAGTTCGCCCCCCTCCCTCCTCCGCATTTTGAATGGCTTCAAAGAAGCTGGTATAAATATTGCAAGTGATCGATCCACTCTATTGTTTGTATTATTGTTTTATATTCAAGAATAATCGTATTGTATTCAAGAAATAGTTGTAAGAAAGAAAGTTGTCAAGAAAGGGTTTGTAACTGTGCAATAAATCATTACATTTTGGTGAGTTTGATTGTTTATTATTATTTGAAGCGAGAAAAAAATGTATTTTGCGATTACGACAAGGCTCGTGAAAATTAAAGCCTCTCGAAAATAAGTACTTTTACAGAAAAAAAAAAAAAAAAAAAAAAAAAAAAAAAAATTCATCCTCGCACTTTCTTCTGACGTTACAACTTTTCTTGCATTAATTAATATCTCTTGCGACAGCATAATTTAAGTAGATTAAGAAACTGATGATACTAAAAATCATAAAGAATGTAAGGAAGTTCCTAAGAAAAGTTGCATCTTAAAATTTTGCTTGTGACATAGTTTATTCCCTGATGCAAACTGATCAGCTCTGGCAAAGTTGGAAAGTTGCAAGACAGTTCTATCAATATTTATAGAACATTAAGACTAAGTAAATTCCTGGAAAGCTAGTTAAATCTGTAAAATTTTTAATGACATTTTGTAATGCTTTACAATCTTCGAAACTGTTATACTTCCGCAGTATTCAACGTATGAAAAGCCAAACTTCGAAGTCATACCATATAACGCACCATGAAAACTATTACTGAAATATTGCCAAGTTTGTTGTTATAATATTCTTCAAACTCTAATGCGAAGTTATAAAATTAAAAAAAAATACACTAATGCTAATCTAAGAGAGCTCATTAATCCATAAAATGACTATTTAAATAGATTCGCATAAGACAAAAATAATTGCTCACTACTTCTGGCGGAGCAGAATAATATTAAAGTATTTTGGTATTAGCCGAACACTTTGTAAATCAAAAACTTAGATTACTGTTCGAAAATTCTTTTGACATTCATAATTTTACGTATAACATTGATAATTTATGCATAACAAAAAGATAATTTTACATATTATTCGTCATATTAAGACTTTATTATTTTTATGGATTAAGAGTCCCATAAAAAAAGGCTCCTAAATGTAACTGTCTCAAGTTTAAATAGTAAGCAAGTAAAATAAAATACTAAAAAAAATATTAACGATTTAATAAATTTGAAAGTCATTAATTATTTTTCTCTATAATAAATATTTCATCCCTTTTCTCTTTCGAACAAAAAATATTTTTAATCTTACAAAAAACGAAAAACATATCCCGTTTCCAATCATGAGTTTATCTTCCCAAAATCACCTCTTTCCGAACCAAAACTTTCGAAGGCAAAACCTCACACAATTTCAACCGCCTACATTACCAGTGAACTACCGGCAATCGCTTTAGTTGTCATGGCAACTGCCCCCTAAACGGCACTAAGATTTGAATAGGGGGAGGTGTGGGGTCAATTTTACAGCTCGTGAACTACGTGACTTGATATGGGCCTAGCTGTATTGACATCACGTACACTCGATTATGTATTAAAAAAGATTTTACTTCAGTTGAAGTTTAACCAGATGACTGCCTGGTACTTTTTGTCTCTAATCGAGTACCACTTAAAAGATTTATCTACAATAACAGTTCAGTAACGTTTTAAGGCCTCAAAGGAAGTTAAAAACATAAAGTATCGTAAACTTGTAGTTTTGCGGCTGTGAGATTAGCCTTGAAATGATTCAGGCAATAGCCTTAAGAAATTTTAACAGTAAATGATAGAAATGTTAACATATAGTACAATTAATGTGCATAAGCTGATGTATTGTGAATATTTACTGAAATTGAATGTGATATACCTATGTATAAAATTAAAATTTTAAATTTATAACTTATTTTTTAACAGTGCAGGAATTTATCGTAAGGTAAATGCTTAAACTGTGTAAAATATTAGTTAAGAAGAACAAACATAATCCGATAGAAGGGTTAACGTTTTAAACAAAAGGTGGATTGAGCAAACTGAAACTTTCCATGCTTAAGAAACTCAATTTCCGATTGGCATTGCACATCATTTAGATAATTCTACAGTGGAATTTCTTTATATAATATTTATTGTATATAATTTACAATATGGCTTGGGTAAACATAATGATTATGTAAAAATCGAATCCGGAGTACTACCCCATCATCCGTTTCGTAAAGTTTCTTAACTTTAAAAAACTTAAATTTGACTAATAACTTTTTCCAGTAAAACTGTTGCAACCTAAAAACAAGTTAGAAGAATAGGGGTATACTTTGCTGCACTTAGCAAAATCTGCAAATGCATCCACTCAACTTTTTTTACTGTGATAATAAATTTAGTTAGTTTCTCAATTTACTCGAAAAATTGATTAAACAACATTTCACCGAAAAGATAGATCTATATGTGTGAAATCCAAACATAAATTTCTTTCTTAAACGAGCAACCTCACGCTAGAACAAAACCTTTTAAAAACCAAAATCTAGCGAAACTCCGACCGCCTACATTACAAGTGATCTGCGGAAGCGATGGCAATCCCTTTAGTTGCCATGGTAACTTCCCTCTAAATGGCACTAAGATTTGAACAGGGGAAGATCGGGCGGGGGGCAGCTATAAAGCTTGTGAGGTACGTGACTTGATGTGGGCCTAGATGTCTTGACATCACGCACTCTTAAAAATTTGGTGCAACATTTCAATAAAAGCATTTTAAATACTAAGTTGTGCATATGTACATGGTTGTATATATTATTATGTATATTGTATGTATTATCATGTATACATAAAACTGAGTATAAATACAAAACTTAGTATTTAAAATATTTTTTTTTTTGAGCGTAGTAACTTCAACTATAGCTATACACGTCCTCGAGACATTATCTAGTATTTTCTCCTAGTCGATTATTTGTTATAGTTTTATGTATAATTAATAAAATTGGACAAACTAGTACGAATTTTAGGCTATTTGGGATATTAAAAATAGATATAAATTGAAATAAAGCTCAACTCTTTTGTCTTCTTGTCTTAAAATAATTTAGAAAAAATTCATTAACATTTGAATTTTTCAATAAAGCTAAAATTTTTTGTGTTGGTTGATTAATAAATGAGTGCATTCACAAAATTTAAGTGCTAAAATATTTTGTAAAAAAATTAATCAAATGGATAATTTATCAGTTGATATGTGTACGAATATAAAGGTAAATTGAGGCATTTCAAATTTGAGGAATCCAAGTTTCGGCTCGCTTTCTATAATACTTATGTGTTAGTTTGAAATTCCTTTTAGGAAACTCGTGAAATGTGTTATTCCGAAATCGTTTTGTCAATATTAACTGGATTTAAATTATATTATATAGTACTCCATCAGGATTTTAAGTTTCCATGCAGTGTAAATCAAATATAAACTACTATAAAAGCATCTGTAATGTATTTTTATCTTATGAAATTTATAACACTTGATTAATTTAATTTTTGAATTATAATTTATAACAGTGTATAAGTATATTCCCTGTACGCTGGCTCAAAAATACTTAAGTGGTAATGAAATTTAATATTATATAAGTACTCTGCAATTCTTTCATAGATTCAAAGTTCATTAATAAAACTGTATATTTGTGATATGTTTATTGTCTTGCATTTTGTGGAATGAGGAAGCTTTATATTAAAAACAACTTTTGAAATAGTGTGTGGAAAAAAAAAGAAAGAAACCAATTCGTTTCATTTTTCAGTTGGATTCTTTATAAATTTTCGTAATTTTTTCTACAATGTAATAAACTTTTTTTTTTAATCGCAAAAACCAATTTGATAAAAATCTAACTAAAAAAAAGGGGGGGGATATTGTTCCAAATCGAAGCATAAGTTTCTCTTCGCAAAATCACTTCATCCTGGAGCACAATCAAGAGACAAAACCTAGCAGAATCCCAACCGCCTACATTACAAGTGATCTGCGGCAACCATGGCACTCACTTTAGTTGCCATAGCAACTGCCCCCTAAACGGTACTAAGAATTGAGTAGCGGGAAGTTGGGGGCAACTTTACAGCTCGTGAAGTACGTGACATGGTGTAGGCCTAGTGGTATTGGCGTCACGTACACGTGATTGTAAATTTAAAGGCAAAAAAATATTATTTACAGTGTAGTAGCTTCAGGTATAAGGAGTAACCAGGCGCGTGTTTTAAATTTTTCTGGTTGCATTTTTTTTTAGATGTCAAATACTTGGATAGATGTTCATTAATGATGATATTGAAGACCTTTTAAATGTTTAAAAAATCAAAGTATTTTCGTTTTAGAAAAACTAATATTGTTTGCATTTATTAAACTAGTTATTACTGCAAAATAATTTTTTATAAGCTTAACGGGATTGACACTTCATATTGAATGGGATTGACACTTATTTAAACTATATTAATGGTTTATACTATTTAAACTATACTTATTTAACCTATATTAATGGTTTATACTTATTTAAACTATATTAATGGTCCCGACACACTATATTAATGGGATTGACACTTCATATTGAAAAGCGTGAATTCTAGTGTATTGAAAATTGTCTTGAAAACCTTTACAGAAGTCTATCGGCCTTTAATTCTTTTAACTAATAAAGATATTTTTATTGTATATATTATGTGCTTTTACTAAATTATTAGATTTACGAGATTACAGTTTTAAATTTGATAGCATATTTTTGAAAAGCAAAATAATCTGTAGTGTAAAATTAAACGAAACTTCACACTTTTAGGGCATTTAAGTTTTAAATTGCCTTACGCAGCTTTTGTGGATTTGATTTTAAAATTGCTTTATTTAATATATGTCAGATACAAAGTATAATACTTTACTTCCTCAATCCCCCGAAGATCTTGGTTTGAAATATAGTCTAAAATACTGAGAAAATTATTTCTAAAAGTCGAAATAAAATTTTAAGCATATCGAATTTTATAGAAATATTAAATTCGATTACTGCATGGGTAACTTCCTTCTCTCAACATACAAACTTTAAAATAAAGAAAGTATAAAGGAATTTCGTATAAGTGGATTATTCTACTAGTCCGTAATATATGATAGTTAAATGATTTTATATATGCAAAGGTAGTTTTTTTTATGTATCTGGTTTTTCTTAAATGTGTAGCATTTTCAAATTGTAACATAAAATTATATATATATATATACTTTTCTATTATATATATATATATATATATATATATACTGTTATATATAAATATACTGTTTCTCAACTTATTCAAAAGCTTCGAATAAATAAAACTTAAAAACCGAAATTTGAATTAATTCCGAATATACGTGTTTGTTTTCAAAACAAGTCACCTTATTCTCGAGAAAAATCTTTAGAAACATCTTTAGCTCGTTGACTTTCGGCTTTTGTGAACGCCTGTTAGAACTGCTTAAAAAGTCCGTCGTCCAAGGCATTCTTCCCTTCGACAGTTATCCATGGCATACTTTGCTTGAACTAAACAACATCAACCACCTAACATTAGATGATTTTCAAAATGTGATGAAAATCGCTTTGGTTGCCATTGGAGCTCCCACTTAAACGGTATTAAGATTTGAGTTGAGGGAAGGGGGCAGCTTTTACTGGACGTTATGCAAGATAAACGCGCCTGAACCTGACACTTTATGAAAACTTTTCAATAGAATTTTGGTTTTAGCTGAAATATTGCAGCCGGACAGTAATCAGTGGCTTGTAGGTCAATGAACACTTCTGCAACGCCAAAAGTTCCGTTAAAGTTATTCTCGAGTAAACGATACATAATTAAAAAATACATACATATTTTTATACTCCTGAAATGCACCTAAAGGTGACATCAACAATTTAAGGTGAACCTATAATGCTGACAATTTAAGTATTTAGGACTGACCCACCTACATTTTTAGTCTTTAACAAGCGCAGTATATATTTATTGCTGCATTAATTATTGTAAAAATGAGTGTGAAACATCAGTATCATTACTTGTAAAAATACTCGAATAAAACCTATTTAGAAAGCTTTAAAACACTTAACATCAAAAAGTTATTGCAGGGAAAATGTTACTGATTTATTTTGTCATATACTATATAATTCATAATTTTTTTAAACTCGAAGTGATTTTTACCTATTATTAAACTGAGGATGGATAGCACATTGCAAACAAAACAAGAATTTGTGGTTGATAGTTTAATTATGTTTTCTATCCCTTGATTTTTATTGAGCGAATTTTGTCTTCATTATCAGGCCATCGACAGATTTTAGATAATTTGCATCGTATTTACTGTAACTTGGTATTTTCTTTCTATTTTATCATCTTTTTCTCATAGGTCTATATAATTTGCCCAGGAAAATATTCACCCATCATAATTGACAATAAAAAATTCATTATTCCATAGTTCTGTTTTTGTCTACAAAGGTTTCCATATAAAAATATTTTAGTCGATCCACACAAGATTACTTGCATCTTTTGAGTTTGAAAAATAATTAAATTATTTTTTTTTAAATAAATTTATATAGTCTTCTCACCATAATCTCAGCAGCCCCAGTTTCTGCTATAGGTGCAGTGTTAGGAGTAGGTGCTTTTACACCTTACGTAACTTGGTATAGGACTTGATGGCATCGCGTATCCGCACATCAATATTTTAAAATGAACTGGAAATGAAAGTGATGAACTTACATTTGTAATTCAGCTTTTTTTTTAACAGGATCTTTCAATAAAACTAATATTCCTTATTTTAATATTCCTATTTTTTTCTCTAGTGTACTTCTCAATTTGTAATAGGGCACGATTGTATTGTACTGCATATTAAGGCAAATCGACTTGAAGGCTATCTGCCTAAGGAGGGGTGCCTTCAGAGGAGGGCATTTTAAGTATTGCTAACGTGTATTAAAGCTACATCCGAAAAAAGAATCACAAACTCCAACCCGCCAGATCTATAACCGCGCGATAGGCCCGAACCCGGAACCTTACACTACAGCCATCTACTATGTTCAGTGACTTTATTCACTTGGTCATGGTAAGACCCCAATAGGACACAAACACTGAAGGTATTTTTATTTCAATCTTTGGATAAATAATGCATTTTCAAATACTTTTGTTTCATTCAATTGAGTTGTACAGTTATTTCCCAGGGAGTTCTTTTGTTACTGTCTCTCTGATGCCATTCTCAAAACATGTCCGTTTCAGGAGCTATTGTAATACGCAAAGCACTAAACTTTTAGAAAACACGAAATAAGCAAGATGTTTCAGATATCCATTAAGAAACGGCGACAATTTTTAATGTGCGTAATGCAACTAACTGATCGATGTCTTCGCAATGCACTCCTTCATATAATTTTTTTATCTTTTCTTATAACCATTCATTTTCTCCACCTTCAGCACCGACAAAGAGACTGTATATTGTGCTGAATCATCACTTAACTCATATTACGATCCGGGGTTATGGAGTAGTAAAATTTTATCGGAAAGAAATAAGATCGAAATCCTTTTCTCACTTGCTTGCGGCGGAATACGTGATTCTGGGCTAATGTTTCGACTTATTTTTATGTGGACGGAGTTTTTAAGCTAAGAAAAGGCGCGCTATCCATTTTATATTTATGTTATTGTGCTTTGCTCGACATTTGCGTATATATCAGCATTTCGCGGGAACTCACTTTTTAAGTATTATACTTTTTTCTTCTCTGAATACTTATGTATTGAAAACCTCCAGTGAATATGTTTGCTTTAAAATACAAATTCAAATCGCTTAACTTTTATGTTTTAAGAACTTATAATTTATTTTTCTCAAAGTTCAGTGGAATTATCATTACAGTATGGTTGATAAACTTTTTATTCCATTCATTTTTATACTTACCGATAAATCAGAAAAGGTTTTTTCTCTTCCCAATGGTGAGCACTTTACCGTTTACAGGGGTTTGGCCACTATAGTCTTACCTGCTTATTGGAATATCGGTTAACGATATAGCTAGCTTATTGTAATAAATTTTCAAAGCACCAAACAGTAATAATTAGTCAATGTGATCCCGTATAATGGAATTTCCCGCTTATTAGAATGCATTTTATTTGCTACTCCATCAAGCTGGTTCGACTGCACTAAGACCGGAATTATTTGCCATTATTTTATGCAGGCATCTAATAGGTGGACTAACGTGCACTCCTATGAAGAGACGGACGAAATGACACCAAAACCCACAACGGGAACCGAACTCAGACCCGAAGTGATATAGAATAGTCCTTCAGCCATTGAAAAAACCCAGCAGCTCAATCTGAAAAGTATTCACGATTATTATTAGTCTAATCTGACTTTCGTGTAACAGCGCTTAGGTTGTGACAGAATTTAAGTTTTTTTTGTGCTATATCATATTCACAAACTAATATTGCATTTATTGTTTGTGTCTGTAGTTGATGACAGGGGCGTAGCCGGGGGGGGATATCGGGATATATCCCTCCCCCCCCCCCGAAATTTTTGGATTAGTGGTCACAAGATTAATGCTGTGCAGAAATTCCGTCTATTTATACACATATAAGTTCATATCCCCCACCGAAAAATTTTACTGGCTACGCTCCTGGTTAATGAAACATGGTGAATACTTTTTGAGAAATAATGTCTATGGCTGCTATATTTTAATATGTCTTATAATTATGTTGTTCTATTTAAAAGAGAATCAAGTTGATACATAGTATGGGGCATTAAAACAACACGTACCCTGTGGAAAATGTAGTATGCTTACAATTTTTATTTTATTTATTTATTTATTTTGGGGGGAGGTTGAGCCAAAGCTCTGAAACACCAAACTGTATCTAAATCTTGAAGTTAATTTTCAAGGGAACTGTTTCTTATGAGAAAATACATGTATTCTACCTAAGTGTATCTGCGCAAGAGCTTGACCAAGAATTTTTTTCGTAAAGGTGGGAAGAATGTGAAATAAATTATAGATAAATAAACGAAATTTCTACTCGACATGAACTTTATGCTAATTAATCCGCAAATTTCAAGAGGGGATATATCTTGATGCCCATTTCCCTGGGTGGGTGCACCCTTGATTTTAATCCCTTTATCTCAGCCCTGTTTTACGGTGAACGCAAATAATAATAATAATAATAATAATAATAATAATAATAGAATAATGTATGCAAAAATGAAATTTATTTTAGAAAATACTTCGTACTCAGTAGTTACAATCCAAAGACCATAAATAAAATAGAATAGAAGAATTATTTTGTTTGTGTAGCATACAAAAGATTCTCTCCACTTTATTAGCTGTGTTTTTATATAATACTCTTGAACACTCGGATTTCACTCCAGCCAATTTTTCCTGGTCTTTAAATAACATCTTGAGTACGTCCGTAATGCTACATTTAGACGCAACCCATACATTTTTCTTTTCCTTCTTCTTCTTCTTTAGGAATCTTATGTTACCGCATAAAAACACTATTTTTCCACATTTATTGTAAATGTAACTCCCTAAAGCACTCTTAAATGGACGACTTAGAGAAAGAAAGACCTCGAACTTACGCCGGACTACATATTCTCCATTATTGGTCATATTTATGAGTTAGTTTATTCTTTAATCCTCAGCTCAAAAAGAAGAATGTTGTAAGATTGTTTTTGTCTGTGAGATTTATTATATTTGTAATTATTTATATTGTTTTTATTATATTAAAATATAATATAAATTAGCCGTTAATATTAGATTAAAATCATCCGACAAATGAAGTTTGAAGCTTCTGCCTTTAACATCGTGGCCTCGAAAGGATGAGCCAGATTTGATGTAGTTTGTTTTGTTTGAAGGATAATTTTGTGGGAATGATTCTAAACTGTTTTATAAAAATGTGTTCAACTGTTAAATTAATATGAGCTTAAAAGTTTCAACTCGTGCAGTCATAAGTACACTGTAATTTCAAGAAAAAGCAAATTTCAGAAATTTTTAATAAACCTAACCCGCAAGGCTTGAAGAATTCTGCAGCATTCTCTGATGTGAAGCAGAATTGATGCTATTTCTGTTTATGGTATGTTAGTTCTGTTCTCCTAACGTTAGTTAAGTAAAATGCACTGCATTGCAGTAAAATGCACGCATTGCAGTAAAAAGTTAAATTCTCAGTGAAAGGAATTTTTTTCCTAAATTTTAAACGTCAATGTTAACATGTTTGAAACAGACTTGTAACAGCAATCTTAGGACATTGCACACAAGTTGTTCCCACATTTTAAATGTGTTTTCTTTAAAATGTTAATTTCGTGCATGATTAGTATTTTTCCCAAATGTCCGAGTTTTCATCCTAAAATTTTCTGATAGTATTTGTTGTTGGGATGCATGTCTGCCAAGAGCAAATACAAGGAATTAAATTCTGATTCAAGCTTCTGCCTTTTAAAAATGAGTTGCACTTTTATTTGATCTGATTTATTTGAACTACAGTAACAAACTTTTTTATTCGCAAAAATTCAAAGTATGGCTACAGCATATTAATTTTTTTTTTCCTGACGCTTGTTATTTTTCTGGATAATTACCTGACGACCTTATATATCCACAACGTTTCTTTTGATGTTTCGTTCTTCTATCGATTCCCTATTTCTTCTTGTAAAAGTAGATTTTGAATCATTCATCTCCTAACAATGTTGAAGGTTGGAATTCTATTGACTGTATTTCCAATAAACAGTAAATAAACCTTTAAATCTCTGGTTTTGCGAGGTTAAAAATGTACTTTGTTTTTACTAACTTTTTTCTTTCTTTCATGTTCCCCATTCGATTCTTCAATTTTTCTTTCCCAATTCTTTTATTTTTCTTTCCTTTCTTTATTTTTCATTTCGTCTGTATTTGTACACTTTGGAACATAATCCATGTAATTTTGCGGTTTATTTTATTCATTTATTTATTTTTAAATTTTGGACATAATCTGTGTAATTCGGCAATTTATTTCATATTTCATTATTAGCAAGATAACTAGAATTTTTCAGGCGTGTTGATGTATTCACACAGCTATTAAAAATGCATTTTTATACTCATACTGGAAAAAAAATAAAAACTTAAATAACTGGGTAGGCCAGAATCTATAGCATGGAAAGTATTACTACTAGAGAAACTCGCAACACCATGGTCGTTGTATTCCGCAACTCTGGGTCCCACATGGTACTCAACAACCAATGGAGAGAGCATGGTTCATATAGTATACGAACTGACAAGTTCGCCAATTTTATTCATCGAAGTTGCTGTAAGTAGCGGTTTGGGTATTGTTTTCACACAGGCGACTGCTGTTGGAATTTAAGTAATAAAACATTGTTTGACTTTTTGAATTGAAAGAATATTAGATAGGTGATTGTTCAGTTTTTGATAGATCGAATCATTCCAGTCAGTGATATAGAATGTTCAATTTACTGCTAAGAGCAAAAGGAAAATTGAAATCTGCACGTTTTCAGCTTTACAGAGTAAATTTATTTATGTAAGATTTCTGCCGTTTATTTTCAAAAGCGCCAACCAGGCGATAATCGAGCTAAATCAAATGGACGCCTGCACAAAAATGGCGACCATCCACTGGCCTGCATACTGTAGGGGCCCTAACGTATGGATAAAAGTGAAATCCTCTCCATTGCGTCAATGGAAAGATTTAAATGATCGTGTTAAGCATAAGTTCAATGGTAGGTGTGGAGTGAAGACTACTGTATATTGTTAGCCATTTGTGAAGACACCCTTTAGCAAATAAAAATAAGTATTTAATAAATAATATTCTGACAGTGTGAACAGACAGTGCATCTTTAGTGATAGGAAAAAACTGCTATTTTATGAACTGATTATTTAACATATCAATTTTTTTTGTTTTTGTTTCTCATATAATTTTTTTTTTTCAAATTTACAGTCAAAATGCTGTCCCGCGATTATAGCAAGCATTCGCAAGTGAAACTTCAGGCACTAGACAAATGTCAATTCCTCAATAAAAAGTATTCAAATACAAGTCAGCTTTCCTATAAATTTAATTATCAGTGATTTTGTTCAATGACAGTTGCAATTTTCAAAATTAATTTCTGTTTCTAAATTATCCATTGATTTTCTTTCGCTGAAAAATAAAATTTACAATTATTCTGCAGCATTTGCTGAAATTGTTTACCACTGATTTATGCGCGCGAAAATAACGTTTGGGATCCCATATTGCAGTGTAAATCTCAGAAGAATATTTCGTCTCGCAGTAATTTACATCAGTAAAATGTATCTACGTGAGCCTATATTTCTTACCTGCATATTGTTTCAAATTTTATCAGTTTTTCTACAACTTGTTTTAAACTTCGAATAAAAAGGATTCAACTTAACACGTAGGGACGGTACTAAACTTGCAGTTTGACCGGTTGTCGGTCCCAGGGAGCGATATTATCGAAGTTAAAAAATAAATGCGATAATTTTAATGTAATTTATTAAAACACTCTAAGCAAAAATAAATATGGCTTAGACGCAAATTCCAGTCCTTACTGAAAAAAGAATATTTCACAAAATTTGAAGTCTTCTTTCAGTTATACTGGAATTTCAGCCGGCTCAGCGGAAAGGGTTTTCATATCGGCGTCGTGCTCAACGTGTTAACCCATCAAAGATAAAGTCTTTCTCCCTTGCAGCATTATTGTCGCTATTTATTTCCCTAGTCACCTATCCAATACGAGCTGGAGCATTAAAATAACTTCTATACAAAATGTCAAACATAATTTATTTACTAACCGCGTGTTTGAACTATGAGACCCCAGAAATGCAAACGGCAGACCTAGCTCGAATAGGATGTGTTATTTATGATAGGTATGCCTTAATTGTGATGTTGATCTCTGCATTCGTGTTCAGAAGTCTACCGCAGACAAAAAATACAGGGTGCGTTCTGAAACTAATGTGCATTTTCTGGGAAAAACAGATTTATTGATCCTATTGGTACAAATGGTTGAAATTCTTCCATTGAAAATAGTCCCATTGAAAATAGTCCATTGAAAATAGATACACTTGCGGAGACGATTCTGCCACGGCTGGAAGGCACCCTGGAACTCTTCGACTGGAGTGCCTCTCAGGAACCTTGTAACATGAGCTTGGATGTTCTCCACCGACTTTCAGTGGCTTCACTTCAGCTCTTTCTTCAGTCCGGAGAACAAACAAAAAAATGTCACACGGAGCCACGTCAGGGCTGGATGATTCCTAATCAATTCCAACAATTCTTCACTGCGCAAAACTCGAAGTTCTTTCTGCTCCTCCGTCAAGACGTTCGGCACAAGCTTCGCACAGACCTTTCGCATTTGCAAATCCCCCGTCACAATCCCACGTACCACACGTTTTGACAAGTTGAGAGTGTTAGCGATTGCTTGGATGCTTGACCGACGGTCTGAATTCAAAACTTCGCGCACAGGCTGGACTTTTCATTGGTTCGGGCTGTTGCTGGGCGTCCAGAACGCAACTCGTCTGTAACCTTCTCCCGGCCTTCCTTGAAGGCCTTGTGCCACCTTCCACATTGAGATCTCGAATTCTTCCCAAGCCGCACACAAAACTTTATCACGTACCGCTGTTCCAGGGAGCACTCCATCGCGCCATGACACAATCGCAAAAAAGACTTTGCGCTAAGACACGTCCTACAGCTCGGAGTGAACTGAGACCGACCGCGTTTCAGATCCCCCACCACCTTTTTCGACCAATCAGAGCGCGCTGCTATGGATAGTCGTGTCACAATAAAATCATGCGCATTACTTTCAGAACGCACCCTGTATTATTATAGAATATTTGTAAAAATGATATCCGTAAACATTTCCAAAAGAATGAATAAATAAGTCATAACTTCCTATTATTTACTGGAAACTGATAAATTTAGTGGTAGTACATCAAAAGTTTTTTTTTTTCTTTTATAATGCATTTCAAAACTTGCATAATATATGGTCAAACACTTGAAGTATTTAAATATTATATTAAATAAAAGGGTGCTCAACATTTGCAATGGGAATTAGTTGCATTTATGAAAGTTCTCTTGAAAATTAGTAAGGCTTGAAAAGTAACAGATACTGAGAATATTTTCATTTAAAGTACCCATGCATTTTTGGAACGCCCCCTTAGTAGTAATACAACTGCAATTATTTCACAGAAACTACGTAATACGTACTTATAAATACATCAATAGCTCGATAAAAATGTTTCAGGATTTTTCTAATATTTTTTTATCGTATTTTAATGTTACGTAGTACGATCGTGCCTTCGATTTTTAATACTTCTCAAAAAGTAACTATTTGAAGCGCTATTAGGTGTATTATAAAAATAAAAAAGACTGATCTTTCTATTTCAAAATATACTGTCTGCGATTTATTGCCCATATTTTAAATCAGCTTATTTGTTAGGAAGTATTTTTTTATTTTTTATTTTATTTATTTGGTCGCATTTTTGTCTTTAAAAATAGCACAAATGAGCCCGCAAATCCTTTTCTTTCGTGAAGAAGAGAATGTATTTTACGTATTACTAACAATCTCTCTCTACTTTTTTTTGTCAAATTGCATCGTGTATTGTATATGAGATTTTTGTTTTTCTCATTCATGTTTTTTTTATTGAAACAACGGTCTCTAGATGTCAATAAAATTGCATTTACATAAGCATGGGAAATGCTCCTTTTTTATATAGGTAATTTGTATGCTGTTTGTTTTGTTTTTCAAAATAGATTGCATATATAACAATATGTGAATACTCATATTCAAATTTGAACCTTAAACAAAAAAAGACTTTAATACAAATTTAAAGATATTTTTTTTGTATTTTTTTAAATATATGTACCTTTTCTATTTTTTAAATTCAAATAACATAATGTCATATTTATCTCAGGTTTCTTAAATAAATAGATTTCATTTACTGCATTTACTATCGTAAATAGAGCAACCCATGGTACAGAAATCATTTGTAAGGTTTTACTTCTGCTCTTTTGTGAGAATAAAGATGGAGGGTTTTGGAATTGTTCGCTTTCTGTGAGATTTTACACAGAAAAATCAAATTTGTATTGCCTAAAGGTGGCTGAACACCCCGAAAAATTACAAGATCTTGTGACTTAACTAAAGTCATCGTAGTTTTAGAAGATTTTGTGCATTCTCAGTTAGATAAGTACTTTATATTTAGAAACCTTTCCTAAAATGTTCCTAACTCTGGTAGGTTTGTCTTAAATTTCAACTACAGAGTGTCCATTAAATGGCAGATTTTGAACGTAAGTAATTACAACACGGTTTGAGATAAAAATGCTCCGGTTTCAGCATTTTTATCAAAAACCAATAAGTTTTAAAAAATATATTTTGTTAAAGTAGTTCCAAATATCACCAATAGATGGTGCTGGCAGCCGAAAAACTACGTTATAATACTCTCAATATAGCCGCCTGTTTCAAAAATAATATGGCGTAATGGCAGAACAAAATTTGCGCATACGCATGACAATGTCTCTGTCGAAATGGACTCACATGCATTACAGACGTAATGTTCCACGTCTGCAAGAGTTTGTGGATTTTGCTGGTACACCCGCTTTTTCAAATGTCCCCACAGAAAGAAATCACACGGATTCAAACATGGAGATGGGGGCAGTCCATTCCTGTTCCTGTATATTTCATGTATGTTCCTGTAAGAATTCAACTATTGCGGGCGTACAATGTGGTCTGGTACAATCTTGCATAAAACATGATCAACCATATAAATCCACTAAGGTAGAGTGTAAGGCCATAAAGTCATGCAGAATGTCAAGCTATCGTGCTGCAGTTGCTGTCTGATGTAGAAAAAATCGCCCTATGATTGTTTTTGAGAGCATGGCGGCCCATACCTTGACTTTTGCAGAATGCAATAGTGACTGAACAGAAATATGGGATTTTCCTTTCCCCAAAATCGCCAATTTTGCTTGTTTACAAAGCCGTTGAGGGAAAACTGGACTTCGCCGGTAAGACAAATGTATTCCACGTCCATCTCGCAACCATCGATCTTTTGAAGCAAGTCGTTCGCGAAGATCTCTCTTTGACAAGCGACACAGGCATTGAGAGTTTGGCGAACCTGAATCTTGTTTGGAAAAAGGTGTAAAATCTCTTTCATGATTTTATGCGTTGAGGCTTTTCGAAGTCCACACTCAGCTGCAACTTTTCTGACAGACGATCCTGGTCGCATTTTGATCCCCTGTAACGCAGCCTGGACATTTTCGTCGGTGACTGCTGCATACGGTGTCCATACGTTTCCTGCACGATAGTCGATAACGCTTTCAATCCGTTCAAATTTTGAAAACAAATGTTGTATAGTGTTCTTCGTCGGTCCGACACTCACAGTGAATTTCCGCTGGAAACTTTGTCTGGTTTCTACAACACTATGATTCAGGCGGTGAAATTCTAACACAAGAAATATTCGGTGTTCCATAAAATACACCATTTTTGTAGAGCAAACTTTCACATAAACTGACTCATAAACGAATGGCTGGTATCCATCGAGCAAACGGGTCATCAGCGCCATCTGGTGGTGATATTTGGAAATATTTGAATAAAATGTATTTGTTGAAATTTATTGTTTTCTAATAAAAATGCTGCAAGAGGCGCATTTTTATCGACGTTCAAAATGAAACAATCATTTAATGGACACCCTGAAAGCTTGTGTAGACGATATTCTAGAGTTTTCTTTCAAATCCCAACATTAATTATTGTTTTTGCAAATAATTTTCAGTTTTAAGAGCTTCTTAATAAATAATTTTACTGCAAGTGTTTCAAAATATATTTTTCATCATTATATTCAGTACCCAAGATTGCGTTTTTATAGGTAAAACTACGATGTATTGCAAAATTTTCAACATTTAAATTTAAGAAACCACATAAGAAAACCCAATTTCATTTACTGATTTATTTCGGTTTTAGATGTCAATCTCCAAATTAGAGCCATATAGTATTCTTCTATTGCATGCTCATAATAAATTTAAGTGAATAATAGTATATAAGAAATATGTACTGTTTTTAAAAAATTAAGTACCATTAGTGATAATGTCTTTCGATTACGTACTTGAGGCATTATTTGATATTATAAAGTAACTAACGGATATTATTATTTTTTTAGGTTTTCCAAAGACAATCAGATGAAAGAGGCTAATGTTTTCGCTAATGGTAAGCATAGTTCTTCTTCCTTCAGAAAATTTAGCTTCACACAATAAAAATAGAGTATAAAACTCTTATACAGGGAGGTTACAGTTAAAATTTCCCTATAAACAGCATTCATCTGCTGAAACGGATGAGCCGATTGATACGAAATTTGCCATATTGACTGCATATGAAATTCGTTTAACGGAGATTTTTTAAATGGTTAGTTCAAAAAATGCACAGAATGCAGCTCTTTGCAAAGCGAATTCATCTTTAAAAATTACCCAAATTAGTTAATAAATGCTGAAAAATATTGAATAAATGTTAGAATTGTTTTTACAGTTAAAATTAGTCATTTCCATGTTAAATTTGGAGCTTTTTGTGCACAGCGCGTGGACATTTTTTTAACTATATTTTTAATTCCTTGAGCGTATCTCATGTATAGTCTATATAAATATGTTACACTGAAAACTCGATATCAGTCAAAACCTGAATTAACAAGGGAAAACGCGTTCTAGCTGACAGCGCGTCCGAAGATAGATGATAAAACCGAAGATAGAACTGATAGGCAAAATCCGAAGTAACTAGGGAAAACCCGATTTATTCGAGTTTTGACTGATTTGTTAGAAAATAATTTTTACATCTATCAGAAATTATTGCATTATTTCAACGATATGTTAAATGACAAGTTTTTTTTTTGGGAGGGGGGTCTCGCAAAGGGCCAGCGGTAGCATATTTTTGAGACCCCCCTCCCCCTACAGCGTTGGACGTACCCAGTGATGTTCTTTTGGGTCTCGCAAAGGGCCAGCGTTAGCATATTTTCGAGGGGGGAGCAGGATAAGGATTCTGGTTCAATTCGCCTATCCATTTGATTGATAACTGTTGGCGCGGATGCAACTGACCCTTGTCCGTATTCATCACTTACTATAACATTAAAGTTATTTTGTTTCTTATCTAACATCTGTAATTTTTCAAGAAATCTTTCTTTCTAATTTTTAGTGCATAAAGCATTAACATTCCGGAACTCACTTGGGTTTTCAAAACGGGTTTTCCTAAGCGCTGTCAGTCAGAACGTGTTTTCTCTGGTTAATACGGGTTTTAACTGTAACATATATGCCAAATTCGGTTAAATGCGTTCTTCCATTTCAGCTGCAGAACACTTTTTATAAGGGAAGTTTAATTATAACCACCCTGTACTTACTAATATTATAATTACAAACTGTTAAGTAGGCATTGTAGGTATTGTAGGTGTTCCTCGTTTAACATATTTGATGCCAATTAACTCAGAAATAAACGAATAAAAAACAAATTACATAATTTAAATTAGAAATATCTGCTTTTTTTATTTTGTAAAAAGACAAAAAAATCAGGCTTTTCTTGCTTCATAAACTTTGACATTCAATATTTCAAATTCCTTTAAAATATTCTTGTTCACATTCCCTTTTCCGCAGGAGCAGCTTCATACTACAAATAGGTTCTCTTCGCTTAGGCTAACTCTTTCTTTTCATATTTTTTACCCTTATATATGCAACTGTACTTTTTATCAACATTATTTTTTCTTTTGCGGGATTTATCTATTAGCTTTTCGTACCATGCTTCTATGTATTTCTCCGGATATACACACATAAAATTTTTAAAGAAACCTGTTTGTTTATAGCTTTCGTTATACTGTTCACCACAACTGTGTATGGAAGATTGAAAAAAAAAAAATTCATGGCAAATGCATCGATTTCCAATTTTTATTTTTACCAGAACTTATCAAATGGTTATCCTGCTCTTTGTCATCATTTGACGAGAAGTTGCAGCAACAATTAGTAATTTAAATACTTAAAATAATAATAACTTTGTATTGAAAAAAACGAAGAAAGGGGAAGGGAAGATGGCCTAAAACAATCCCCTTAACGTTTAGATTGTATAAAATAACACAAATGCGTGAATAAAACTTTGGCCCTTTGATAACATATTTTACAATACATTTTGCATCATAAACCTACTTCAATAATATTTTAAAAGCATATTGAGTAAGAAAAAAATTTCACTTTTAGGAAGTGTCTGAAGTACTATTTCACCCTCAACACAAGGTCAAAATGATCCCTTATTTGAAAATAATTTTAAATTGTTTTTGTCGGCAAAATAAATGATATAAAAGTAATTATGACTATGGATAATGAAATAAAATAAATTTTAAAATCATATAGTATGTATGATTTATTTTGTGAAAATTTTAAAATAAAAAATTATCACAAGCATAATAAAATGGAATATTTTAACACTAAAATTAAAACGCAATTGCCTAAAATAAACGCAGAAATAAATTAAATAATCTAATGGGAAATAGCTCTCGTTTTGAGGACGGTTGAAAGGCTGCCATGACGACTAGGAGCCGGTACTGGATATTTTTTAGTCGAAGGATCATTTTACCAGGCAATATGGCTTCCCAGTTTGTCATATTAATGGAACACGCCGAGAAACCTAATAAACTTAGCAAGCGTAATTCACATCTAAAAACAAGCTCTATTCACTAAGCTAAGTCATATTTCTGGATTAAAGACTGTATTTCTAAATAAATAAGATAGTTGGTGCTAATTTATAAGAGATATTATGAATCCCAGTTTTTTGAAGAATTCTACTCAGATGCGTAATACACTTCTTGACTTGGCACAAATAGTTTATGTGTTACCAGGTAGATAGCGCTGCCTGTATCTAAGAGAGCATATGTGGATCGTTTTGCTCGCTTAGATCATTTTGGGTCAACTTCCCTTACTTAGCTATCAGGACACACTTTTCGGGCAAAACTGTTTCGCTTTTCTGAGCCACTGACAACCGCAGAAGAGTGGGGAGTGGATTAGTCTCCACTCTTCTGCGGTTTCTGTCAGTGGTTCGTTATGCAGCTGAAAAAGTACCTTTTATGAATGTTATTTTACAAAGTTTTAATTATTTCATTTTTTTGGTAACAGTTTCATTTTAGCGTTTTTGTTAATTTAAATATGTATTTCAATCGTTGCTCTTAGAGCGTAAATCTGTAACAGTTGTTTCATTTGCCTCTGGAAAAGAACTATCCGTGTAACATCCACCATTTTCGATATAACTCCACAAACAAGTGAATTAATTTAGCCTTTTGGCTTTCCCATGGCTTTCTTGAAAAATGCCTGACTCTTGTAAAAGATCTCTTGATGTGGACAGCGAGGTCCACAGACCTCAATCCCATAGAGCATTTGTGGAATGTTGCAGGAATAGAATTTGTATGTCCCCAACTCCTTCCAAGGACCTTCCAGACTTTAAAATCGGTGGTTTTAGAAGTGTGGACGTATTTAAATATCAGCTTATATTAACTCATGTGCAAAAATTTTGATGTCATTTCTTGCATTAGAGCGTTAGGTATTATTATACCAATTTTCCCTAAAATAACCCCATATTTTGTCGAAAAATCTCATTTTTTACGCTTGTAACCTTAATTTTGGATACCAGTGTATATCAGTTTGATGGCAATCAATTCATATTTATGACAGACAAACAACAAAAATTGAGAACACTGTGTTAAGAACGATGCTTAAAGTCAAAATTTCTGCTTATTTTTGATAGTATTTGCAATTTTTGTAATTTTAACCATATATTCGTAATTGATAATTTGGAGGATCATATGTTTTCATTTGCTTTTTATGAAACTGAGAACATGGAAGAAGATCCTGTATTTTCTCTATCACATTTTTGAAATAAAAAAAAAATCTGATGTCGATAACACATGACTTCCTTGCACGGTTATTAAATCAAAAATATTTTCGGCACTCTTCATCTAATTTATTTTGTTTGAAAGAGATAAAATACTGCAGTAATACTAAGGTTTAGATATTTCTAGACTAATATTTCCGATATCGCCAAGCTGGGTTCAATTTGAAGATTTCTTTTTGAGACTTAATTTGGCGATATTTCGACAAAAGCCGACAAGCTTCAGATAGTTTACGAGATATTTTGGAGACAGCCAAATTAATAATTCACCACAGACTTTCAGTGAATTGAATGTATCCATACACCTTAATGTATTTAAAGTCATTTGAGTGACCCTGTTAATAAATTACCTAGTCGATTGCAATCAAAAAGAAATGCACAGTTACTTGTTATAATAGTTCTAAATACCCAAAGCTCAACATTCTACGGTTAAAAATTTTATAATTATTCGAAATACGTTATTAAATTTGGTGATATTTCGGCAAAACTCGCCAGGGTCGATGACAAATGGCGAGGTTTTGGGCATGGATAAAACAATGGCTCTCTACAGACCTAATAAATTGAAGATTATCACAAAATATCTAAAAAATATCAATAAGTTAATTAATGATACGTGTTTTAAGAGTTATCAACAATATAAACAACAATATCTATCTTTTTTTAATTATATCTTATTAGGCACAGAGCAATCTTTCGAAAACTGCTAGAGATAACTTCTTCCTAAAATAATTGTTTCCAAACTCAAAAGATAGAGATAAAACAAAGAATTAATGTACAAATACTTTAAAGAAGTAAAAAATTGTGTTTAGCAAAAACTTACTTCATTATTTTCATTGTTTAAAATAATGCTCTGACAGTAATCAAAATACAAATACACACAAACTTTAAAGAAGGAAAAATATTTTAAGAGTTATTTATTCTATTTGAATACTTTTTAAAAAAGATGCTTTGACAGTATTTTACTGACAGCACATCGCATGTATATCTCTACTGCATATATGCGAAAAAAACTGGAAATCTTGAGACTATTACCCTTTATTTAAAAATAAATATCTATGTTTAAAACATTTATTTGGTATAAATTATTAAATTGGTTCGCAATTACAGTTGCATTATAATTAAATCTAACTGAATATATATATATAAACAAGTAAAGCATATTATTGAGAAAAATTTAAATTCTAATTACCTTTTTTTACAGAGACACAAAAGAAAAAAAAGATTTTTTAAAGGTATTTGTTTAAAAAAAACTTTTGTGTATTGTTGTGGCAAGTTGTTAAAAAAATCTAGGAAACATGTAAGAAAGAAATAAGTAAGAAAAAAGATAATTCAATTGAATTCGAAATAGAACCTTAATTAGACTTTTTTTAAAGATGTGAAAATCAGCCTTTAATGCGATTACAGTTTATTTTACCCATATTGCAATTAATTAGTACGCTAATTTAAACACACTGAACTATTTGGGAATTAATTTCAATAAATAGCTTACTTAAATATTAGAAAATAAATGCGTTTTATAAATAAAGGTTTATTGGAATATTCATTAGCAAATTTTTACGCGATGGTTGTAATGGGATACTTGAATCTTTCATTTTTTCCGTAATTTACATTTACTAAGCCAAATTTCATCTGGCGAACTGTTAAAACTGGAATTTATTTGTTCACGTGCAGTTGAAAGTTGTCAAAATAATCGGTTTAAGAAACCAAATAATATTTTGTCTGAAACTTATAATGTCAGAAATTCAATTATTTTTAACATACTTCTTTAATGAAACGCATTGCAATGAATGCATACTTACAATATTGAAAATCCGACATATATGACACCAGGCAACCTCCGAATTTTCGAAAATTTCTGGATTATCAAGATCTTTTATTTTTGACACTAACTTAAAGCCACGTGCTTTCATTTGGTCGACATTGTAGTACACTAGATAAATACACTACAAAATATGTTAGGTACACTAGAGAACAATGAAAGAAAGAAAGAGGGGAAACATGAGAGCGGGCATTTTTGTTCACATCCGCGGTGGTCGACGGATTGGGAGACATAATGACATACTTTTCCCAAGAGCGCCGGACTATTGAAAGGGCAGGACTAAACAACCACCGGATTATCAAGAGTGTACATAACTAGAACAAAATTGCATCCCTTGTTCTATGTATCAGCTTTTAACCCTTTAACGCGCACTGTTCCTGCTCTGGGAGCACAAAACTCTGACGTTTTGACTGTTGCCAGTCACGAAGAATAGATTTGATTTCTATAAAAATAGTTGCGGGTGACATAGCTCCACGAGAATCCTTTACTTTTTAGCACGTCATTTCCCGTAAAAAAATTGTCACGATTATTTTTAACAGCACTGACATCTGCTGAAAAATGGAAGAATGCGAGAACAGCTGGATAGATTGCCCATTGTTGAAAAAAGGGCAGCCGTTGCCAACGCTCGACTTAACTACCAGCAAGATGGCAGACGATCGAAACGTTCATCATATGCCACAGATCTAGAGACCCTTTTTTGACGACACCTGGCTGTGCGGCAACGGCTGCCCTTTTCTCAGCATTGGGAAAGGGTTGCGCCTCAAAGGGTTAAATATACCTGCAAGCTTTATGTAACGTCCTCGGACTACTGCCGTTTCTAAGCAGATTATGGTTTTCATCTGTGACGCATAATCTGTGGGTTTCTAAATTGATATTCTTCTATTAAAATTAGGTCATAATACGCACTTGCGGTATCAAATTTTATTAGTCATCACAAACTGTCAGCTCAATAAATTCGGCTTCTCTAAGAGTGGGTTCAGGGGAACGCTGTCATAATATACGCGTTTATCCAATGCACATCAAATTTGAAAAAGTCATATTTCTTACAAGAGAAGAGTAAGAAAAATGCCTGCTTTGTGAAGTTCATCCATCACAAGAAACATTTTTAAATTTCCTTCCATTTTGAATGCTCTTTTGGAAAGAAACTCAAGTCGCATTATTATCAGATTTCTTCTTTGAAAAACGGATGTAACTTAATTCGAAACACATAATAGTTCATACTATACGCTTTTAAACCATAAATCAATCGTACATGGAGAATTATAAGGCTTTTCTTGACGTTATCACTTCAAATACAGATTCAAATGGAAAATTGAATATTATATTTTTCTTGTGCATTTTTTATTGCTAACATTTCTCTAAGAGTCAAATAGGTTTATTGTGCTATAGCCGAATTTTTACAATAAACTGTAAAATAAGCTATACTAAGATCTTTATGCTCAATGAAATATCTAAAAAAGGACCGTAATCATCATCTAAATCAGTCAGCTGGAAACTCAATTATTTAGATATAGAATGGTCATCTCTTAATAAACTCACATTCGTTTTGAGCCGTAATAATTTTATTAAGCTTTTGGCCCCTTTGATAAGTAAAATTTAAATATTTGCTTAGCTTCCAAATACAATCGTGACTAATGTGTTCATGCTATGAAAGCTACAGTTCAGAGTTAAATAATTCCGCTGAAGTTAGACGGATTTCGTGAATCTCAACATATTGTAAATAAGTACTTCTGGAATTATGTGGTCATTTGATAGCGATGTTATCACAAGATATGTTATCAAGAAACTGTAGTTCTTGACAACATATCCTTATGACAGGCAAAATGTTATCAAGAATTACAGTTCCTGAAAAATAAATGTTAATGACAATGTCTGAGACTAAAATAATTTTATTTCAAACCATCAAATTTCCAAGTACTTGGGATGATTCTTAGGCGGGCCGAAGTCAGAATTTTCTGAGCGTAGCTACTGTACTTGCTTATTCCATTAGATAAATCAAGCATTATTTTCTCAAAATGGCATAAGAAAAGTCGCATGTGAGGCCTCAACGATAAAACAGTAGGACAATGTTAAGTCTATGAGGAAAATATTCTCAGGGATTATTATTCATTGGCCGATGGCCACCATATTGCATTAGTGTCATCTATCCCGTGGCCACTATCACGGTAACAAATTTGATCAAGATCGCAAGGATTAATTGAATAATCAATAATTTCTGTTAAAAATAGTATTTCCGAAATCCAAAACCTACTTTAATGCTGTATACAAAGAACATTAACATAGCAACCCCTAAATCAGTTTTTTAAATAATTTTCGACAGTTTCTGACTACTACAAAGCGGATTTAAAACTATTTTACTTGCTAAAACTATGGCTATTTTTTATTAAACCAAATGAGCACTTAAATTATTATAAATTAATAATACCGATTATTGATTATGTGAATTAATACTAACAAATATTTTAGTCATTGTGAGAAAAAGAAATTTTTAATTCGTCGTGCTTCAAAACTATAATTCAGGTTATTTATATAAAAAATTATCAGCGAATGAAACTCTATTTTTATCTCTATAACAATTTTCAAAAAAGTATCTGTACTCAAATATTGACGTATGTGAGTTTTTAGATTCGAATTCTTTTCCCCATTAATACCATCTGAAGATTCAACTAAAACGATCGCAATCCATAAACTTTCATTTATTTATTCTTTAAACGTAGCGGTCTGAAGAATTCTTATTTCTCTGTAGCATCAGTTTAAAATTTCTTTTTATTATTGGAAGCCGTACGAAAACATATTAGAAATTAAGTGCGTATATATCAAAGAACTTTTCCTTAAGGTTTCTTAACTTTTTTCCCCATTTTGCTGCAGATACAAGAAATCGAAAGTACTTTAAAATATCTTCATAATCTGTTTATTACTTAATATTTCTTCTTAAATTTCTGGTGTGCATGTTTTCGTTTGTTTTATGGATTTTCAATAGCTGTTTGAGGTTAGAATATCTCTTGATATCCAGTAGTATTTTATTATGGACGTTTCACTGTTTTCTGATATTAAAGATTTGAAGGTTTTGTGTTTATTTCTTGACCACTCTCTCCAAGTAATTTTTAAATGCATGTAAGTTATTAATAGTAATATAAATGTCCTCACACTGAAAATAATAGCGTTACTTTTACACACACGATATGCTACAGTTAAAAGGCGGTTTTCTCCAGGCGTAACGTGAATACGCGTTAGAACTTTTTAAAAAGTCAGCCGCCCAAGGTATACTCCTTAAGCAAATGGCTTTCGAGTATCTTTACCATGATCCACTATATGCAATATATTTGATGCAATTACAAATGACGTTATTCTATTTTTACAAGTAATTACAATACAATTTGCAGGTAAAAGTAATGTTAATTTTTACGGTGCAGCTTTAAAATTTTGTGTAAATATTTTCTTATTATTGCATATAGTACATTTTATCTATTTTAAAAGTAAATCCAAGTTTTGAAAATTCAAGTTTTCTTTTAATGTGAAGAGCGAACCTGACATAATTTCAATATATTGTAATACATTGTTTTTTTTGCCCATCGAAATCGAACAAACGGCGATGTTTTGTTAAAGATAAATGTTTATCTTACATAATTAATATTATGATTTTTATCAGTTTAAAATAATAATATGCAACTGCCAAAATAAGGATAGCGTTTTTCACTTTACGTCATTAACCACGAATTAAGTAATCATACTTTGAAAATTCATCAATAAGATTGCCCATAAATTTTAATTTCGTTGGTATCAGTAAGGTTCAAATTTAAAGTTTCGTTGCATTTCATTTTTGTTATGTTAGTTTCTATCATTTTTTGCATTATCATTTGCAGCGTTTCCATAGCTCATCTAGATAGTGATGCAGTACCGTCCCTGTCATTAACTCGATCAATTTTCATCATAAGTCAATGAAATTTATAATTTGACTTTGTATGGGTTTAGAAATCTTTCGGACAAATAAAAAATAAAATATTCTGAATAGTTAATTTCAAATTTTGGTCGAAAATAAAAAAGTAGTTGAGCATCAAAAGTTTAACGGGACAAATGCAAAAACTTATTTATTTATTATAAGAATAAGGAACGTTTAACCATTAATCAAGATCTAAAGAGTTTTCTTCTACGATAATTAGAAATAGCTGGCATTCAGACTTTTTGTTAATTTTTATTTATTATTTTTCAGTACATTTAGAAACATCCTTTTTACTAGTTTCCCCAGGGTTTCAATTCAAATTAACTAAATTATGAATTTTTTTTCTATTTTTTGAGCTTTTGAAACATGGGACAAAATTTATTATCCTTCTCTTTCCCCTACTTACTATTATAAAATGAGTGAAACAACCTAAAACCTAATATTGAAAAATAAAGTCATTTCCTACTGTTTAAATATAAACTCATTATAGACTCTTTTGAGCTAATTTTATTTACTTTATTTATAAAACAATAGAACTACTGGCAAACGAATAAAATTTAGGACACTTTTGTTTCAAATTTATTTAAGATCCAAAAATATTTGCACCAAATAGATGTGTACAAATACTTTTCGGTGAATGAGTAAAAAACGTGTAAAATATAAATGAACTATATATAAAATCAGGAACAGAAATCATAAATATCTTGTAAAAGCCTTTTTACTGTCCTTCTGTTTCCTTATAAGAAATGATTTCGGAGCTGTAAGAAACCGTTTTGCAACTCAACTCGCTTATCAAATATTGCTTCCCGAACCGCAAACAACCGTAAATTCTGCTTTAAGGTGGTCTTTAGCGTCAGAAAGCACTTGTAAACAGCACGGAAGCTCTCCAATAATTGATCATCAATCATAAAAAAGTGATTTTGGAGCGTGTTTTTTTTTTTGTATTGCTGTTGGGAATAATGTTTCCACAGCATTGTAAGAAAGAAAGAAGTGGGGTATTTTTATCGCATAAAAATGTCTAAAAAGTTTTAATATCGGATGATAATGCAAGTTTGTTATTCTAAATCATATTTTGTTTTTTTCCAAGCCTCTGGAATTGATATGAACAATCATAACAACCTGCATAGATATTTGTTTAAAAATTGATTTCTACTTTGCCAAAATTACATAAAGTAACACCTTTTTAATGTAGAATAATGTGTCTCTATAAAGGTTATATGTATTTTTTTTTCAAAGGCATTGTAAGTTTCAATAGTATTCTTAGAAAACTAATTTGGTGAACTGAGTGAACGAACTGAATAAGGCAGGCATTCCCTTTTACTATTAATTATATTTCATGACAGTCAAAACTGTGAAGTCATAAATAAAAAATTGTTTGAGAGTCGTAAATTCTCTCGATAAATATTTCTACTGGTGAACCACGGAGGATTTAAACTTTTAAGCCAAACATATATATGTGAATATGTATGGATTGATAGATAGATAAATCAAAAGCTAGATAGATAGATGGAAAGCTTGATAGTTAGAAATATAAATCTAGAATATAAGTCTAACAGCATCATTCGCCAAACATTTGACATGCGAATCAATCTAAGCATGCCTGCTAAAGTCATAGGTAAGATATCTTACCTATGACCTTAATACTTTAATTTATTTAGGATTATACTTAATCCTGACACTTGTTTTGATTAATTTGCGAGTAAAGTGTTTGGTGAATAAGGCCGTTAGAGTCTGACATTTTGTCTTCCGTGAAAAGATAATTTATAGAAAATTACTTTCCAATATCAGACGAATCAATATTTTACGCACACTAAGTAAGCTTTCTAAAAAATTAAATAATATTGTAAAGCATTTTTTAAAAGGAATTTAAACGGGTGAATTACTTTTATGGTAATGCCAGCTATTTTTTAAAGATTTTGAACTTTGCAATAAGCATTAGGTACGAAAAAAAGAAACCCATTTAAAATTGGTTTTCTGTATTTGTATTCTAAACCACAGTTTTGTCATTAATAGTTTTAACCATTTCAATTAATTTTTTTCGAGTTCGTCACTTATTTAAAATACATTTGTTTTCATGTTTTAAGAAAAAAAACCATTATTCAACCCACCAACAAACTACATAACTTAAAAAACACAACCAGGAAGAAAGTAACTACATATAAATTCTAAAAATTCTACTTTAAAAAACAAAAATAAATTATGTAAAACAAAAAATTGTAATTTAAATTTATTCCAAAATTTCGGATAAAAAAACTACATAACATTTGTTTGATTTTATAGTCTTATTTGTGCTATACAAAGTATATGTTGCATTTATTATCTTTCTGAAACAAAGTTTAATCAACGAAATCCAATACATCGGAAAATAATTTTATTTTTATATGATCATAAAATTATATTTACAACTGATTTTCGTTATAAGAACAGTAATAAGTCGACTAACATAAAATCTCTTTATCTTTCATATTTTCTATCAGAAATATCTTACTAAGAGAAAAAGAAGAGTTTATAGCATAACAGATATCTCATATATTGCCTGTTTAACTGCCAGCAGTAAATTTTGATTTACCTTTCATCATTTCGCATGTAGGAGCACTTGTAAACAATAGAAATCTCCAATAATAATTGCCACACATAAAAAAATGCTTCCAAGTGAGGATTACCACAGTGTAATTTTGCTGAAAAGCTGAAATATTATGCACTAAAATGGCTTGAGGTTTTATATTTTTAATAACAGATAAATTTAAAAATAATATTTAGACTAATTTGCTTTTTTGCGAGTATATTTACAGCCATATGACTCTTCTTATTACGCTACATCATTTTTCGGAAAGTAAGAAACTTTGAAGTGGTTAACATTTTACCTATAGGTATATAAATGCACGTTGGCGTCTTAGTCACCTATAGTGATCGATATGCGTTGTCAGATAGAAGTTGCAGAGTGTCATGCTGTCTCACCTGAAATTTTGGTTCATGTATTGTGGGAACCCGATAATGTTTAGCATATATATTGTCATATTTGCGTGAAATTAAAAATGTGTGCGGTTGGATGTTTCTTTGCTATTCATTGTTCAAGAAATCCAAAAAAAGTACTTCGCTTATTCAGGTTCCCAGCACATCAAGAAATAAGAAAAAAAAAGGAATAACGATTGAAAAGTTCGATGCAAAAAGGAGGCAACTCTAGTTCTCCAGTTCAAGTTTGAGGGAATCTGTAAAAAACGTTTGAGTATTCAACATTAATTAACAAGACAGACTGTTCCGTATCATCAGCAACGCTAGAATTAAAGATTTAAACTGTATCATTTTGTCACCAAATGAAAGCGATTTTTGTTTTGTACTGCTAAAGAGTACATGTAACTCCAAAGGGTAAAGCTACCTCCTTTTCGCATCAAACCCTTTCATTCCCATGAAACTCTTGGAATCCCATTGCTAATTCAAGATTATAAAAGTGAGAGTTAAATTAGTTCGAAATATTGTTTGCATATGCATATTTGTGTATAATTCTGTAATCTAAGTATTTGTTTTATTTCAATGTATACATTTATACATTATAAGCAATTTGAACCAAAATGTCGGCTTGTCTATTACAGGAGCTCTATTTGCTACAGATTTTATTCCGACATCACCGTAGTCATAGATTTTGTACAAGCAATGTTAACGTAAAATCATGACACTACTCATCAAGTTCATGACACAACGTTTTTGGCGGTTTTAATCATCGAATTTCAATTTTTAAGTATTAATTTATACAATATGGATAACGATATTTATACGATATCTCATAATCTTCATTTTTTTTATTTAGATGTATTGCACCACAAATAACTCTGAAATCTATTGATCGGTCTTAAAATTATGACGAAAATATTTCACAAAACTCATTGCTGTTTAATATAAACTCAAAGTATATTAAGAGCGTATGTATATGAAAGCTTTGTATTTACGTGCATACTTGCAATCTCTGTTTATAAGAATAAACTGTACGGAAAGGTGTACAAAAATTCACAAATAAATTTACCGGCCCAGTATTATTTCCGATTACTGTAAAGATTGCTAAAATTGAAATTCCGTACAATTATATCTGAAAATGTTTGCTTTCTTTCATCATTTTACATTTTTTATGCAATTCCATTATATCCAATAACACTGATTGGGTGTATTTTCTGCCAGTTAATGCTCCAATTGTGTTTGAGCTTTTGTCTTTCGGCAATAAGCAATAAAACAAACAATTTTCTTGATTTTGATCCTAAAGTTTTTTCCATATAGTTGTATAGTTATGTGATTTTTGTAATTCTGTATTAACTTGTAATTCTGTATTAAACAATCAAGCAATGAATTAACTTTACCGTCTTGTTCATGATAATATTACATTTAAAGTTGCGCATCCATAATTTTTAACACTACAGTGCAAGCTGTATCCAATTGTTACACTCTCATTTTTCTGTAATAAAAGAAAGTTTCGTAGTTTTTGTCTGAAATATGAACTTAAATTAAATATCAGACAATTATAGAAATAATGTTTAGTTTTTAAAAATGTATGGCTTCGTTATTTCTCGAATAAACAGTCATGAATTATAACGTATGCATCCCGTTCGCAGAACAAATTTTTGCCCAAATTTTTGATGGCGTCTAATTTTTATTGCTAAATGAAAATAAATGCAAAACTATTAAAAAATAGTAGTATAAGGCTAAATATATTAGAATCAAGCTGTTTTCATCTGTTTCATTTTATGAGAGCTATAAGGTGAATATTCTAATTTTACGAATTTGAACGTTTTTCATGATAGTTCTTGTAAACTACATGCTGAAATTTTTAAAAAACATTTTTCCTAGCATAAGTAAGCCTAAATAAAGTTACAATTTCCTTTTCAGTCCATTTAAAAAAATAATGCATTTTAGAGTTAATTTTATTCATACTTATCAATAATGCTTTATTACAAAATGCTTTGTTACCATAGTTTAAAAATCTTGGGAGATGTTTTTTCTTCGTAAAGTAAATTAATCTCTACATAATTTTAATGATAAATTTGTTAGCTAATGTAAATATTGATTTGTTGACATCTTACTTCGCATTAAGTAATGAAAAAGGGATACTCTAGGAAAAGTGCATAAAATCCTTAATCCTGTAAAACTACAAGTGTAGCAAGCTTGTTGGTATATCAATCATTCTTGATGGCAGGCAACTGTTTCGTTGTTATATTTTTATTCCAATCAATCACTGTAATGATCAGCAAGGAAATGTTATTATTTCTGTGTCAATAGTTCATTTAATGAATTTGGATGGGTCGTATTTTACTTCTGATCAATTTATTCTGTAAAAGTAATGTGGTATGACTTATGAGTTATCAAATGTGCCGATTTGAAATGGATAGAAATGGGTTATGGGTATGTAGCTGAACAGTACAATGTTACTATGATATGTATTTTTAGAGATTTAAAGATACCATCTTCTCTGTGTAGTTAAAACAACTTTCTACGAGACTTCCACATTTATATATATATTTTTGAGTAATATTTTTGATTTAGTTCCTTTTAAATATTTTTTATCCATAATAAAACGCGTGAAATATCTGTATACTTCAAAATTTGCGTGTCAATGCCATCTAAATGTATAGTTTTGATAAATGCTTTTAAAATTTTTAGTTTAGGCATCTCTTAAATGTAGTAGATATAGTGACGTAGAATAAGTATAAATACAAGCTCCTAAATTTCTTAATGCAAAACATTTACTGAACTAGGTAAATTATATCTCTGCTTCAAACTCTATATCTGTATATGCGTATTAACTCTATATGCGTATTACTCTATATGCGTATTAATATATATATATATGTATAATATATTAATATTCATAATACATTTTCTCACAAACACCACACTATCCTTCTAAAATCTAAATTATTCAGTATAAAATATAGTTCTTGAAACTTTTATTTATGTATTTTCGGATGGGAATATACGCGTTTTATTTAGTAAGCAAAAATCTAAAATATTATCCAACACTCGAATAACATTCGCTCTACATAGTTTTAATTTACTCATAACTTCTTCCACATTTTTCAGAAATAAAGATAGCGCAAAAATATAAAAAAAGGAATATTCTGCTTTTTCATTCTTTTTTTCAACTATTTCGTATAACTCTCTACAGTCAGTCTTCAATACATTTCTTTTCATAAGCTTTTATTCCTGCCTTATTTTTGTACCACTCTTTAGGTGAAAATAACGCGTATTCCTTCTTTTTACCTTTTTTCTTCTAAAAGCATGTCATTTCTGCCTTTCTAAGGCTTTACTTTTTCATCCAGCTTTCAGATCTGAATGTATTTACATACACTGACTCTGAGGGAATACGCGAATTCTAGAAATGCAGTGGTTATGCTCGATCATGCGTAGTGAATACTGTGATTTTATCGGAGACGTATATGGGGGCTGGGGATTGAAAGTAACGTGTAGACATTTTCTTCTCTAACATGGATTTTATAAAATTGTGTGATTTTAAAGGATTATGTGTTTCTCTAGGAAAACAATTTCGTGTAAGAGTCCCTTTGGAAAAGAGGCCGTAGTGTGTCAGAGATTTAGCCTTTTTTATGCTTCAGTTAATTTTACCTGCTTCTTTCCTGCTTTTTTTAGATAAATCTATGCATAAAAAATAACAAAAATCGAGATATTTTACTATCGGTTATTTCTACATATTTATCTCTTTGTGTTATGCATTCATCAAAACAAGCTTGCGAAAGTATAGCTTAAATGTAGCATTAAATATATCCAAATACAAATATTAAAGATGCCATACAGCTGCATTTCTGTTTAAATGCATCTGTGAGAAATATGTCGGTGGCACCACCTAGTGACTAAAAATTACAAGCATTACGGTTTCCAGTAGTATTACTTCTTACCTTGCATTATGAAGAAATTTTGTCATGTTTTTCTACCTGAATTCTGGTGCTGAATGATACTATGCATGCAGTAAAATAAAAAAATATACAGTTTTCAAACATTTTATACGAGGCGTATTCGGAAAGTAAGTTCCTCCTCCTATACTTATTAATTTCATCAGTTACTTGAATGTGAGTTAATGCGATGCAGTTGCATACTATAAAACAGGAAATCATAAAATCTTTTTTTTTTCTTCTAATGGCTGGGTCAACTGCCGATTATATACTCTTTACCACAAACTATAAAATCTTACCGTATTCATTTTTCTCCTATACAAATTTTTTAAACAAATATGCTTACAAAAAAGTTTTAGTTTTTTGACGGAAATAACATATTTGAACATCCTTAATACATTTCGATATATCTCTGCCTGACATCTGGTATGTACGATCCATTTTCGCCATTCCTTATCTCATTTTCATTACTTTAGGAATACAGCAATGTCTAGTTGTGCACCTCCCATTTTGTGCAATCAACTGGTTAGTTTATTTACGTTGTCACCCAAAAGGTTCTCATTACATTTAATTCTATGGAAAGTCTATATTTGGATCGCGCCTTAAATCTCGAAAACTTTCACCTGGCTAAGGCACTTTTGAGGAAATATCGCCAATTTTGGCAAATAATAGGTTAAAGCCGAATCCATCTTAGCGATATTTTCTCCTTTTGGCGAGACATCGGCAGATATTAATGTTTTCCCAGTATAATCTCACTTTTAAACAGATAAAATTAAAAGGTGCATGAAAAATGTGATTTAGGCGCATAAGAAAGTCATGTGATGTTCGCATCATATTTTTCTAACAGCATTTCTCTTTGTACTTTTCTTATTAGTCTTCATTTAAGGTTATGATTCTAGTCATTTATTGTTTACTTTTCAAAGTTTTTAATACATGGTAGAGATGTTTTAAGTGTCCATAATAAATAATAGTAATCAAAATGAGTCTTTTATGACGGTTTCCCTAGCTTTCAAACATCTTTCTATTGTATTATTCATAAGTGACGTACTCCAAATGGATATATTCTACACGTTAACCTCAACATGTCATTCGTATCTGCAAGGTTTCTAAGCTCTGTTTGCGCTATGTCGGGCATGTATGGTCAACGCCTTGTTGCTCTAATAATGCTGAATAGACAGATAAATCTGATTCAGATATTACGTTAACATTATTGCACTGTGTGGGTTTCAACAACGCGATTTGTAAATGCTTGTCAGTGTTCTTATAGAATGCTATTTCAACAGATAGGCTAGTTTCTTAGTCACAAAAACAGAATTTATACTTTTTAAGTACTCAATATTATTTGATAATCCCCAGTATCACAGCAGTTTTGGCCTATATCGATGAAAACTGACCGGGCAATACCGAATGATTAACTATTTTATCAATATTGAACAGCATTGGCTATTTACATCCATAATTCTATTTTTTTTTGTAGTTTATATTAATTAAAATGTAGTAAGAAGTGTGTTTTATCACCTTTATTTTTGGTAAAAGATAATTATCATCTGATATAGGTCAAATTTTTTTTAATTTCAGTATTTGTGTACTAAATGGCGACCAATGGCGGACAAAATTGGCGGTTTCCGTCAAAAATGTCCAATTTACGTAGATGAATGTCATGTTAGGTCAACATTCATGCAAAACGAACCAAAACTGTAGTGATACAGGGTATATTGCAAACGAATCTTCAGTTATATTAAATAATTTATTTAGTCACTTTTTCTGGAAGTTCTGGAAACACGAACAAGCTGTGGATAACTAAAATCATAATAAAGTATAACACATTTAATAAGCACCGCTGCGGCATAAGAACCGCAAAGAATAAGTATCTGAATGACTTAAAAACAAATCTTGTAACCAGTATATGTTCTATAAATAACTGAGATCTAAATGAACTGAAGACTGTATACTTTCCATTCAACTGTTCCAAATAAGAGTACCATTGTAATTGCATCGTTTCTTTGAGAAGCCTGTCTAATATATTGTATTCGCAAATGCCAGCTGATGGGTTTCTGAAATGAATTATTCGATTTTATTTAATTTTATAAAAACAAAACTGTTTTATTAAAAATATTCATAACTGTAAGAAGGGCTTAGGTACAAAACTCGTGCTCTAATTTTTTTAAAGAAAAATGAAAAAAAAAACTGATAACTATTAACAAGCCTGGCAAATGGACACATTTTTTGTGTGATATATTTGTTGCCATAACAGCTACTTGCGCATAGTCCTGAAGCTGTAAAACTTTTGGTAGACATAGAAATTAACTTTCCGTATGCGAAATGTGAGTTTTGCAGCAAACTTTCATGGGTAATGCTAGTTATAAATCAAAATAATTATGAATTTAAAACAAAAAGAACCGAAAAATCTGAATATTAGTTTCTAATATGTTATTTTGGAGGGTTTTACCAAAATTAACATGCAAGAAACATTTATTTAAAAAGTTTCTTGGTTAGTCTTTAATAACATCGACAGTTGTAAAAAACAAATACATGATCCTTTACAAGCCTCTCTGGTTGAATATGGAGAGTGTACGTTTTGCTGCAAAATAGTTTGTTGGATAATGTAAGTTTTGCGCCAAAACGAGATTTTCAGAATTTTTTTCAGCCTCAAAACATTCATTGTGGTCCAAATCACTATTACAGTCCAATTCGCTTTGAAAAGATGAACACGATAACATGAATAACTCAATACGTCAAAAAGTGGATGGTGTGACTTTTGCAACTACACCTTTCATAAGACAATTATGTTTTCGCTAGTAAAGAAACTATTATTCCAAAATAAGTGAAGAAAATGTATTGGACTATATGTTTCTATTCAAACAAATTTATTGTACTCACGATAGCGCTGCAAATTGATAATTTTTATAACACATATGGCTCTTATAGTAAAAATCGAAGCAATGTCTTTTTTGCGAACACATTTTTACAAGAGCATTAAAAAATGTAATAATAATTTCAACTGGAGCAACTAGTTAGTTTTTGTTAGAAAAAACAAAATCATAAGTTCTAATGTATTTTAGTGTCATATAAATTGTTATGGACAATTAAGGGCAAGCTGGAAACCCAGATGTCTTACGAATTACTCTTTGAATTCGATATCTATTCGTTTAACCCTTTACTTGAAATTCTAATAATTTTGCTGATTGTATCCCATTATTTGTGTAATTATGCATTCCGGATATCAAGATATTTATGTATTCTATCTTTGAATATGGAAACAGATCTTTCGATAATCCTTTTTCTGGTATCAGAAATATGTTATTTCGTGAAATATTCCAGACAAACATTATGTTCTTTGTGCCTCTTATTTATACAGTATTCTTCTTATATATAGCAATAACCTATTATTTATTAACTTGTTAAGTAAAACTTTGAAGAACTTTCGATACGTACAACATTAGTATTTATACTTTCTTTTTCAGGCGACAAAAAAAAAGAAAGAAAGACATTTTTGATCGGAATATTTGGTCAACAGTACGGACATCGCAGCAATTGTTGACAGACGTGATGAATTCGCCATATTGGTTTAAGCTGAATAGTCTGCATAGCCGGCAACATGTGTATGAAATACAATGGGATATATATGGATTTTGTGAAAGCACCGAATTCGGTAAGATTTATTTTTTCTTCTAAAAGAGATTGTAAAATGTATGCTTTAATGTTAATTTGCATTTCATGAAAAAATGCTAAGTTATAGCATTAACGGATAAATATGTAAATCCGTACTCTCTGGGCATTATGTTTTTAAGTATTAAAATTATTTGTAACATTTATAATGTTAATTTCAAGACCGTAGCCAGGGGATCAAACCACCACGATCCCCTCCCCCCTCCCCGAAATTTTAGTAGTTTTAGTAGCATTAGTAGTCTTTTATTTGCGTTGGCTGTAGAGATCAATTATAGGTAAGAACATTTTGGCGCTACATATACTCCCCTCCCCGAATTTTTTTTTTCTGCCTACGGCCTTTGGGGCCAAAATCGTCGCTTTCATTTATCTGTTAATAATTATTAACAATCAAAATGTTAATGTACCTTATAATCAACATATTACCCCAAATTTATCATCAACAACTCTGTTAATAATTAATTATTGTTAAGTGCTTTCTGGGAAAGATTTATTAAGTTTTGACGAACCATGTCCGGAAATTTCGCTGTTCTCCCGATATGATTAGTAACAGCTACATGAAGATGATGTTTGTGTTTGTGTGTGTTTGTGGATTAAAGCCGATTGACTGTATTAGGATCACAAGGAGGACATGCCCTCAGTGTGGGACTTTCTAAGGGATTCTAGTCCGTATTTACGCGAGGTTGCAGAGAAAACCACGGAAAACTCCTAACGGCTAGGTCGACAGGCGCGACCGGGTACCTCCCGCCTTCCAGTTTCGAGAGCAGAGCCTCTCAGCTACTGGTGGAGCCATGAAGATGAAGATTACGTTTCCGATCCCGCATTATCATATTACCTGAATAATTATTATGTGCCCTTCTCCCCAAGCGCTTTGCCCTGGTTTTCAGATTCATTCTGCATATTACAAAAAAAGTAATGTTTTGCTAATTTGTGTAACTTGAATTTTACACTGTAAATAAAAATAAAAATAAAAATAAAAATGTTTGGGCCAGTGCCGTAACTTGGGTTTACGGGGCCCAGGGGCGAGATTGAATATGGGGCCCTTTTAATCTTATATTTTAAAAACGAAAATAGGTTAGCACGTACATGCATTTGTATGTACGGAAAGGCAGAATTAAACACTTTCAGTTAATAACAGATATGATATAATATAAGTATTTATATATTTTTTTTAAAATAATTAAAAAACCGGACCTCTATTTTAAATAAATTTTCTACTTCTGAAAAATTCACTTTAAGAACACAATTTACTGCAGGCAACATACAACACTAAATAGAAGTCAGTGGCGTACCTCTAAGCTGTAGCAAGAAAGGCGTGTGTCATTTATGTCACTTGAAAAAGGGTGCAGATTTCTATTGTTAGATTGACGCAATAAAAGAAGCGTTTAACAAGTACGAGCTCATCGTTGCAAGCCCATGAAGACAGATATTCTCCCTTCTGTACCCATCGTTGCTTCCAGTATGCGTACTTAAATGCCTATGATGTAGCCCAACGCAAACGCTTTCTCGAAACAAGAGCATTGAAACATTCAGGTCTGGAAGCAACGGTGAGAACAGAAGAGAGAATTGCTTCCGTCGCCTCCTTTTAACGATGGGAGCGAACAGGTTAAAGTTAATAAGACACTACTTATTGTGATCTAACTTTTTGATAGCTTTTTCATTTGCTTATTAAATGACCAAAACACGAACCATGGAACAAAGAATGGTCATATAGAAACGAAGAGATCGGTGTCGTTCTTACTAAGAAAAAAAAGGTGCAATTTTGTTGCCTGCCATGGGCACTACTTTACCTGGGTATGCCATTGGGAGAAATTAAAATTATAATAGTTAAAGACATTTACTAAAATCTTCTGAAGAAAAAAAAATCAGAAAACTCTAGCAATATTCTATTGGTCTGAAAATTATTCTTTTAATGTAATTTAAATTACTAAAAATTACAGCAGCAACACCAAACGCTTATCTATTCGTCTTAAATTTTACCAAGATTATACTACTGAATTGGTCATTCATTTACTCAGCTAAGAAAAGAGTAAAACACAAAAGAAATAAAACACTCGTCTTTAAAAAATTGTAATCGGATAGTAGCAATATTTATTTGTTGCAAATGTCATTCATATTAAAATTCTTCATTTACCAATAATAATAATATATATATAAGAGTAACAATATGTTTATCTCTTAAACTAATAATAACTTACAGTAACATTTCTAATCTTACCATGACATTCCATGACTCATGTAAAAGAAAATATACATTTTATTTTCCTACTTTCGTATTAAAATATTTATAAGTTATTAATATCATTTTTATTACGTAATTAATATTATGATTATAATAAGTAGTAGTCTTATCGAAGAAAGAAAAACAATAATTAAACTCCAACAGCTTATACTTTTCGGGTTGTAAAATATTAAAAGCCTATACTTTATATTCCAACATATTAATGAATGCTTTTTAATACATAAGTTTGGTATTAAATTTTCATATTTGAACACAATGTATATTTGTTTATTCGAAACTGTAAAATTCAATAAATTATAACAGTAAATAAACACATTACTATTACTTAAAATAAAAGTATGAGTTAGAAAGATTTAGAAATAATTTTTAAATAATTTTAAACGAAAATTGTATTCATAAATAGATATCTCAAGGCTAGGCTTAAATAAATTTTTTAATAAATAAGTTTAGTACAAAATTTTTCATATTTGGACACAATTTACATTTGTTTATTCTAAATGGTAAAATTTTAAAAATGATAATTTTAAATAAACATATTACTATTACTTAAAGTATAAGATAGAAAATGTAGAAATATTGAAAAATTAAGACATGATTTATTGATACAATTAATTATATATTCTGTTTTTTTACATACAGTGCCATGTTATGTGAAATATAAAATATGAACTAACCTTTTAAGAATTCTTCATTATGTTGCAAATTATTTTCATCTTCTGATGTTGATTTTGTCATTCAGCTAAATTAATATTGTCGCTGGATTTTTCTTCCGAAGGTATTAAAATTTCATCTCAAATTATTTTCCTTAAAGAGTATTTCATTTGGAATCTGTTCATTTGAACCTGGTGCAATAGATCTCACATCAGATGAATTTCACTTTTCTTACTTTTCGCATATTTTGTTGCCTCTAATTTCAGCTCAGCAGCTCTTTTACGCTTTTGAGAGAGACACACTTGCACAAGTCCTTTTCATATTGAACTAAATTATGCATAAGGAAACTCTACAGTGATTTAATCCTATGAAATAAACTGCTGAAGAATTAAAAACACCAAACTTGCTTCCAAATTTTACTAAAAATTTAAGAAGTCGAAAAACACAGAACTACTCGAATATCGAAGTTCAAAGTAATCTCTGTCTAATTCAAAGTAATGCCAAGTATTTCAAAGTAATCTCTCTCACAATGTTTGTTAGAATAAACTGAGCTTCTAGACTGCAGGCACTGCACTTTCCATGTGTTAAAATACTGGGCTAATTTTAAAAGGTCCACCTTTGCAGAGATGAGAGAAAAGATCAAAGAAAATCAGATATAACTCAATTTATGACTGAAATGCAAGTCTGTTCACCAGAAACATGCAGTCCTGGTCTGTACTACTTACGATCTTCAAATCTTGGGGTGGTCTGATTTCAAAGGACCTATACTGTTCTTAGGTCAGTGATTGATTGCTTCGGAACAAAATTAAAGGAAGCTCTTTGGCCTTTTAAACCGCGTTTAAATAGGCGGAAGCACCAATATCTTCTATTGATGCCATGTGTTATCTATAGGATGCCTACAATTTTCAGACCTTGTTAATTACATCTGTTATCTGAGTAGATCTACAATCTGAGTAGCATTCAGATGTAACAAGAACCAGATAAGTACTCTTGCTCATTTTCGAACAGGTGTTTGTGTCGCAAGAAGAAAAAAAGGTAATAAATTTTACGTTTGACAAAAATACCCTTACGTTTGTTAAAAGGATGGTTAGTTTTACAGTTTTACCTTGAAAGGCATTAAACAGATTTTCTATCAATCAATCTTACACGGAATAAATACCAATCTTTAGTCATGTGGGAATATTATGAAATAAAGAGAATTTAAAAAAAAATGCTATTGAAATATAATTCAATGAAAATTCTCAATTCGTACACAAGATGGAAGGCTTTGAAATATTTTAGAACGAAAACAATACAAAACTCGAGCATTGACTTGCTCTTGAAAAGTGTGGAAGGAAACTTCATATATTTACTATGCGCAGTGGCGTACACAAATGGTGTCTGGCGTACACAATGGTGTCTGGTCACAACATCACCCCCCCCCCTTTGACCATGCATTTTTAACATAAAGTCCGAACGTTTTTTAACATATAGAGTACGACTTTTGTTTAACCTAAAGTTTACTTCCATACCCCCCCCCCGCCTTCTCTTACAGGAAATCAGTGTACACCACTGATTATGCATCTGCACATTCTTTGTAAGTGTATAAAATGTTTGTAAGTATTAATTACGACAAAAACAAAAAACAGGCCTTTTGATTGAAATTAGTGATATGATAATTTTTAGAAATAAGAGGGGGGCGGGCAAAAAGATGTTTTCTTCAGAGTGGCTTTTTGAGGCCCAGATCAGGTTTTTCTAGAATACAAATAAAGGGACCACTAGGTCATTAGTTAAAGAACTTTGACTCTAAAAGTACTAGCGTATAAATTTCACTTTCAAAATCAGCTGTACGTATTGTAATACAGCTGATGTGTTGGTGAGCTGTTAGTTAATTTGTAAGCAGTAAGATATTTTTTTGTGTGTGTGCGATTTCTGCTTAAACAGTGCTATGTGATCCGTTTAGAATATTAGATGCGCAAATCTAAAAAGTTATAAAAGAAACAAAAAACAACAAGAGGTTGGGGGGGGGGTGAAATAGCTTTATGGATTTTGAGGCCCCTACGTTTGGGGGCCCCGGGCATTCGCCCCGCCATGCCTCTCTATTTTTACTGCACTGGTTTGGGCTCTAAAAAATGTCTCATCGATGCTCCAAAAAATTTGTATGTGCATTAGTGAGCAAATTCGTTTATTGTTGGTGAAAGTATAATTTATGAAGAAACGGTATTAAACTTTCAATTGTTTAACATCATGAGTGTGTTTTTAAAGCTGCTGGAAAGTTCTGAGATGCCTAGATTTGTTAAAACCGCAGCATAATTGAAAGAAAAAGCGGTACTATAGATACCACAAAAATTAAAACAAAACCTATCAAATCAGTTGGAATTGAGAAACTGCTTGTGCAGGGAATTCAGCGAGAGAAATAAAACATTGATGTTAAATCATTATTTTAATTTGGAATACTAAATAATAAGCAATTATTAATGTGCATTACAAGTTTTAAAAAGGCCATTTTCCATTTACACAATAATATATATACACAAAAATTTCAATGTTTTGATGCAAAGATTAATGACGTCTTATGTTATCCTAAAATAGATAAGCGCGTTACTTAGACATTTTACTTCTCTAACACAAACTTACGCAAAATTTTCTGTTTCTATGAACTTCCTTTTCTGTCGTTAACATTACCTCCGCCTAGCAAACATTATCATATATTGAACCTTTGTATGTAAATCCTTAAGAAAATGTACCTGAAATCATGCATAAGCGATGACACTCTGCCACTCTTCACTCTTTTATTTATTTATTTTTCACTGAAATAGGGTTGATATCAGAAGAGGCAGTACATTTACATCTTTCTTTTCTGCAAAGAAAAATCGAGGTAAAAGGCTGAATATCTTAGAAGTTTTTTATGCTTTTCAATTTGATAAATATAGTAGAGCCGGTTGATGTAGATTCCCGAGAGGTCAAATGCTTAAATTTTCGCACGCAGAAAATTTTCTTAGATATGAATGATAAAAATTACTACTTAAAACATCATTGTCGTATATTTTTTAGAAAAAATTTAATTACTTTTGCAAGGTTTTTAACCCTTTAAGACGCAACCCTTTCCCAATGCTGAAAAAGGAGCAGCCGCTGCCATCACTCGACTTAACTACCAGCAAGATGGCGGACGATCGAAACGTTCATCGCGTGCCGCACATCTAGAGACCCTTTTTTGACGACAGCTGGCTGTCCCTTTTTTGACGGCAGCTGGCAGCTGGCTGTGCTCGCGCACAGCCAGCTGCGTCAGAAAAGGGTCTCTAGATCTGCGGCACGCGATGAACGTTTCGATCGTCCGCCATCTTGCTAGTAGTTAAGTCGAGTGATGGCAACGGCTGCCCTTTTTTCAGCAATGGGCAATTGATCCAGCTGTTTTCGCATTCTTCCACTTTCCAGCAGATGCCAGTGCTGTTAAAAATAATCGTGGCAATTTTTTACGGGAAAGGACGTGCTAAAAGGTAAATTAATCTCGTGGAGCTGTGTCACCCGCAACTATTTTCATAGAAATCAAATCTATTCTTCGTGACTGGCAACAGTCAAAACGTAAGAGTTTGGCGTTGCCAGAGCGGCAACACTGCGCGTCAAAGGGTTAAATGAAAGTACTTTTATACTTTGATTCTGCTTGTACTTTTTTTGTTTTTTGTAAGCAAAATTTATCTCTAGTAGCATAACTAGTACAAAGCACGTTCAAAACCCGTTTACGACGTTCAAATGACGTTTATCTTCCATTTGACACCAAAGCACTTCTGTCCCGTTCCGCGAAAATCGACTTTGATGACAATTTTGTCAAGTGCGATATTGAACTGTGGTTCAACAGTCGTGTGTTTGCTGAGTAATTTTTTTAAACTAGTACTCGTGTTTGCAAATTCAAAGTAAAAGTAATTTTATTTTTAATCTCATTTCATTTCCACATATTTCTCAGAATTTTATTTATACGTGGAAATGATTAGCAAGAATGTCAAGATAGCCATGTTCTGCTGTTATACTCATCGGAAGTTGGATGAATAAGAAAATGCAACTTAACTACCCTTTTGCATGGTTGATAATGGTTTGATGATTTAATTTGCTTTGTTTTGTTTTCAAGGAACATTTTTTGCACACGAGGAATAGTAGGTAGAAAATTACTCTTTAGAGTAAAACAAAAGAACTCAGGCAGAACTGTACATGGTGCAACTGCTTTTGTGACTTGCACTCTTAAAAATTTGGAGCAACATTCCACCAAAACATAGTAAAACATGGTACTAGAAAAGTTGGCTCCATAAGATGATGAAACTTTTTTCCAACCTTTGGTGGTTCACAAAAGTATGGTTAAACCTGAGCACCAAACGTTGGAACAAGGTTTCACCATCTTATGGAGCCAACTTTTCAAGTATTATGTTTTACTATGATTTGGTGAAATGTGCTGCGCCACATTTTTAAGAGTGTACCGATTAGTGCACTGGCCTCCAAAGTGGGATTTCAAGGTGAACTTGGCGTACTTATAACTAATTATTTTCAATTTGGGGGTTTTAAAGACATTTGCTGGACATTCAGCAACTGTATTGACTGTAAAAACATATATATGTTAATCTGTGCTTACGTGCTATGTACTACTCACGAAAATGAGATAGTCTTTTTTTTCCCAAAAAGCTGGCGAGCATAAGTAAGAATAATAATGGGAAAAGTAGTATAAAAATATAAACAGCAGCAACAGAGAGCATCAAAATTTTCAAGCGGTAACCTCAGATTAACGCCCTGAGAGTCTTCTAGACTCCTTCTTATATCTAGAGGCATAGTGTTGTATGCAGAGCTTCACAGATACACTGGTTTGCCCATAGGTTTGTTTTGGTTTCAAAGAGACAAGAAGTCTTTAGTAAAAACTCCAATCTGACACACAAGAGAATCAAGGCAACCAAGTCCAGTAAGAAGGCGAAAAACAGCCACTGCCTCTCGCCTTGGTTTATTAGGTATATCTGAAAGGGGAGTTCTTCCAAATGTGGTTTCTATTTATGTAGGAGTTGATTCTGTTTTCTCGACTACATGAACTGACTAATAAACAATTTAGAAGTGGAAAGATGTTTCTTGTTTTGTGCGGTGTATAACCGTAGCAACTTTAGCTTACTTAGGACCAGTGTATTTCTGAATTCGTACTTATTAAGCATTTAAAACTTGTAGGAGATAACTCATCTCAAGATACATAAACAACGTAATATCTTGTTCTTTTTAAAATTTATTATGTATGCTATTATGATAATACTAGCTGAAGTACCCGTTCTTCGCACGGGAATGAATGGACTTTTCGATATTACGATTTGTTGTGATTACTATTTATTGTAATAAAGAGATATATCAAAATAGATATCGCGTTATATTGTATTCGTTAATAATCAATACCGAATTTCAAGGCAATGGTTTGTACGGTGCAGAAGGCGATGCGGAGTAGCGCAATCTAGTGGCGAAATTTAGTAAAACGGATACGGCGGAAATATTCTTCGCATTCAGATATCAATGTATACGAATTTTCATGATGATCGGCTGGACAGTCCTGAAGTTCATGTGTGGACGCAACATCGAGTGGCAAGTTATAGGAAAATGGATAGCGCCAAACTCTTCCCCGTGTTCAAATATCTATGTACACCTATTTTCATAGCGATCAGTTACAATCTAGTGGTCAGTTAACCATCTAGTGATTAATTAAAGTAATGATTTGCTACAGCGCCGTCAAGTGGCGAGTTGTAGCAAAATGGATAACGCCAAAATATTCTCATTGTTCAAATAGCTATGTATACTGATTTTCATAGCGACCGTTTGAATGGTCAGGAATTTGGCCTGCTGCAGGATCATCTAGTGGCGAGTTAAAACAATAATGCAATGCCATCTAATGGTGAGTAACATCAAAAGGAACACAGTTAGAATATATTCTTCGTGCTCAAATGTGTAAGTATAAAAAATTTTATGCCGATCGATCGAACGGTATAGAGGTTGATGTGTTGCAGTGCCATTTAGCGGCAAGTTACAGCAAAATGGATAGTGAAAAATATTCCCCGTTTTCTAATATCCGCGTGTACCAAATTTCATCGAAATCAGTTGGACGATATTCGCATAGCAAACGGCTAAACGGAATAGAATTCGACGTTCTGCTGCGCCATCTAGTGGCAAGTTAGAGGAAAACGGGTAGCATAAAAACCTTCTCCGTGATAAAAGACTTAGGTCAACCAAATTTCATGGTGATCGGTCAAACGGTGCTGGAGTTTTTCAACCTCATACACACATACCTACATTCATTTTTATCTATAACCAGTGTTATTATATATACCAGTCTCAAATAAAATCCAGTTTCAAATCTAAGTATGGCCAAAGGGCCAACATACGCCATTTTGCAATTTTTTTTTTCAGGGAATCATTCGAAGCATTGACTTAGGAGCAATCAAAATGGGAAATGGTTTGACCGCCAATAAGTAAAGCAGGCATTTATTTCAAAATTGGAATTCCTTAATAGCCGCATTTTTTAAATTATCAACGTATAACGTGTTTTATTCATCGTTATTCCGATGTACTAAATGCGAAGATTTCAATTTTCTTAAATTTGGCGGAATTCCTCTAACTTAAATCAATGTACTCAATTGGCGAGAATTCTGAAGATTGCTCGAAATCCCTTAATAACTGCATTATTTCTGCACGGATTATCAGAATTTAACGCTGTATTCTAATAAAATCTATGCACTTGTTTTCAAAAATCTATTTCCTTAAGCTCTCAGTAAATTGCGCCAAGCCGAAAACTGTGCAAACCGCTAGAACTCACTTTCTCAAAATCGGCATATTAGCCATTTTATTTTTCGCCAAACTAAAAAATTTTACATATTAGCCTCGGAAATCTTCATTTCTAATTGTTTTGCGTATAAAACATTACATTCCTGCTCTGATTTCCCATGCACACGATATTATAATTTCAAAAAAATAACCTTACGAATATAAACTTAAAAAAAAAAATCATTACTATTCCTTTATTTTTACTTTCAGAATTTAAAACATTTTATTCGGCAAAATCGCCACACATGGCAATAATGATGCTTATTTCATACTTTTTTCACTATAGGGGTTACAATTACGGAAAGCTTTCTGCGTGGAGAACATAAAAAATCTCTTAAATGGGGAACGGGTGGACTTAAAGTTTTAAAGTGGACTATGATTTATTCGATATTATTTTACATATCTGTGCAAAATTCCAGGCTGATAGGTCCATTTTTGTGGATTTGTATACTAATCAAATCCACAAACAGAATTTCATTTTTATTTATAAGTTGAAATAAATAAATAAACTTATAAATCTGGAAAAAGCTGTTAAGTATGACGTCAAAATGAAGTCATTGTCATTTGCAATAGCTAATTTTGTTACGCAAATGATTAACTTTTTTGACTCTCGGAAATGAAATGTTGCCGAAAATAGCGAAAAATCGCTTTAAAATGAGGGAACGGGTGGATTTTCAGATTTTTAAAGTGGCACAGATTGTTTTCTATATTTTTATACATAATTATGAAAATTTTCAAGCGGATCGTACAAACGGTGTAGAAATTATTAGGCTTTTTGTCCTTGACATTGCAATGTTTTGCAGTAATGGCGGAAAAAGTTTTATCTTGAAGTCAGAGATCAGCGCAACTATATAGTAATTAAAATAATTATAGTAAAATTTCTTTTATTTAAAAAAGAAAAAGAACATCTTTTTAACATTGGCAATCGATTCGACTGCGAATACGTTGAGCCGACGTCACTATGCCTCTTAAGACTACTGAAAGTCGAGCTTATTCTAGCATTGGTTCTTCCGTGTTATCAGAATTATCGTCTGCAGGAGGCCCTGAGTTTAGAATTAATAAGTGGCATTTTAGTCCGTTGCTTAGGTTTATGAATTTAATTACTTTAACTCACTCAGCTGAAAGTGTTCTTCATTTTGAATGTTGCAAAATCACTTTTGAAATATGATGCATTAAAAATTTCCCATTACTCATTTAATTTTGTATTTAACCATGCTACAACCGTAACATTACGTAACATATGCATGCTGCAAAATAAAATTACTTTCCGATTGCATTTCGCTATTTTTGGTATATTTCTTTTTATTTATTAATTTTTTTTTTAGATTTTAGGACAAAGTTTTACATACCTAATACGAATGTAGTAAAATCTAAATCAATACGGTAAAATCTTCTTCCAGACGCAATCATACCTTAGTTAAGCACTCCCAAGGGTAAAATAAATCATTTGAAATCTAAAATGTTTTTTTTTATTATTAACGAAAACGCTGGAATGTTCTTTCAGTGGCAATCAAATCTAGTTCAATCATAGCACAAGGGATAAAATGGCGGCTTTCACAAGGGTTGCCATATATTCACAGAACGTTGCCAAGGATATGACTGGTTAAAAAAAAAAAAAGCGTCATCTTTAATATTGAACTCCTGGTATCCAAACGATCTTGCTATTTGAAAATAGTTAACTTTATGTTAACACACGTATTTATTTCTCGTGAATCTTAACTTGGCGTAATTCCAACTTCATGTTTTTTCGAATCCAACATACTTTTAAGAGCTTTCCTGCTTTGTTGCGAAAGCATAAATCGTTTTTTGCTGGAGCAAGGTCGCCAAATATGGTAAGCTAGATGCTCATTTCTTCTGTTTTTAATTAATATCTTCTAAATAATTCGAATTTCAAAATTTTTTTTTACGGCACTGGCTTTTTTTTTACCTATTTAGCCTCTGTGCCAAATTTGACCCGGATCCGACAAGCTCTCTGGCTACCTATAGCGAACACACACACATACATCTCATTAGCATACTACGCTATTATTAAAGAGGAGATTATCGTGTGTCTTATGTATTGCAAGATTTTGTAATTGAAAGAAATGTTCTACATTAGTTCAATTCACAATCTCCCGCCTCCTGAAAAAAAAAAAAATGCATATATGTACACATCGAGATATTCTCGCCCAACTTCAAAACCCTTTCATTTAAATTACATCCCCCTCCCCACTCCCCCAAGCCTTCGATTATTGTTCTGACTTACACTCAATTTCCCGCCTATAACGGGGCTCAAATGCTTTGTTGTGACTTCCCATACATTGCGAAAAGTGGAGAGGGGGGGGCTGCAGGTTTTGTCACGAGTCATGTCATATTTGTCATCATCATCGAGCCCCTGCAGCCAATCCCCAGAGGGGGATTAAACGAATTTCTCTGCCAATAAACAGCCCGTGTCGGGTTCTGGACCTATACGGCAAGGTTTTGTAGTTGGCATTTGTGGCCTGAAATTGTCAAGGTAGACCATGCTTTCTCCGACGACCCGTGCTTTTCAAACGGAGATTAGTTGTAGGGCGATTGGATATAAGAAGTGGCTCTCTTCCCTCTTCTTGATGAAAAGGTAAGATAAGACGTTCCGAGTTTTCCTACAAATACTCAGCGACGTCCTGGATTTATGAAAGAGCGTTGACAATAGTTTCAGGTATTAGAGGCCAAGTAATAACTGGGGGGATTAGATTTTAAGGAACCATTTAAAATTAGTTTTCGTGTGTTCCTATGTTTTTATTTATTCTATGAAACTTAACGACATATTCTTTCAATGATTGCATGCATTGATCATTGTCTCCGTTGGCTTTTGGACATGCCGTCTAGTCACATCTTCTGCAGTTCGAATTTTTAAGGTGGTTGTTCTTTAAGAATACCCTCCAATTTATTTGCAATAAGTTATGCCATGAACTCGGAATGAACTCAAAACTGTTTCAGCATTTGTTCTATGTACAACGACACGGAATATGAGAATAATGGAAATTTTTGGAAAAGATTTCTTAAGCATCCACTAGACTGTTAAATATTTCAATCTTTAATAATTATTTTAATGTTTTGAGAATATTTTCCGGCAATTCTGTAGCTCTCAGTGGGTCATTATTTTGTAAAAATGTGTTATTCAGCTTTTGAAGTGGCATTGCAAATTTTCTTTAGTCAAGTAGCAGTCAATTACACTGAGACGGGCTGTATGTAATCCATGTTCTTTACTTGAAGAAGTTGAATAAGATTCGATGTTACATTTATTTGTGAAAAATTCTCATTTAAATTTAGTTACGCATTCCAGTAACCTGCCCTCATGCTTTTAAAGATTTTTAAGTTAGTTTTGACAGCTTAAAATAAACCTTAATAATAAAAAAAAACTTATTTTAAATATACTGCAGTGCAAATTCGCAAAATGTTGCTCATAGTACGTGCCAAAGACTTAATTGTGACCGAATGGTTACAACACATGTTCCATTGATGAGTATCGAAGATCCACTGATGAGTATAAAAAAGTGACCAATAAGAACACGTTAAAATGTTTTTATTAAAATGGTGGACGTTATTTTTCTTCTTATTAAATGATCCTGACATATATATGTTGCATTTTATTATCTAATTTTTATCTTTATTTGACCTTTTACTTTTTTATAGCCTGTCTTATTACTTGGCTTATTGTCATATATTTTTGCACCTAAAGTACTTTGAGTTGAAATGAAATGAGCGATTACAGCCGATTATCTACTCAAGGGATCTAGGCCGGGAGTTGGGTTGTCCTCCATGGGGGACTTTCTAAGGAGCCCTAACCCGTATTTACGCAAAGTTTCGGAGCAAAAGTACTTTGAAATTGATTAAAAGTGAACCTCTTTTTGTTAACTAAACGTAAAGATGTCTTATGAAATTTCACGATTAATGTAATTAATGAAACTTTACTTTTCTTATCGACGTTTATAAGAATTTTTGTCTGAATAATAGTAAGTGTTTAAACTCAAGTCATTCACTACTTCATTTTTAAGGCTTGAGGGGAAAAAAATCTAAGTCCTTTACACAGTACAACATTAAACTAATTGGGTCAGCTACGTGTATGAGGATTATGAAGTATTTCAACACACGTGTTTAACTTGTACTCTCTCATCACTGAAAAGATACAACAATGAAAATCCTCATCTGCCATCTATATGTTGCTTTCAGGCGGCTCTTAGATTTTAGGTGCTCATGTGGGATTGAGCCTTGAACAAGCGCAATGCCACAAGAGTATTCAAGAGAAAAAAAAAATTTCAAATGCTCTTTTCAAGTTTCAGTTTTAAACATTATGTGTGAAATTTGTCTGTTTTAATTTTTTAAGTAAACGTATTGCAGAGGAAACTACATTTACGAGGTCATTTAATGGAATATTCTATCAAGTTTCTAACGGTGCTAGAAGGTTAATGAACGAAATGTTACGGCTATGACCTTCAAACTGTTAAACGTTATATATTACTGCTGTTGTGTCACTTATAAAAAGTCTATATACTGTATTTTGGTTATAGAAGCCTTTTATTGCCAAATCATAATTTGTATAAACGAAGCAGTATGCTTTTTTTTTGTATTTAGAAATATTACGATGTATGGGTTGTCTAAAATGGCAACAGTTTTGTGATATAATTTAAGACAAACGAAGTACTTGATTTTTATTTTGCATTCCTCTTGACTCGATTTCAGTTGTCATGGTTTTTATGGTCATTTTTTATAAATTTTAAAAACGAAAATTAAGTTTTAAAATTTAAAAATAAACGCAAAATTTTAATATTTTTTTATCATATCACATTGAAAAACCCTTGCCAATATTTTTTACCCATCTAAGTTATATCCCTTGTTATAGCCACTGTGTAGTATCAATAGTGTGAATGGATACTGCAAAAAACTGCAAATCAGATATATAGCAGTAAGAGGTGCATTACAGTCTAAAACATAATCACTTTACAATGTTTTACACGAAATATAAGCTGGAAAATTACTAACGTGAAAACCGAGGCTGTTATTTGAAAGAAGTCGCTATAAGCAATTGAGCCTGGACATCTGCATGAGATAAAACATTTTAAAAAGATGTTTTTGAAGTACAATTAAGTTGTCAGTATAAACGACGTTACTATAGATCTCCAAGATAGCATGAAAGTGTAGAAAATAAAATCTGATACAAAAATTATAAAATTCGTTAAACAGATTATCACACTAATAATAAATACAAAGTATTACAGTCCTAAAAATTATTTTTTTTCAGTTTCTTTATTTTTTCCTACACTATTAATAAATATTGTCTATATTAATTAATATTTAATTTCTTAATTAATTTAGTTTTGAATTAATATTGAAAACAATACATTTTTAGTATCAGTTAAAAAGAGGGCTGTGAACATTTCAAAAAATCCAAAAAGAATCTGTGAATAAAAATTTATTGTGAATCAATCATCTACTTTATGAAAAGATTTAACAAATATAACAAAAGAAATGTTGTCGTTTTCTTATTTCTTAAATTTTCTTAAAACTTAATTTTATTATTCTATTTCCCCTTTACTCCAATAGATTATGTATGCAAATTGAAGCATTTTTTTTTTTTTTTTTTTTTTTTTTTCTTTTTTTTTTTTTTTTAAACAATGCAGAATGTAGTATTTCTCTGTAGAATTTTAGCTTTTTAAATGTAGCTAGTTGTACTCTATTAGAGATTTAGGATTAATTTAAAGTATTAAAATATATTAATAATTTAAAATTTATGTTTAAGGCTTTTTTGTTTTTTTTTTTTTTTTTTTAATCGGGGTGAAAATAATTATCACCTCACTTTTCATTATTTCTGATTTGAGTTAAATATTTCATACTTCAAACGTAACAAATTCTGTTTTTCGATCAATGATTATTGATGATATGTGGTAATGTTCAATTATAGAGATGCATTTTTTTAATGTATTTCGTGTCTCTTCGACGAACTTTAATCTCTTAGTCGAGAGTTAACTCTGAATTTTTGTAATGTCATAAAAATACAAATCAAAGCTATTTAACTTAAGTCCAAACAGGCCAAAATAAATGCACACATCATGAGCGTATAAAAATCTATAGCTTTAAACGCTCATTATTTTGTTTGGAGGGTTTCTGCAGCCCTCACCATAATTCAACCTTATTTCTTTTCTAAACTCATAAATATATGAAAATTTTCCAGCTTTATTCCATGAAAATAAATTTCCCACTATCAGTTATAATTACTATAAAAAGTAATCATTTTTCCGTTAGCAGAAATATATGTAATTCATTGACTGAAAGAAATTTCTGTATAATATTTGATTTCTTTTTTGACTTCGCCTGTTCATCTGTCAAAATTTCAAGCCGTGTCTCAGCTACGGATCAATTTTCAGCAATAATGTATCTCCCAGAAAAACAATGCATATGTGTTATTCTACGTCATATAAATATATTGATTAGCAACGGAAGAATCTCATCATGTGTATTAATTTTTGTCATTCAGCGCCATCTAGTGATATATATAAACATAATAAAACGCAAATGATATCTAAGGGGGGAAAAAAGTTGGATAATTTTTTGATTCTTCAAAAGCAGAGTAAAAATTAATTTAAAAACTTAGCATCTTGTAAATAGAAGTGACAAATAAAAGTTTGTTATCAAACACTGTTATTAAATTTAGAAGAGATAATGCACAAAATTTTTTGTTAAAGTTTTTACCTAAGGCAATCTCGTGAAAACATTAAGGGGGAAATTTCGTTGAATGATCCCTGTACCTTCCACGTAATCAATCAATCTTAGTAACAAATTTTTAATGCTGCAATCAAGTGTGTATATTTTATTGATACATGAAAAGTAAAAATTCCCATGTTTACACATTTAAGTTTTTTTTTTTTTTTTTTTTTTTTTTTTTTTACATATCTTATTAAGAAGCGCGATTTTCAAAAGTATTGTAAATTCCTGTACTACTATTCCTCTACTTGATATGAATTTTAAAATAATCAGATTTATTATTGATATCATGTAATAGCAATTTTAAATATTTTCCAATTCAAATACCAGTTCAAAGTTAAAATGTAAATTAGTGTTCCCAACACTTAATGGATAAATGAAGTATACTTAGTAAAGGTAAAACAGTACCTTCGGTTTCAAATTAATGCCAAACTAGTTTACATAGGAGGGATTCACATAGATACACACACACACACACACAAAAAAAAGAAAAGAAAAAAAGAAAGAAATATTTTATTGTAGTGTGAACACTTTTTAATATCATTGACGTAGGGGATTTTATTTATTTATTTTTCATTTTCGAAAACTGAGAATAATTTGCACAATCAGAGACTGCAAAACTTATTTAATCACTTCCGCAAACAGTTAGAAACATTTTTTGAAATCTGGAAAAAATTTGAGAGCCATACTTAGCTTACAATGTGCATTTTATTAAAGACGATTGTTTTTATTTGTTTTGTCATTTATCTCTATTATCTATCTATATATATTTGTGTGTGTGTGTAGGGTGTGTAGTGTAGTGTCAGGGTCACTAGCATGTGAGGTCGGAGCGTTGTCTTCATGTACCTGTTAACCTGTTAATAATCACTTTGGAAGAAGAGTAGAAGTGTGCGTCTAATTTCTTAGCCACGTTTCGCAAGTTTCACAAACAATGGGGTTTCCTCAGAAAATTTCATAAATCTAATAACAGAAACAATTCTGAAATAACAATTTTTATCAACTGCAGTCGGTGAAAGAGAGATTAGTTTTAGAAAAACCATGGTCTGAAAATTCACTATCACTTGAACACTTCTTCTAAAGTGATTATCAACCGGTATAAAGATGACGTTTCCGACCCTGCATTGCTATGTGATTCTGAAACCGTCTCTGTACCCCCTACACCCCATGCAAGTTTGTCAGTCTGGTAGTGAATCACACAGTATATATATATATATATATATATATATATATATATATATATATATATATATATATTGCGGTAGTATATATATATATATATATATATATGTATACTATTCTGAGTAAATGTTATCGTATTAAAACTCGATTTTAAACGTCGTCAAATTTGTGCAAAAATGTGAGTTGAGATATTCGGGAAGCCATGTGTTTTTTTTTTTTTTTTTTTTTTTTTCTTTATGATTAAGTTTTATTGAACCCTTGAGTTTTTCTGAAAATGCATCAACTGAATTTCTTTCGCAATAGAAAGATGCCCAATGTTCACTTTTTTGTTCGTATAAAATTGAATATCAGTGGCATTGAAATCATAAATTACCGAAAAATTAGAGAGCAATTAACTTTAAATAATTTAAACTTTAAGTAATTGTGATATTTTTATTTCTCTTTCCTTTTGTTATTCTGATAACTGTCAAACTTTTTGATATGATCAGTAGAAATGAAGTATGAATATGACACTCTTACAAATATGTAGGATTTTCATTTATGCAAATTAATAATTTTAAATATGAAATCCGAGAAGTCTCACTTTATGCAGAATAGGCTCACATTTCTCATTCCATGATAGGACATGCGTTTACCAGTCCATATAACCCTCGTATAAATTTATCATTTCACAAGGCGTTTTTGTAGCTGACTGCGACATGAGATTAGAGTTCTCATTTCAAAAGAGAATATCTCTCTACCAGATTACGACTTCTCCATGAACTTCCCATTTCACATCACAAATGATATGTGTATAGCCGACTATAACAAGCGGGCAGATATCTCGTTTTACAGCCGGACATTTCACTAGCTGAAACTGTTAACATTGGAGTGAATTCCTCGCTTCACGATATATTTCGATACTTGGATATAACGAACAGAATTAATTCCTATTCTCACAATTACAAAATCCTGCTGTAGACTTTTCAAGTTATTAAAAATGAAAAATCACTTTATTTGGCTTCCGATGCTAAATTAAAGTTGCTTTTGTTCAAGTTAAGCAGGCGTTTTCAATAAAATGTATTAATTTTCTGTTTGGCTATCAAAATTAATATCGAATACTACTTTCTTCCTGGCTTTCTTTCAAAATTTGATTACAGTTACTGTAAGTATATTTTGGCCGTCTTTGCATATACACTGGTTTCATCAGAATTGTTTTAGTAGTTTTAATTGTTTGGTTTTGTTGTATGGAATATGTATTCAGCATGTACTGTAGATACTAATGTTATTTTTGATCTGTATAATCTCTCTATTCTAAAAAAAAAAAAAAAAAAAAAAAATGCCGCCGCTGGCGCTGTCAAAGCTTGTCAGCTTATCTCCTCCTAAACCGTGGGGATTTGAGTTTCGACTAAGGTGCCCACAGATTCGAAAAATTCCGAGGAACCTGCTAAGCTGAGTTAAATTTAGAAAATCGAATTATTTTAGAAGATATTAATAAAAAACTGAAAAAATAAACAGAATGGTTGCCAGATTTGGCATAAAATCATTCATTCCTTTGCAACAAAGCGTTTCCAAGTATCTAGATCGCGTGAAATTTACAAACATGAGTTAGAATTACGCCCATGTTACGCCAAAATAAAAACTATCTTTCTTCTATATTAATAAAACAATGTGTAAACTGTTAGTTAGTTTGTTTGAATGTGTCTCGCGGTGATCGTAGACCTACCAAATTTTGTACGGAAATTTTCCATGACAGTTCCCGACACACCTCGAAGCGATTTTTTCAAAATTCGAATTATTTTAGGAGCTATCGATAATAAACGTATCGCAAAAGGCTAATTTTTGCTTTCCGCCATTTCGTAATTGTAACCCCACAGTGGAAAAAAAAGCGACATTTAAGCTTATCTAGGTTGCCACATTCGGCAAGTTTATTAAATGATTCAGACTCTTGAAGTAAAAATAAAAGAATAACGATTTTTTTTTGTCTAGATTATTTGTAAGGCTGTTTTTAATTTAAAGTATCGTGTGCATGGGAAATCAGAGCAGGAATGAAATGTTTTATACTCAAAAGAAACATACTTAGAATTTTTCTGAGACTAAAATGTGCAACTTTTTAATTTGGCTAAAAATTAAACGGTTTTGTGCGATTTTGAGGAGATGATTCTAATGCTTGGCGCAATTTATCGTAATTTATCGTCTGCTGAATACACCTGAGAATAAGGTTTTGAAATTTTCATTCAGTTGGAATTGTGCATTTTTCTGTGCAGATTTTCTCCATCTATTAATGACTATGTCATTTTATCTCTCACCCCCTTTATTGAAAATTGTATGAAAAACGTGTCCCAAAAATGCGACATAGAAGTATGCCACATTATTTTACATATATTTAAATACCATTAGTTCACAACAGCTTTAATCTATTGTTACAATATTTCGTAAGCTGTAGAATACGCATCACCTGTTTTTTTCTATAAATAGGTTACAATAATTTGAAATAAGTAACTCAAAATGTGTTACACAAAGTTGACAATTTTCAAATAGTAAGTTCGCTTAGACAACAGGAGTTTAGAATGAGCGATTATTCGTTTTTCCAAAACAGAATGACTAATATCTTGAAAATGAAAAATAATTAAAATGCAGATTATTTTAAAACCGGTTCGGTCCATCTGGATCATTTGCTACCAGTAGAAATATTTGGGGGCGTTAACTATGCCATTATAGCAGTCATAGTACACTTTGGATATTTGCTAGCGCGACGAGATGGTATAATTCGTGGTGCTAAGTACGCCAATCTGCAAACGATTATATAAATGAAAATATGAATAACGGTTTTCCGGTAACCTTAAATGAAGAGTAATTATAGGTTGTGAGCATGTGTAAATCGCCAAATAATGAAAAGTCGCCATTGGTGGCAAGCTATCCTATCTGTTCCGTAGCTTTTATTAACTTTACATGTACGCAAGTCGCCAAATAATGAAAAATCACCATGGGTGGCAAATTTGCAAGGTGTCCAATAGGTTTTACATTATTAAAAATACAGCTGAAACAGATTTTCTGATTTTCTTATGCTTTAGCTCCTAATTAATATAACTTTTGAATGGCAACATTAAATATCATTGTGTTTCTGAGGAGTGCAAATAATTTTTCCAGTGATTATAAGCGGAGTCCGCGCTCCAGGTGGAGTATAGCTCAGGACCCGTACAGCGCGGATTCCCATAACAAAATATCTTCCGTGTTATGAGGGGGAGGGGGTCTACTGTAGTGTGAAGTTTAAATTTTTATGTATCAATGAACATGCAAGAACCAAGAAATGTGTAGCTCAGTAACATTCTATCTGATCCAATCTTCGGGTTTTGTTTGTTGAAATTATGTCTTTTTTACGAATAAGCCTTATTAGGGGCCGAATGCTTCATACGAAAAGCGAGCGTAGCGAGTCTGGGGGCCTTGGCCCCTAGTATGTAAAAAAAATTATGAAGTGAAATTACAATTATTGCTCATGGTTCACTCAGCTGGTGCTAGCGGCTGGAGTTCCGCTAAAGAGAGGTTTTCTTCAAAAGCATTAGAAGTCTGAAACCACGTAGGCAGGCTGAGGTTAATTTTCTGCACTTTTCTGCGTTTTCAATAAGACACAACATTTTCATAATTTGTTTTAGTGCTGCTGCTCTATCTTTGATTAGGCTTCGAAATGAAGCGGATAGAGATTCTAAGTTTCTCCTCTGTCGTAAACATTTTACTTGGTCGTTTACATTCGATAGTTAACGCTCTTGTCTGATAGTATTATTTTGGGGACAAAAAATAATAATTAAATGATCTTTATGTGACAAACTAAACCAAAAAGTAGTGCTGGTTATTCAAATCAGACTTTCACTTATTTCTATTTCGTCACTAGAATAATGGTAGTCGGTAGTCAAATGAGTCTTCTTATTTTAATAATACAGTCAAACCCGTGTAGTGATATATTGGTTAAAGGAATATCCCGTTTATTGAAATAAATTTTCAATCAACCGAACCGCAATAATTAGTTGATGTGATCTCGGATAATGGAATATCCCGCTTATTGAAATGCATTTTCGATGAAATGAACCGTAATAATTAGTCTTTGTGACCTCGGATAGTGAAATATCCTGCTTATTGAAATAAATTTTCAATAAACGGAACCTTAATAATTAGTCAATGTGACCTCGGATAATGGAATATCCCGCTTATCAGAATAACTTTTCGTGGCAAATTAGATATTCCATTGAGCGCGTTAGACTGTACAGGGTGATTACAAATGAATATACCAATTTTAAAAGGCTATATTTACAATACTGCAGAAGATACACACATTTTGGGAAATATAAATCAATAATAGCATTGTAAATTTACTAATAGCATAAAATTAAAAATGTTGAATGTGACTATCACCAGAATCACGAGTTATATCCATTCTGTAGCAGAGTTCGTCTCACACTTTTCCCAGCATGTTTGGGGTTACAGTTTCGTTGGTAGCAGTTATCCTCGTTTTCTGTTCAAGAATGTCAGCTAGTAGAGACGAAAAAAACCTTTAACTTGTACCTTTATGTAAAAAAAATCACGGGTAGGACTTCTTACAGGTCACTAATGAATAGCATCGTTGAAATCTGTTCTGCAACCAATCTACACTTACGGCATGAAACTTTCATAACTTCTCTTTCAAAATGTGTGAAATGGAAAGCTACCTTGCATTGTTTAGAAGATATAGTCTTGCAAAGTTGGGATATTAATTTGTAATCACCCTTTAATAACAATAACAGCATATAAATAAATAAATAATCTTGCTCTGCCAGGGTGCATGATTTATACATAAAACAAATAATTCATCATTAGCCAGCAAATACTCCTTTGAAGATTTTTTTTTCTCTTGCATTCGGAGATTAGTAACCATCTCATATAATTTTTACAGATGTATTTGTTTTGTTTTTCTGATAACTGCTGAAGACCTCGGTGTATATTCGGTGTATATATATGTCTATAATCTGTTTTCCGGAATTTCCTTTCGATGGCCAGAATCAGTTTATTAGCCTGTGCCATCAATTCAGACGTTCATTCTCCTTGTAAAGAAAGTCGAAATTTCAGAATTCGTGTGAACGACGCTAGTAGTTGCAAATTACACTTTCGATGACGTGAGTTGCTTTTTAAATACAAACAACTCAACTTCTTTCAATGTATTTACTTTATCTTTTTCTTTGTATGTCTTTCATGGAAGTATTTTTGAAAAGCAAATATCAGTTTAATACACTGCATGCCTTTATACTTTCAAATAAAGATGTACAGGGTTGTCTAAATTAAACTTCCCCAACTCAGACACCTGTGCAGGATGTTGTATGGGCCATAATGTGATGAAATTTGGAAAACAGACACTTTAGATCACGCGCTCGTGATTTATTTAAAAAAAATTATTAGTACAAGAAGTTACCAATAGGTGGCGCTGCAGATCAACAAGACGTTCTACAGATGCTCTATATGTGTGCCGTGGTCGAATAGGGCATATCAACAGCACGAGAAACAGTTGGCACAGTGACAACACCATGTGGCGATTGACTAGTGGCGTCCACGACCGCCAGACCAACGTCTTCTACGCGTGCAGAATCCACAACATGTCGTCCTCTACCTGGTGAAATTCCCAGCTGTCCGGTTCTTTCGAACTTCTTCATCATGTCTCGTAAAGCGCGCAGTGTCATTGGTCCGCGGCGTAAGTTCTTCAGCCGATGGAATGCTCTGATCGCAGCACAGGAGTTCTCGTCATTCTGGTAGAAAGGTTTGACTAACAGAGCTTTGTCTTTCAAAGTCGTCATTATGCATCAGCGAGGTGGAAACAACTGCCTGTGCAGCGCCTGTCTTCCCCTTTTGTAGGGCTCGTCTTTTGGATACGTGGCACAGAAGCTTTATTTCTGCAAATCACGTTGGTGCAATATGCAAATTACTAGTGTTACAGCGCCACCAATCGGAAACGTCTTGTACTAATAATTTTTTTAAAAATAAATCACGAGCGCGTGATCTGAAGTGTAATTTTTCAAAATTTCATCACATTATGACCCATACAACATCCTGCACAGGCCTCTGAGTTGGGGAAGTTTAATTTGGACAGCCCTGTAGTTTAATTTGAAAACTTATTTATCAAATCATATAGTGTATTTTTTTACACAACACATAACGTAATGAGTAGATCATTCTGCTAACTGTGCAGAATCGCACTATGCTGACCAGTACGATAGTCAAAGATGAAACATTTTGGGATTTGATAAGTTTGGGTTCAATATTTGTACAAAATTTTGAAGCGCCTTCGAATATTTTGTCCCAATAGGAAAAAAATGAAGGGTAAACCCCTTTTCTCTATTTTAAATATCCGCTATCAAAAATACTTTTAAAAACGTGATAATTTTTTTAAGTGCAAAGGAATGCTTTCTGTCTTTTTCGCTTAATCGGCAAACTCTCTGTTTGGACACAAAATTTTAACATTAAAGGGTTTGTTGCAAAAAGGTGATAACTCCAACTATTCAAGTTTCCGGAAAACTGTAGAAGTTGATTGGGGATTAGCACAAACTAACTAAACAGTTGGATTCATCACCAAAATGACACAAAAACTAGCGTATTAGAACTACGTCCTTTTGTTGCCAAACGAAAGAGATTTTTCTTTCAGTTAGAGCATGTTACTCCAAACTCCCACAGGATGAAGCTACCTCATTTCTGCAGCAAACACTTTCATTATCCATTAATCATCTAAATTAATGTTTATTTTTTAATATGCAGATATTTTTAGATTTTTTATGTTCGTAATTCATCTTGTAACTGATGATTTTCAGATTTTCTATGGAAAGGGAGGGATTTACGTATATATCAGTGCAGAGTCGCGAATAGATATTTCCACAATTCCTAGAGCATTAATAAAACTTTATCAACTTTTGCATAACATTTTAGTTTCTTCAATCAACAACTCTCTAAAACAGGACTCTATTAGAAATTGATAGTAATAATATAGTAATGCGCTTTGAATTAAATTCATACTTCTATTAATCTTTTTGATTTATTAAACTTCAGACTTAAATATCTAAGAATTTTCAAAATTCTATCTGGCCATAACTTTTTTAAACTAACCTAGTGTATGTATAAATCATTCTCGTATAATCTAAACCGAGAAACATAAGCACTTTCTTAAAAAGAAAGAAAAAAATAAAAAAGAATTTCTTAAGATACAGAAGTGCAAAGTAAAGTAAAATAACAGAAAGAAAATATCAGCTTTTTTTTCTACCTGACTCCAGCTTTTTCCGTAGATCAGGTATCGCGTGATTCAGCCATGAATAATGCATTTAAAAGCATTAAAATGTATGGAACGCTATGCACCAGTGGACAAGAGGCATGGGGTGAGCCAGGTGTCTTTACTTTGTTCCGATTCTTTTATTTTTAAATGGTTTTTCCAAATACGACTTCACAGTTTAAAACAATTTAAGATTGTTATGAAACTTATATATTTGTTTTAATAAAATGCAAAACTTTCTGGCTCATTTAAAGTTAAATTTCGTTTTAAAATTGAAAATTTTAGATGATTCGTTTTTAATCATTCTTTTGGCTTTATAAATTTATGCAATCACTAAAATTTACGCATGTGAAATGCTCTTCGGAAAAAAAATTAATAATTAATTTTTTATGTTTTTGCTATCTTAGCAGATATAAGATACCATGTATTGCCAAATATGTGGAATGTAAGTGCTTTTTTTCGGTATTTTACCCCAAAAATCAAAATCCCTGTTGAAGTCGTCGACATGGTTTACACAGCATGTCGAACAACATAGCAACTCCCTGTAGTAACCATGCTTGAATGATATACCCAAAATCCTTCATTGGGAAAAATCCGGTTTTGAACATCAAGAACGATAATGAATTCAAGTGAAATTACCTTCCAATTTGCCTTAAAGCAAACCTTCCAGTTTGATGTTTTAGTGTCCTTAAACATTTTTTTGGTTTAACATTTACACTAAATTGTCTATATGTCATAAAAAATACCTTAAGGTGAATTTACATGCATAAGAAAATTTAATTCAATGTTAATATCGAAATTATAATATCTTAACTCCCTTCAAATCATTACTGTTAGTGATAAATGTATGTTCAAAACTAATTTCATTTGTGAGGGTGGAAAATTTCATTCTTTTTAAAATTTTGGAGTAAGTATTTAATTAGCTGAGATTTTTTTTCTCAGTTTTCTGCTTAAATACTTAGAGTTAAAAATCAAATGCTTTGATTTAAATACCGAATAATTTAAAATGTTTTTGCATGCGTCCTTATAGCTGTAAAGATATTTCTAAATGTTCTACTTCAGTTTTTATTTCAATATTGAGTACATCTAATCTTTCAAATCTTACTCTATAAATTCATATCTCAAACAGATTTCAGACTGCCCATCAAACGGTCGTAGCTTTTAGGAGAAATTTGATATCTTGACAAGTACTTCACACCGCTGTTTGCCGACCACTTCTGTTCCACCCAGTTATGTCTCTAAAATATATGCGAACATAACCTTGCTTTTAATATTCTAACATCAACTGGCATTATAATACTAGCCACTGCACACCCGAAGATATATTCCAAGACTTTCCACGAACCAGCACTTAAAAGTTTTCCACTAAAAACTGCCAACTCTCTCATCTCATTGGTTTAACTTGAAGCTGAAGTCCACGTCAGCGCTTTTCCATTGGACGGGGATTTCGCTGGTGGAGCGGCTTAAGTCCCCACTTGTGCAGTGAAAGGCTGATGTAAGTTGTTGAATAGAGTTAAGAATTGAAGAAAGTAGTGGTTTTAAAAAAAAAGGAGAGGGGAAGAGGGTTTTTTTTCTCTCTTTCTCCTGTCTCCTAAGGATTTTTATCTTGCTCATCTTTGAGATTGATTTGTTTACTTTAATGAAATTTTCTGGCTAAGAAGGGACTTTCTAAAAATATCATTTGTTTAATATAGGTGAGATCATATTTTGAAAGATGTAAATGCACATTGATGATTATTTTTGTGCGTACACTTAAATAATTTTTAATGAATAAAACCAAGTAGAAAAAATAAGGGATTAAATTGTGTATGAGTGTAAACGCATGTATGTACGTTTTTGCATTATTTTTTGTAGACCCGTTTTAATAAATTGGTGTTAAAGGTTAGACTTGTAACTACTGAAACAAAAATTCAGTGTGATTTGAATCTGTTATCTTGTGCATTGAAATTTTTGCTATTACGCATTTGGATTCTAGTCTGATTTTCAAAAGATTTCAGTAAGTAGATCGTCTATTTTTAAGTATCACACTTACTAAGAGACTTTGGAGACTGAGACATTCGCTTTAAACTGACTTGATTGAATACCAGACAAGACAAATGTTTTTTGATCTTTTGTCCATTCGTGACATTTCTTCGCCGGTTTATTGTTAATCGGTTTTTTTTTTGGATGCTTTCTTTAAAAAATAAGTTGTTGTGTAAAATAATTGTATACGCAAGAGCCTACATTAAAAAATAATGGGTAAACATCCACTCCTAAGAAATAAAATGGCAGCCAAAGCACCAAACATCTAAAAAATAAGAATCTTCTAAGCTCCAAACTTAGACCTTTATAAAGTAAATGTTGACTCTTCTAAAAAAAGTTTGTAAAGAGAAGTAACCTTTTGAATATTGAGTAATTTTGATTATTTCGCACTTCGCAGTGTTCTTTCTGAGTGCAAACTTAAAAACTAATCTGAAAAATTGCATGTTTCTGAAAATAAATGTATATACTGGGATTTTATGAAAGAGATGTTCGTTAAAAACAACCTTCAAATGTTATTTTGATTTTTCTAAAATTTAAAAATAATATTGTTTTTGTCAGTAAAGAAAAAGTGAAAAATCTCAGTTTCCCAAATAACTTCATATATTTTAAAGAACACATCGCCGCAATTGGATGAGGTTGGAGTGGTCTTAGCCTACCCTGAAAAACTAGATCAGAGCCGCTATTGAAGGGGTGGAATTAGATTACTTTATAAATATCCAAGTAGTATAGACAGTTAAGGTAATTTACAGTTGCTTGGTAGTTTTTCGAGAAACATTATTTGTTTACCTAGTATAAGGAACATGCAGAAAAGTCTTCGTTTAGGGGTATTTAGCTTGCAAAAAGAAATATCTGCCATATTTCAGATATTCTATTATGTGACTGAACTTTCAGTTACTTTTAATTCTGCTTATTATGGGAAGAATTTTTCAATCGTTAAAAAAAAATAGCAATTAGATCTAAGTATTTAAGAAAGAGTAATTGACTGAATAGGTCACTCTTGAAATGATTGTGTCTTGTATATCGATGCATTGTTCCAATTTTGGACAAGATGCAAAATGACCAAATGACGACATCCCAAAGAATTTCCCAAAATCGTTGTGAAACCTCTTGAAAATTTAACAATACAGAGAAATACTGAAGGCAAGTTCCAGGGAGACTGTTTCCGAAATTTTTTCCGAACCGCATTTAAAGCTCTACACCAAATGGCGAAATCGAGTTATAAAAGCCTTAAAACTTAATTGAAATGGTGATTTCTATCCATCAAGGAATAAAAGTTTGCATTTAACTAGTTTTGATTTAAAAAGAAAGAAATAAAGAGAAGAAAAAAATGCGTTTAGCATCGCCTTTTATACTTTTACTAAAAAGGGTATGTTCGAAGCCCTGAATTTTTATTTCCCATTTCAGAAGTTCTAATAATTTTTATTACTTGAATATTCATGAAAAACACAAATAGAAAATAAGAGTAGCTGCAACGAATAAATGACGAATGCTTTGCTCTTAATGTTTTTCTTTAATTCTGAAAAAGATGCAAAAGCAAAAATGTAAAATTTTCCTTTCACGCAGGCAATGAAGTGCACTTAAGTGCATTTCAATGCGCAATTTCATCACAGTATGAGGAATCTGCGAGTTCATTAGTGAATCCTTTCGTTCAAATTAACATAAAAAGGAAGGAAATTTTAATTCCCTCATAAAAAGATATGATGAAAAAGTAGAGGATATTTTTTTTTCTTTGTTCCATACGAAAATTAAAATTTTCGATTCATATTTAGTTACAGTCTTTCCCAAAGCACAATAGGGCTACATCAGGAGAAACGTGCCTATAAAGGCGCAAGCGATCAAGATAGGACACGCGCCCTGGTCTCTTTTGTGTGGCACAAGTGCCCTTCAACTTTCGTCCACCAATTAGCAAGCACTCATAATTCCGGAGTCTTCCCCCCAAAGACTTACCACTCTCTCGGATGGAGATTAGAAACTGCGATAGCAACTTCGCAGTAAAATTCAAGCGTTTAACTTCGGGGGGTGGTGGTGAGGGAATAAAAGACAAAGCGCGGTATGTGTACGCCCCGGCTTAGCTCAATTTTTATAAAAGTGGGGGAGGTGGGGGGGACGAGGGCGTTGGTGTGTGGATTCAGGTGGTCGTGAAAGGGTGCGGAATAATACTTGGAAGATAGCTGGTTTGAGATCAGCAAGCGGAAAGGGTTTGTGGAATGGGTAATTCTGATCGCAGCTCTTTTGGAAAGAAATAACCTTCGTTGTAAAGTTCTAAAATAAATAATTAGAAAACTTAAGAAATGTTAAATATTCATTGTGCTAAAAGTTAAATAATGGCAACTAAGCAATAACAATAAAGAAGGGTTCTTTTAGAAATTTAAAAGTTTGAAATTTTGGGGTGATTATGCAGTTAATATGTTGGCAATAAGTCAGTGTTCAATTAGTTATAGACACCATAGAAACATTTAATGTATAGAAGAACTTAATTCAATTATCGAAAGTTATCAAAGTAAATATTAGCCCTTTAACGCGCAGTGTTCCCTCTCTGGGAACACCAAACTCTGTCACGACGTTTTGACTGTTGCCAGTCACGAAGAATAGATTTGATTTCTATAAAAATAGTTGCGGGTGACATAGCTCCACGAGAATCCTTTACTTTTTAGCACGTCATTTCCCGTAAAAAAATGGTTACGATTATTTTTAACAGCACTGACATCTGCTGAAGCATGGAAGAATGCGAGAATAGCTGGAGAGATTGCCCAATGCTGAAAAACGGGCAGCCGTTAGTAGTAGATAAATGGGGGTTCTGCTCATGCGGTACCATGTTAATTCTGCGGTACACCGCACAAGTGCGTTCCCTAGGCTGAGCGGGGAAGGGGGGCGTGGTCGGACCGGATGTGGGGAGCGGATGCTAAGACCGGATGTTCAAAGGACTGATAAGATTTTTTTTCCTTTTTTTCAAATAAGGGGACTTGTAATTTTTTCAGACTTTAAGATATTTTTGAAATAAGGGGACTTGTAATTTTTTCAGACTTTAAGATATTTCTCAAATAAGGGGACTTGGAAAAATTTTCAGACTGTGATGCATTCTCTCATGAAAATAAGGGACTTCGTTATATTTTTAAACAAATTGTACTTTATGAATTAAACCTGAAATAAAAAGTATTATTATAAAAATGAGGACCCACCAGCCGCCCGGTAGAACGTCTACCGCCTCATTTCAAATAAAAATTCTTACTGTGCCTTTCCCCATCACGCTAGCCTCGCATGAATGGAGACAGGGCGTAGCACAGAGGATGCGTTGTTGTTTTTGTTTCTTTAAATAATAATTAACTATGTGGAGCAAAGAAATGAACAACATCCCCAGGAGGCCTACGAACTTTAATTTTAAGTTAAATAAGTAATTTTACAACAAATATTTTTTTAACCAAGAGTAATTTATTTTTATTATTATTTTTTAACCAACAGTTTTAATTTTAAGTTAAATAATTTTACAACAAATATTTTTTAAAATTAATTTTACATCAAATATTTTTTTAATCAAGAGTTAATTTAGTTTTTATTTATTTTTACCAAGTTTTAATTTTAAGTTAAATAATTTTACAACAAATATTTTTTAACCAAGTTTTAATTTTAAGTTATATAATTTTACAACAAATTTTTTTTAATCAAATGTTTTTAATTTATCAAGAAAAAAAAATTTAATCAAGTGTTTTTAATTTTTAGCTAATTTTTTGTATATCCTACTTTTGTTAAGTAGTCGTTTAACATTAAAGTAAGGTTTAGGATACCCATACATTTTCTACAAATTTCTTCTACTGTTAGGGAAGTGAGAAAATTATACCATAGAACGATTTTAGTACCTATAGTTTTTACAAATAATCATTTAGATAGTGTATGAACTTTTTTATCTAAACATTTTTTTTTCTTAAGAGATTTTTACCCAAGTTTTAATTTTAAGTGAAATAATTTTACAACAAATATTTTTTTAACCAAGTTTTAATTTTTAGTTAAATAATTTTACAACAAATATTTTTTACCAAGTTTTAATTTTACAACAAATATTTTTTAACCAAGTTTTAATTTTAAGTTATATAATTTTACAACAATTTTTTTTAATCAAATGTTTTTAATTTATCAAGAAAAAAAATATTTAATCAAGTGTTTTTAATTTTTAGCTAATTTTTTGTATATCCTATTTTTGTTAAGTAGTCGTTTAACATTAAAGTAGGATACCCATACATTTTCTACAAATTTAATCTACTGTTAGGCAAGTGAGAAAATTATACCATAGAAAGATTTTACAAATAATGATATAGTCTTATATTCTATTGCGAGAAAACCACTTTAACCATATATCCCCCAAAACTCAAGTTTTTGTATACGAAATGCATGAATACGCGTTAGATCCCCTTAGAAAGTCTTCCTACCAAGGCACCCCTCATCCTAGGCAGATACCCCCGCGTGCAGGTTTGCCTTAAAGCACAAACAAACAAAGTATTTATCTAAACATTTTTTCTTACCCACACATTTTTGATAAATTTTAGGCAGCGATTATACTAGTTTATATTTTCTATAGATCAATTAGAGAAAAAATTACATTTTTAGTAATCCTACAAAACATTCTTACTGTATATCCCAAGTAGAGTAACTTGATTTATAGAATTTCAATACGATACGAGTTCGATTGTTTATGTGCAACACTCATTTCACTTTTACTATGAAAGCATAATTTTATACATGCATTAATATTTTTAGAGGTATGCACTTAACCTATTTTATAGAAAGGTGAGCATAACTAGAGACTAGATAGTACTATTGTTAGAAAGTTGAACTATTGGAAATAAAAATTGAAGATCCGTTTTAGTATACTGCATGTACATAAATATCTTTCAATACTTAGATAGTTTAAATCGAAAATCATTACTTAAACTAAAAAATACAAGGTTTTTACTTACGTGAAGGGAGATCGTGCTAAATCTTCTAGTCTCTGGACAAAGTACCAACATCTATACGGCTAGCAAGACCGGAAAATCGAATAATGATTTAAAATACATTATCCCTAATTCCCGGTCCAACTAGCACATTTTCATTCATTCTTAATACCATCATATGCTGAAAATAGACATAATATTTTGACACTAAAAACAAAATAACACATTTGAAGATATTAAACGCTTTAAAAGTAATTTTTTTTCTTATAACAATTTACCAGATTCACAATACTATTTTATGTAGGATAAAATTAGTTAGCAAGCGAAAATTTAATCTTAGTTAGAATTTACTGAAATACAAATACCATGCATGCCTTATTTTCTATTAGGAGAAAGCCCTCAAACCCCAGTTTTTGTATACAAACTGCATAAAGTACTTCTACCGATAATGCTATTAATATTAATTACACTGGATTACCCACTTAAAATTTCGCAAAACACCAAAATACAGAAAAACATACATTAACAAAAAAAATCACACTTAAAAGTACAACACATCAAAAGTGCAACTATAAGAACCACATAATTATTTTCAATTAGAATTACGGTATCAACTTATATGTAACTAAAATAATAGAAAATATTACACTTACCCTGTACTTGTACACGCGAGAGGCGAAAATAATAAAAATATTCGCAAATAATACAGCACACAAATCGCACAGCACAAAAACAACCACGTGCACGCCATTTTGCTGATAACAGAAATTGAGATAAGAAAGTGCCTTGAGGCCCTACAGAGCCGGTACAATAAGAGTTGGCCAGTTTGCCGATAAGATAAAACCAGGGAGGGTGCTAGGGGAATACCGAATTGTGGGGACACGTGTTTCATTCTGCGTTCAAAAATGGGGACTTATGGATTAAGATGTTTACTACTTAAAAACATAATCTAATTTTTACAAACGCATTGGAACTTTGTAAAGGATATCTATTGAACACGTATTAAATACATTATGATTATTCTTCTGATCGACATTATATCCTAAATTGAAATATCAAAGTTAAGCTACAACGATTAATATATTTTACGTAGTTTAGGAAAATAATGAATCATTAAATTAATTTCTGTGAAACAATTAGCAAAGATCATTGTACTAAAGCAAATTATTTTTGTTAAGTTTTGATAAATAACAGTAATAAATTATAGGCATTGCAGATGAATGAGTATTCACGTATAAAATAGGTATTAAAATTATTGTTTAAAACAACTTTTAGAATAATAAACTAAAATTTTTATTTAATAAAGTCATAAACTAAAATTATTAATTAAAACTTGTTAATAAATTAAACATATCAAAATTTTTTTTATAGACTTAAATTTTACATAGACATCCTTTTAATAAATGCATAAACTAAACTTATTGTTTAAAACAATTTTTTACAATAATAAACTAAAATTTTTATTTAATAAATTCATAAACTAAAACAATTTTTACAATAATAAACTAAAATTTTTTTAATAAAGTCATAAACTGAAATTATTAATGAAAACCTGTTAATAAACTAAACTGATTACTCTAAAAGATAGCTAATCACAACATATATCAGAAAAAATATAAGCAATTATAATACCTGAAAAATACCGGACAGCACTCTTGTTGCATGCGGACAAAACATCGGTCAGCTCGGCTAAAGAATTCTTAGGTATCCGTTGCAGGAGAACTTACCTACGCCCAACCTACAAACTCTACAAATTTAACGGCAACTGATTTTCTCTTATCAGGTATCACAGATCAGATAAGAGATAAGGAAGTGACATGCGCAGAAGACACGTGATAGTGACGTGTGCAAATCTGTGTTGATTGAATATCCGGTAGGTTTCTGGCAGGATGTACATTGAGTGGCAACTCTCTGTAACAGGCTAAGACAAGTTAGATGATGCAATATCTACTGGGTTGAGAAAGTTTTAAGGTAGAGGGCGCTTGGGTAATCACGTGATTTTTTAAAGAATCAGTATAGAGACATTTTAGTTAGATAAAGTGGTCAGGTGTGTGTTGCGAGACTCTCTTTACACTGTGTGCGCCTATACTTAAGACGTGTGTTTTAATTGATTTTTCGCCGAGTTTCAAAAATGTCTTTGCTTGAATCGATCGAAAATAACTTTAACATTGAATACACTCCCGAGTTTTATACTCAAAGTGATGCCGATGTGTTGCTGCAAGAAATAATACAATTGCCTTTAGATGTAAAGCCTTTGCAAAGTATTGAAAAGGAAATTTCCCCCGAGTTTTATACTGAAAGTGATGTTGGCGTGCTACAGCAAGAATTGTTTCAATTACCCCTGCAAAGTAGTGAAAAGAAAATTTCCTCGACCCGTGAAGTAATTACTTTTGCTGATGAAGGAATCAATTACAGTTTACCTGGAGCAACAGTCTATGTTTACTCTTGGATATCCATTTTGCAAAAAATACGTGAAGATCTACAGAAAGTGACAAATTATGAATTTAATATGGTGCAAGTGAACTTTGGCTCTGAAGAACAACCTAAAATTGAAGACGGCAACTACGAAGATTTTAATCTAGACCTATCATCAGGTGTATGCATTCTAAGTTTTGGATCTAAACGAACTTTGGATTTTAAACCAGCGAACTGTGAAACCGCTACCATTAAATTAGAACATGGTTCAATGTGTAAGATATATCCCCCAACCAACAAACTTTTAACGCATGGTATTCCTTCTGAACTTAGTGTGGCAGACCCGCACATTAACCTAACGTTTGCCAAAATGTGCATTTATGAGCCTTCCCCGAAATGGGCAAAGTTGGACGATTGGACGGATAATCTTTACCACAGCTTATATGCTTCTGTAAATAGTACATGGCACTTGGAAAGACTTATCTACGTTTCACTTCACGATGAAAGAACTGACTTGAAGATCCATATTAGACAATTTATACAGAATGCCCAATTAGACTATATACCAACCGGTCAGGGAGTCGTGATGAACCCTTCCACATGGATCGAATTTATTGTAAAACTATTAGATTTTAATATAGGTCATAGCAATAGCTCTTTTATTTGTAATAATCAATTATCTGTATTTAATGATGATGGAAAATGCATCTTACAACAAATTTACAAAACCGGAGATTCATTCACGTTAAATCCAATTTCCTTAACACTTTTAAATGATCAAGTAAAAAAACTTTGCGAAATGAGAAATGAAATATTGGAATGCATTTTAAAAACGCTATATACGACGACCCTACCCCATTTAATTTTAAAATTAAAGCCGCAAAAATGTAACCGCGAACCCCATTGTACTTATGATGAGGCTAAACAACAATTAATGGATATAGTACATCAGGAAATTTTTAAAAACATAGGCCGGGTTCAGGATCATCCTTCGCAAAGGATACATGCTTGCTCGAATAGAACACATGTTGATGAGAGAGAGGGTCTTATAAGTAGTAAAGCATGGTTTATGGTCGACATGTCGTATATTGCAAGAGAGATATGCGAGAACAAATGTACTTGTCATTATGACGGAGAATTTTTTTCAAACATTTTCATTGAAGACTACATGAAGTATCTTCAAAATGTGCTATTTAATACATTTTTTCAACCGTTTTCAGATTTTACTAATTTCAAGGATGGCAAAACATGTGTAATTATGTGATGTATAACTAGTATTGCGATTGTAAAAAATATATTAAAACCATTGTGATTATGAAGAAAAGGTATGCTTGCTTCTACAACAGTAGGATTTTACTCACTTGTGCATGCTTAGTTATAGAATACTCATTGAAAAGTTATTATTTTCTTAATTGTGTAAATAGTTTGTGTAATTTAAAATATATTTTTGTAAATAAATAAGTTTAAATACGAAAACTTTTCTGTGTTTTCTTTATGTGTACATGTGTGTTGATTACTTGCAAAATAAAAATCTATAAAATTTTACTGCAGCAAAAAGTGGTAAAGGTAGCATACTTGGTCACGATTTAAGGTTCTCGTTTTATACTTATCTTTTATACACTACAAGGTAGAAAGTTAGAAATTTAACAAAATTTATTGAAGCATGTACTATGGAAACATTAATCTACCACATAGAAATAAAATGTTTTGATTAAAATCATAAATTTAAGTGTGATAGGTAAATTGTGTTACATGAGAATTCCCAAAGTACTAATTTTTTATAAAATGAACTTAGCTAAAAAAGTTAGCTTCCATAATTTTATAACTTAATCGATTTTACAGGTTTTTCAAAAATAAAGTTAAGTGAGATAAAGAAACTTAGTATTTTTAAATAAAGATTTTTTGAGGTGTTCTTTAATGTAAAGATCTTACCACATTTTACTTGAAGTAACAGAATATTTTAAATCAGACACTATGTTTTTTAAAACATCAGAGTATTAACTTAGCATATTTTTGTAATTCTTATTAAGTAATGTGCTTGAATATTTTTATGATAAATATCCACTAAGTGCACATGTTACACATTTTAGTGATTGAGATGGTTATGCTTACAAATTTTAAATAAATATGCTCTTACTTTTATACATGTTACTTGTTCAAACTAAGTATACTTTTGATTCTTGAAATAAACTAACAGATCTGTACTTTGAAAATTTTATTGAAGTGTTGAACTTTGGTATTTTTCGAATGTTACGAACTTGATACATTTTTTCTGAAGTGCTAGATATGTGAAATTGTCTTTTTAGAAACATTGAATTATTCAACTTAGTGCATTTCAGTTACTCTTTCAAGATAACGGACTTAGAATTTTTTACAAATAGCAAGCTAGTAACTTGCTAAACATGCTTGCAAATATTTTTAAATAACATTCTTAAAAATTATCAAAGTTGTAACTACTAAAAAGAAATAAACAAATTAATATATTATTTAAAAATATTTGCAAGCATGTTTAGCAAGTTACTAGCTTGCTATTTGTAAAAAATTCTAAGTCCGTTATCTTGAAAGAGTAACTGAAATGCACTAAGTTGAATAATTCAATGTTTCTAAAAAGACAATTTCACATATCTAGCACTTCAGAAAAAATGTATCAAGTTCGTAACATTCGAAAAATACCAAAGTTCAACACTTCAATAAAATTTTCAAAGTACAGATCTGTTAGTTTATTTCAAGAATCAAAAGTATACTTAGTTTGAACAAGTAACATGTATAAAAGTAAGAGCATATTTATTTAAAATTTGTAAGCATAACCATCTCAATCACTAAAATGTGTAACATGTGCACTTAGTGTATATTTATCATAAAAATATTCAAGCACATTACTTAATAAGAATTACAAAAAATATGCTAAGTTAATACTCTGATGTTTTAAAAAACATAGTGTCTGATTTAAAATATTCTGTTACTTCAAGTAAAATGTGGTAAGATCTTTACATTAAAGAACACCTCAAAAAATCTTTATTTAAAAATACTAAGTTTCTTTATCTCACTTAACTTTATTTTTGAAAAACCTGTAAAATCGATTAAGTTATAAAATTATGGAAACTAACTTTTTTAGCTAAGTTCATTTTATAAAAAATTAGTACTTTGGGAATTCTCATGTAACACAATTTACCTATCACACTTAAATTTATGATTTTAATCAAAACATTTTATTTCTATGTGGTAGATTAATGTTTCCATAGTACATGCTTCAATAAATTTTGTTAAATTTCTAACTTTCTACCTTGTAGTGTATAAAAGATAAGTATAAAACGAGAACCTTAAATCGTGACCAAGTATGCTACCTTTACCACTTTTTGCTGCAGTAAAATTTTATAGATTTTTATTTTGCAAGTAATCAACACACATGTACACATAAAGAAAACACAGAAAAGTTTTCGTATTTAAACTTATTTATTTACAAAAATATATTTTAAATTACACAAACTATTTACACAATTAAGAAAATAATAACTTTTCAATGAGTATTCTATAACTAAGCATGCACAAGTGAGTAAAATCCTACTGTTGTAGAAGCAAGCATACCTTTTCTTCATAATCACAATGGTTTTAATATATTTTTTACAATCGCAATACTAGTTATACATCACATAATTACACATGTTTTGCCATCCTTGAAATTAGTAAAATCTGAAAACGGTTGAAAAAATGTATTAAATAGCACATTTTGAAGATACTTCATGTAGTCTTCAATGAAAATGTTTGAAAAAAATTCTCCGTCATAATGACAAGTACATTTGTTCTCGCATATCTCTCTTGCAATATACGACATGTCGACCATAAACCATGCTTTACTACTTATAAGACCCTCTCTCTCATCAACATGTGTTCTATTCGAGCAAGCATGTATCCTTTGCGAAGGATGATCCTGAACCCGGCCTATGTTTTTAAAAATTTCCTGATGTACTATATCCATTAATTGTTGTTTAGCCTCATCATAAGTACAATGGGGTTCGCGGTTACATTTTTGCGGCTTTAATTTTAAAATTAAATGGGGTAGGGTCGTCGTATATAGCGTTTTTAAAATGCATTCCAATATTTCATTTCTCATTTCGCAAAGTTTTTTTACTTGATCATTTAAAAGTGTTAAGGAAATTGGATTTAACGTGAATGAATCTCCGGTTTTGTAAATTTGTTGTAAGATGCATTTTCCATCATCATTAAATACAGATAATTGATTATTACAAATAAAAGAGCTATTGCTATGACCTATATTAAAATCTAATAGTTTTACAATAAATTCGATCCATGTGGAAGGGTTCATCACGACTCCCTGACCGGTTGGTATATAGTCTAATTGGGCATTCTGTATAAATTGTCTAATATGGATCTTCAAGTCAGTTCTTTCATCGTGAAGTGAAACGTAGATAAGTCTTTCCAAGTGCCATGTACTATTTACAGAAGCATATAAGCTGTGGTAAAGATTATCCGTCCAATCGTCCAACTTTGCCCATTTCGGGGAAGGCTCATAAATGCACATTTTGGCAAACGTTAGGTTAATGTGCGGGTCTGCCACACTAAGTTCAGAAGGAATACCATGCGTTAAAAGTTTGTTGGTTGGGGGATATATCTTACACATTGAACCATGTTCTAATTTAATGGTAGCGGTTTCACAGTTCGCTGGTTTAAAATCCAAAGTTCGTTTAGATCCAAAACTTAGAATGCATACACCTGATGATAGGTCTAGATTAAAATCTTCGTAGTTGCCGTCTTCAATTTTAGGTTGTTCTTCAGAGCCAAAGTTCACTTGCACCATATTAAATTCATAATTTGTCACTTTCTGTAGATCTTCACGTATTTTTTGCAAAATGGATATCCAAGAGTAAACATAGACTGTTGCTCCAGGTAAACTGTAATTGATTCCTTCATCAGCAAAAGTAATTACTTCACGGGTCGAGGAAATTTTCTTTTCACTACTTTGCCGGGGTAATTGAAACAATTCTTGCTGTAGCACGCCAACATCACTTTCAGTATAAAACTCGGGGGAAATTTCCTTTTCAATACTTTGCAAAGGCTTTACATCTAAAGGCAATTGTATTATTTCTTGCAGCAACACATCGGCATCACTTTGAGTATAAAACTCGGGAGTGTATTCAATGTTAAAGTTATTTTCGATCGATTCAAGCAAAGACATTTTTGAAACTCGGCGAAAAATCAATTAAAACACACGTCTTAAGTATAGGCGCACACAGTGTAAAGAGAGTCTCGCAACACACACCTGACCACTTTATCTAACTAAAATGTCTCTATACTGATTCTTTAAAAAATCACGTGATTACCCAAGCGCCCTCTACCTTAAAACTTTCTCAACCCAGTAGATATTGCATCATCTAACTTGTCTTAGCCTGTTACAGAGAGTTGCCACTCAATGTACATCCTGCCAGAAACCTACCGGATATTCAATCAACACAGATTTGCACACGTCACTATCACGTGTCTTCTGCGCATGTCACTTCCTTATCTCTTATCTGATCTGTGATACCTGATAAGAGAAAATCAGTTGCCGTTAAATTTGTAGAGTTTGTAGGTTGGGCGTAGGTAAGTTCTCCTGCAACGGATACCTAAGAATTCTTTAGCCGAGCTGACCGATGTTTTGTCCGCATGCAACAAGAGTGCTGTCCGGTATTTTTCAGGTATTATAATTGCTTATATTTTTTCTGATATATGTTGTGATTAGCTATCTTTTAGAGTAATCAGTTTAGTTTATTAACAGGTTTTCATTAATAATTTCAGTTTATGACTTTATTAAAAAAATTTTAGTTTATTATTGTAAAAATTGTTTTAGTTTATGAATTTATTAAATAAAAATTTTAGTTTATTATTGTAAAAAATTGTTTTAAACAATAAGTTTAGTTTATGCATTTATTAAAAGGATGTCTATGTAAAATTTAAGTCTATAAAAAAATTTTGATATGTTTAATTTATTAACAAGTTTTAATTAATAATTTTAGTTTATGACTTTATTAAATAAAAATTTTAGTTTATTATTCTAAAAGTTGTTTTAAACAATAATTTTAATACCTATTTTATACGTGAATACTCATTCATCTGCAATGCCTATAATTTATTACTGTTATTTATCAAAACTTAACAAAAATAATTTGCTTTAGTACAATGATCTTTGCTAATTGTTTCACAGAAATTAATTTAATGATTCATTATTTTCCTAAACTACGTAAAATATATTAATCGTTGTAGCTTAACTTTGATATTTCAATTTAGGATATAATGTCGATCAGAAGAATAATCATAATGTATTTAATACGTGTTCAATAGATATCCTTTACAAAGTTCCAATGCGTTTGTAAAAATTAGATTATGTTTTTAAGTAGTAAACATCTTAATCCATAAGTCCCCATTTTTGAACGCAGAATGAAACACGTGTCCCCACAATTCGGTATTCCCCTAGCACCCTCCCTGGTTTTATCTTATCGGCAAACTGGCCAACTCTTATTGTACCGGCTCTGTAGGGCCTCAAGGCACTTTCTTATCTCAATTTCTGTTATCAGCAAAATGGCGTGCACGTGGTTGTTTTTGTGCTGTGCGATTTGTGTGCTGTATTATTTGCGAATATTTTTATTATTTTCGCCTCTCGCGTGTACAAGTACAGGGTAAGTGTAATATTTTCTATTATTTTAGTTACATATAAGTTGATACCGTAATTCTAATTGAAAATAATTATGTGGTTCTTATAGTTGCACTTTTGATGTGTTGTACTTTTAAGTGTGATTTTTTTTGTTAATGTATGTTTTTCTGTATTTTGGTGTTTTGCGAAATTTTAAGTGGGTAATCCAGTGTAATTAATATTAATAGCATTATCGGTAGAAGTACTTTATGCAGTTTGTATACAAAAACTGGGGTTTGAGGGCTTTCTCCTAATAGAAAATAAGGCATGCATGGTATTTGTATTTCAGTAAATTCTAACTAAGATTAAATTTTCGCTTGCTAACTAATTTTATCCTACATAAAATAGTATTGTGAATCTGGTAAATTGTTATAAGAAAAAAAATTACTTTTAAAGCGTTTAATATCTTCAAATGTGTTATTTTGTTTTTAGTGTCAAAATATTATGTCTATTTTCAGCATATGATGGTATTAAGAATGAATGAAAATGTGCTAGTTGGACCGGGAATTAGGGATAATGTATTTTAAATCATTATTCGATTTTCCGGTCTTGCTAGCCGTATAGATGTTGGTACTTTGTCCAGAGACTAGAAGATTTAGCACGATCTCCCTTCACGTAAGTAAAAACCTTGTATTTTTTAGTTTAAGTAATGATTTTCGATTTAAACTATCTAAGTATTGAAAGATATTTATGTACATGCAGTATACTAAAACGGATCTTCAATTTTTATTTCCAATAGTTCAACTTTCTAACAATAGTACTATCTAGTCTCTAGTTATGCTCACCTTTCTATAAAATAGGTTAAGTGCATACCTCTAAAAATATTAATGCATGTATAAAATTATGCTTTCATAGTAAAAGTGAAATGAGTGTTGCACATAAACAATCGAACTCGTATCGTATTGAAATTCTATAAATCAAGTTACTCTACTTGGGATATACAGTAAGAATGTTTTGTAGGATTACTAAAAATGTAATTTTTTCTCTAATTGATCTATAGAAAATATAAACTAGTATAATCGCTGCCTAAAATTTATCAAAAATGTGTGGGTAAGAAAAAATGTTTAGATAAATACTTTGTTTGTTTGTGCTTTAAGGCAAACCTGCACGCGGGGGTATCTGCCTAGGATGAGGGGTGCCTTGGTAGGAAGACTTTCTAAGGGGATCTAACGCGTATTCATGCATTTCGTATACAAAAACTTGAGTTTTGGGGGATATATGGTTAAAGTGGTTTTCTCGCAATAGAATATAAGACTATATCATTATTTGTAAAATCTTTCTATGGTATAATTTTCTCACTTGCCTAACAGTAGATTAAATTTGTAGAAAATGTATGGGTATCCTACTTTAATGTTAAACGACTACTTAACAAAAATAGGATATACAAAAAATTAGCTAAAAATTAAAAACACTTGATTAAATATTTTTTTTCTTGATAAATTAAAAACATTTGATTAAAAAAAATTGTTGTAAAATTATATAACTTAAAATTAAAACTTGGTTAAAAAAATAAATTTAGAAATGTATTTGTTGTAAAATTATTTCACTTAAAATTAAAACTTGGTTAAAAAATATTTGTTGTAAAATTAAAACTTGGTAAAAAATATTTGTTGTAAAATTATTTAACTAAAAATTAAAACTTGGTTAAAAAAATATTTGTTGTAAAATTATTTCACTTAAAATTAAAACTTGGGTAAAAATCTCTTAAGAAAAAAAAATGTTTAGATAAAAAAGTTCATACACTATCTAAATGATTATTTGTAAAAACTATAGGTACTAAAATCGTTCTATGGTATAATTTTCTCACTTCCCTAACAGTAGAAGAAATTTGTAGAAAATGTATGGGTATCCTAAACCTTACTTTAATGTTAAACGACTACTTAACAAAAGTAGGATATACAAAAAATTAGCTAAAAATTAAAAACACTTGATTAAATTTTTTTTTCTTGATAAATTAAAAACATTTGATTAAAAAAAATTTGTTGTAAAATTATATAACTTAAAATTAAAACTTGGTTAAAAAATATTTGTTGTAAAATTATTTAACTTAAAATTAAAACTTGGTAAAAATAAATAAAAACTAAATTAACTCTTGATTAAAAAAATATTTGATGTAAAATTAATTTTAAAAAATATTTGTTGTAAAATTATTTAACTTAAAATTAAAACTGTTGGTTAAAAAATAATAATAAAAATAAATTACTCTTGGTTAAAAAAATATTTGTTGTAAAATTACTTATTTAACTTAAAATTAAAGTTCGTAGGCCTCCTGGGGATGTTGTTCATTTCTTTGCTCCACATAGTTAATTATTATTTAAAGAAACAAAAACAACAACGCATCCTCTGTGCTACGCCCTGTCTCCATTCATGCGAGGCTAGCGTGATGGGGAAAGGCACAGTAAGAATTTTTATTTGAAATGAGGCGGTAGACGTTCTACCGGGCGGCTGGTGGGTCCTCATTTTTATAATAATACTTTTTATTTCAGGTTTAATTCATAAAGTACAATTTGTTTAAAAATATAACGAAGTCCCTTATTTTCATGAGAGAATGCATCACAGTCTGAAAATTTTTCCAAGTCCCCTTATTTGAGAAATATCTTAAAGTCTGAAAAAATTACAAGTCCCCTTATTTCAAAAATATCTTAAAGTCTGAAAAAATTACAAGTCCCCTTATTTGAAAAAAAGGAAAAAAAATCTTATCAGTCCTTTGAACATCCGGTCTTAGCATCCGCTCCCCACATCCGGTCCGACCACGCCCCCCTTCCCCGCTCAGCCTAGGGAACGCACTTGTGCGGTGTACCGCAGAATTAACATGGTACCGCATGAGCAGAACCCCCATTTATCTACTACTGCCGTTGCCATCGCTCGACTTAACTACCAGCTGGCTGTGCCAACTGCGTTAAAAAAGGATCTCTAGATCTGTGGCACGCGATGAACGTTTCGATCATCCGCCATCTTGCTGGTAGTTAAGTCGAGCGATGGCAACGGCTGCCCTTTTTTCAGCATTGGGAAAGGGTTGCGCCTCAAAGGGTTAAGGCCTTAACCAACCTTGACGTACGCTTATTAATCCCTGCACAAAAAATCCAGCGAAGCCTGCTCAAATCGCAAGATTTCCGTGGAACAAGCCACGCATAGGTAATGATTTCGAAAAAAGTGAAAGAAGACGAACAGAGTATCGATACAGGGTGTCCCTAAATTCATGGATGAAACCTTAAGCGCAGTTGAATCGCAAGATTCATTTTTTGTACAGCAATGTGAAGGCGAAAATAAAATTTTCAGGCTTAGAAACAGGAAATGCTGCTTAAATATCTCGCCAACAATATCAATACATGTCTGGCAGCGCTTAACAATTAAATGGTGTATCCTTTCCAAGATGCCAGATGTTTCATGAACGGGTCAGCATCGGCTGAATGTTTTGTAATGAGGTCTTCGTTATAATTAATTCGAGTCTCACAGACGGGTGCCTTGACTTGTTCTCTTAACCCTTTCACGCGCGGTGTCCTCGCCGTGAGGACACCAGACTCTGACGTTTTGACTGTTGCCAGTCACGACGAATAGATTTGGTTTCTATAAAAATAGTTGCGGGTGACATAGCTCCACGAGAATTCTTTACTTTTTAGCACGTCATTTCCCGTCAAAAAAATGTCACGGTTATTTTTAACAGCACTGACATCTGCTGGAAAATGGAAGAATGCGTGATCAGTTGGATAGATTGCCCAATGCTGAAAAAAGGGCAGCCGTTGCCATCGCTCTACTTAACTACCAGCAAGATGGCGGACGATCGACTGCCCTTTTTTCAGCAGTGGGAAAGGGTTGCGCCTCAAAGGGTTAAGAAAAGATCGATACTTTATAAATCTGGTGAATGTGCTGGCCAAGCGACTTGTCCAATCCATCGAGGGCCAAAAGTGGAACTAAGGTAATTACACACATGTTTGCTCAGATGGTTTGTAGCCGCTTCGGGCTGAAACCACATAACATTTCATTTTCAACTTAATGTTACTGTAGAAAAATATTTCTTATATGAATTTTACTTAACTGTGAAAGTTTGTATCATGAACTCAGGGACATTTTATAGACCCGAGTCAGTATACAAAGGAAGAAGCAGGTATTTTAAGCGCGTCCGAGAATTTGTACTTGCATAAACACTCTCCCATAATGGTGCACATAAAGGCAAATTCTCCTAACATAATAAGCAACAATGTACACAGAAAAGGTATCTCTGCAGTCGCATATTTGCAACGGAAACATCACGTTAGCAATCGTTACTCAGCAGTATGGGTGCAAATCAGTTATGCTGGAAAATATTTTGCAATTGATCCATTTGGCATTATTTAACTTTATACGTTTGTTTGGTGAGATTACCGATTTTTTATACAATATTCCAATTGTATTGAATACTAATTTTCATATTAAAACAACATAAAATATTGATTACAAATTAATCCAGGACAGTGACACTTGCTTTCAATTAACAGTTTAACACTATACTGATTTCGTAGCTATTAGATTCAGACAAATGCATAGAAGTTTTAAAAATGACGAACATAAAGAAAAGGAGCAAATTTAACCTTTGGAAACGAAACAAAGCTTGTTATACTTTGTTGCGTTGCAAGAATATTTCTGCAATTTAGGACAAAAGAGAATTTGCATAACATTTTATCCTGCACGATAATGTACTCAATATTCATGTATTCTACTTTGTATGTTCCGACTTTTTTAGAGAAACTTAAATATTTCCTCACTGACTAGCTTGAGTATTGTATACTTACAGGAATTCATAATTACCTGATTCAACTGTAGACTTCTGAATTTTTCAGAGAATGAGATTTCCGTAAAGAAGTATGGAAATATACAGACAGTAAACAAATATGAAACGCTTGCAATCTGTATTCTGTTTTTAGATGTTTTGTCATTATTTTGCCCAACATTTGTAGATGTTCTAGTGTATAACTTTTTGCACATACTTTTTTATTAAATTAGATTATATTTATTTTAAGTGTATGTTTTCAATTTTTTAGCTAATCATTGCAAGCATTAATACTTTACACTCTCAGCCTGAGCGTTCACTGACTTTCAGTTTCGTTGTAATACACTTACATTTTTTAGCAACTATAATAGGTTTATCATAAATTATTTTGTAATTATTATTTATTCAAAACATAGAACGGATCATGCCTGAAAGTTTAAAAAGATGGAATGCTGTTTTAAATTTTACAAACGAATTACATTCTTATATGAAGTGAAATTTTAAAATAAGCAAAATTTAATCTTACTCCAACATAATTTATCTATGTTTGAAAATAATTTTTAGAATATCATTTAATTATTTTTTTTTCTGAATCAAATTTATTATTTTTAATCAGAATTACTTAATTTCAGTAGTGTAAGCCGAATTTTTCCAAAGGACGGGTAATCCTTTTTCATTCTTAAGGTTAGGTTAAAAAAACGCTGGTTTTGTTGGAGTATTCAAAGGCGGAAGCTGGGAATCTTGACCGTTTCGTCTTTGCAATTATGAGCGTGAACGTATTAAACTTGGGTTCATTGATCTGCTATATTTTGAGATATTCCCACTGCCGTCTTGTGTACGCTACATAATGAAATTATTTGGAGTATGTCTTACTTTATAGTTTTGCCATTTTTCATGGCGTCCAATTGGTTAAAAGCTAGACTATATGTAAAGGAATGTACAAAATACTTTACAACTGTCGGCAAGACTTTTTGCTTTTAAATAATAAATTATACTATCATCCATAAATGATTTATTATTTACATTAAAGAATAAATTAAAAAACTTTTTTCAATAGTTTTTAATTCTTGTTTCTTTTTTGTCGGAAAATATGTAATTTGTTCATAAAAATGACTCCATGGCATGAGTAAGGTTCAATATTGTTGAATAAAGTAGATTTTTTAAAGTTTTGTATTTTAAAATTTAATTATCTGAGAAAAGGGTGTTTATATTTAGATTTTAATCTGCTGCGTTTATTAAGTGAAAACTTATTCAAATATTATGTATTTTAAATGTCAAGTGCATATTAAATCTATGTGTAAAAATAAACTATTCTTTCTATTTATTCGAATATCTTGTTCTTTTTCTCATAGATTCACCTCGTTTCCTGCTTTCTGTTACTATGACAACATGTGGTTAAATCTTCTTGCCACTCAATAGAGGTAAGATATTTCTTTTATGTCTGAAACATGTATATAAAATTGTTTTTACGTAGAGTTATCTAATTTTAGCGATAAAATATCTACCCTGGATGCTCAAGATGAAATGGCTCATTCACCCTGAAGTGCTGTTCATCTATAGACTCACTTTCTGAAACCTGATCTCAGATGGTGGATAGATTTCCTTGAATAACGTCTAGCACCATTTGAAATCAGCGCTTCTGGAAGCTTATCGACAACTGTTACATCTCTACAGCCTGAAACACCCAATCAAGCTGCTTTCATGAGGAAATATGGATCTCGTTTAAAGGTAAACTTTCTATTTATTAAATTTATATAAATGTGTACTTATGCATGTTTCTGAGCATGTGTAAATGCGATGCAGATAATTCTTCATTAAATTAAGCCATACTTTGTGACTCTATTTTCTAGTTTGTTTGTCGATCCGTTTTTTAGTTTTAATGGATGTTTTAATGCAGATATTCTGTTATCTTAAAGTTACATTCGTTGAACACGGGCAGTGGCTTACTGTATATAAATGGATGTGCAAATTACGTTACAACTGACAACAAGACTTTTTTGAATATAATAATAAATTATACTATCATATATGAATGATTTCGTATTTACTTCAAAGAATAGATAAAAAAAAAACTTTCACATAGGAACATGGAAAGTGAAGCAGAACAGGGTTAGCCAGTGCTTGGGAGAGTGAAAACCTCTCTCGACTGGACTGCTACGGAACCGTGTACGCTAAAGGGAGCTGGTGCACGTAAAATCAGTCTTGGTCGCAATGGCACCATGTTCAAGCGATATTTCTGGGGGTGCCAATCTAAGGGCTAGGTCTCTCATCTGGAATTGGTTCAAAATTAAGAGACCCCGGCTAAATCGTACTTCCTCCCACTGGAGCTCATTAAAATGGAAGCCGCTCCCTTTCGTCTGAGGATCTGTAGTATGTATAGTGTCCAATTGAAATGTATAGCGTCCACCCTCTAGAATGTTTATCTTCTCAGTCGAACGTTCGTCGCCAAAATGAGAATTGGGAACAAGGTTTGTGGTTTAGAATATGGCTCTGGTCATTATTAATATGGAATTCTGGTTCATAATTGAAGGGTTTCCTGCAAAAAGGAGATAGTTCCATCCTACGGAAGTTTGGAGTTACACATTCTATCTTACAGTTTAAAAAAAAAATCTCTTTCGTTTGGTACCAAAAGGATGTACCTGCAATCATTATGTGTGTTTCTCTAGAGATGAAGGTGTCTGTCTCGTTAGTTTGTGTTGAATCCCCAAAGGGTTTTTACGGTTTTCCGGAAACTTGAATACTTAGAGTTACCCATTTTTGCAACAAACCCTTCATTTTTTAAATTTTGCGTTTAAAGGAAGAATTCACCGATTAAGTGAAAGGGAAAGAACGCGTTCTTTTGCAATTTTAAAAAATATCAAATTTTCAAAAGTACTTTTGATAACGGATATTTAAAATAGAGGAATTCTTTTTTCCTGTCGAGACAAGTACTCGAAGACGCTTCAAAGCTTTGATCAAATTTTGAATCCATGACTTCAACTCAGGTGCTAAACATCAAATTCAGAAATATTTTACTTTCTTGCATATCGTACTGGTGAGCATGGTGCAATTCTGAATTGCTAACAGAATGATTTACTAATTACGTGGTGCGTTGTGTAAAAAATGCACCATAGGATATGATTAATACGTTTTCAAATTAAACTATTTAGAACGATACATGTGGGTTTATTTAACTGAAATTTGTATCTCAAAAACACTTCTTAGGAAGAGATATGTAGAAAATGAGAATATAAATGCATTTGAAGAAATCGGTTTATTTCAGCTAAAAGAAATAGCTGATTTGATTCAGCTTCAGCTGAAGTCAGCATTTTTCTGACTTCAGCTCAATACCCATGCCATTAAGATGTTACCAGATTTTTTTTTAAGTAAAGGAAAGGGATATTTAACTAATGTATTAAATATACGTAGTTTACTAACATAAATTAAACGTTATAATTAATATAGATAAAGTATTTATTAATTAGAAAACACTGTCATATAAAGGCAGCCCAAATTAAATGTGGATGATTTCAGTAAAAAATATATCTTCATTATAAATTAAAAGAAATTGCCTCAGGAGTTCTGACACAAGTCCCATCGTTTCGCAACAAGTGTATACCTAAGAAAGATCGTGGTTGATTCTTGAATTCAGCACAACTCCCTTCACTTCCTTCAAATGAAAACATTTTTACAGGAATGCTTTCCTAAATATCTCAAAAGTGTGGAAGTCACACGGAGACAAATTTGGACTATACGGCGGGTGTTCTAACACTCCCAACGAAATTTGCTTTTTAAGGTCTGGGTTTCACAGAAAACGTGTGGACGAACATTGTCATGGTGAAGGATCACTTTTTGTCTGAGAAGGTCTGGCCGTTTGCTTTAGATTAATTTCCCTATTTTCGTCAGAGAACTGCAGCTTTGTATTGGAATGATTTCGTTCCTTTGGGGTAGAAAAAACAATCCAAAATGATCCACGGAATGAATTGTTCCTATCTGGACGCATCCATGTATAGCATGGCCTTAATTTCGATCAATTTCCTCTACTGCGAACAAGTTTCACTGTAGATCGTTGTATGCGGTGCAATCCTTCTACTGCCCTTTATATCCCTGTTCGGTGGCACTGCTACAGCTGCAGTTATTCTTGCGCAATCGCACGTGTCCACTTTTCAGTTGAGTAACCGTTCGACTGTGCATTAAACTTTTGCGAAAGATTTCCTTTTAAATTCTTGAAAATTATTAACTTACCTTTTTATAATAGCCTTTTTAAAAAATTCTTGATTTGTTTTTGTCTTCTTTTGAGATCTGCATGTACCCAACATGGAAAACGTTACTTGATATACGCCAGTGTTCAGGCATTTTATGTTCCAGCTACTAAAGTTTTTGCTGTAACATGTAACATCCTTTTTTGAAATATTTTCTTAAAAAGCAATCAATATACCGTGCACTACTCCAAATTCTGATCAATTTGGAAATCATGAAATTTAAAATTTCATCAAACACTTACAATTGTTCCTTTTATACTTCATTCATGGAGGAAATTCATATTCTTGCCGATATTAGTGTTTGGTTCAGTTTAGAAAGTTAAACTAAAAATCCAATAGGGAACATTTACTTACATCAAATGGAACTAGCTTTGCATTATGTGATAGATAGAAAGGTTGAGAATATGTTTACACTGCCTCACGTTTGATCTGCAGTTTGAAATGATTGAATCACGTTGACTGTAGATTTCGATGCTATTTCAAATGTTGCAAGATATAATAAAAGTGTAATATAACAGAAAATAAAGTAACATTTTATTCATTTCGATGAAATTCCTTTTAGTAACACTACTCAATAATTGAAAAACGCACACGTAATTTCATTCAACTTACCAGTGAATCATTAATTTAAAAAATCGGTTTTCAAACACAGTAAGGGGATAGAAATGTAATGTTACTTCATCGTACTTGAAAAACTAAAGGAATTTTTATCTCATCCATTTCCAAAAATAGTTTTAAAGCTAAATACATGACGCTACTAGATCAAAACTAAAAAACTGTTTAAACATATAGTAGAAACTCAAATAAAAAAAAGTTAAAATAGCTTCTTTTTGCATTAGCAACATGTAAAGTCTGAGAACAATGTTTTTTAACACCACTGCATACATTTAACCATCATGTTTGCATCAGTAACGGATTCATCAAGTTCCGCAATCCTTTCCACCTTTTGGCTACACGTTCAATCGTCGATGTTCCCTCAGGATTGCTGTATGAAGCTGCAACTAATGGCTATTTCGGAAACACCCTCTTCAGTTTTTGTAAAACGTGAAATGTTATATGACTCACAGGACCCTCTCCCTACATGTTGCTGGTTGGGTGCTACTCCAGTCACCTTACCGTGTCAAATGTTTTGATTCAGAAATCTCAAGAATTATTTTTGGGGAAAAACTTTATTCTTTCAGATTAGCATTTCGTTTAAAATAAGACTGTTTATATGAAGTGAAAAAATGAGCAGTGTAATTGCAGTACTATTTCTGCATTTGAACAACCCAAGAACTGTCTTCTTGTCACTTCGGCAATATTCACATCGTGATTTTGGAAGCACGTGCACGTGCACTGCAACAAAAAGTCTGTCAAACTGACAGAAAAACACTGTCAGCCAGGACGCCAGTTTATTTCCGCAGTTTATGTTTTACAGAAGTCTCCGTATTTTTTTAAGTATACGGAATATTTCTGTGAAATGAACTGAGTAACTGTAAAATTTACGGAAGACTTCTGTAAAACATACGGAAATGAACTGGCGTCCTGGCTGAAAGTTTTTTTCTGTAAATTTGACAGACTTTTTTTGCAGTGTGAAGAATATTCGCGAATTCTGATCATACAGCACACAATATATGTATGTTTGAATTAGGAGTGAAAAGATTAGTGATTTGAACGAACCCCCTAATCTGAAAAGTTAATTCAGACTTTACGAAAACCACTTCAATCAAAACTATTCAAAAATCAACAAAATTGAGCACCGTATATATGGAGAGAGAGGGATTTTCAAGGACTTGATTGTGTTTACTATAATGATTGAGTTTTAAAGCACATAAGACTTCTATTTTATTAACGTGGACGTAAAAAAATGCATAACAAGAAAATCCATTTAATCGTATTTGGAAATATTATGACATGTAGTTTTTGAAATAAGAAATTCAATTAAAAATTTATTTAGAGCTCAAATATGTAAGAAAAATAAACCTTCGGGTAATTTTAAGTGAAGCAGTACATCATCTTTGTTTTACTTGTGGGTCTAAACGAGCTATCAGTGGATTTTGATCTGTTTCTTCAAGACCAAAGTAGTGAAAATGTATTCAACATTTTTAGTTCCGCTTATAGCCTCAACACTTACGCAATTGAATGGTTTTCGAATTCCATGTTTAACTCTTGCTTAATTCTTCAGATAGTAATACTAGTATCCAATTACTTCAAAACAACACAAAAACGAATACAATAGCGCAAAAAAATACTTAATAAAATAATATAGATGAACAAGATAGTAAAATTTAAACGGATTAAATCTCACTCTTCAATAGCGCTAGTGGGACGTAATGACCTAGTGGACGACGTGAACAAGCAAGATGCTTTATCAAACTTTAATAGAAACATTATCAATAACAATAGTAGCGATCACCTCCACGATACACTTAAAATCTCTCACCCTTTTCCACTATCCTACCTAAAATATATTCTGAATAAAAACACAATAATAAATTGGCAAACAGAATGGAATGCAGCAGAAACTGGAAGCTATACATTTCAATTTCTTAAGATACCACCTTTTCTATTAGATCATAAAAATTTATACATATTCTTTACAAATCACTGCCCATTTCCAGAGTATTTATCTATTAATATATCATCATAGCATTTACGTAAGTGCAATAATTCTGATTCTTCAATCCATTTCTTCACTTTCTGTCCTTTATTTTGTACATTTTTAATAACAAAATCTTCATCTGAAAACTTAGAGCAGTGGAAAACATTTATCTTAAAAAATGGCCACCCAGTTAATAAGATTATTCAAGGCATTAAAGAACTTGAAAATAACCAAGTTAAATGTATCCACCCACCAATAACAGGCAGAATATCATCACAAAGTGACTCACATTAAAAATATATGTACAAATATAAATAGCAAAATTAATAATAGTCAATTAATTTCTACCGAAAGAGTAATATTAAAATACCTGATATATTCCTTTTTACGCTCTTGCATCTATTTTTTTTTTCTTAATTCATATTACTTTCTATTTGGCTGCCAAAATTAGGATACCACCCACTTTCTGGCTTTCTTCGAAATTATATTTGTATTTATAACATGTATATTTTTGACATTACTATAAATATATTTAAATACCTTACACTATTTGGCTATCAAAATTAGTATTGAATATTACTCACTTTCTAGCTTCCTTTCACAATTTTATTTACATCTATTAAAAGTAATTTCTTTTTCTTTCGTCTTTGCATATACCTTATCAAAATTATTATTGTATTTTTAATTATTTTGAATATATTTTGTATTATTATATGCAATATGTAATTATATTTCTGGCGTGTACCTGTAATATGTAAAAAAAAAAAAAGTCAAGTGAAACTTCAACTGCCGTTGAATTTTCTCTTAAGAATAGTTTGCTTCAGGAGTACGAAAAATCTTAAACCAAGGCTGCTCCTGAAGTTACTTTCCTGTACTTTACTACAGCTTCCACTTAAAAAAAACCTAGGACTTATTCTACATAAAAAAAATTCTAGCTGAGTACCCTTACTATGAGCAAATTACTTAAAAATTGTATAGATATAGTGTTTCCTTTTTGCAATAAACACAAAAAAATTTAGTAGAATTGAGATTGGGGTTATCATATCTGTCCTAAGTGTCATAATTACTGAAATACATGAAGAAGTATTTACTTACATTTTTTGCATATCAGTAAAACCTACTGAAAGCACATTATTGATTTTTTCAGAAATGATTTTACAATCCTCATACTTTTAATTTAATCTTGCACTTACAATAAAACATAAGTGAAATTTTTTTATGTTAGAATTCATAGTTCAAATTATTATTTTTCTATATTTACTATTTTTATATCAATAAATTCGCTTTATTTAGTTTAGATATGTTTATTGCTATTATTGAGAACGCAACAAACTCACTAGACGGCATTGTACTTTTATTTAAATGGTGAATTCTTACAAACACGAAAACGAAAATTCTAATTATTCTGACGATAACGTTAAAATATATATTTTTGTTTTACAATGCAAATGTGTTCATGCATTTATTCCTGTATGCATTTAACAAAGTGATATATTTTGTATTTTTTATTTGACTTTTTAAAGAAATTTTAGACTGTTTTGTTGACAAATTTGATTTTCTATTGCACTTACGAAAACTAATTCTGTGAAATTTTCTTCCTATAGACCCTCGTGGATCGAACTTCTGAAATTCCTGGAGAGGCGGACTTCTGAAAATTTTAAAAGCTGTAATTATGACATCTGACGAATATGAAAAAATCTTTGCTCCCCACATCTGGATCCAGCCATGTCGTCTACCTGTGGTTATGTAATCTTTGGGCCACTGAGTTCAGGTGGTGGGTAGATCGTTCTGATAATCTAGCACCATTTGAATTCAGTTCATCCAAAGAGGCTGGCAGCACCAAAGATACTTACAATAAGGAAGGATGCACACTTAGAAGTTTGTAATTAATTTCCAATTCCAACTTATTATTAGTTGTAATTTTTACAAGTTTACATTTTAATATTATATTTATATATTATTTTGAATTTAAATGAAACTTAAAAATCATTTGAATGCCTCTTTGTGTACATATAGAAAAATAATTTGTCGGTAAAACATTCCATTCTTAAGATAAAAAGCTCTGAATAAATTATAATAATTTATTCAGTTTATTGAGAAAATAATTTTTTACTCAGAAAAATCTATTTCAGTAAAATATACATTTATGAACATTTAAATCATTTAAAATAATCGTTTTTAATTAATAAAAATTCTTTATTATCAAAATTGTGAATACCAGTGCATGAAAACGTTACTCTTATCTTATGCTATAGCTCTTTTCTAAAAAACGATTATACAGAATTTCATGGTACATTTGTTAAGATATATGAATACATAATAAAAGGTTTAATCTTGCTTCAAAGATAAAATTTTCCATAAAAATAAACTTAGAAGGCTTATAAATGTGTCTGTAAATTCCTTGCTTTCATATATTTTTATATGGATTTTTACTGAAGTAGTTTTTTTATAAGATTTTATAAGACCTTCACATTTCTTAAGATTTTTTTCTATTTAAAATATTGCTTTTAACAGATTTTAAAGAGTCAATAATTATTTTTCTGTGTAACATGATCAATATTAATATAAGAATCATTCAAGACTTCACAGTTACAGTGCATTATATCTTTAAAATAAAATTTTATTAAGTAAAAGAATCGATTTTGTATTTTTGATGTAACTTATCAACTTGTTGGAGCAGTTCGAATTTTTTTCTATTTAGTTTAAATCTGCATTTTCAGACCTATTAATTCTAAAAATACTTCAGACCATTAGTTACTTCCAAGTATCAGAATATAACTGAATTTCGCTTTTGTTTCTGTCTCCATTTTATTTGAGGCGAAAGATTTGACATCTTGGAGTTTTGAAACTTGGTTTAAAATATTTAAAGAGCATAGTTTGGAGAATAATTTTTACTGTGGTAGAATTATTCATCATGCCAGTACGAATTATCGCAAATATTTAAGATTTTTCCGTGTGTTTCACCGCAATACATATGTTTCTTTTTTTTTAAATCATTTTTTTTAATTAAATGACAGTGCAGTTTTAGTTATTATAATAATTTTAAAACATAAAAAAGTTTTGATTTAAATTTTAGGCTTTATGTATTATATTAGTACCCCCTTAATTTTTTTTCCCGTACACTTTGAGAAAAAAGTCATAGTTTTACTTTTTATTTATATTTATTTTGTTATACATTGTATGCAAAAGTTTTACTACAAGTATTAATTAAAAGTTCTTTAACAGGTAAGTAGAAATTTAAGCTATGCAAATTTTTGCCGATCAAATCGTAGTTATTGTTAAGAGCTGTGTAACACCAGTGTTCAAGCATTACTGCCTCCATTCCATAATTTATAAAAACTGTATTAAGACAGGAAATTTTTAAATACGCATCTTTAAGTGCTTATTATTTCTATTTAAAATATTAGTAAAATTATCTACATTCACTAATAAGATTTATAATAATTTGATATTTTTTAAAAAGACATTGCTTGCAGGAATGCGCAAGCTCTGAGCCAAAAAGTAAATCTCGTTATTACGGAAACGGAATAATTCTGTTGGAGAATAGTTAGTCATCATAGATTACTATATTATGTCACAAAAGAATTTTTTCAATCTCTTGCTGCAACTAAATTTTAGTGGGACGTAACGTCTCGTTGGCAGTCAAAATTTTAATTGTCTGTAAATTCAGTAAAACAATCTTTTTATTAAATAAATAAATAAATAATTGAGCTCTATTTTCTGAAGACATAGGTCTTTTTTTAAATTTTACTCCTGGACTGTTTAATCTTTAAAAAGTGGAATAAATTTACTTCCTACTAATGTATGCAAAATTACATACATTATCCTATTCACTTATGATGAGCAATATACTGAGTGAATCTAAATTAATTTTGCAAACTTAAATGTGTGTTAAAAGGGGCAAAGGAAAACTTTTCCCCGAAAAGTATGATTGCAAACGTAGTATATATTTAAACATATCAACAGAAAAACGTTGTCGTGTTAAAAAATATCTTAGCTTGCTTTCATAAACATTGGATTTATTTTTCAGACATTACATCTTTCTGGATTAAACAACGTAATTTGTGAGTGTTAATGTATTTTTTCTACAAAAATATATTATGTGAATCTCACTAATGATCCAGCACCCTTCCATAAAGGATTTTTAAAGGCATACGTTTACAACGTCGACAACTTACAAAAGTATGTGTGTTGAACGTTTTTCACAATTAAAATGTTTGTTATACCGTGCTAGCCTGATAAAATTTATTGTATTAGTTTCAAATCATCATGGATAAAAATCACTGCATCAAAAACTATAATATTATTTTCTGAATGTGTGTATTATGTACAAACTAGGGGCAATGAAATAGCATGCATCTGTGCTTTTTCACTCCCCATATTTTGTGATTGCTACTTGACTATTTCAATTTTACTGTCATACTAGAAAGAATAGAGCTAAGTATGAATCGCAATGGTTTATTTCCTGTCTTCGCACATGCTACAATGTAAGGTTGATTTTATTATTTCAGAATTTACTTTGTATTTCTTTTAATTTAGTGAGTGAGCATTTTTTTCGGAATATTCAAAAACTAATGCCGGGAATAGAAATAAGGACCAGAAGAGATCTTCATAGTCTTCATAGTATGAGAACATGTGTTTCAGCACAAATTTTCGAGCAGCATTGTATGAAACTTAAAAAAGTTACCACAGATCTGCTATTGATTTTGTTTCTGCTCTTCCCCACCTAATTTCATCACTCTTGGTGCAAGTAGTGGTTGATCTCTAAATCAAGCAATTTTGTATTTTATGCAATTTCAAGATCAAATATTCCAGTACTTTAAAAGTCTACTACATATATCTTACCATTTTTCAGAAATTCTCATTAGTATGCAGTCACTGAAATAAACATATTTGGGGCTTCCTTTCGGCACAAGAAGATTTTGACTGTCAAAGTTTCAGAAAAAAGGGCCTGTTTTGTAAAATTTTGAGTGACCCTTGGACTTTTTTCCAAAAGTCAACCATAAGTCTTTTTGCATAACAGTCACTTTGGAAGTAGAAGAACACAAAATAAATGCCAATGCTATGGTTCACTCTTATCACCAAAAGCATTGGATTTTGTAAATTGGTATAATTTTTCCTTAAAATAATGGACAGTTTCTAACTTTAATTTTCCCAAAACGATAGTAATTTTTCTGTCGAAAAACAAAAACAAAACATAGGTCTAATAAACATGAAGAACACATCCTAAAAATTTCAGTAAATCAATTATGTCAACTATCTAAGCCTGTCTGACTCGTCTGGTTTTTTTTAACTGGTTCTTAATTACCTTAAGATTAAATTAAGATTATTACAATTTTTGACATTACTAATTTTTAGCTATTCCAACTTCAGCTATTCACAATGATGGCATCTTCTATTGAAATCACTTTAGGTATGTGCATAGCACGTTAAGTAAGTAGAATTATTTTCTGAAAATTATAACGAGACCACTAACAATGAAGATAATGCATTCATGTTTAGCGAATTCTCAATTACGCAGTTAATTCTCAATTACGCAATTATGTTAATTCTCAATTACGCAATTATTAAGTAAAATGGGTTATATTACATCATACAAATGTTCCCAGTTTTCAATAATTTTACTTATTATCTGTCCCAGAATTAAAAAAAAAATTCTTTTTTAGGTATTTAGGTTATTTATTACAAGCTGTCACAAATACACATAAATGAAAGTTATACAATTTACTACAAGCTGTCACAAATATATATAAATGAAAGTAATACACAAATGCTCAGTCAATTTCATGTGCATTCACTTTGCCGCTGTTTGAACTGGCAGTGTTATTAAATCATTTTAACACAGCGACGCTGTTGAAATATACTAAACTATAAAACGGTACACTCAAGTCCCACATTTAACACCTCAGCTACACTTTATTTCCCATCATGCTTTTAATTCCTACAGGTTCTGGAAAACCTCTCCAAGAGCAAAATTGCTCGCCGCATCTTTTCCTCACGTTCCGTAACAGGTCTCCGAGATTCTCGCTAACAAGATTTAAAGTCGTTCGTCTCTCCGCGCTTTTAGAGGGTAAAATGCCCCTCGCGCAAAGTCACCGGGATTTGAGCCAAGTACTAAATCTCATTATACGCGCACTGCTACGATTGCACCGTCGGAGGAGGACCTGCTGGAGATATTCTGCTGAGACCTTGCGGCTTTATTATTAACACAATATTTTAATTCCCATTTTCAAGCCCAACGGCCTGGAACGAGAGGAGACGACTTCGTTTCTGCTTAAATGAGTTTCATAATCTAATTACGGGAATTTCATCTGTAGACTTTATTTTTATTTACTTCTTTTACTTGCAAATAAAAAATAAAAAACAAGAGAGATAAAGTCAGGCCAAGCGCATCGATTGTAAAACAGCTTTCCAACAACAAAACAGTCTTTTTTGTGCCAAATTTGGCGATTCATCATCGTCAAAATTTGTAGATTTTTAGGACAACCTCTAGAAAACAATGTACATCCTTTACTTTGAATATTACTTTGAAAGACTTTCTAAAAGAACTTTAAGCATCATTTTAATCTTTTAGATGAGAATACGCTATTATAAAAATGTATATATATTTATTGTTATTGAAATGGTTTAATGGCTCTAAACTGCCATAAACAGTGATGTACGGAATTACTTAGAGGGATCCTGTAGAAGGACTATAAATGTTGTAAACACTATTTTCAAAGGAAAGCATTACTTTGTAATCCTTAGTAACATATATCAATTTTGCTTTACTTGAAAAGAGTGTATCTCTAAAATACACTTTAATTCTTAAAGGCACAGAATATTGTTTTATCCACAACACAAAATTATTTATATTTACAAAGCAACGAATGCCATTGAAGATGAAAATAATATTTTTTTAGCACTTACCAATACAGTGGTAAAGTGGTTCGTTAAAAATTGGTAGTCAAATAATAATAGCATGTAATGACTTAGAAAAAGCTTCTGTATGTGGTATGTTTTTCATACCACCATGCTGTAAAGAAGTTAATTAGTTAGGCTGTTTTAAATTATTAACACTGCGTTGTGATACTTGATAATCCAGGTTCGATGCACTTATAGTTGCAATATAATAAAAAGACGTTTAATACTGAAAAACTATTTTATTAAACATATACTATTGAAAAATTATTATAACGGGCGGTGGTGGCTCAGCGAAAATAAAATGACGTCCTATATGGACAGTGAAATTAAGGTGGAATCACTTAAAAATTACGCCAGCACAGAATTACATATTGGCGAGAACAATAACTTGGCCGAGATTAATAACGCCAATTCCAGAGCAACCCTAAAAGTTAATCCAATAAAATTACAATGACGTAATCGCGAGCAAATAATTTTAAAGACGTCGGAAGGGGAACAAATACAAACTTACGCCAGCAGGATGCCAAGAGGGAAAGCAGAAAGTACGTTGATTTTGCAAACGGACGCAATAAAATCTATTTTTAGCTCATAACGCCGCCACCGGGTCTCATTTCGAGAGACAAACCAAAAGGAATAGTGCAAACGGGGAGAAGCAAATATACAGATTTAAAAGCCGAAATGGCAGAAAAATGAAAACAGAAGTGATTTAGAATTCTTGAATTTTGGATAGATTACATTAAAGAAAGCCAAAGTAAATGATTATTAAATTAGATATGTGATCTCCATCACATATACTCCCCTCAACCAGGAAAAAAAATTTGAAGAATTTTTTTTTTAAATAATTAGTTACAATTAATGTCCTAACATAAAATTAAATGAAATGCTCTGTTTGGCTTTCTTAAACAATTAAGAAAAGCATAAACATATTCAGACCAAATTATACAATTGCAAAATTACTGCTGATCACCACCTAATAAATGTTTAGAGAAGAAAAAAAAAATGTCATGACAAAAATAAAAATAATAAGTGCTAGCAATAAAAAGAATTGTCGACAAAATCAAAGTGGAGCATTTGGCTCACAATAAATTTTCAAAGGGGCATTTTAGCACATCCTTTCTTTCAAACAAGGGGCATTTTAGGACACCTTTTCAGCACACCCTTTTATCTTAAATTGAGCATTTCAAGCTCATGTGCACATCAGATATACTGCTCAAAATTGCAGTGAGTACTCAAAACTAATATTATAAACCAGCGCTGTTGAATAGTTTGCACATATATAGGTTGAATGGTTTGCAATAAGGCCTTCAAATGTCAGAATTATGCATCAAAAATACTTCACTCAATTGACAAAATAAAACAATACATTCAAATTATAATATGATACTAAAAAAAATTTTTTTATGGTAATTTTTCACACAGTTCTGTACCATCAGAATTGTAATAATGTTTTAAATAGTACATGACATAATAGTATCTTGACATACATATCTGTATATCATAAGAAAAATAAACACATTCAATTAAAAAATTATACTTGCACAAAATGACAATGAAAAAAAAACTTTAAGGAAATTGAATATCAATCTGTACAATACCATCAACGAACATCAATCTAAGTACAATTAAAAAAGGATCTCAGTAAAAGGTTTAAGTGTTATTGGACACTCACATATTTATTTATTTATTTTAAATTTTCAAGTTAGAGATAATACTAAATGAATCATTTTATTTTATTATTAATTATTATTTTATGACTGCGTAATTATTTACTTTAGAAGTCATCATTTAATAAGTGTTAAGTTTTAAAAACATTATTGAAGAAATGATATATTGAGAGACACATCATGAATTCCAAATACACAAGTGAAAACTGCTGGACCAGCCAGGCAGTACACAAAAGCAATTATACCTCCAAGCTTGTGGGTACCACACAAACAAGGAAGAAAGCATTCAGCACATGCACACAGCAACATATCAGTAAATGTCAAATAAACAAGTTATTAATTATGTGGAGGTAATAGAAAAAAATTAAGTTATAAAAGAATGAAATTAGTTAACTTGCAAGTCTTGAAAATGTAGGTTTAAACTTGGTAACAAGTACGTAAAATATTAGTTATAGCTTAAAAAGAAAATTGAAGGTAATTGTGGTCATACGGTAAAAAATAACAAAATTAATGATTTTTTTTTGTTCAAGAAAGGAATGTTGTTGTGTCACTTACGTCACCACATTAAAAATTTCAAAAGTGACAAAACTGGGAAATAATAAAACACAGAAGTACAAATAAAAGAACACTAAAATGCAATTATAAAACAATACAATATTACTGATACTCTGAAATTATATGCCATCAAAGTTTCACTTATTAAAGTCTTCAGAGTTAATCTAATCACTACATATATATTTTATTACGAACCTAACTAAACAAACAATATTTCACAAAGTAATCACTAAGATAAGACTAAACATAATTTAAATAATAAATTAACTATAAGCACTCTGAAAATGTAAATCAATGTAATTTTTTTTTATAACTCAGTGAGTACTTGATACCTTAAAGTTGTATTAATTTATAGTAAGGTACAGAAGAGATTTAAATATTTCATAGTATAGAAAAAAATTTCAAAATAAAATGTTATGTTTGTGTATGTGAACACAAAAGAGTGCCAAAACAAATACAATGTGTTTAAAATATTTTTGAAATGCACTACTGTACACCATAGTGAAAATGTTGGAGAAAAAAATGTAACAAATATTCAAAAATTTTGTGTGTACCAAAATGTGGAAGGACCAGCACAATGAACTCAATGAGCAGAACATCAGTGTGAACATGTTTGTGTGTGTTAACATATAAGACATAAACACAAGTGTGATAAAAAAATCAAGTGTGTGAAAAGGTTGAGAGTCATAGCCATGTGTAAGCAATGTAAATAAAAACAAAAAAACAACATGAAAAATGTAAGTAATGTGGTCAAACACAAACTTCAATTATCAGTGACTATTCAAGTATGAATCTTATTTGAAGTACAACAAAAAATGTGTCATATTGTGTATTTTGAAAAGAAAAAAAAATGTAATAAAATGAATACCACTATACTCTTCCAAAGAATGCATGTATTAAACAGAGGCATATCAATGGCAGTAAAGAAAACAATAAAACAGTGTATCTAAAAAAACGTAAAAAGGTGTGAACAGTACACTTATGGTAAGCATGTAAAACTTGTATTAAAAAGGCCAAAAATGGAGTGAAACACAAAAATATAAATGTACTCTTAAAAAAATAAGTGTTCAAAACAAACAATGTGTCAAAATCAGTCAACATGGTGACTGTAAATAATAGCATGTTCAAAGAAAAAAAAAATGTGTAAAAAATGACAATAATAGAAACAGTATATTGTGAGGTAAGAAAAAAACTGAAAGAATATGTATGTTGTGCCATGGACTTTAATATGCAAAATTGCAGTGTGTAAGAGTGAGTAAAAAGTTTGTGCCTTAGAAAGGCCTTGCCATGGACTTAATTATTGCAGACTGTCATGATTATAAAAAGAATAAAGAAAAATATAACGATGTATGTGTACCTCATAGAGGCTTTACAACGAACATAGCAATGTAAAATATAGCACGAGAAAAATTCAAACATTATAAAGATCACTAGGAGGAATATGTAAGCAAATAAAAATTAAACAAATAAAAAGATATATACACAAAACATATAAATAATAAGTAAAACTTATATTCTTCTTAAATCAAAAAAAGTGGAAAAGCTGGTCGAGAAAAATCCGAGAAACTAGAGCACCAGCCGTAGTTCTCAAGAGAACGTAATTATTATAATCAAGTTAGAAGTATGTCAAATACGAAAATTATGGCATAATATTTTGCAAAAATGAATAAGTAATTGTAAGTAACACCATGTACTGAAATCTCAAATAACGTTACAGTACCAGGTTACCGAGCCATGCTCAGAATCTAAAGGCTCCTTAAGTGTAAAATAATGAATACGTAAATGCCTTGGCACGTATCAAGAATCTTCATGGTTGCCAAAGATTTTCATCGCTGTCGGATCACTCATACATTATCAGGTAAACTTTGGTCGGCATTCAATGTTACAATGGCATATACTTTGTTTTGAAGAGGGATGCTAAATATTCGATGGTCGGTGCCATCAGAGTTCAGGAAAAAGTAGTTTAACGTAAGGTGCCTCCTTTCCTTCTGTAGCAGATCAACGAGGGTATCAGCGAAGATCTTGGGCGATGCATTCACTAACAGCGTCTTCATTACTTCAGAAATATATCTGTCCATATTGAGGACGTTCAAATTCAGCATCAAGAATTTGAGTTGCTTGAACTGTCAGATGAATGAGTTTATAAAAAAAATTCATCAAGTCTGTTATACACTGTTCGCAACGTAGCAGTACACACCAAAATCGTTAATAGTTTCACTCGTCATATACTGTGAACAAAGCCATTGTAAAGTATGCTTTCAAATTTCGAATTCTTTGAAATGTGGGTGACATCGAAGAAACAACCACACCAATTCATTAGGAAATTCGGAATGTCCTACATCAATCTTACAGTCCCCAAAATGGTTTCGGTTAATTTTTGTTTTTACTCTTCAGAAAAATGCAAAGCTCCAGGGTGAATGCAATCCATGTTAAAAAGTTTTAAACTATGATAATAAGTACCCATATTTGTGGCAGCTTTGTAGATACTTAGACTGTTTACCCGAAGTATTTGTCGACGTCTAGCTGTTCCATGTCGTTCTCCTTCCAAATACTAATCATCTGTTTCATCTGCTTGCGTTTGAACTGCACGTTCACACATTTAAATTTCTCTACAGTGCTTCAATTCAAACATAAAATACTTATTTTTTTCTAATTCAAAGAAAATGCATTATGCATAAACAAATTCTACAAACGTAAATTCAATCTTATAGATACATAAATATAGATGCCATAAAAGTATAATCTTACATAAATATGCTTTAAACATAATTTTATTTTATAAACTCGCGCTTAAGAAAATAAAAAGTGTAACGCAATTTAAATTATTAGTACAAAAGGACACTTCGAAATCATGAAATCAAAAACAGAATGGATCAAAAATATTCTTTTATAATAACCCTAACAACTACTTAAACGTTGACAATAATAGAACAAACGGATGGACTGAAGAAAATGGACTTCCAAATTCGAATAAATCAAAAATACATCGCTTCTATATAGTTACGCTGATCCTAGACTCTGTCACAATTCGAGTTCAACCACTCAAAATAAAACTTTTACCATCCAAACAGATTAAAAATGTATTGTCTAATAACTTAAAATTTACACGGTTCGTTGGTGCGATCAGCCTGAAAATTATCATAATTATGTAAAAAAAAAGAAAAAAAAGAAAAAGAAAAAAAAAAAAAAAAGAAAAGAAAAGAAAGAAAAGATCTGATAATCCGCCCGTTCCCTGATTTTTAAGCGTTTTTTTTTTTTTTTGTATTTTTAGCTCTATTTCATTTAAGAGAATAAAAAAAGCTAATCATTTGAGTGTAAGAATATCTATTGCAAGTGACATTGACGTTACATTGAAGTCACGGTTATCAGGCTTTGGAGGAAAAATTACGATTCCAATTCGCTTAAGATAGCTTTTCTAAATTACTACTCAGTTTAACTTTTTTTCAAAAATAAAACGGTTTTCTACGCATTAAGCATGGATATAGGAGAGGATGTTGATACAAAACGAAATGTTTCGAATACGAAATGTCTCTGCAGATTATACAATTCGAATTTCGATGTATAATAAAAATTGAATATGAAGTTATTTGATTTTAAGTGGGTAAATATTAAATATTCTGAGTGTAGACATTCTATCGCCAGCTGTAATTGTCTCCACAAAGGGCTTTATCCTTTAGTTTAGTGATAGTACACAACACAAAACAACACAGTCTAATCCACGTCTAAATAAGAATTGAAAATTTATTAGAAAAAATCTTAGTAACCAGATTTCAGCCTCCCAATTTACTGCTTCCACATATGGACAACTCCCAGCCTGCGGCCGGATGGGGCCCGCCATGGCTTTTGGACCAGCCCTCAGAACAAGTCAAAACCCTGTATAAAACCTATATAAAACATTCAAACTTCCATATAAATCCGAATTATACGGCCCGCGATATCGCTAACATCCTGAAGTCAGGCCCAGTAGGCCACTATCGTAAAGTTCTGCCCGCAACTTTTAAAAGGTTGTCCATACGATGATAAAATAAATGAGTTGAAATCATCAACTGCAGTGAATGAAAACTAAACTGATGGCTGATCATCTGCAAAATTAATTTGAATATCGGCTGCGAGCCCAATTTAGGAATCGATCGTATCATTTTTTCATCGGAGTTTCGAACATCGTTTCATTATAAACGGTTGACCCATTAAAAAAAAAAAAAAAAAAAATCGTCAGGGTAACTACATTTAAATATTTATCGTCAACTTGGCGGAATAAGGCAGTTAAAATAGAATTCGACCTAGTGCCGTTATTTAAAAAAAAAAAAGGAATTTTCATGTTACGTCACAGGATCTTTTTTCTTACTGTGAATGACTGAAAAGGGTGTCATTTTCATTTAAATTATTCGGCTAAGCTGAAACTTTTATGCACTTTTGAAATTCGCATCCTATGGATCAATAAAATACATGAAAAATATTTATTGTTTTAGTATATACGCGAAAATACATTTAGCTTTACGTTAGTTACAAAAGGATAATTGTAATAAATTCAGGCAATTTTTCACATAAGATTTACGAATAGTTTTGTATTAATAACTATGAATTAAGAATAAGTACCAGGTTACCGAGCCATGCTCAGAATCTAAAGGCTCCTTAAGTGCAAAATAATGAATACGTAAATGCCTTGGCACGTATGAATAATCTTTATGGTTGCCAAAGATTTTCATCGCTGTCGGATCACCCATACATTATCAGGTAAGCTTTGGTCGGCATTCAATGTTACAATGGCATATACTTTGTTTTGAAGAGGGATGCTAAATATTCCATGGTCGGTGCCACCAGAGTTGAGCAAAAAGTAGTTTAACGTAAGGTGCCTCCTTTCCTTCTGTAGCAGATCAGCGAGGGTATCAGCGAAGATCTTGGGCGATGCATTCACTAACAGCGTCTTCGTAACTTCAGAAATATATCTGTCCATATTGAGGACGTTCAAATTCAGCATCAAGAATCTGAGTTGGTTGAACTGTCAGATGAATGACTTTATAAAAAAAATTCATCAAGTCTGTTATACACTGTTCGCAACGTAGCAGTACACACCAAAATCGTTAATAGTTTCACTCGTCATATACTGTGAACAAAGCCATTGTAAAGTATGCTTTCAAATTTCGAATTCTTTGAAATGTGGGTGACATCGAAGAAACAACCACACCAATTCATTAGGAAATTCGGAATGCCCTACATCAATCTTACAGTCCCCAAAATGGTGTCGGTTAATTTTTGTTTTTACTCTTCAGAAAAATGCAAAGCTCCAGGGTGAAAGCAATCCATGTTAAAAAGTTTTAAACTATGATAATAAGTACCCATATTTGTGGCAGCTTTGTAGATACTTAGACTGTTTACCCGAAGTATTTGTCGACGTCTAGCTGTTCCATGTTGTTCTCCTTCCAAATACTAATCATCTGTTTAATCTGCTTGCGTTTGAACTGCACGTTCACACATTTGGGCTAAGTGCTGCTGTCGGTGATCATATGTTTCCACAGCTCGTTTTTGAGCTACACTTTCATGCATTTACGTCTTTATAATACATTTATTATGATAATTCTTTACGATTGAAATTGTAAATTTCTCTATAGTGCTTCAATTCAAACATAAAATACTTATTTTTTTCTAATTCAAAGAAAATACATCATGCATAAACAAATTCTACAAACGTAAATTCAATCTTATAGATACATAAATATAGATGCCATAAAAGTATTATCTTACATAAATATGCTTTAAACATAATTTTATTTTATAAATTCACTCTTAAGAAAATAAAAAGTGTAACACAATTTAAATTATTAGTACAAAAGGACACTTCTAAATCATGAAATCTAAAACAGAATAGATCAAAAATATTCTTTTATAATAACCCTAACAACTACTTAAACGTTGTCAATAATAGAACAAACGGATGGACTGAAAAAAATGGACTTCTAACCTCGAATAAATCAAAAATAATCGCTCCTATATAGTTACGCTGATCCCTGACTCTGTCACAATTTCAGTTCAACCACTCAAAATAAAACTTTTACCATCCAAACAGATTAAAAATGTATTGTCTAATAACTTAAAATTTACACGGTTCGTTGGTGCGATCAGCCTGAAAATTATCATAATTATGTAAAAAAAAAGAAAATAATAAGAAAAAGAGGAAAGAAAAAAATAAAGAAAAAATCTGATAATCCACCCGTTCCCTGATTTTTAAGTGTTTTTTTTTGTATTTTTAGCTCTATTTCATTTAAGAGAATAAAAAAAAGCTAATCATTTGAGTGTCAGAATTATCTATTGCAAGTGACATTGACGTTACATTGAAGTCACGGTTATCAGGCTTTGGAGGAAAAATTACGATTCTAATTCGCTTAAGATAGCTTTTCTAAATTACTACTCAGTTTAACTTTTTTTCAAAAATAAAACGGTTTTCTATGCATTCAGCATGGATATAGGAGAGGATGTTGATAGCAAACGAAATGTTTCGAATACGAAATGTTTCTGCAGATTATACAATTCGAATTTCGATGTATAATAAAAATTGAATATGAAGTTATTTCATTTTAAGTGGGTAAATATTAAATATTCTGAGTGTAGACATTCTATCGCCCGCTGTAATTGTCTCCACAAAGGGCTTTATCCTTTAGTTTAATGATAGTACACAACACAGTCTAATCCACGTCTAAATAAGAATTGAAAATTTATTAGAAAAAATCTTAGTAACCAGATTTCAGCCTCCCAATTTACTGCTTCCACATATGGACAACTCCCTGCCTGCGGCCGGATGGGGCCCGCCATGGCTTTTGGACCAGCCTTCAGAACAAGTCAAAACCCTGTATAAAACCTTATAAAACATTCAAACTTCCATATAAATCCGAATTATACGACCCGCGATTTCGCTAACATCTTGAAGTCAGGCCCAGGAGGCCACTAACGTAAAGTTCTGCCCACAACTTTTAAAAGGTTGTCCATACGGTGATAAAATAAATGAGTTGAAATCATCAACTGTAGTGAATGAAAACTAAACTGATGGCTGATCATCTGCAAAATTAATTTGAATATCGGCCGCGAGCCCAATTTAGGAATCGATAGCATCATTTTTTCATCGGTGTTTCGAACATCGTTTCATTATAAACGGTTGACCCATTAAAAAAAAAAAATCGTCAGGGTAACTACATTTAAATATTTTTCGTCAACTTGGCGGAATAAGGCAGTTAAAATAGAATTCAACCTAGTGTCGTTATTTTTAAAAAAATGGAATTTTCATGTTACGTCACAGGATCTTTTTTCTTACTGTGAATGACTGAAAAGGGTGTCATTTTCATTTAAATTATTCGGCTAAGCTGAAACTTTTATGCACTTTTGAAATTCGCATCCTATGGATCAATAAAATACATGAAAAATATTTATTGTTTTAGTATATACGCGAAAATACATTTAGCTTTACGTTAGTTACAAAAGGATAATTGTAATAAATTCAGGCAATTTTTCACATAAGATTTACGAGTAGTTTTGTATTAATAACTATTTATTAAGAACTAGCTGAAGTACCCGTTCTTCGCACGGGAATGAATGGACTTTTTGATATTACGATTTGTGGTGATTACTATTCATTGTAATAAACAGATATAGCAAAGTGGATATCGCGTTATATTGTGTCCAATAATCATGCATACCGAATTGCAAGGCAATCGTTTGTACGGTGCAGAAGGACATGCGGCGTAGCGCAATCTAGTGGCGAGTTTTAGCAAAACGGATACGGGGAAATTTTTTTCGCATTCAGATATCGATGTATACGAATTTTCATGACTATCGGCTGGACAGTCCTGAAGTTCATGTGTTGACGCGACATCTAGTGGCAAGTTATATGAAAATGGATAGCGCCAAACTCTTCCCCGTGTTCAAATATCTATGTATACCTATTTTCATAGCGATCATTTGCACAGTCAAGAAGTGATACACTGCAGGGCCATCCAGTGGTTCAATAAAGTAATGATTTGCTACAGCGCCGTCAAGTGGCGAGTTATAGCAAAATGGATAACGCCAAAATATTCTCATTGTTCAAATAGCTATGTATACTGATTTTCATAGCGACCGTTTGAATGGTCAAGAATTTGGCCTGCTGCAGCGTCATCTAGTGGCGAGTTAAAATAATAATGCATTGCAGTGTCATCTAGTGGTGAGTAACATCAAAAGGAACGCAGTTAGAATATATTCTTCGTGCTCAAATGTGTAAGTATAAAAAATTTTATGCTGGTCGGTCGAACGGTATAGAAGTTGATGCTTGTCAGCGCCATTTAGCGGCAAGTTACAGCAAAATGGATAATGAAAAATATTCTCCGTGTTCTAATATTCGCGTGTACCAAATTTCATCGAAATCGGTTGGACGATATTCGCATAGCAAATGGCTAAACGGAATAGAATTCGAAGTTCTGCTGCGTCACCTGGTGGCAAGTTAGAGGAAAACGGATAGCATAAAAAGCTTCTCCATGATAAAATACTTAGGTGAACCAAATTTCATGGTGCAACGGTGCTGGAGTTTTTCAACCTCATACACTCATACCAACATTCATTTTTATCTATAACCAGTGTCATTATATATCCCAGTCTCATATAAAATCCAGTTTCAAATTTAAGCCACGCCAAAGTGCCAACATACGGCATTTTGCAAGCGTTTTTTCAGGAAATCATTCGAAGCATTGACTTAGCAGCAATAATATATGGGAAATGGTTCGACCGCGAAAAAGTAAAGCAAGCCTTTATTTGAAAAGTTGAATCCCTTAATACAGCCGAATTTTTTAAAATTATCAACTATAACGTGTTTTATTCATCATTACTCCGATGTACTAAATGAGAAGATTTCAATTTTCTGAAATTTGGCGGAATTCCCCCAACTTAAATCAATGTACTCATTTGGCGAGAATTCTGGAGACAGATCAATTTAAATCCCTTAATAACTGCATTATTTCTTCACGGATCATTAAAATTTAACGCTGTATTCTAATAAAACCTTTGCACTTGTTTTCAAAAATCTATTTCCTTAAGCTCTCAATAAATTGCGCCAAGCCGAAATCTGTGCAAACCGCTAGAACTCACTTTCACAAAATCGGCATTTGAGCCATTTTATTTTTTCGCCAAACTAAAATAATTTACCTATTAGCCTCGAAAATCTTCAATTCTTATTGTTTTGCGTGTAAAGCATTACATTCCTGCTCTGATTTCTCATGCACACGATATTATAATTTTAAAAAAAATAACCTTACGAATATAAACTAACAAAAAAAAAATCATTATTATTCTTTTATTTTTACTTTGAGAATTTAAAACATTTTATTCGGCAAAATCGCCACACATGGCAACCACGATCCTTATTTCACACTTTTTTCACTACAGGGGTTACAATTACGGAAAGCTTTTTGCGTGAATAGCATAAAAAATCTCTTAAGTTCCGGGAACGGGTGGACTTTCAAAGTTTTAAAGTGGACTACGATTTATTCTATATTATTTTACATATCTGTGCTAAATTTCAGGCCGATAGGTCCATTTTTGTGGATTTGTATAAGAACGACATTTTATTCGGCAAAATCGCCACACATGGCAACCACGATCCTTATTTCACACTTTTTTCACTACAGGGGTTACAATTACGGAAAGATTTTTGCGTAAAGAGCATAAAAAATCTCTTAAATTCCGGGAACGGGTGGACTTTCAAAGTTTTAAAGTGGACTATGAGTTATTCTATATTATTTTACATATCTGTACTAAATTTCAGGCCGATAGGTCCATTTTTGTGGATTTGTATACGAATCAAATCCACAAACAAACAAACAAACAAACAAGCAAACAAACAGAATTTCATTTTTATTTATAAGATAATTAAATTATTTACGTATATTACATAAAGGTACTTGCGGGGATGGCAACGAAGACTCTTTTCGCTTTTTCTTTCGCTGGTTGCCAGGACGATATTTTGAAATAAAAATAACTTTTTAATTCTAAACAAATTTATGTAGCTGAATGGTGTAGTATATCTAGTTACTAAAATATTTATTTGTCTGTGTACTGAACAACAAGTTCCATTTATTTTGTTTCTTTGCGAAATTAATTTTTACTATTATATATCGATGGCGTGTATTTTTTAATCCGCCCGAAACTTATTTGAGCGTCCCTTTTAGGAAGATTGCATCAATTGTGTTTTTCAAACGCTCAATAGATGGCGCTACCGTCCAAAAATTTTTTAATTTTAAATTTTGAGCGTTATAGAGTTTTTTCAATCAATTGACCTCGCACAATCGTTTCAGGGGCCCAAAATACCCCCAGGTACGAAATTTAAAAAGAATCCTTAGAGCAGTTTTCGAGATCGTTCGGACACACACACACACACACACACACACACACACACACACACACACAAACATTTTTCGTTTAATATAAGAGCGGATTTACTCTATTTAATACTTAAGAAAAATGCGCATCTATATAAATAAAACAGAGTGTAAACTGTCCGTTTGTCTGTCTGTCTGTCTGTGTCTCGCGTAGCTTCGAAACGGGTGATCGTAGACCTACCAAATTTTGCACGGAAATTCTCCAAGACGGGTCTCGACACACCTCGAAGCGATTTTTTCGAAATTCGAATTAGAAAATGTTTTATTTTATGTTTTGTCCGATTTTTAGCGATTTTTCTTGCGTAATACATAATAACGTCGGTAATTGCACTCGCAAGAAAACGATATTTACATCATCGTATAGAGGAGAAAATTTTCTTTTAAAAACTGTTCGTTCGGACTGTGTAACATAATTTGCAGATTTTTGGGAATTTTTCAAATAAAATTAAATTTGACGCTGACTTTCGTAAAATATTTTTAAAACTGCTGCATCTTGAATTCAATCTGTCATAACTTTTTTATATTTCGGCAAAAGACGGAGCACACAATTCGCCCACTTTTAAAAGAAGAACGGAGGAAAAATATAAATTAGAAGAATTTTTACGAATTTTTAAGTAAAGAAGGATTTTCATTTCAATCGCAGCTGCTTAAATGCTTAAAAATTTCGGCATGATATCTTGCGGTTTGGTTGTCTTGGAAACAGTAACAATGATTAAAATTGCCAGCTGAAAAATATAAATAAAATTACTTTAAAATAACAGAGTTTTCACGTGAAATGACGTCACGAGTCATTTTGACGTCACGAGTTTAAAACCCCTTTCGAAACTCAATCAGAATAACGGACTCACAAGCAAAACATACACCACGCATGAAATAATTCCATATTTTATTTTACGTTGCCAGAAAAAGAATTGAATGCTGTTTTTTCACTAGTGAATTATCCAGCATTATTTTCAATTGAGATTTTAAACGGGACACGTTTTCGAATCGCAAGAAATATTTTGCGGTGCTAAACAGGGCCTGATTATATCAAACATGGACCCCGGGCATTGATGAATTTTGGAGCCTCCATCTATGAAATTTGTTTTATTTTTCATAAAATATGTTTATAAAAAAGAATATTTCAGAACAACATTTGAAATTGGGGACCATTTCGAGCCGGAGGCACTGGGCAAAGTCCCGATTTGCCAGTGAGATAATAGGGCCCTGGTGCTAAATAGGCCAATCTGACAATAATTAAGCATACAAATGTATGGAGAGCTGTTTTAGTGGCAACCATAAAGTGAAATGATTATCGTTTATACTAATGCGTAAATTGCAAAAGTCACCAAAGAATAAAAGACTACATTCGTGGTAAATATCTAAGCCGTTTCTTTAAATTAAGTATTAACGACTGGAAAACGAAAATATATTGTATTGGTATCAATAAAAGATAGTATAAGTAATAGTTAGTAGATATCTAGGGCAATAATTATCAAAGCACAATATACCGCATTAATAAATATTTCGTGAAACTAAGTGTTCTATTCCTTTTACAACAACCATCTTACTTCACAGCTAACTAAACATTAAGTAATTCTACGTCACGTTAATATATCCCGCGGTAGTTTCAACAGAAAAGACTGTAACTGAACTTTTTTTTCTTGGAGATTCTGTTTTGTCACAAGTAGTCATGATCACATTTTGGGAAAATGTTCTTTTCTTGCCTTGCGAAGAGCGGGTACACAACTATTTAACTATAAAATAAAACGGTTCGCCACATCATGTAGTATCTAAGGTGGTATAACTTAAATCTAAAAAAAGAGTATGATGTAGAAATGAGACATTTTGAAAGTTAGGAATTTTCGCTGCAAACCGTCACGCTTTTCTTTTTCTGATCGGGAATGACACCGACATAGTTTTTGTCATAATATTAACAATGGTCTCAGGTCAGTACTTTTACTAACTTTACGAATAACGAATGAGAAACTTTACGCCAAGAGTCAAATCATTTTGCTTATTTTGAGATTCCAAATCACTGGAATCAATTCAAATTATATATGTAAGAAAAAGTTTCGTTCCCTACCGGGCGGAGAACGGGTACGCAGCTAGTTTTATATAAAGCACTTAACTTTCATAATTTAATTTTTAATGTATACATAAAAGCAATAAAGGAAATAATCATTGTTAGAAAAACCCAAAGTTATGTAGAATTATTTTATACAGTATACATAAATACACCACTGAAACATTTCCTTTTTTTTACATATATAAAGTTATCACCATTAAAATATCACTATATCAAAAATAATTGTTGAAAAATTAAATTATTCCGTGTTCCTTTTCGGCACAGTTATTTCGATTTTGTGAAGTCCCGATAGAAACACCACTTTTACCTTTAAATAAAATGTTCTCTATTCAAAAGCAAAGAAAACAATATTACATACTTTGTTACTTCTATTTCAATTTTTTGTGTCACATGTTACGCAGCTGACCAATGTCCAATCAGCAAAGCTCCTTCATTTTCAAGGCGAAGTACTAGCAAGTAGAGCACAAAAACAAAACAAAACGCCAAACAGAGGTGTGGGGATGACACTGTTTTTCTCTCACGCTCATTCCAGTGCACGGAGACATGCACAACAGCCGAAGAAAATAACATATCGTACGTCACATGCCGGGGCGAACTAATATTTTTTTAAAATTTTTTTTACGCACAGAGTTCGGCTTCCATAATCAGTCTTCTAAGCTAAGAATGCCGGGCAGAAAAATATTCAATGTCATTACGTATTAATCGCACCTCAAGGAGAAACAAAACTGGTGAAGTGACGGAAAACAAAACTGCAGAATTCCGTAAAAGCACAGTCGGGATTCGAGATCCTTGAGAATATGAGCCATACGAAACACATGGTTGACACGAACCGGCTAGAGATCACCACAGCGGGCCGAGCACCAGATGAATAAATGGCTATCCACAAGTTGTAAGTTCTCGACCACGAAAACGGAAGTCAAGTCATCGTGAAGGAGTAGTAACATGCTGGATATATACAAGCTGGATACTGTACGCTTCCATTTGCAAAGCCACCAAAAAAATGCAGAAGCAGCGGATTTCGGTTCACCTGAACGCTGACATCCGACCGTCCGAGATGATTCCATACGCTGTTTGCTAAGCCACCACCAAAAAAATGCAACTGAAGTGCCTGGGTAGGCACCAATTTATGTAAAGAAGTTAATTAGTTAGGCTGTTTTAAATTATTAACACTGCGTTGTGATACTTGTTAATCCAGGTTCGATGCACTTATAGTTGCAATATAATAAAAAGACGTTAAATACTGAAAAACTATTTTATTAAACATATACTATTGAAAAATTATTATAACGGGCGGTGGTGGCTCAACGAAAATAAAATGACGTCCTATATGGACAGTGAAATTAAGGTGGAATCACTTAAAAATTACGCCAGCACAGAATTACATATTGGCGAGAACAATAACTTGGCCCAGTTTAATAACGCCAATTCCAGAGCAACCCTAAAAGTTAATCCAATAAAATTACAATGACGTAATCGCGAGCAAGTAATTTTAAAGACATCGGAAGGGGAACAAATACTAACTTACGCCAGCAGGATGCCAAGAGGGAAGGCAGAAAATACGTTGATTTTGCAAACGGACGCTATAAAATCTATTTTTAGCTCATAACGCCGCCACCGGGTCTCATTTCGAGAGACAAACCAAAAGGAATAGTGCAAACGGGGAGAAGCAAATATACAGATTTAAAAGCCGAAATGGCAGAAAAATGAAAACAGAAGTGATTTAGAATTCTTGAATTTTGGATAGATTACATTAAAGAAAGCCAAAGTAAATGATTATTAAATTAGATATGTGATCTCCATCACACATGCTCTAAAGAGTTAAACAATATCTGCCATAAAAAGCAATGTACTGGAATTCTTTAGGATGCTTCTGTAAAAGAACTATACTTGATTCCCAAATACGCCTTTTTCAGTAAAGTGCATGGTGCAGTACGTAGGAATAACATATAAAAATCTCGAAGTAATCGATGGATATATACGTCAGATAGAGCACGGACGGACAGATAGACACACCGAAATCATAAGCAGTCTTCAACCTTGTTGGAAAGTGTCAGCAAGAGATATGATTCTTGGCGAGCTCCTAGATTATAAAACTTTTTCAACACGTCTTTATTTGCACTTGCACCACTGCTTAGCATACTTTTTTCTGGAGATACATGCAAGGAGAGAAAAAGCTGTTTCGTCTGTTCGAGCTGTCACGTGTAGAACTTGGCAACTACAATTTTTTGTCTCGCCTCTCATCTATTTTTAATTCTCTCTCATCGTTTCGAAAAAAACGTGATATCGGCGATTCTTCTTTAGTCCGTGCCTTAGTCCTTCTTTTAGTCGCTTCGTGGTAGGGGTTTTCGAATTTTCTTGCTATGGCACCCGGTATGTTTCATTAGTGCGCCAATACCTCGCTGGCGCTCAACGAGTCATTCAAAGACCCATGCTTAGAAGCAACGATGCCTACTGAAGTTGAATCACTACAGCCACGCCTTGGCAACGATGAAAGCAAATAAGACACAAAAGTGCATATTTTAATCATTGAGTTTCGATTCAAAAGCTATCATAATTCCTTTATTTGCTTTTGTAAAAGAGCTGAATAGGGATGGACGCGAGACGATTTTTTGGGAGACGAGACAGACATGTTTAACATACGATATAGGGATTTTGCGAGACGAGACAAATCTTTTCGACAGTTTTGAGAGATGCCAATTTTTCGTCTCGCGTCCCTCAATAGAGCTGAGTATGCTAGTACAGTTTTCTCGAGGAAAACATTCTTTATAAAAATGTTTATATACTTATTGTTATTGAAATGGTTTAATGGCTCTAAGCTATATTAATTATAGTGACAGTACTAATTACTTGGGGGTTCCCGAAAACTCTTTGCTATAACGAAGTGCTTGGTTGGATCAAGATGAGGTTGTGGCAGATCTACTCTCCTCACTACTTATCGAACTTATTATAGAACTCCTCACTACTTATAGGGATAAGAAACCGTTCAGGAACCTCAGAGAAAGTGCTGAAATGGACTGGTTTGTCGGCTTTGCCATAGTGAAGCACTATTGAACGGATCAGATCGGTGCGTCAAGATCCAATCATCGGTAAACAATGAACATGCGAAAATTAAAGATGATCAGTAATAATGAGACGATGACTATCCGAGGCGCCGATGATAGGCGGTATAAAGTCCGATTAAGGATTGCTACAAGAATAGTCCTGCTTTAAGCTCTGGTACAAAAAATTGAGATTTTCTGCTGTAACGAGAAAGGAGTTAAAAATACATCAAAAATATTTATGAAGACACTATCTTTGAACCAATAATGAAGCCGTCGAATGTAAACCTATTCAAAGTAGACGACTAGCCTTTTTCCTGGCTCAGCTCCTGCTCATAAGCCAAAAACGACACAGCGTTGGTCAAAGTAGAATGTACTGGACTACATAGAAAACAAAGATTGCCTTTCCAGTTGTCTGGATTTAAATGCCCTTGACTGTAAATTGTAGGGAATATTGGAAGCAAGGCATGACAAAAACAGCATCTCAGTTTGAAAAATGTTAAATGTTCGTTGAGGAAGGCAGAGATGGAAATTCCGATGGAAGTAGTGCATGACTCGATAGATGATTGGTTATAGAGACTTAAAGCCAGTGTGAAGTCAAAATATGATCATTTCAATTAAAAGCTGCATTATGTATGTATTAAAATAAGTATATTAAAACTTTTGAGCAGATTTAGCTTTAAATTTAATTTCAAAATTTTTATTTTAATTCCTATATACATTATAGAACTTAAATGGCACGACTAGAAATTTGCTAGTACTTTATGGTTTTTCGTGATTTTATTTCTATCCCATTAGGAATGTTGAAATATTTATCGTTAGCTAAAAAATTTAAGTTATATTTTTTTCGAAATAATTTGAAATTCTAAACTCCCAGGTGTTGACTAACTTGAAATTTTTTTGTGTATTCCTTTAAATGTACTAAAAATATTCTTGAAATTACCTTAGAGTTTTAAATGGACATTAATACGCTGCTCAAAACAATTAAAGGATATTGAAGTTATGGGTGGATCTTGCGGCTGGGTAATTGTTTAGATGATTGATATATAATCGACAGACTTGGTAGTCTATATGAGAAAAAAAATACACATGCTTAGCAGAAAATAATGCATTTTATTGAGCATTTGGGTACAGACGGAAAAAAAGCGTGTGAGAAAAAACGATTATTAAAGACTTTCCTTTTGAAAGAAAACATTTTTAATAGGGGGTATTGCAGTGCAAAAGGAGAGCCCACATACGAAGAAGATTTACAAGATGCAGACATAGTGGAGCCAGGTGTGTCACTAGGGCAAAGTCAAAATTGCCCCATAATAAATTAAAGAAATTTATAGTGGGCAGCTGATTTACGATATTCAGACATAGTGGTGCCAAGTGTGTCACGAGGGGACAGTCAAAATTGCCCCATAATAAATTAGAGAAATTTATAGTAGACTGTCTCAGATGGCCAATATTACGCAGAAAAGACGTAGGTCAGGAGGCGTATAAAATAAGGAAAGAACCAATCACAGAAAGGGAGAAACAGAAAATTTTGCACGTAAAAGGGGCGTGAACAAAAGGAATCCCGGATTGGTTGGAAAAAAAAGCGAAAGAAAAAACAAAAGGGAACCCAAGAGGTCTGGAAGAGGAGATGAGAAGGGAGATGAGAAGTGACTGGAGAGTGGAGATGAAGTTCAGAGTGAACGGACTTCAAAATTGATGTTGTTGAGTGAGTGTGCAAAAAAAAAAAAAAAAAAAATGATTGAAAAAAATTCCTTAGTGAACCAGAAATTTTATTAAAAGTGCAATGAGTGTTGCCGAGCTTCAACTGCTGGAAAATTACTGTGTATCGCTCAACCTAGATGTCACGAGCCATCAAGCATAAAAAATGCCCCACCAGTGCATCAGCAAAAAAGGTAAAAGAACTTTGTATTGATTTGTGTTTATGGGTCGCACTATATCTCCCCGCTCTCCCCTATGTATATAATCACCGTTTTCACCGCGATATAGATTTTATTATTAATCTTATTGAAAATTCACAAACGAACAAAAAATAATATCACAGTTATCATTTATAAATGTGTAAGGAAAAGGAAATTGTATAAGATATTATATGTTTGGAAGTAAAATAAGAATTAAAGGAAATGTTTTAAAAATTTGTCTCTTTATTTGAGCCTGGAATGATATTTTGTTTCAGGTACCCTTAAATAGGAAAATTGTATTTATTGTAGCAATTATAGCTTGAAGGATTATTCCCGTAAGGTAGGATTATGGGTTTATTGCGGATTTGTACTACCACTTACGATTCTTAAAACCAAAAAAGAATCTCGGTCCAATTATTGCGGTCCTTACCTTTTTACTTCAGGTATGATTTCTACGAACTGCAAAAAACGTGGAACACGTTTGAGGCATAAAAGTAGTCATCTACCAAGCGTGCAGGATGTGGCCTGCAGATGTCGTCTATTAGTATGAAATTATCTCCAGCATAAAGGAATACAAGAGGTCTGAGAATCTCATCCTATATCGACGGCCGGCCAGAGCTCCAATCCGAATGATGTGGAGATCGGTGCACCCATTAATGGAGAAACCAGCATACACCATCACTCCCCCACCACTAAATCTGACATTTTCCAGCATGAACGCAGGGCTGTTTCTAGTGCCACGTTCTCTCCAGATGAATGTGCGCCTATTATCAGGATGAACAGAAAAGCGGGACTCGTCAGAGAAAAGAATATTGTGCCATTCGTTTCTTGTCCAGTTGACATACTCTGTTGCCCACTCTCTGCGAGCCCTACGATGCCTTGCTGTTAGCCTAACACATAAAATTGGTCGGCGGGTATACAGAGCTGCAGCGTGGACCCGGTTTCGGAAAGTTTGAGTTGAAACTCTTGTGCCAGTAGCCGAATGAAGTTGTTGTTGAAGAAGAGTGGCTTCCATATTTCGGTGCCTCTGACTCGTCAGTTGCAAATCTACGACCTTGCCCTGGTCTTCGATTTGCATTTCGTGTGTCTAGGAAACGGTTCTAGATCCTTGATATCCAATCTTTGTGCCACTCCAATGGTTCTGCTGCTTCGACTTGTGTCCCAGACAGTACATAAGCTTAAATCAAGCTTGATTTTTCTTTGAATTTGACGTATTAATACAAGCTTGACAATTCAATTCAATTTAAGCTTGCAGAAGTCAAGTTGAAATGTCAAGCTGGAATACAGCTTGATTTTCCCTTTCGAAAGCGTGCGTTGATGGCGCCATCTGTGAAATAGAATGGACATTCATTTTGGATCTCAATGGGCTTTAATGGACTCAAATTTGCTCATATTAAATAAAGAAAAGTTCGTAAAAGTTGTGTTTTATTTTATTATCGCGCAAAACCTGGACATTAGAACACGCAAGGGGAAGGAATGAATGGGATAAGCCCCTCTGAAGTGTAACACGAGGGGAGTTTTAGTTTTATTTACATCTAATTAACATTAGTAATTCCATTAACTAATTAATTAGTCCTAGAAATAAATTTTAATATAATCAACACAATTTAGTTAGTTAACATACTTCACTTTTTGGGTGGTAGAATGAGGCGCATCCGGCCGCCACAAAATAATTAATTAATCATAAATGTACTTGACCATAGAGTTAAAAAAAAGATTCTATATTTCCAAATATGGAAATTCTTCAAAATAAAATACAATTATACTACGAAATTGACTTCGAAATCAGTCGTTTGTCTCGATTTTGGCCAGCAGTATTGCTCAACGTGAGTGTTGCGATATTGAAAGTTTTAAAACGTGTGCTGCTTTTAAGTTTACATTATGCTTATTTCCCTATTAGTAGAGTTTATAAATCACATATAGCATTATTTAAATTTTGATTCATCCCTTGGAAAAATAAAAGAAACTTATCGGCATCGCCCATACTCATCTATCTGGCCAGAAAACGGCGTGACAACAGTCACTTCAAACTTTAGTCATAGCAGCCCGAGGTTTTTTGGCAGAACTGTTAGCACGCTGACCTCCCAGTCTATAGTTCTCGAGATCGAACCCAGCCGCGGACGTTTGACGGAAACAGATTAAAATAGCTAAAATTTCAGCATAGAGAGGGAAAATGCGTGAAAAAATTAAGTATGTGGGGTGAGTTCGCCGACGGGCGCCCCATGCATTTAGAATTTTTTTTTTTTAAGGAAAATTTTTTAAGCTTTAAATTAAGCTTGCTATGTCAAGCTTGATTCAAGCTTGCTATGTCAAGCTTAATGCAAGCTGGGCAAGTGTAAACTAGAACACTTGATTCAAGCTTGCATTAAGCGTACACGCTTGAAATTTTCAAGCTTAAATCAAGTTTATTGATTCGATAAATCAAGCTTGCTGCAAGTTTGATTTATTGATTTGATAAATCAAGCTTGCTGCAAGTTTGATTTATTGATTTGATAAAGCAAGTTTGATGCAAGTATGCTGTGCTGTCTTGGGTATGGCCCCCTTTTAACCGACAAACAACTCTCCAAGCTTTTGATTCAGTTAAAATCCTTTGTTGAGATATTGTACTCATCAAAACAAAGCACTTACGGAATGTCGATCATTCTTTTCCACTTTATCTTTTATTAGGTTGAAGAATCCAAATTAGGTTGAGAATCCAAATTTCATTCGTTTCCACTAAAGGGTCGTTTTTGACGTCAAACTAAAAATTTTCATACTCCGAAGTTTGAAAATGTGAACATTTTACATTTTTGAGTGTTTTCTTCCACTTTCTGAAAAAAAAAAGAAATTCTCATATACCGTTTTTTTATATAAAGCATACAATATCCTTCAGTTGTTTTGACGGTTGTTGCAGAAGGAAGCCAATCCTTAGTATTTAGGGTTTCCACAATTTATATCAACGGCAAAAAAGTGTCATCTGGTGATCCTAACCTCTTTGCCACCTATCCCATAGCGGCAACACATGTGTATAAAAGTGTTTTCTTGGACCACGATTCTTGCTCTGTGAGCTTTTAACAATGTGTTCACCGTTGCACGATAAGGAGATCATTTCACAGTTAACGGAAGAAAAGAGTGAGAATCCAGATTTTTAAACTGTACAGCGATACTAATCAATTGATTAGGCGTACCAACTGATGCATGTGTTCCAAAATGCTGGAGATATACTGAGTATGCACATTGCACAATCTTTCCCGTTTTCTGTACTGCATCCTTGCATCTTGTTTCTTCTATCTCAAAATTTTGATTGTGGTATTTCTGAGGTCTATGGATGTTTAGTAGTCTTTCGCCTCAATTGTTCTGCCGATTCGATCCGAGACACAAACATTTTACACAAAGATAAAACAAAAAGGCACTTCCCTGCATCTTTTTAAGTTAAAGCTCATATACTTAAAAATAAATAAGTACCTATACTGTCTATTTGTATTTGCGAAGATTTTAAGTCAGCATTATTTATAGCTTAAAGAATTATTTATAATAGCATTATTTATAATAGTAAATAAAAGAGTGTATATTTCATTTCTAAAGTAATTAAAAACGTCAAAACTTTGAAATTTATTAAAAGTCTGTGTAGCTTATTAATTCGGCAGTTATGATTAAATAAAACTATTGCACTACTCAGATGTATAACATTTTTGAAGTTCCTCTCGAATCCAATTCTTAAAGAGACCATAAAAATTTGTCACAACCGCAGTTGTTCCCAGCATTTATCTACAAATCTTTAACAGTTCTAAAATTCGCTATTCTGTCTGATAATATTTAAAGTCAATTTAAATTTAATATTAAAAATTAAAGTTAATGATCATTTGGATTATAATGATTATTATGCTCCTACTGCAAATTATTTCTTGCACTTCCTATGGTAATTATTTGTTCCACTTCTTATGGTAATTATTTGTTGCACTACTTCTGAGATGAAAATTGCTACGTTTGAAATTTTTTCGACATTCCGTTCGAAAAGTTATTAATATTTGAATTTCGGAAAAAGTCAGAAATTTTGCATGATATAAAAATTTGTAAAAGACTGTATGTCAAGGCCTATTTGACCTAGACAATTGAAATTTATGTCAATGTAGTTGAGTTTTTTTAGAACTATTGTAAAATATATAACAGGACCATTTCAATTAAATAATTCTAATGTAAATTTAAAAAACTAATTTTAATAGTTCGAAATTGGAATTTCACGAACCGGAATTGAAATCGGAAAGAGTTATTGAGGAAAAAAGTCTGTGAACTCAAACTTTGTCCATTCTTCTATGTTTGAAAAATTGATCTTAAAAACTATATTTCTATTTTTGAAGGTGTTTCCATATAAGGGCGTACATGGACTGTTTTTGTAGATATCATAAATATTATACCGATTTTTGAAAGTGCACCTGTTTCATGCTTAGATAATTTTAGTGCAAGGAACTTAATGACAATCTTCTTTTTAGAAAACTAGGGGCCAAGGCCCCCAGACTCCTAGGCCCCTAATAAGGCTCCCAGGGGGCTCCCAGGCCCCTAATAAGGGTTAAAAGTACATAAAAATTTAAACTTCACACTACAGTAGCCCCCTCCCCCTCATAACACGGAATATATTTTGTTATGGGAATCTGTGTTGTACGGGTCCTGAGCTATACTCGACCTGGAGTGCGGACTCCGCTTATAATCGCTGGAAAAATTATTTGCACTCCTCAGAAACACAATGATATTTAATGTTGTCACTCAAAAGTTATATTAATTAGGAGCTAAACATAATAAAATCAGAACATCAGTTTCAGCTGTATTTTTAATAATGTAAAACCTATAGGACAACTTGCGAATTTGCCACCCATGGCGATTTTTCATTATTTGGCGACTTGCGTACATGTAAAGTTAATAAAAGCTACGGAACAGATAGGATAGCTTGCCACCAATGGCGACTTTTCATTATTTGGCGATTGACACATGCTCACAACCTATAATTACTGTTCATTTAAAGTTACCGGAAAACCGTTATCCATATTTTCATTTACGTAATCGTTTGTAGATTGGCGTACTTAGCACCACCAATTATACCATCTCGTCGCGCTAGCAAAAATCCAAAGCGTACTATAACTGCTATAATGGCATAGTTAACGCCGCCAAATATTTCTACTGGTAGCAAATGATCCAGATGGACCGAACCGGCTTTAAAATAATCTGCATTTTAATTATTTTTCATTTTCAAGATATTAGTTATTCTGTTTTGGAAAAACGGATAATCGCTAATTCTAAACTCCTGTTGTCTAAGCGAACTTACTATTTGAAAATTGTCAACTTTGTGTAACACATTTTGAGTTACTTATTTCATATAGTTTTTATTTTGGCTTAAAATGGGTGTATTTCTACTTCATGTTTGACAATTTCACGTGATACTACATACTTGGAAACGCTTTGTTGCAAAGGAATGAATTATTTTATGCCAAATCTGGCAACCATTCTGTTTATTTTTGCAGTTTTTTATTAATATCTTCTAAAATAATTGGATTTTCGAATCTTAAGTCAGCTCATCAGGTTCCTCGGAATTTTTCGAATCTGTGGCACCTTAGTCGAAACTTAAATCCCCACGGTTTAGGAGGAGATAGGCCAACAAGCTTTGACAGCGCCAGCGGCCTTTTCTTTTTTTTAGAATAGAGAGATACCCAAATTAAATTTCATGCTGTTCTGGAAACTCTTGGAATCTTTTCGCAATCGAAAGATTTCGTTTTGTGTACACAGCTATTCTCAAGTCCATGCAAACGATTTATTTGTGAAAAAAAAAAAGATAATAAAGTGTGTAATCTGGAAAAGCTTTTTTAAACGAATTTGAATCCCAATTGTATGACGTCATATTCATTTGAAAAGGGTAATTTTGTCACGCAAATGATTTACTTTTTTGACTCTCGGAAATAAAATGGTGCTGAAAATAGCGAAAAATCGCTTAAAAAGGAGGGAACTGGTGGATTTTCAGATTTTTAAAGAAGCGCAGATTGTTTTCTATATTTTTATACATGATCGTGAAAATTGTCAAGCGGATCGTGCAAACGGTGAAGACGTTATTAGGCTTTTTGTGTTAACTTTGCAAATTTCATGCGATTCTAGATACTTGGAAACGCTTTGTTGCAAAGGAATGAATGATTTTATGCCAAATCTGGCAACCATTCGGTTTATTTTTTCAGTTTTTTTTATTAATATCTTCTAAAATAATTCGATTTTCGAAATTTAAGTCAACTTAGCAGGTTCCTCGGAATTTTTCGAATCTGTGGGCACCTTAGTCGAAACTCAAATCCCCACGGTTTAGGAGGAGATAGGTCCATAAGCTTTGACAGCGCCAGCGGCCTTTACTTTTTTTTAGAATAGAGAGAATCCCCAAATTGGACTGAATTTTTGAAGTGAATAGACGTAAAAATGGCGCAAATTTCTGCCCTTTTTTAGAAAGGCTTTATGTAATTTGAGTTTTCCCGATTCAAATAATTGTTCAAAGAACTGCAAGTTGAAACCAGAAATTGTGAAAATCCGTTCGCGAGCTTGATGTATTTATAACTGCGTCAAAATAAGTAAACCTTCGAAATCAAATAATGCTTTTAACATGGCTTAAAATCTTTTCAAGGAAATCTCGTTGACGAAGATGTCTTTTCGCCATTTCTCATCTGCAAGATTTACTCTGAAAATCTAATTACATATGCTTCTACGCAGGACCATTTTATAATCTGTGAGTTTGAGATTTTCCAATTGAGTTTTGATTTTTATAATATGTAGCGAATGCAACCCAGTGCCTTTGTGAAAATTGAAATCCGTTTTATTCTCGAGAGGAATTCCAGAAAAAATTGCATCTCCGTTTTATATCCCAACCAAAAATTAGAGTTAGAAAAATTAAAATTATTACACTAATTAATTACGGAGCAGCTAGGATATTTACGACTCATAGTGACTTCCCATTCTTAGCCGATTTATGAATATATCGATATCATATAATCGATAATCGTTTGCATTAAAGTTGTTATTAAAACAGTTGTTCATATATTGTTGTGATTGACACTACCATAAAGCAAATTTAACTCTTCATCTTGCCGAAGAGTGACAAACATCCAAGTTGTACCAAAATTAGAGTTATAACTAGGTAATCAGTAATAAGTAAGTATTCTTTTAATGAAAGGACAAAGGTTAATAGTGTCAATTAGCTTTAAGCATGGTAGCATTGTCATGAAGCGCTTGACAAGTCTGCATTCATCAACAACTGCAAATTTGTCAACTTTTTTCAGGCATTCTTTTAAATGTATTCTCTGTTTTGTTTTTAAAACTGGGAAGTTAAAAATTCGTATTGCATAATTCACTAATGGCTCGGTAATGATAACGGTAGGGGCCATATCCGTTATATTTGGTAAGAATGCGCTAAGTCATAACCTGTTATCCGATGGAAATTTTTAATACTTATAATTCACGCTTTAATTACGCGATTTACATGCAACAAAAGATAAACATTGATTATTTAATGCGTTGAATATTAATTGAAAATTGCAAGTTGAATGGTTCAGTGAAATAGAATCACGTAATGATACCTAAAGAATAGCAAAGAGATTCTTGGGATTTGGTGCACATTACAAAATAAGAGGCAACACTAAATTTAAATATTTAATATAATTCAAATTTTTGATAATCCTAAAACACTGCGAAAAAATACGTATTAAATATGCTTGCTATTTCACATATTATGCTCTCATTTGTATAATTACATTTATGAGATTGTTCGCTTTATGGGATTTAAATAATAATTAGTTGTTGTCTCTAACACAGATTTATAAATCTCAGCGCACTATAACATCATCGAATTATGTGAAATAGTAACACCAATCATTCTTTTGATCAATTTTTTAGGAAAGGATTGATCAGAAGATTTTAATTTATAATATGAAAGTTTTCTTGATTTCTTAAGATCTTCAAAATAAATAACTGTTTCTCAGGAAAGTAAGTAGCATAACGAAGCATAAAATTCATGAATTGGGAGTGCGGTTATATTATAAATCCGCTAATTAGTCGGCAATAAAGATGACTAAAATAAATAATAATGCTGCTAATGTATTTTGAAATCATTTTAAGGTATTTTTCACTGTTTCTGAAACAAAAAATGTCATTAATGCTTTATATAAAGTTCCGGAAGTCAGATGATAGTAGAAAAGTTAGACGCTGAATTCGGATAGGCGTTTGTGGCTCCGGCTCCCACGTGTACATATGGGTATTTGTAGTCGTAAGAAATCATCCAAAAGCAATAGGATTCGGTCTAATTTGTCCTTTCGTAGTACGATCTCCAAGTTCAATAAGCATGTTTTTGATTCTGTGTTGATTCTTTTGATCCTGGTTTGAGCTTAGAAACAGAACACAAATTATTTACCGTCATTTAGTTTCTTTTTTAATTTCAATCACTACTTTTCTCACCTCTCTTCTAATCTTCTTGTGTAATTCTAATGTAAAACTCATAGCATCACACTTTTTCAATTTCTTCCTCACTGCTACTTATGGATAGAAGGGTTTCTGTGCCAGTCAAAAAATATATGAACACGTTTTCTGATTCCTGGATTACCATAAAAAAAACTTTCAATGACCACATACGATATTCGAGGATTCATAAAAACATGCTGTTCCACTGACAATAATGCCAACATACATAATGAATTGGTTTAGAAAAACAGGTGTTTTCTTGCAGAGATGCAGATTCTAGGTCATCATATGACACAGACAGGCCCAGCCCATAAGCTACTACCCCAAGGCTTTTAACAATGAGTACTACTTTATTTAAATCATCAGTCAAAATGAAACTTCAGAGAGCTTCTTGAATGGATTTCTCTGATGCTCAATCCACAAATAAAAACCAGAATCTGTTCAAAATTAATTTTTCCTCACGAAAGAACATAAGGCCTTTTGAGAAGGGAAAGGCAGAAACAAGGTAAAAGTGTACAATCAAAAAGGTGTGGATTTTCGTTCTTAAAACCAAATAAGTTGAGAAAGTTCTGCAGGAAGACCAAGGAAAAGCAAAAGAGAATAAAAGATAGTTTCAGGAAGTATTGTCAAAGAGATTCCTACCGAAGGGACAAAATAAAATTAGGAGACTGAAAGAACAACGTCAAAGCACACAAAATTTAGATACGTTTAGAAAAGAAAGGGTTAAAAAAGACAACCTCTATCTTCGCTCCTAGAAATGATTTTAAAGATCTTTAAATGATTTCTGCCAGCGATTCAATGTAATGTACCCAATGCAAATAGAAGAAACATCAATCATGTATTACTGCGGACATGTACTTTAACGTCTATATTCATTATGATAGTGAAAACGATCTCAATGAAAACAGTAGTTAATGTTTTTGTTATCTTCTTTCTATTTGATTGAACAATGTCTTACTACTAAGAAAGTAATAGTATGCAATCAAGATATTACTGACTATAAAAATATATATTTGTAATTCCTAACTTTTTATAAAAAGTAAAAATAAATTTGTTCGGTCAAGTCTACTCGGGGGGCATCTGCGCACGGGGTGGGGTGCCTTTGTCGTGGTACTTTTTAAGGATTTCTAACGCGTATGTACTTTACATCTCGAGTAAACCGACCAAAACTTCAGACCCTTAGTTCGACAGCTGCACTTCATGGGAACGAATGCGGAATCTTCACACTTCATCCGTCTGCTATATTATCCACTCGGCCATGGTGGGGCCAAAAAAGTAGTATTTGACATTAATTTTGTGTACTTGCATCGCTTTCGATATCGGAATTTTTGATCAATTAATTGGGCTGACCTGTACCGACTTTCGCGGCAGATAGTCCCACTTGTATGATGCTTTTTTTTTGTATCAAAACTCTTACTTAATGTCTGCGCTAAAACAAAAAGTTTAAGTACATATTTCCCTTAAAAGAATCATAAAATATGGCCAAAAGTGTTCCGGTCTCACATATTATCTAAAATAATGTAGACAGTCAGTTTTCTAAGATTATATATTAAACTTTATATTAATAATTTGAAGGCCCTAGATTGTGGCCTATTGGGCCTCTGTTGCAATAAGGCCTTGAGATTAATCACTCTGCCATTTAATAATGGAAATGTAACCTGTAGTTATTTTCCTTCTGTTTTCGCTAGATACAAGTAACTTGAAAAGTGGAAAAAATAAGGTTCTTCTTTCAAAATACGTTCTGTTACTTTATAAATATTACCAGAGCGTGCCACTAGAAATATGAGATTATATATGCTGACTTCATGTAGGACCCTTAAGGGTTAAAAGGAAAATTTATATCTTGATTATTCCATTCTTGTTATTTCAAATATGATTTATCATTAGTTTATTAAGTTCATTTAAATGTACAAAAAAAATCAACGATTTGTTAAACATTTATTATTGTACTATTACGAAAACAATGGCATAAAATGCAAAACCGACGTCTGTGATTAGAAAATTATACTTTCAGCCTCTCGTAGCTTTGATTGCCTATTTTAGAAGGCATTCCAAACGAACCGATATTGCTTACGAATCAGTTCCGTACATTCTAACTGTATTTTATCAGCCATTCGTATCTAGTGCCTTATGATTAGTTTACTCGAATTTTAGCATTTGCTCTTCTGAATGTATAAACACACCTAGAGTAAATCAATTTTCTCACAGTTACTTTACATAAAATATATAAGATGTCCTCAAAATACGGATAAGGACTAAATGACACAAGCACTACTTTTCTTTTTGAATAATCTTCTTATTGAAAATTAGAAGATTTCTTATTATAATCTTTTTGAATAATATAGAAAGTGTTATTAATTGTCCACACAATCAATCATTGAAATTTATTTTAATAATCAAATATATATTAATGATTATTAATCTATCTTTTCTGTATTCCCTTTCTATATGTTTTGATCTTGATTGTATACAGCCGATATTCATGCTTTCTAAAATAGACAATCAAAGCTACGAAAGGCTGAAAGTATAATTTCCTAATCACAGACGTCGGTTTTGCATTTTATGCCATTGTTTTTGTAATAGTATAATAATGAATGTTTAACAAATCGTTGATTTTTTTTTGTACATTTAAATGAACTTAATAAACTAATGATAAATCATATTTGAAACATCAAGAATGGAATAATCAAGATATAAATTTTCCTTTTACAAAAGACCTGAACTCCCAGCATTCAGTGACATCATGAATTTCATTTTTAATCAATAACAGTAAAATAAAATAATAACAATAATAAAGAAAAGTTATCTTAGTTTGAAAGAAACTGTAATACGTATTTATCAAACCACCAGAAAATTTATGTGTTTATTTGAAAAAAAACTCACTAAAATTTGCGTGAGCAATAACGTTCTTATGATGATAAACAACTGTGTTTCTTATCTAGTAGGTAGCTCCAATACAAGATGCTTCTTACCCAAACGAGGTTTTTCTGCAGTAAAGTGAGCCAAAACAGATCAACCCATGCATATGACAAGTGGCGCTAGATGCCAACATGGTAACACTTTCTCAGTGACTAAAATATCGTGCATCGGAACATAAAAGTTTAAACATTATGAAAGTATAACTAATGTGAACCTTGAGATTAAAGATGTTTCAAAATATACTGCCTTATAACCGCAATAGTCGACTGCTGCTTTTGGCAAAATAAGCGCTCTAATTTTTAAGAACAAGCGATAGAATTCTCATAGTTAGAACGAATGTCTGGCACTCACCGAAATCCAACTTTACCGTCAATGGGAAGAGCATTGCATGTGAAATGCTCTTCCCGTTACACATGCAATGTGGTGAATTAGCATGTTCCATAGAATCTCTCATTAACATGTCTCTTATCGTGAGCTTTCTCGCGTCAGTAGGACAGTAGAAGATCCTTACTTCGGCTGTCATTCTGTTATTTGCTGGCAAAATGTGTAAGCACCATATCCATAGGCAATTACATATGTGACGCATGATCAACGATATTTCAGTTGGAAATTTCTAAATAGTTCATGTAATGAAGCCCTGATTTGGGGGCTTTCACGTATCCACGGTACAAAAGCAATTCTTAAGTGTCCATAATATTGATGCGGATAAAGAAGAGGAAGATGCCGTAATGCCCTAGCTAATCTCAAAAGCGGGCAGCTACGATTCTAAAATACAAAACTTAGAATGTCGATATGCTGAATGCTTTCATGTCGAGAGTTATTACATCAAGAACTAGTTCAACGTTTTTAAATTATTATTAAATATTTATTCCAAAATGAAAATATTGAATAGTGACGCCTAAGATGTAAAATCACATCCGTAGTATCAATCCTCTGGAGCAGGAACTCTTAAACTGCTGATCGAGATTCACCAGTAAGTCTTGAACCAATTCTCGATGAGATGCGATCACGACAAGACCTTAAATGTATATCTAGATGCACCTTTCCACAATTTGCCAAATGTTTCTAGAAAGTGGTTAACATATTCAGTTTCTAAAATGTGTATTGCAATATTCAAAAGTTTGGAAACCATTAGAGCAGCACCAAATCCAACTCATCTTAAGCTGCGGAGCATTTCAGAACTTCAGCTTTACACATGGACCGCTTTTAAAAGGTTTATTGCGGGGCATTAAAAAAGTTAAACAATCAGAAAATACGGAGAAAAACTTAACTTTATGTAAAAAATGTGTATTGATAAAATTAAACATTCATAGCTAATTTCTATAAAAATAGAAAGTTATATAACATAGTAAACACAAAATTAAAACTCAATTGTGCAAGTATCCGTGAAACTGTCATACGTTCGATTCCTGCTTTTCCGTGTTTAAAATGATTTATTAGTGTTCCTATAGCATTTTCTTTTTTCATTTGACTTGCTTCACTTTCATTTAGAGCTCGTTCGCGGACTGCCACTTGCGAACTACTTCTCCATTACTAAGTATTCAATTTCAAATTGGGAAGTTACATTTTGGTAAAATGAATATTGACTGTTTCCTAAATAATTTGGTTACTAGGAGTCAATTTTTATAATCCCATGGATTGAATATGTAATCATATCTCTAAAGACCTAACTAGTTGGCTGCTAATATCACTCCATAGAAATGGACTATTCGGTCTTTTTGTAAATTTAGATTGTATCCGCATTTGTCTTTTTATTTTTTAACACAGTCACCGTGATTTTACTTTCTAAACACTCCTCTCTCTCTCTCTCTTAGGTATTTGCGTAATGAATCCATTGATGGCAGAACAATTCTGAGCAACAAGAATTTTATGAATATTTTACGATGCGACACATTAAAAAAATGATTCATTATGGAATTATAAACAAAATGAAATTATGTTGCTTTACACAATCGCATAATTTTATCTTAAACAAATTCCTTGTTGCTTTTCCGTTTTCAAAGTTATTGATTTTTAATACCAACGGAGAGAAAATCGTGTTAACCTTTACATAGTCGCTCTAATTTAATCAAAACTCCAGAGATTTTCGCTTAACAAGATTTAAAATTATTCAGATAAATATATTTTAAAAGTTAAACTGTCCATAAAATTTTCAGGCGAAGGGCCAAGAACTAAAATCTTATGTAGCACGTAAATAATTTAAAGCCTGATTTGTGATTTGAGGAGCTTGTATACATATATAGTTTCTCTTTTTTTCTGTCACGAGTGAGATTTTAGCTTTCCTATATATTTTATTTTTCCTTTATAAGGCTCTGAGTATTTTAAAACGATGTTTAAAGATTAAATTTTCGGTAATCTGTTGATACTATGTTTCATTTTTACTTTCCGAACATGTACCATGTAAGGAAAGTATTGTAATCATGAAAAAATTCGACATCGAGATTTTGGTGTATTTACACCTTTTGAGGTCTTCTGAATTCATTTATGCTATTTTTACGAGATGTATGTATGTATGTGTGTGTGCTTGTGTGTATGTGTATATGTGTGGGTGTATGTGAGTGAACATGATAGATCCTAAACGGGGCATTCGATTGAGCTCAAATTGGGTAAATATGTTATAAACCACCATCACGAGACCTGTATTAATTATGGTGTGTATAGGACTTCCATTACCATTCTTTGGTGTGTATAGGACTAGTTTTTCTACAGGGCTACGATAAAGATTTCTTTTACATTATGGCCTATGGGGGGAAATTCTTGAAAGAGTGCTAGCATTTAAACGATACATTTGATTGATATCAAATTGGGTATATATGTTATAAACCGCCATCCTAAGACCGGTATTGATTTTGATGTGCATAAGACCTATAGTTTTTCTACAGGGCTACGACAAAGATTTCTTTTACATTATGGACTATGGGGGAAATTCTTGAAAGTGCGCTAGCGTTTAAACGGTACATTCGATTGAGCTCAAATTGGGTATATATGTTATAAACCACCATCATAACACCGGTATTAATTTTGGTGTGTATAGAGCTTATAGTTTTCTTACAGGGCTACGGCAAAGATTTCTTTTATATTACGGCATATGGGGAGGAATTCTTGAAAATGCGCAAGCGTTTAAACGGCGCATGCGATTGAGCTTCAATTTAGTATATATGTCTGAATTATTCATCGATTAAAATTTATTTAAATGCTTGGTAATGATCTTAATCGTAAGTGTTCGGAAAGTCGAGTGGAGTCACTCCAGATTTTTTACTTTAAAATCAATTATACAGTACCCCAGCGCTATTAGCCCGTTGTGAGGATAAATAACACAGACTGTAACGCCCGCGACCGAACACATACTGGTTATCGTACTATACGAGGTATCCCCAAAATAATAACGCTTTATTATTTTTTTTCCGTAAGAGATGAATGGTCAATGCCAATTGAAAAAATTTCCAAAACTAGCCGCCAAGGCGGGCAGCTTCGCCGCTCCATACCTTACTGTTCTTTATACTCAGTGCAGTGTTGACTCAATTTCTGGACTCATTTCAATGAAAATAAGGTTTTTTCTGTTTTAACAGTATTTGTCGCAAAATTTATTTAGGGTAGGGTTGCTAAACATTGTGGGTGCCATCATAAAAGCCTATGTTGAAACAGCAAAAGGCTAAAATGTGTTTTAGCCCAATGCATGGTGACATTTTTTAGATGGGCGATGAATGCTCCAAGTATTATAAATTCGAGCTGTATTTTCAAGCTGTGAAAAAGTCCGAAAGATCTTGCATTTTTGTGCATCCATTTTTTGTTACTTTGTAATCTAGCTATTGCGTGACGTATGCTTGTTCCATTGGACGTCAGTGAACTGTTAATTTGGATTTTCGCACACGCATGATTGTTATTGCACTGATATTTACATCTAGCTCTTGCCGTTCGCAGCGTGGTAATAGCGTTGATTTGGTATCGCTTACGTTAGCGTATTATATAAGTTGATAATCTGAGAAAAAAGACTATTAAGAAAAAAAATCCTCTTGTTCATTTTCAGAGTGACAAATTTTGAATTTGTAGACGACCCCCCGCACAAAAAATTTCTCAGTTAGTAAATTGTGCCCCGTTCGCCTAATGAACTGATGCTCAAAATTTCTACTTTTCACCATAAAACACCTCGGAGGGATCTTTAAGTAAAGATGATCAGTTGCTATGCATGAATTGAATGTAAATGTTTATTGCGGGACAGAAAAAATATTTTCTTTCTCAATTTCTATATGACCCCTGAAACGTGATTATCCGACGTGATTTCTTCACTGCCATTGAAAAGTGGTTTAGTCAGCATATAGGGTAGTTCCGGACTTTTTCCGCACTTCATTTGAATTTTTGTAGAAAAAATCCCAGGGTGCACATATAATAAATCATGCTGTGCTACTTAAATATAGAACATGTGTACTGCGATATAGAACATGCACATGTAGACTATAGAACATGTAAAGACAACACTATAGAATACAGAACATGTGTACTGCAATAAAAAAAATCTTTAAAAAAATTAATATTAAAAAAAAAAATTCTAAAACGTTGTATTGCGGGTGAGACGCCGCTCTTGTGCGGCGGTTATGCCGCGCCTGCCAAAAGAAAAGAATGAAATAAGTAATAAAAAGTACTCGAAAAAAATATTCATGTTGTGGTTGGAAGGCCAATTATCTACACAAGGGATCTAGACCTGTGGGTGGGATGCCCTCCGTGGAGGTCCTTCTAAGGGGTCCAAACCCGTATTTACGCTAAGTTTCGGAGAAAACCACGGAAAACTCCGCACTTATCTAAAAATAAGGATTGCAGAATTACATGTAAAACATTAGAAAGGATTCAAGCTACACACTGGTTAAGGAAATCTCATTGCACACCAATACTCTTCGTATGACTGCTATCTATCGATAATTAAAAAAAAAAAAACGGGGGGGGGTGCGGTCTGTGCCGGATGCGACGACTCTCCCTGAACTACCCTGTTTATCTTCCTATTTCTAACATCTTTTAGAATATAATTTTTATATCACCTCATTAGATTATGTGATTTTTTTTTTGACGTGAGTCGTATATACAGTGAAACTTCTCCGAGCGGACACCACTGTATAGCGGCCACCCGATCCAAAACCCTCTTCTTAAAAAAAACAAAAAAATAATAAAAAAAAAAACCCGGGGGGGGGCCCCCCCCCCCCCCCCCCCAACTGGAAAAGGCGTTGGGGGGGAAATTTTGAATCGGCCCAAAAAATTTCTCCCATTTTTTTTTTTCGGGGGGGGGGGGGGGGGGGGGGGGGGCCGGAAGGGGAAAAAAAAAAAAAAAAAAAACCTTAACCTTTTTTCACTTTTCCATGGGCTATTTTAACTTTTAAAAATTGAAAGGGGCGGGACAAAAGGAACAAAAAAAAAGGGGGGGGGCTTCCAAAAAAGGGGTTTTTTTAGGTAGTCCAGGGAGGGGGGGGGGGGGGGAAAAGGGGGTTTAGGGGGGGCCCTAATTTTTTTTTTTTTAAAAAAATTTTTCCCTTTTTAAAATTTCAAAAAAAAAATGTTTTAAATAATAAATAAAAAATTTAAACTTTTTTTTTGGGGGGTTTTTTTTGGGTTTTTTTTTTATTAAATATGGGCGGGGGGGGGGGGGGGGGGGAAAAACTAAAAACAATAAAAAAAAAAAAAAAAAACAAGGGGTATTTGGGTTTTTTCGTGTTTATAAGAAAAAAATTTTTTTTTTAACCAGGGGGATTGAAAAAAATAAAAATTTTTTTTTTTTGGGTTTTTTTTTTTATTTGCGGTTTTTTTTTTTTTTTCAGGGGTTTGAAAACCCCCCCCCGCCTTTAAAATTTTTTTTCCCAGTTTTTCCCTGGATTTTTGGGGGAGGGGGGGGGGGGGGGGAATTTTTCCCCCCGGGAATTATAAATTATTTTTTTTTTTGTTTTTTATAACATTTGGGGGGGGGCCGGAGGGGGGGGGCCCAAAGGCTAAAAAAATAAAAAATAAAAACTTTTTTCAAATTTTTTAAAGGTGGGGGGGGGGGGGGGGGGGGGGGGAGGGGGGGGGGGGGGAACCGGGGAATTTTTTTTTTGGAAAAAAAAACCGGATTTATTTTGGAAAAAAAAAAAATTTTTTATTCAAAAATCTGGGGGGAAAAAAAATTTTTTTCGAAATAAACAAAGGCCGGGGTTTGTTTTTTTAAAAAAAACGGGGAAAATTTCGGGGGTTAAAGGGGGGGGGGGGGGAAAAGGGAAAAAATTCCTGGGTGTTTTTTTTTTTTTAAGGTATAAAAAAACCGGAAAAAAAACTTGAAAAAAAAAAAAAAAAAACCAAAAAAAAAAAAAAATAAAAAAATATGGCTTGGTTTTTCAGGGGGAGGGGAAAAAAAAAAAACTTTAAAAAAAAAAAAAAACAACAAAAAAAAAAAAACCCTTTAAAAAAAATAAACAAAAAAAAAAAAAAAACCAATTTTACAACCCCCAAAAAAAAATAAAAACAATTGTTTTTATTTTCCCCCCCTTTTTTTTTTTTCCCCAAAAAAAAAAATTGTAATTTTTTATAAAAAAAAAAAAAAAAAAAAAGTTGTATTTTAAGTTTTTATTAAAAAAAAAAAAGTTTAAAACTTAATTTTTGTTTTTTTTTCCCTTTTCTTTAGAATTTTTATTAAAAACAAAAAGTTTTTTTTTTTAAAAAAAATTCCCTTTTCAAAAAAATTTTTAAAAAAAAAAAACCCCCAGGGGGTATTATTTATGGGGGGGGGGGCGTTTGGGTTTTTTCCCCCCAAAGGAACATTTTTGGTTTTTTTTTTTTTTAATTTTTTTTTAACGGTTATTTTTAAAACAAAAGGGCCCCCAAAAAAAAAAATTTATTTTTTTTTTCCCTTTTTTTATTAAGTCCCTACCCCCCCCTGGGGGGGGGGGGGGGAAAAAAAAAAAAAACAAAAATTTAAAAAAAAAAAAAAATAAAAAAAACCCCTCAGAAAAAAGGCCGGGGGGCCACCCCCCCCACCCCCACTTGGGGAGCGGCTTCCTAACAAAAAAATAAAAAAAGGCTATAAAAAAAAAAAAAAATTACTCTTCCCCCCGGCCGGGGTGTTTTTTTACCGGTGGGGGGGTTGGGGGGGGGGGGGGGGCCCGCTCAAGGAGGGAGGGTTTTTCCCCCCCAACTGGGGTATAAAATTATAATTTTTTTTTTTTTTTAAAAATTTTTTTTGGGGGCCACTTTTTTTTAAAAAAAATCCCCCAACAAAAACAAACCGGGGGAGATTTTGGAGGGAGGGGGGGGGGGGGGGGGGTTTTTTATTTTTTTTTTTTCTTAAAAAAAAAAAAAAAACAAAAACGTTTTTTAAAATTTTTTTATTCTTTTTCTTATTTTTTAGTTATCTGCCCCTTATGCTGTTGGTTTTTAAAAAAGGTTAAAGGAAACAAAAAACCCCCATTTTTTCTTTTTAATTTTTTTTTGGGGGGTTTTTTGTTTCCATAAAATTTTTGGGGGGGGGGAAAAAAAATTTTTTATTATTTTTTTTTTTTTTTGCGTTCGGAAAAAAAAAAAATAAAAAAAACTTTTCCCCTTGCAATATTTGCCCCAAAACATGAAATTTTTTTTTTTTTTTTGGGATTTTTTTTTGCTTTACCTATTTGGGGGACACCAATTTTTTCGGGGGGTGGGGGGGGGTACCGGGGGTTCTTTTTTTTCCCCCAGGGGGGGCTAGGTTTTTTCAAAAAAATTAAAGGCGGGGGGGGGAGGGGAAAACAAAAAAACATATATTTCAATATAAGTTTGGGGGGAAATTTTATTTTTTAAAAACAAAAAACCAAAATAAAAATATCCGGTTAAATTTTTTAAATTTTAAAAAATTTTTTTTTTTTCCCCCCCCCCAAAAAGGGGGGATTTTGTTTTTTTTTTTTTTTTTAACGGGGGTATTTATTGGGGGGGGTGGGGGGGGGGGGATAAATTTTTTTTTTAGTATTTTTACCCCCCCCCCAAAGGGCTGGGGTTTTTAATTTTCTAAAAAAAAAAAAAAAAAAAAAAAAAAACCTTTTAGTTCGGTTTTACCTTTTTAAGGGGGGGGGGGGGAGGGGGGGGGGGGGGGGGGGGGGGGGGGGGGGGGGGGGGGGGGGGAAAAAAACCCTATTTTTTCCACCAAAAAACCCCATTTTTTTTCGGGGGTTTTTTTAAAAAAACAAAAAAAAAAAAAAACCCCCGGGGGGGCCGGGGGGGGCCCCCCCATTTTTTTTATTTTTTTCCAATTTTTTTTTATTTTTTTTTTTTTTCCCCCCTTAAAAAAAAAAAATCTTTTTTTTTGGAGAGGTTTTAAAAAAAAAAAACATTTGTTTTTAAATTAACCCAAGGGCACTTTTTTCCTATTTTTTTTTTTTTTTTTTTATCCCAAAAAAAAAATAAACCGGGTTAAATTTTTTTTTTTTTTTCAAAAAATTTTTTTCTTAAAAGTTATTTAAAATTTTTTAAAACCAAAAAAAAAAAAAAAAAAATCTTAAAAAAAAACTGTTTTATTATTTTTTTTTAATTAGGGGTATTTTTTGAAAATAAGCCAAAAAAGGTTTTTATTTTTTCCGGGGAAACAAAAACTATGGATTTTTTGGCCCCCTTTCCATTTTTAAATAAGGTGGGGGAAGGGGGAAAAGGGGGGAAGTTTTCCAAATCTTGGCCCCCCAAAAAGGAAAAAAAAAAAAAAAAAAAGAAAAAAAAAAAAAAAAAAAAAAAAAAAAATTTTTTTACCAGGGGGAATATTTTTTTCAACTTATTTTATTTTGGGAAAGTGTTTTCTTCCCCCCCAAATTAATTAAGTTTGAAATCAGGATTTTTTAAAATTTTTTCTTTAAAAATTAATTTGTTTTTTAAACCCAAACTAAAAAAAAAAAAAAAAATGGTTTTTCAAGGATTTGGTTTTTTATTTTTATTTGTCCCGGGGGGGGAAAGGAAAATTTTTTTTCTTATTCGGTTTTTGGGTTTGGGGGGGATTTTTTTTTTAACAAGGGGGGGCCAAAAAAAAATTTTTATTTTCTTTTTTTACCAACCGAGGGGGTTAAAAAAAAAAATTCTTAGGGGGTGGAGGGGGCCCCTTTTTTGGGTTTTGGGGGGGGTTAGGGGGGGGGGTAGGGGGGCCCCTCCGTTTGCGGGGAGGGGTTTCCTTTTTTTTTTTTAAAAGGGGGGGTTCCCCTAAAAAAAATAAAAAAACCCCGTAAAAATTTTTTTTACCCCCCGCTTTAAGGGTTTTTTTTTTAACCCGGCTTTGGTTTTATTTTTTTTTTTTTAAAAATTTTTTTTTTCCGGGGAGAAAAAAAAAAACCCCAACGGGGAAAAAAGAACAAAAAAAAAAAAAAAAATAACCTTTTTTCCCCCGGGAAAAAAAAACAACGGGTTTTTTTAAGGGTTTTTCCGGGGGGGGGGGGCGGGAAAATTTGGGGGGGGCGGGGGGGGGGGGAGAAAAAAAAAACCCTTGGGGTTATTGGAAAAAAAAAAAAAAAAAAAAATATCCCAGGGTTTTAAAAACCCCCTTTTTCCCCGGTTTCTGGGGGCCCCCCCCACGTTTATTTAAAAGTTTGGGGGCCCCCCCGGCCCCCAAAAAAAAAATTTTTTGCCACATTTTTTGTGGGCCCCCCACTTTTTTGTGGGGGGGGGGGCCACAAAAAGGGGGAAAGGGAAGTTTTTCTTAAATTCATTCTAAAAAAGTTTTTTTTTTTTAAAAAAAAAATTTATTTTTAACCCTTTTTTAAATTATTTTTTTAACAATTTTTTTGTGGGGGAAGGTTTATAAATTTTTTTTTACTTGAATTTTGGGGTCATTTTTTTTTTTTAAAAAAAAAAAAAAAAAAGGGGGAGGGGGGGAAGGGGAAAAAAAAAAAAAAAAAAAAAATAAAAAATTTTTTCACTATTTTGAAGGGGAAATTTTTTTTTTTTTTTTTTTTTTTTTTCAAGTTTGGGAAAATTTTTATTTTAAAAAAAACTTTGAAATTTTCTTTCTTTCCAAAAATTAAAAAAGAAAAAAAAAACGGGGGGGTGGGGGGGAAAAAAAAAAAAAAAAAAAAAAAAAAAAAATAAAAAAAAAAAACAAAAACCCAAACGTTAAAAAAAAAAAAAAAAAAAAAAAAAAAAAAAAAAAAAAAAAAAAAAAAAAAAAAATTAAAATTATTTAAAAAAACAAAAAAAAAAAAAAATATTAAAAAAAAAAAAATTATTTTTTAAAAAACCTTTCGGTTTCAAAAAAAGGGGAAAATTTTTTTATTAAAAAATTTTTTTTTTTCGGGGGAAAAAAAAAAAGGGGGGGCAAAAAAAGGGTTTTTTAAAAAATAAAAAAAAAAATTAAAACTTTTTTTCCTTTTTTTTTTTTTTCTTTTTTTTTTTAAAAAAACTTTTTTTTTTTTTTTTTTTTTTTTTTTGGCCCCCCCATTATGGAAAAGGAAAGGGGAAAGTTTTTTTTTTACTTAAAAAAAAAATTGGGGGGGGGTTAAAAAAAAAAAAAAAAAAAAAAAAAAAAAAACAAAAAAAAAAAAAAAAAAAAAACTTTTTAATAGGGGGGGGGGTTAATTTAAAAAAAAAAAAAAAGTAAAAAATAAAAATTTTTTTTTTTTTTCAAATTTTTTAAAAAATATTTAACTGGGGGGGCATTTTTTTTGTTCATTAAAAGACAAAAGTAAAAAATTTTTTTTTGGGGCAAAAAAAAAAAAAAAAAAAAAAAAAAAAGGGTTTTAAAAAAAAAAAAAAACCCAACATTTTTCAAGGTAGTTTAAAAAAAAAAAATTAATGGGGGAAAAAATGTGGGGGGCCGATGGCAAAATGGAAAAAAAATTTTTCCACTACCAAGGGGCCCCCCAAAAAAAAAAAATTTTTTTGGGGGGGGGGCCAATTTTTAAAAAAAAAAAATAAAAAAAAAAACCCTTTAACCCCTTTATTTTCACCCCTCCCCAAAAGGGGTAATTTGGTATGAATTTAAAAAAAAACAAAAAAATGGTTTTTTTCCAAAAAGGGGGGGGTAATTTTTTCAAAAAAAAAAAAAAACCCAAAAAATAAAAAAAAAAAAAATAAAAAAAAAAAAAAAAACCCCAGTTTTTTTGTTCTCCCTTTCCCGCCATTTTTTCCTTTTTTTTTTTTTTTTTTATTTTGTGCTTCGGTTTGGGGTGGGGCAAACATTTTTTCAAAAAAAAAAAGATTTTTTTTTTTTTTTTTCCCCAATTTTTTTCCCAAAAAAAAAAAAAAACCCCCTTTTTTCCCCGTCCTTTTTCCCACCAACCCCCCCTCCCCCAAAAAAAAAAAAAAACTAAAAAAAAACAAAAAACTGGGGTTTTTTTTCCCCGGGGAACCCATATTCAAGGCTAAAAAAAAAAAAAAAAAAACAAAAAAGGGATTTTTTTAAAAAAAAAAAAAAAAAAAAAAAAAAAAAAATTCTTTAGGGGGGGGGGGGGGGGGGGCGGGGTTTTTTTTGGGGGGGGGGGGGACCCAAATTTTTTTTTTTTTCTTAAGTTTTATGGGGGGAGGGGGTAGGGGGGGGGGGGAAAAAAAAAAAAAAAACAAAACCCCCCAAAATTTTCCCTCTAGTTTAAAAACAAAAAAGGGGGGTTTTCTTTTTTTTTTGGGGGGGGGCTTTTTTTTTACCCAAAAAAAAAGGGGGGCCCAGGGAACAAAAAAAAAACTTTTTAAAAAAAAAAATTCCCCCAAAATTTTTCTTTAACCCACCCCCCCCACCCCCTCCCCCCAAAGTGGAGGGTGGGTTAAAGTCCTTCTTATTTTTTTTTCGGGATTTTATTTTTTTCCTTTTTTGGGGGGGGGGAAATTTTTCCGGGTGTACGGGGGGGGGGGGAAAAAAAAAAAAAAAGGGGCACTCTTTTTTTTTTTTTTATATTTTTTTTTTATTTTTCCTTTTTCCCTTTTTTTTTTTTTTTAAAAACAGATTGTTTAAGTTTTTTTTTTTTGGGAATTTTTTTTTTTATTTTCCGGGGCCCAATTTTTCCCGTTGGGGGCATTTTTTTCCCCCTTTTGCCGGGGGGGGGAAAAAAAAAAAAAAAAACAAAAAAAAACGGGGTTTTTTTTTCAAAACTTCGAATTTTTTTTTTTGGCCAAATTTTTTTTGGGGGGGGGGGGGGGAAAAAAAAAAAAAGGGTTAATTGATTTTTATTTTTTTTAATAAAGGGTAAAAAAAGGGGGGGGGGGGGGGGGGGGGGGGGGGGGGGGGGGGGACAGGATTGGGGGGGGGGATGATAGGGAGTTTGGGGGGGAATTTTTTTTGTTACTCGATGGGGGGACGGGGTTTTTTTTTTTTTTTTTAGGGGGGGAAACGTTGGGGGGGTTGCAAATAAATGTCGAAAAACAAAAAAAAATTGGGCAAAAAAAAAACCCCTTTCCTGGTTTTAAAAAGGGGGGGGGGGGGGTGGGGAACCGTTTTTTGCCAAAAAAAAAAAAAAAAAAAAAAAAGGGGGGGGGGGAGGGGGGGGGGGGGGGTGGAGGCCCCCCCCCCCCCCCCCCCCCCCCCCCCCCCCCCCCCCCCCCCCTAGGGGGGGGGAAAAATTTTTTCGGGGGGGGGGTTGCCCCCCCCCCAAAAAAATTTTTTTTTTTTTGGGGGTCCATTTAAAAAAAAAAAAAAAATACCCAGAAATATATTGGGGAGGGGGGGAACTTTTGTGGGGGGCTTTTGTTAAAATCTTGTGATTTTTTTTTCAGATTGGGGGGGGGGAAAAAAACCATGGGGGGGAATATTAAAAAAAAATTTTTTAACAAAATGAAAAAAAATAAAAAAAAAAAAAAAAAAATTTTTTTCCCCCCCGGGCTTTTTTTTTATCTCCCAAAAAAAAAAAAAAATGTAGGGTTTTGGGTTTTTTTTTTTTTGCGCCTTGGGCGGGGTTTGAAAAAAAAACAAAAAAAAAAAACTTTTGGGGGGAAGGGGGTTTTTCCATTTTTGGGGGGGGATGGGGGGGGGGGGGGAAAAGGGGCCAAATTTTTTTTTTTTTTTTAAAGGGGGAATTACTCCAAAAAAAAGGGGGAAAAATTACTTAATTTTTTTCCTTTGTAATTAAGGTTAAAAAAAAAAAAAAAACACTGGAAAAAAGGGAAAATTTTTCCCCCCAAAATTTTGGGGAATTAAACAAATTAAATCCCAAATTAAGTTGCCCCCCAAACAGGGGGGGAAAAAAACAAAAAAAAAAAAAAAAAATTTTTTTTACTAAAATTTCAAAATTTAAAAAAAAAAAAGGGGGGGGGGGGGGGCAAACCCCCCCGGGCCCATTGGGGGGGGGTGGGGGGGGTGGGGTTTTTCCACGTTATATTTCCAAATCCTTTATTTTTAATGGGGGGGGGGGAAAAAAAAAAAAAAAAAAAAAAAATTGTTTTTTTTAACAACAATTAAAAAAAAAAATTTTTTTTTCCAAAAAAAAAATTAAAAAAAAAAAAAGTGGCCCAGGTGTGGTTCTGGGGTTTTTAAAATTTTTTACCCAGGGGGGGGGGAAAAAGTTAAAAGGTTTTTACTTATGCGTTTTTTTTTAGGGGGGGGAAAAAAAATTTTTTTTTTAAAAAGGGGGGGAAAAAAAAAAAAAAAAAAAGGTGCCTTTTACTTTAAAAAAAAAGGGGGGGGGGGGGGGGGGGGGGGGGGGAAAAAAAAACCCCCCCTTTTTAAAAAGAAAGGGAGGGGCCGGGATTAAAATTTTTAAGGGGGGGAGGTGGTGGAATTTTTGGGGGGGGTGGGGGGGGGGTGGGGGGGGGGGGGGGGGGGGGGGGGGGGGGGGGGGGGGGGGGGGGAAAAAAAAAACAAAGGCCAATACCCCCCCCCAATTTTTTTTTACATCTTGTTTTTTAAAACTTTGGGGAAAAAAAAAAAAAAAAAAAAAAAAAAGGAAATTTTTTGGTTTTCCCTTTTTTTAAAAAAAAAAAACAAAAAAAAGCTGGGGGGGGGGGGGGGGGGGGGAAAAAAAAAAAAAAAAAAAAAAAAAAAAAAAAAAAAAAAAAAAAAAAAAAATAAAAAAAAAAAAAAAAAACAAAAAAAAATTAAATTTTTACCTTTTTTTTTATTTTTTTTTTTCCAAAAACGGGGATTTTTTCCCAAAACTTACCCCAAAAAAAAAAAAAAAAAAAAAAAAAAAATTTTTATTATATTTTAAAAAAAAATAAGGGGGGGGAGGGGGCCAGGGGGGGGGGGGGGGGGAAAAAAAAAAAAAATAAGGGAGAAAAAAAAAAAAAAAAAAACAAAAAAATTAAAAAAAAAAAAAAAACCAAATAAATTTTTCAGGGGGGGGGAGAAAAAAAAAAAAATTTTTTTTTCGGGGCCAATTTAATTTTTCCGGGGGGGGGGAAAAAAAAAAAAAAAAAAAAAAAGGGGTTTTTTTGTAGTTTTTAGGGGGACCCGAAATTTTTTTTTTTTTTTTTTTTTTTTTTTTTTTTTTTTTATTTTTTTTTTTTACGGGATTTTTTGTGGGCCCCCAGGTTTTTGGTTTTTTAAAAAAAAAAAATTGGGGGGGGGGGATAAAACAAAAAAAAATAATTTATTTTTTTTTCCCTTCAAAAAAACCTTTAGATTTTTTTTTTTTAAAAAAAAAAAAAAAAAGGGGTGGAATAAATTTTTTTTTTTTGGGATTTTTTTTCAAAGTGGGGGGGGGGGGGGGGTGGGGGGGTGGGGGGGGGGGGGGGGGGGGGGGGGGGGGGGGAAAAAAAAAACCCCCCAAATTAAAAGGGGGGTTTTTTTGGGATGTGGGTTTTTAAAAATTGGTTTTTTTTTTTTTTTTTAGGTTGGTTTGGATGGGGGAAAAATTTAAACCAGGGTTTTCTTTTTTGGGGGGGGATAAAAAAAATTTTTATTATTTCGGAAAATAAAAAAATTTTTTTCTAAATTTGTTTTAAATTTTTTTTTTTTCAAAAGGGAACATAAAAAAAACAATTTTTCCAAAAAAAAAAATTTTTTTATTTAAAAAAAAAAAAAAAAAAAAATATTTTGGTTTTTCCCATGCCTTTTTTTGTTAATTTCAATATTTTTTTTTATTTTTAACTTATTTTTGTTTTTAAAAAAAAATAACAACCCCCCCCAGGGGGGTATTATTGTATTTAAAAATTTCAAAATAAAAAAACCCCAAATTTTGGGGGGGTTTTTTGGTTTTTTTTTTTTTTTTTTCCCGGGGGGGGGGTGGGACCCCGGGGGGGGCCCCCGGCCCCAAGGGGTTTCCCCGGGTGGGGGGGTGGGGGGGGGGGGGGGGAACCCCCATGGGTTTTTTTTTTTTTACTTTTTGGCCCCCGGTCCCTTCCCCCACCTATTTTTCTGGGGGGGAGGAGGGGGGGGGGGGGGGGGGGAAGTTTTGGGGGATTGGCACGGGGGGTGGGTTCGTTTTTTTAAAAATTTTTTAAAAACCATTTTCTTGGTGTTTTTTTTCCAAAAAATATTACATTTTTTTTTTCAAAAATTTATACAAAATTTTTTTTTTTTTTCCCAAAAAGTTACCTCAAAAGGGAAAAAAAACCAAGGGGGGGGGGGGGGGGATAAAAAAAAACCCCGGTTTTTAAAAGTTTTTTTTTCAACCAACTTTGGGGGCCTATTTTTTAAAAAACTTTTTCAAGGGGGGGAATTTGGCGGGCCCCCCCCCCCAAAAAAAAATAAAACTGGTTAAAAAGGGGGGGGGGGGGGGGGGGGAAAAAAAAAAAAAAAGGAAAAAAAAAAACAAAAAAAAAAAAATAAAACCCCCCGTAGAAATTCTTTGGGGGTGTTATGGCAAGGGGGGCCCCCCCCCCCCCCCCCCCGGTGGGGAAGGGTTTAAAAAAATAATTTTTTGAAAAATTTCCCCCAGTCAGCCAAAAAAAAAAAAAAATAAAAAAAAAAATAAAAAAAATGGGAAAATTGGGGTGATAATTTTAAAAGTTATTTTATTTAAACAAAAAATGTTCTGTATTTATTGTTTTAAAAAAAAAAAACCTTTAAAAAAAAAAAAAAAACCCATAGATTTTCAAATAAAGGGGTAAAATTTCAAATTTTTTTTTAGGGGGACTTTTTTTTTTTTTTTCCCCCAAAGGGGGGGGGCTTCCTTTTAAAAAAAACCTTGGGGAAAAAAAAAACAAAATTTTTTGTTTTTAAAAAACTTATTTAGTTGGGGGGGCGGGGAAAACTTTACGTTTTTTTTTCGGGGGTCCTGGTTTTTCTGGGGGTTAAACAAAAGGGATTTTTTTTCTAACAATATTTTTTTTCTTGTATTTTGGTTAAAAATTTTCCAACTTTAAAAATAAAAAAAAAGAAAAAAAAAAAAAAAAGGGTAAAAAAAAAAAAAGTTTAATTTTTTTTTGGAAAAAAAGTTTGTTAATTTTTTCTTTTTTAAAATGTTTTTTTTACATTTTTTTTAAAACATATGTTTTTTTAATTTTTTGGGTTTTTTTTTTTTTCAAAAAAAATAAAAAAAAAAATAACCTTTTTTTTTTCCTGGGGGGGGTTTTTTTTAAAAATTTTTGATATTTTTTTAAAAAATTAGCACCCCCCCAACCAGGATTGCTTTTTCAGGAAAAAAATTTTTTGGGGAAGGGGGGTTGGTTTTTTTTTTCAAAAAAATTTGAAAAAAAAATGGATGGGGAAAAAAAAAAATTTGCTTTTTTTTACAAAAAAAAAACAAAAAAACTTTTTAAAAAAAAAAAAAAAAAATTTTTTTTACCCATTGATTTTTTTTTTTTAAAAAATTCTAATTTACATTATTTGATTTGGGAAGAATAAAAAAAAAAAAAATAAAAAGTTAAAAAAAAATAATTTTTGCCCCCGGCTATTTTTTGAAAAAAAAAAAATTGTTCCCCCCCCCCCCCCCCCTCACCCCAACGTTGGTTTTTAAAAAATCCCAAAAAAAAAAAGAGGGTTTTGGCTTAAAAAAAGGGGGGTTTCTGGTTTTGTTATGGGAAACACCCCTTTTAACATGGGTTTTCAAAAAAAAATACTTAAAAAAAATAAAAAAAAACCAAGGGGGGGAAAGAAAAAAAAAAAAAGGGGGGGGGAAAAAAAAAGGGGGGTTGGGGGTGGGGGGGGGGCCAAAAAAAAAAAGTGGGGCTTTTATTTTTTAAAAAAACAAAACAAAAATAATAAAAACCCCCAACTTTTTTATTTTATTTTTATTTTTTTTTTTTTTTACGATTTTACTTTTAATTCCCCCAGGGGGGGGGGGGGGGGGGGGGGGGGGGGGGGGGGGGGGGGGGGGGGGGGGAAACAAAAAAAAAAAAAAAATTTTTTTTCCCCTTTTTTTTTTTTTTTTTTTTTTTTTTCGTTTTTGGCCCCCATAAAAAATTTTTTTTTTTTCCCCACACCTTGGATTTTTAATAAAAAAAAAAACCCCTCCCCAACCCCCAAAATTTAAAAAAAAAAAAAAAAAAAACCCAAAAAAAAAATTTTGGCAAAAAACAAAAAAATATAGCGGCACAAGCTTTAAAAAAAAAAAAAAATAAAAAAAAAAGGGGGTATTTTGGTTTTTTGGTGGGAGGTTTTAAGGGGTTTTTTTAATTAAAATTTGGGGATTTTATTTTTTCCAAGGGGTTGAAATTGTTTCCCCAGTAAAAAAACACCAAAAAAAAATTTTTTGGGACAAAAAAAAAAAAAAAACAAAAAAACTTGGGGGGGGGGCTTTTATTACTTAAGTTTTTTACAAAAAGGGAAAAAAAAAATTTTAAGGTGGGGGGGGGGTGGGGGGGGGGGGGGGGGGTGGGGAGGGGGGGAGGGGGGGGGGGGGGGGAGGGAAAAAAAAAAAACAAAAAAAAAAAAAATTTTTTATTTCCCAAAGCCCCGGCTTTTCTTTTTAACTCCAGGGGGGAAAACTTTTGTTTTTTTTTTTTAGGGGTTTGTTGTTTAACATGGGGGGGCCCCAAATTTTTTTTTTTTTTCCTTTTTTAAGGTGGGGGAAGGAGGGGGGGGAAAAAATTTTTTTTGGGGGGGCCCCAAAAAAAAAAAAAAAAAAATATTAAATTTTTTTTTTCCCCCGGTTGATAAAGGGGGGGGGGGGGGGGGGGGGAAAGGTGAAAAAAAAAAAAAAAAATTAACATGGGGGGGGGCAATTTGCCCCAAGTTATTTTGGGGGGCCAAACAAAGCCCACAAAAAAAAAAAAAAAAATTAATTTAAAAAAATTTTTGTTTTGTTAAAGGGGGCCCAAAAAAAAAAACAAAAAAAAAAAACCCCCCCTTTACCCATTTTTGGAAAAAAAAGGGGGGCCCATAAAAATTTTTTTCTTTGGGTTTTTCTAAACCGGGGGGGGGGGTGGGGGGGACGTTTCTTTTAGAGGGGGGAAAGAGTATTAAAGGGCCCACCCGCCGGGGCGGAGATATAAAACTTTTTTTTTAAAAAAAGGGGGGGGGGGGAAAAATTAATTGGCCAAAAGCCCAAAAAAAAACAAAAACAATTGGGGGGGGGAACTTATTAAATTGGGGGTTGGGAAAAAAAAAAAAAAAAAAAAAAAAAAACAAATGTTTTTTTAAAAATTTTAAATCCAAATTTTTTTTTTTTTTTTTTTTAAAAATTTTTAAAAAAATAAAAAAAAAAACTTTTTTTTTTTACTTTCGTTTTTTTACTAAAAAAAAAAAATTTTTCCCCCCAAAACAGGTGGGGCTTTTGTTTCCCCAAAAAAAAAAACCTGTTTCCAAAAAAGTTGGGGGGGGAGTAAATTCGATTTTTTTAAAAAAAAAAAAAAAAAAAAAATGGGGTATTTTTAATTTTGGGGGGAAAAATTCCCAAAAAAAACCCCAAAAAATTTAAAAAAAAACAAAAAAAAAAAAAAAAAACAAATAATTTAAATAGGGGGGGGGGGGTGGGGGGGGTGGGTGGGGGGGGGGGGGGGAGGGGGGGAACCCCAAAGAGCGGGGTACAGTGAGTCACTGTGGATATTTATGGTTCAGCGATTAGTTTTCAAATGAAAAAAAACTGTTTAAAATAGATATAAATTAACTTAAATTTGTGGGAAAAGTTAAACAGCTCACTTTGATTCTGGTGGGAAGAACGAGTCATTTTGTTTTTCTAATCATCTTTCATTAAACTTTGAAAGAAATTTCAAGATTTTTTTTGTTATTACACTTCAAATTTTGTTGAAATGAATATGGAGATATTTCAGTTACGTTCCCATTAGGTTTCCCCAAAAAATTACCTTCTTTTTTCTAGTTTATGCTTGTTATTTAAAATGATTATTTCAAAGAACTATTTCATACATATTTTACATTTTGTGATGAAAAATTGTACATTGATTCGTATGGATGGAAAAAATGAGAAATTCTTGGAGCTGAGCGAAGTGAGCGAAGCTGTTACAGTACACTCAGGAATTTCAATGTAACACTTCTCCTCCTAAACCACTTGACCGATTTAGTTCAAGTTCGGCAGGGTTAAAGGTACCAATGGTGGCAAGGTATAAATCTAAAATCAAACCAATCGAGTTGACCACGGAGGAAAAATGACCGAAAAACCTGCTGCCATTAACTTTCAATGGAGATATTAGAATAATTATTTTATTTCTCAATTAAACGCTCCGCGCGCTCATTGAACCTATGACATTGGTCAAGGAGGCGATTCTGATGAAGAAAATCCGAAATTGAACGTACCACCGAGGAATAATCACCGAAAAAAATTCAACTTGAGGTAGAAATAACTGCACGAAATTCGCTGAGCTCAACATTGCATGCGCGATACGTCATGCGGATCTAGTACAGATACACCAGTGAAAATCCCAATTCAAAATGAGATGATTGAAAAAAAGAAGAGTGGAAGACCTAATGATATAAGAAGGAGAAAAAAAATGATAGAAATGACAAGAATCGCTCAACAGATGAATAGGTAGAATGAAAAGGATCTTCTAGTGAATCTGACTTTGAAGATTTGAAATTTGAAGATGAGCATGTAGAGGATTTAATGCTGACATTAAAGATTTCGTATTATTCGTGGTGTAGGGGAAGAAAAAATACATTTTAAACACTATACTACTAAAGTTGTAGGCAAAAATGAAAATGAATTTCAAGTGCAAAACATGAAAATAATGCAGCCAGCTTATGCACATTGATGAGACACACATTTATACAGAAGACAGTAAAGATATTGTGAGAAAGAAGCCAAAACCAAATATATTCCAAGGAAATGAGAGAACAGAGGAAAAGTTGGCTTTTGCTGTAGATTTTATTTATATTTTTCATTTGTCCAATATAAATGAAAGTACTAAATGTTGTAGTGCATTAAGAAAGTTTAAATTATTCCTATCGAGTGAAAGAATATTTATTATTGTGTTGCTTGATAGCTGACCCACTGTACTCGATTTGTTGATCCAGTGTGCCCCTTTATGGTGTACAGTAAGTCAACAAAAAGTACTTTAAAAAAATGTTATTTTTTATAGAAAAACTTTTTAGAATGTAAATAAAATTAGGATAGCCTATAGATCGAAAATATGATACTTTAGTTTGATATTCTGTTTTTTCAATATTTTTAGAATTATATATAAAATTATAAAAACTGATCAACTGTACCGCAATCTCCCCTATACATAGAATTTTTTAATCTCTTTCTTCCAGACGCGGTCTTCTTAAAAATTCCACATATATGAAAATTCAATTTATATGTCAATATTATGTACTTTAAACATATATGCAATGGCTTATCTGTTAAATTACTGTTCATAAAATGTATGTTTATTTCTTTATTATCATCATAAGTAAAATCTGATAATGAGAACCTCATTAATATATTTTTGCTTAGTCTGTCACTCAAAAGCACTGACTTTTGAAGATTAATTTTTCAGAAGCTATTTTGAAATAAAGTAATGCACATTATTTATATGATGAAGCAGTTTTGATTACATTTAGAGTATAAATGCAATTTTTCAGAAATGGTTGTTCCGGATCTTGTTATATAGTTCAAATTTTGCAAAATACCGTTTCAGAAAAACAGTGGATAGATTTTCTCAGTTAAACATTTTATTGATACACCTTCTTATAAATGTAAACTATTACTTTTATATCGGTTTTTTACGTTAAAATAAATTTGAACAAAATAAACTGGAATATTCAACTGAAAAGTTAGCGTATTCTCAATTGTAATGCTGAAAAAATTTACTTGTATTTTGTGTGTATTTTGAAAATAAAAGCATTTTATAATTTGTATTTTTTTCAGTTCAGAAAGCATTTTAAATTTTCAAGCTTTTGAATCAATATATCTTGAATTTTGCATCAAAAATATATTTTCGATGTATTTTGCCTAACTCTGCAAACTATAAAAAAATTTTCAAAGTAAAAACAGCACCAAATATAGTTAAAAATAAAATTTATTTGTAAAATTCTTGATTTTATAAATAAAATACATGTTTATGTGATGTTTATTATTGTTAACTGATGATGTTTCGTGTATTTTTTTTTTCTTCTTTACGCCGGTTCACAGAAGCTAAAAGCTGGGAAACACTGATCTATACCATATTTTTTTTCAAGTGGAACTGAAATTATTTCTCAAAGTGCGGTCTATTTTCTTATTAAAACAATAGTTTTAAACCCTAACAAGCCACTAGCGAAATAATGCCTTTTGGAAACATTCAGACAAACAAAATGCGTCTAGAACGTCTTCGAGTAAAATTAGCTTCAGTTTACTTTCGTTCCGTCGGGAATTTCTGTTGCACAGGGAAGCACAGAAACTCCGTTACATGATAACTTGAAGACTGTCACGTAACACTACACCAAATAGGGTTTTTAAAAATACTAATCTCTATTGATTTATTACAAAAATTCTGGTGTCGTATGTGCATAACGTTCACCCTTCAATTGTGTAACAAAATTTAAAACAAAAATGACGCGAGAGATGGTAAAAAGCCTTTTTCCTAAACCTGATGCAAAGGAGAAAAATTTGAGAGGCAATCTGAAAAAAAATCTGAAGCTCTTACACTACACTCAGAGATTTCAATGTAACACCTCCCCAACAACAGCTTGACGGATTTAGTTCAAATTTGGCAAGGTTATAGATACGAATGGTGGCAAGGTATAAATCTGAGATCAAACTAAGGGTGTTGAGCACGGAGGAATAATAACCGAAAAACCTGATGTCGTTGACTTTCAATGAAAAAAAAAATAATAGAAATGACAAGAATCGCTCAACTGAAGAAGAGATAGAATGAAAGGATCTAGTGAATCTGACTTTGAAGATTTGGAATTGGAAGATGTAGATGTAGAAGATTTCAATGGGATTCATTACTTGTTTCGTATGTATTATTCGTGGTGTACGGCAAGAAAAAATGCATTTTAAACACTATTTTACTTAAATAGTAAGCAAAAAAAAAAAATGAATTTGAAGTGCACTTCATAAAAGGAATTCAGCCAGGTTATTCACTTTGATGAGTCAAACATTTATACAGCAGACGGTAAAGATATTGGGAAAAAGTAGCGATAACCAAATGTATTGCAAGGAACTGGGAGAACAGAGGAAAAGTTGGCTTTTGCTGTAGATTTTATTTATAATGTCCAATATAAATGAAAGTACCAAATGTTGTAGGGCATTAAGAAAGTTTAAATTATTCCTATCAAGTGAAAGAATATTTCTTATTGTGTTGCTTTATAGCTGGCCCACTGTAATCGATTTGTTGACCCAGTGTGCCCTTTTATGGTGTACAGTGAGTCAACAAAAAGTACTTAAGAAAATGTGTTTTTTATTATATAAAAAATTTTCTTAGAATTGAAATAAAATTTGGATAGCCAATAGATCGAAAATATGATACTTTAGTTTGATATTCTGTTTTTTGAATATTTTTAGAATTATATATAAAATTATAAAAATTGACCAATTGTACCTCCGTCTCCCCTATACATAGAATATTTTAATCTCTTTCTTAGAGACGCGGTCTTCTTTAAAATTCCACAGATATGAAAATTCAAAGTATATGTCATATTATATATGTCAATATTATCTGATAATGAGAACCTCAATAATACATTTTTGTTTAGTTTGTCACTCAAAAGTACTGACTTTTGAATATTAATTTTTCAGGAACTATTTTGAAATAAAGTAATGCGCATTATTTGTATGATGAAACAGTTTTAATTACATTTAGAGTATAAATGCAATTTTTCAAAAATGGTTGTTCCGGATCTATATAGGTCAAATTTTGCAAAATACCGTTTCAAAAAAACAGTGGATTGATTTTCTTAGTTAAACATTTTATCGATACACCTTCTTATAAATGTAAACTATTACTTTTGTTTCGGTTTCTTACGTTAAAATAAATTGGAGTAAAATAAACTGGAATCTTTAGTTGAAAAATGAGCGTATTCTCAAGTATAATGCTGATAAAATTTACATGTATTTTGTTTTTTTGTGAATATTTTGAAAATACATGTATTTTCTAATTTGTATTTTTTCAGTTCAGAAAGTATTTTTTGCATTTTCAAGCATTGGGATCAATGTATCTTATATTTTACATAAAAAATATTTTTTCGATTTATTTTGCCTAACTCTGCTACCTATGAAAATATTTGAAAAAAACAATAAAAACTGCAGCAGATATCGTTAAAAGTAAAATTTATTTGTGGAACTCTTGATTTGATAGATAAAATACATTTCTATGCCATGTTTATTATTTTTAGATGACGCTGTTTCGTGTACTTTTTTTTTCTTTACGCCGTTCCACAGAAGTTAAAGGTTGGGAAACACTGATCTATACCATACGTTTCTTTCAAGTGGAACTGAAATTATTTCTCAAAGAGCAGTCTATTTTCTTATTAAAACAATAGTTTTCAATGCATAACAAACCACTAGCGAAATAATGCCTTTTGGAGACGTTCAGGCAACAAAATGCGCCAAGAACGTCATATGTAAAATTGGCTTCAGTTTACTTTCTTTCCATTGGGAATTTCTGTTGCACAGACACTCCGATACTTGATAGCCTGATTATCGCGCGGGCATTGCAGCAAAGTTGATTTTTGAAATTACTAATCTCTATCAATTTATAAAAAATTCTGGTGTCGTATGTGCATAAATCTCATCCTTCAATTGTATGGGTTGTAAACACAGAGTGTGTTTCATGAACGATCCTACTATATAATTCGCTAAAAGGTGGTTGTATGCTTCCCTCAAAAATGACGCCAAAAGTCGTTATGTTTAGAAAGTGCATGAAACAATAATGTTTCTTATTATTTTGTACGCTACATCATTTTAAATTTCTGATAGATTATGATAAAATTTAAAAGCAAAATCAGAGAATTAATTTGTCTCGTTGAAATGCAATAATTCTTCGATATTATTGCTTGGTTTTCAAAGCATTAATCTTCCTAAAAAAGGTGCATTAGAGGTTACAGAATAGGATTATATGGGTATAATTATATTACTCCTACAAGCACCCGTTGTACTTCACAGCGGGCTGATAACTCTATGTAATAATAATGAAATCAAAATCTATGTAAACTTTTATACTCGTGTTGTAAACTGTTATTTCAAAATCGTATTCACAAGAGTATTTACGTATCGGTTGTGCCCATTAAAAGTCGAATGAAAACCGACATTGTCTTCTCTGGAATGCTAATCGAAAAGACATTGTAAATATTTTTTAAGAGGGGAGAAGAATGTATTTAAAGTTAAATAAATAAACCAAATCAAAGTGATTACAAATAACAAGCGTCTCTTAACTCTCTTTTAGTCGCAAAAAATAGTTCAGAGTGAAAAGCAGTGGTTGATAAGAGAACCAATTGGAACAAAGTACAGAAATGGTAGTGCAAGGCTAGTTTCCTCTTAGCACATTGTATGTGGATGACTTAATCTAAAAGTAACCAGAATTGAAGTTATATCTCCACTTATTTTCAGCATAGCTCCGCCTATCGAATGAAAGGTGCATGTATGAACTTCTTATTCTTGGAGTCTATTGTTCGAATTGTTATTTTTCTATATTTTAATTTTTTATGTCAATAAACTGGTCTGGCTTTATTTAATTTCGAATGTTTTTCGCGGATATTGAGGAACAAATGAGTTCACTATAGACTTTATTTTATTATGAGGGCGTAACTTCACCCGCTCAGCATCTATATTTAAATCATAAAAATTGTACTTAAAATGACCCACAATCAAATTGTTAATAAGTGTAAAGTAGTTTTTAAAACATTTGAAAATTAGCCAGATAATAATATTCGCGAATGAAAATTAAACAAATTTGGCAGGTTTCTCATATAAAAGTGACAAAAAGAGTATATTAAATTGGATGCAAGTTAAAACAGCTAAGAGATTTCAGTTTTTTGCAGAAGAAAAAATTACAGTAAAAATACTAATGGGTACTTTGAATTCAGGTCATAAAAGAAAAAAAAAGTGCAGTTCTAAATACGAACATGAGCGAATTTTGTGCAAAGCTATAAGTTTAATGAATAAATCTGTAAATATAAGGAAATAATAACACGAATCTAATTAAAAACTCAATACTGCATTTTTTTAAGTGTAAAAATAGGTGAAGTGCAACAGAATAATCATTAAAAAGAGTAACTGGGGATAGGAATTTAATAAAGAATCCACATCAGTTACTAAAGGGCAAGATTTACAATTTCCACTTTCGCACGGGCACGATAAAGGCTCAAGACGGTATATTCGAGCTCTTGAAATGAATTTATACCCATCAATGCTGTGATTGTTTCGCAGAAACCAATATGTTTTTCAGCGAGATCGCCGGGTCTCAAACCATAACCAAAAACATGCCTAAGTATGAAGCATGTTTTAGAGTGGTCAGCAGTGTGACCAGATTGGGTAGATTTCAAGTGAAATTTTGAGGGCCGGTAGAAAATGCAGTAGGTTTCATTTCCTGCTGGACCTCGAAACATTTCACTTTAATCTACTCAAAAAGTATAAATCTACTCAATTTGGTCACACTGGTGGTCAACACCAAGTGTAATAATTCTTTAAAAAAAGTTGGCACAGCGTCGTCCGCAATATACCAAGTTACAAAAGTTACATCTGAAACAAGAATGGGGAGAAGTTCATACAGTCAGTTTCAATATTTTTGTTTTGTGCTTGCCAAATCGCTGTGCTGCAGTTGTTTACTTACATAGCTGCAACTTACAGATTTTATTGGATGATGATTATCCCATTCCTACTTCCTTACACACGCTCAATTGCAAGGTACCTTCAAATTCATAAAAACCATTTAGAAAATAGTGGTGAGTAATCTTTCGGAAAACTGTACAAATTGGTAGCTATGCACTTATGAAGACGACGTCACCTCTTGGTAATTCAATCAAACAAACATTTTTGAATTTAGTTGTGCAAGGAAATACTCATAGATCGTTTATCGAAACTATCTGTTGCAAAATACACAAATGCTGTTATAATGCTGTATTCAACGTATTAAATGCTAACAATTATTTTTTCAAATACGTTCCTGTAAATTTTCCCTCATTCCTCATTTCAAGCTATTACTAAGTTAAACGAGTTTCACTGTACTTTCCATGAATGAATAAAATTGTAATTACCAAAAACTCATGCTTTGTAATGCTCTAAACTTTGCACCAAGGCATTCCGGCATTTGATCTAGTATTTGCTCAAAAGATTGAACTATTAAACACAAGTACACAAACAAAAGCCGAAACTGTTCAGTTCTCAGTGAGAATTTATTTATTTATTTGCCAGGAGAGGACAGTTCGCGTCACTGAATGTGTCGCTTAGAGCTACATATACATCCTTCCCGGAATTTCCCGCCACAATTTTGAACCTCATCAGAAGGTGGGGGACTACTGAATATTGGCACCCCACGGAAACTTCTAGCGACCACCGAGAGGACTTTCGGAACCACGGATTTAACGTGCACGTACACCGCATGGACACGGTGGTCTTCAGTGGTATGCGGTTTGCCCAATAATACTTCACAGGCTCACGATTTTTTTTTTTTTTTTTTGACATCGTAAAAAAAATTACTTCCAAATTGTGTTCATAGGTACCGCTGTACCATCACAGTAAGAAAAACAAACGCAATGTAAGGTGCCCAATCATTTTATTACGCAGAAAGCAATACCTTTCATTACCAGAGTTCAACGTGTGCACCTTTTGTTGCTCGAACCACATTTAAACGGTACTCAATTTCATCCCATGTTCTACCTAACATGGATTGCGGATTTTGTTAAACATGTTACGAAACTTTCTCTCAACTATAGTTATGGATTTTGATTCGAAATACCAACCTACGCAAAGCGCTTTCTCAATTGCAATCGCCATAGCTGGCATGAATATACCCAAGCAGTGCTGTTTGAAACTCACGAAAAATACCTATTGGCTCTCACTGCTGAAAACTGGAGATGCAGCCCCATCTATGAACCCATTTTGGAAGTCATTTGTTTTAAGATAGAAATATAAATTCTTGATTCTGAGAAGCATTATTGTACGAACCGCATATTCATACAAGAATTTGTTTTCTGTGAATTTTTAAAATGTCTCAAGACTTTTCTGACACCCTGTATAACTAGATTTAAAAATAAATAAATATTAAGCCTGAAATGGAGTGACGTTTACATTCACTTTTGTCCATGCCAGTAAAATAAATTTTATTATAATTTTATCAGAGATTTTTCTAATATAATATTTTACATAAAAATTAATACAATAATAATTTACAAATTAAAAAAATGTCGCTCTGTTTTATATATAATTAAAGGATTTTCGTAACTAAATCTTTATTTGATATTTTGAAAACAGTTTACCAGTTGCACTGCGAATGTGACCACACTTATGTGATTATCAATGTCTCTACCGATTATAATGGACAAATTTCAAATTTCAAATGAACAAGAACAAACATTTCAAAATTCAAACGTACGTTCTTAGGCGGGGTAAAATCTACGCCACCTACACAATTCCGGCGCCACGACACAACTACGCCGACTAGGTGGTGTGGTGGCTAACAAACTATTCTACCACACCCTGGGTCTGGATTAAATTCCCAGCGAGGGCTTGCAGGTTAATTTGTTCATCCCTTATACGGAGTACGGATGACCTTCTACTAGGAGCTCCATAGTCTTAGGTGTATACATAGTAAAATGTCCAATATTTTACAGTGGCAAATGCCTGATAGGCATGTGTGATGCAGATAATCACATATCTTTTTTTAGTTATCAATTACTTAATTGTTAATTATTTCTAAATTTAATCTGTGTTCAAAATTCATTCTTTGCACTTTCGATTTGGATTTCTTTTCCCTTCGCCTGTAAAGTTTTATTTCTGCACCTACCGTATTTAAAAGCAATCTTCCGTTTTCATTTATTTTTCCTTTTTATTTCACTTTTGCATTGGTAAAGCCTAGCATTTCTGTTCTCATGATTTGTTTATGACCATATATGGTATCAAATCTATAAGTAACATTGGCTTTTAGTTTGGGTTACAATTTAGCTGCTAGATTGTTTGTTTTATCCTGTTGGCGAGACTGGGATTCAAAAATAATTATATGGAAATGTTCTTAACGTCTACTGGCGTCAAGTTAATTTTGCATTTTGTTTGGCATGCCCTTGTGGCGTGTTTTGGTTCTGTACTAACCTCTTGGCTTGCGTTTCTCGTCATCATTCACGCCTTAGCAGTTGTCAAGTGAACCTGCGTTGTTCAGGGGTCTGCTCAGCCACCGTAGGACTTTATCATTTTAACGTTATGTGTTGATATTAAAATAAAATGTGATTGCCACTATAAAGTCATGTTCTTTCTTCACGGCCTGGGTTTCGCCTTCATAAAAAAATATGGGATGTGAACCTGGGTAAAACTTCCCCATAGCAAGTGCCTGCCCTTAAATCCTACTAATATATAAATGTCAATGTGTGTATGTAACTCCTACTTTACCAATCTCTGACGTCATCTATAGGCTTGCATTTAAAAGTTTTATTTTCACAAGATAGAACTATTAAAACTTTCTGGTGAATATATCCATGGATAGCAATGTTTTCATAATTGGAGATAAAAAATATAATTTTACGAGAAATGGCAGTTTTTAACCATGACTAATTAGATAATATGATAAGAAAGTAGATAATAATGAATAATTTTGAATGAGAAAGGTATTTTAATTTTAAAGTTTAACTAAAGAAATTGTCTAGTATTTGTAGCATTCACCAGAAATTTTTAATAGTTTTCTTTTGTGAAAATAAAACTTTTAACTGCAGGCCTAGTGATGACGTCAAAGATTGGTGAGGTAGGAGTTGTAAGGCTTTCTATATCTAGGAGGCGTAGACTATATTCCCTCTATGGCATGCGCTTTCCCCCTTCTTCAATAATATTCCGTTTAAATTTGACGTCACTCTGATCAGTGGTTCTGTTTTATAAGAGGAATATTTTTAGGAAGATAGAGATGGGGAATGACCCTAGGTATGGGCAAACATGATGAAATGTGCAAATATAATTTTTTCTGCAGACATTTTACTTTTCAGAAATAACCCTTCTCTCTAGTCTTTTGTACTGCCGCGGGATCTCGAATGGGATCTGGTGTAAAATTGTAAATTTTATGAGACCTGTACTATACAATTGTTAAAATTTGAAAAAGAAATCCTCTAAGAGTGGTCTATGTTCACAAAGAATGTTTTCATTTCATGTACAAAATGTCCGAGGAAAGAACTTTGACGTTTGAACAGCTGTACACCACATGAAGTTCATGCAAAGCATAAATCTATCTACAATTATAATCACGTTCTTACAAAATTCTGGTATTTTATCAGTTAAATATTCATTCTTTAAGGTGAATTGTATTGGAAATAAAGGACACATTTTAGTTGTTGTTGTTGTTAACATGTATATTGTATTTGTGCGCTTGGTTCTAACCTGCTTATAAATACTCGTCAGAAGAACAATATAAGGGGGTTTGCCCTCCGTGGGGATCTTTGTAAGGGGTCCTAACCCGTACTTACGCTCAGTGGCGTAGCGAGGGGGGGGTTTTGGGTGTCAGAACCCCCCCCCCTAAAATTTAGCTGAGTTCTATTATTGACATGAAGAATGCTATCCATAATGTAGATTATCTGTTACATCAGTGCCTAAACCCCCCCTAAAACTTTTTTCTGGCTACTCTACTACGCTAAGTTTCTGAGAAAACCACGGAAAACTCCGAACGGTTAGGTCGACGGACGCGCGAAGGGACCCGAACCTGGGACCTTCACACTTCCGCCCGTCTACCATGCTGTTAACAATGCTGTTCCGAATGCTATTTCCAGTGACATAACCACTGTGCCATGGTGAAGCAACTCATTTTAGTTTCGAGCATACATTTTATTGCTTTTTATAAATGACTAATAAAAGTGAAGTGTATTTCTACATTTATCCAGACGCTTGTTCTCTGCATTAACAAGCAAGTAAACACCGAAAAAGTTCCTATTTGAATGCTATTTGAAAATTCATAATCAAGATATTTTTTATGTGCTGGATGTTTTCTACGGTTTACGGAACACTTAGAGTACTTTTCTTTATTCTTTCCCTAATAAGTTTAAAATGTTAGTTTGTGAAGTTACATTTTGATTTTTATTTATTTATTTATTATTTCGTGTGTAGCCCATTTTTAAATTTTTTTAAGCAATCCCAAAGCTCTGTGCTTAACATACTTTTCCAGTAACAGCTTTAAACTACGTCATCGAGACTAGTTCAATAAGACTAAAAATTCAAGAAAATGTCCGTAATTAATAATATAGATTACCCCTTACCAATATTAGTTGACTGATGACAATTGATGAAATAACGTACGTAAGTAAATTACGAAACAACATTTCAATTCAGGTTTACAAGTTCTGCAACTGAAACTTTTTAAATTTGTATTTCAAAACGACATTTTGATAGTACTGCATTTTCACTGATAAAAACGATTTTTAATTTCATTTACTAACAACTATCTGAGGATCTTTAACGTTTAATTAAGTTCACATAATATAAGGCTTCAAAGCGGTAGCCTGGAGAAATAGCCAAATGATAATGACTGTCTGCAAAATTTCTCAGCTTTAATCATGCCATACGTTAGCTGAATTAGATTACGCCCTGTCACTCGCGCAGTTCACTGCTGGTTGGAGCAACTGCATGCACTTGATCATTATTACATTTTAACGCGCAGTGTTCCCGCTCTGGGAACACCAAACACTTACGTTTTGACTGTTGCCAGTCACGAAGAGTAGATTTGATTTCTATAAAAATAGTGGCGGGTGACATAGCTCCACGAGAATCCTTTACTTTTTAGCATGTCATTTCCAGTAAAAAAATTGTCACGACTATTTTTAACAGCACTGACATCTGCTGACAAAATGGAAGAATGCGAGAACAGCTGGATAGATTGACCAATACTGAAAAAAGGGCAGCCGTTGCCATCGCTCGACTTAACTACCAGCAAGATGGCGGATGATCGAAACGTTCATCACGTGCCATAGATCTAGAGACCCCCCTTTATTGACGCAGCTGGCTGTGCCGGCGCACAGCCAGCTGTCGTAATCAAATCAGGTCTCATAAAATTTCATTTATAGTGATAATACAAGATTATCTTATCTCCGAAATCTCTCCAAATTTAAAGCAAATGCATCTCCAAATCTGGCTCAAAAATATTGATGTGTTGGAAAGTGTTTTATAATCGATGCGTCTGGCACGATTTATCGTTCTTGTTTTTAGGTATAACTGAGGTTGTTTTACGTACTGCGATCGGCCGAAAAAATATCACGTTGACAATTCATACGTTATTTGGGATTTCTGTTTAATCTTTTTGTCAAAATAACAATAATTTTAATGCTCGGAACTGTTGAACTTTTAGTTCAGAGCATAGTATAATATTTATACATTATTATTAATGTATGATGGTGAAATTGAATTAAAGATATTCTTGTATTATTTTCCCATACTCAGAGGGCGGAGCCTGATCTTGAAGAACTGCCCCAGGGCCTCTGTGAGTGTAAAAATTTTTTCGCGATCTGTTGCCATTTGCTTACAAACTATTTATGAAGGACTATTTGTTATACTTTCAAACATTTAACTAACAAAGGAACATTGTAAATAATGCAGACAGCACAGTTAGTGAATTTAATTCGAAGACGTAAGCTGCTTATATCAATTTTGACGGTTTGGGCTTTACATAAGTACATTTAGGGATGGACGCGAGACGAGACAGATATTTACAGCTTTTTTTGCGAGACGAGACAAACACTTTTAATATTACGATATAGGGATTTTGCGAGACGAGACAAAGCTTTTAGGCTGTTTTCAGAGACTCGAAACCCCTATTTTCCGACTCGCGTCCATCCCTAAGTCCATTGTTTGAATCTTTTTCAATTGTTACTTTACACGAGGTGAAAGTGGTTTTGAAATTGTTAGTATATCTAAACTTTTTAGTAATTCTAGTGAGATTTTCTTCAAAACTTACACTTTAAATACACATTTTGTTTAATTTTTTTGTTCTTTGCTGGTTTTACCGCTTTTCATGAATCACGAACAGCACAAAAAAAAAATAAATAAATAAATAAAATAAATAAAAAAATAAAAAAAAATCGACGTAGTCACGTGGATGAATGGTCGTCGCAATTTCGAAAATCGCTCGAAATTTTCTTCTAATTTGCATAGGTCCTCCATTGTCTGGTGAGAATCGAGATTGAAATCTTCTAATTTTAAAATGACATAGTCAATTAATATCGTTCTAATATGGTAAAATGAAACTAAAAAATTAGGGGGGTTCAGGGGTGGTCTCCCCCTGACGAGGCTTGAACAGCCGAGTTTTTTTTTATTTTCTTTTTTCATTTTTTAAGATCTTGAAAAGTGGAGAGAGTGTGAGTTTTCGTGCCTAAACATTGCAATTAAAATATTTAATAAACTAACTTAGAAAAAAAGTTCTTAATCTTATGACATTCAGTTAAAACTCTCCAAAAATGTATTAAAGAGCCACTACTCGTTTCAATAAATCGCAATTTTAACGCTGTCCTGTAAAAATAAAAAAATTAATAAAACGTAGCGGTAATAAATCAAAGCATTCCTTCGGAACCAAATAGAAATATTTACCGAAAACTCGTCTAGATGGCGCTACCTCTAATTACATTTATTTTGTTGGATCAGTTGTGGAAGTTATCGATAACTTCCCGAGATTCTCTTTAGAAAGCTAGTCGTTTGGAATTTAAAATAAGCCTGAAAGAAGCAGGAAAAGATTTACTTTGAAAAATACATAAATAATAAAATATCAGGATGTATAAATATCTAATAAGTATTTAGGAAAACGATAAAATTTCGGAAGTCTTTTCTAAAAAATTTATTTTATGGTCAGTTGAAAACTTTTATATTCCGGATATAAAATCCAAAATGTTCGTCTATAAACTAGCAAAAAATTGTATTTTCTAAGTCAGTGTTTGTATTTCTTACCTGATTTTCTAAAATGTGATAAATGGTTAAAAATACTTTCTTTATCCATATGGCTAACGCAATTTGCATTTACACAACTTTAAAAGTTGAACGCACAATGTATGTTCTGTATAGCCTTTGCCGAATTTTGCTAACTACCTCACTGCAATCGTTCCTTTTGAGCTGCTTTCTTCTTGGATTATTAAATGAAATATTTTCGTTTAAATACGATTTAGCCTTCTAATATCAAGAGACGTACAATTTATTTCTCTAAGTCCAGTTTTTATTACAATTCGCCTATTTTTTTAAAATACATAACATGTACACTCAAGTCCTAAACTATATTATAACTAAGTAACATTGTAAGTTGCATCAACTATTTAGCTTAGATTTATCATTTTTATAAAAGAAAAATTTATTGAACTCAGTAGTGTACGTAAAATTTTTCAAAAGGTCGAAGAGCTGTTACATCTTTACTCTTTTTTTCTGCCTGTTAAATTAAAGTTTAATTTGTTCAGTCTCATCGTTTCAAAGACGCAACTGTAAATAAACTCTTTTTCTTTATTCTGAAGTACAAAATTCAAAAACGCAGAACGGGAGTATTTGTGTCGTATTTATGCGAAACAAAAAAGAACTGGTTAAACCTCAGTTCCTTTGGGAATGAGAATTACTTCCTTTCGCGCGTCACTGAGAAAACGTATTGTGTGAAGATATTTTGACTTATTCGCCTGTATTATTCTTACAGCCCTATCCGCCAAGAACTTCACACGCGGATAAACGCAAACACATGTGCTAAAATCATCGGCGAGAGGAATTATTGTAATCTTCCCCCATGAATTTATCACGGGTATTTGGATTTATCCCGGTGTTAAAAAACTGGTGAATAGGGCAGTTGACGTAAAACTATTAAAACCGATTCATTTACTCATTTACGTATGAAATCCAGGCAGGCAAATGAGTGACAAAAACTGTAAATTGTGTATTTTGAGATATTTTTGCAGGGGATTTATCACCTTTTGTTTTTTCATTGCAAAGACGGATTAAAGGAGGGGTGGGGGGCGGAGGGGCAACCGCACCTCCCGAGAAAAAATAAATTAATGTAAAAGATCCTAGTTTGCTTTCATAAAATGGGTGTGTATGTGAATCTTCCAAAAAATCGCACCCACCCTGCGAATTGTATTAATCCGTCGCTGTTTGATTGCCCTACTTGTCGTCGTAAAGACGCGACTTTTATCTTTTTTAAGGGTGCTGTTCGAAGAAACAGAATCTCCTTCACGGCCTTTATACACATATTAAAATAAACTAATTGCGCACGGAGATTAGAATAGTGATTGTCTAATCTCAGAGATTAGAAAAAATTCATAGTGATTCTTCATAAGGTTTACTACATACCGTAATAAAAGAAAAAAGGTACCTTTTATGAGTCTTTCTGAAAACTTCTTCAACATGGAACTGTACAACAAAAATTTTCGAAGAGCAATATATCCTGCTAAATTTTAGATATTTAAGAATTTTTTCTGGAAATTTTGTTATTGATACAGTCGTATCACTTTATAGCACGGCCTGTAAAAAAACATTCTAAAAATCTTGGAGTGCTTGGCCTAATTAGTTTTTTTTATATTTATGCTCCAAAGTCACATGATTCTTTTGGCTGAGGCACTTACGCGAGTAAAGCTGACATAAAAATTTTGCTTTAATTTTAATGAAGATTTTGTGGTAAATATACCATGTACATTTTATAAATTTGTATTCAGTCAGCAATCTGGAAAGTTTCTATCAAAACGCGCGTTAACTAATTCTTTTTACTTTTGCAATTTTAAATATTAACTTTGATTTTCTATTGTGTTTCTTTAATTAAAGCTGAATTTCGTACATTTAGTGATTCAAAATATGGAGTCACTTTTCAGTTTACATAACTGCAGATCTGTAGAAAAAAGTTAAAAAAATACCATTTTCAAAATCTAATATCATTTAATATTTCAATTTTTACCCAGCTATTAAAGTGAGTTTTTTAATATGAAACCAATTGAATCTTTTATACCTGAGTACGAGGTTAATTCTTAATACAGAAAGTCTCTTAAATTTCGCGCATGTACATTCTTTCTTATTTTAGTTCACACAATCTGTATTTTATATTATGTATCTTAATGCTATATACATTATAAACCTTTCCCCATAACAAGCAATCAACCGTTCACAACTACGTTTCCAGTAGTCGGGGCAAAAGCTATGTCATTGTTTGCACACCTGTCGTTGACAGTAAATAAATGTTTTAATGCAGTTTGCCAAAACCATCCAGTTGTCACATCGGTGATGGGTAACCACCTGTCAGGTATAAGTAAAAATACATAAACAGAGATTAATTGTTTCATAGATTAAAATTCAGTCGTGTAAAGACATAGAGCATAAGAAAAAAAAATCTGGAGTGACTCCACTCGACTTTCCGAACACTTACGATTAAGATCATTACCAAGCATTGAAATAAATTTTGATCGATGAATAATTCAGACATATATACCAAATTGAAGCTCAATCGAAAGCGCCGTTTAAAAGCTAGCGCACTTTGAAGAATTTCCACCATAGGCCATAATGTAAAAGAAATCTTTGTCGTAGCCCTGTAGAAAAACTGTAAGTCCTATACACATCAAAATCAATATCGGTCTTACAATGGTGGTTTATAACATATTTACCCAATTTGAGCTCAATCAAATGCCCCGTTTAGGAGCTATCGTGTTCACTCACTCATACACACACACACACATACATACATCTCGTAAAAATAGCATAAATGAATTCAGAAGGCCTCAAAACGTGTCAATACACCAAAATCTCTAAGTCGAATTTTTTCATGATTACAATACTTTCCTTACATGGTAGATGTTCGGGAAGTAATAACAAGGAATATGAACAAAATTTCAGAAAATTGCATGCATCCCGCCTCCCACCCAACTCTTTCCCTTTTCTAACGAGATACTGAAAAACTACCTTCACAGAACAGGGAATATATATATATATACTAGCTGACCCGGCAAACGTTGTTTTGCCATATAAATTATTCCTAGGATTATTTTAGTAGAAAGAAATGACTAACTTATTGTAAGTTTGTGAGGATGTGGTATATGAGTGGAAGAGGCATGGAGCGCTGTGAACGATGCTGGAATATAAAAATAACACAATAGCAAACATATATTTTTAATTCATTGTAATTTATTCTTTAAATTTATATATATCGCTAATTACAATAATTTTACTAAAAAATAATATCAATCCCTTAACGCAATAGAGTATACAATATTTTTCGTTATCCCATCTTTAGATAACACAGACAAACTGGATGCCCACTGTATGGTTTGCCCACTCGAGAGCATGCCAGGTATGACTGTCCGTGTGAAAAACATGGTGCGCTCAAATCTAATCCACAAACAGACACAGTTTGGCCTTGAGACTTATTGATAGTCATTCCATAAAAAATTTTGCCCCCCCCCCCCCAAAAAAAAAGGATGAAAATCTGAAACACTTTCAGATTTTAAATACGCACTATAGTGCTATATATTAAAATCGTATCATAATTTATGCGTCGTCCCTATTTTTCGTCCTTATTCCATTAAGTTGGAAAGTGTTATCATTATTCATGACTGTGCTGTATTTTTCTTCCTTATTTTAAAAAACCCATCTTTGGAATCGAAATCTATCTTAAAATTGCCTACTAAAACTATTTTACAAACTTCGCCAAGTATATCACAACTATACTTCACCGTTTTATATATTGTTTCCTACTTTAACGCGTCGACTCTCGCCAAGGAGGCGATGATTAAACATATGCAGTTACCATGACGATTTTTTGCATTTATGTAGAAATCGTAATTTAGAATTAAAATGGCGATTTGGAACAACATGTAATTACAGCATGCCGTTACATTTTTATTTATTTTGGATTGCCAATTAATGTAGTTTTAATAATTAAATGTCTTCAAATTCCTTAACTGGCGCGTTTATCGCTAGTTTGTTTACTTTAGTTATCACCTGGTTCTTTTGGGTGCGTTGAAACGGTACTTACGTATTAACCCGGAGGTCACTTCCGCCAAACTACTTTTTCGTAGATTTTAAATACGTTGCCAATCGTATTCCAAACCATCAAAAATTTCATGTGCCCGGCATTTATCTTGGTGAAAAAATTGCTTGTCTTGGCGGACCGCCTGGAAAATACGTATGCACCGTTGAAACTTGTGCATAACTCCCAGAGACCCATGACTGCAAAGCTCGCCAAAGTATGGGAATTTTTTAGGTTGGCGAGAGTGGGGGCGCTAAAATAGGAATCAACTCTTTCTTGTACCATAAAACACATCTTTGGAATCGAAATCTATCTTAAAATCGCCACCTGAAACTGTTTAGAATTTCCTCCAGGCATGTTCTTCCTGTAGGCATATTCCAACTATACCGCAAAGACATTTTAAATACTGTTTGGAATGGACATCATAATCCACGAGTGTACCGTGTTTTCCTTTCTTGTTCCACAGAGCACTTCTTCGGAATAGAAATCTATATTAAAATCGCCTAATAAAACTCTTTTACAATATACGCCAGGCGTTTTCTAACTATACGCGAAATATATTTATAATAAATTGTCGCGTTTTGGCACCACATTTAGCGATCAATTATCAAAAATTGCAAAACTTGTGCGACTTTCAACATTTTATTGACTCCCCCCCCCCCTCTCCACATTATCTGGCAAACACATCTGAAAAGTGACTCGACACGCTAATGTCTACACAGAAATCCTGATTGAAATGAATAGCACTCGGGGGCTAAACATTTTGGGGCGGACCGCCCTTATGACTTAGGGGTATGAGACATAGTTAAAAACCTATTCTATGACCTAACGAATATACATAGAAAATTTCATTAAAATTGGTCGAGTGATTTCGGAGGAGTTAGGTGACTAACACTGGGACAGGAGAATTTTATATATTAGATATATATAAAACGCGGCTGTTCGAGCCTCGTCAGGGGTAGACCCCCCCTGAAACCCCTTTTTTATTAGTTTCATTATTGCTATATTGAAACAATATTAATTGGCAATGTCATTTTATCGCTCATTTTTTTGTATTTCGCCTAGTAATCCTATGTTGAAATGTAGAAAACAGAATGCAATATTTTTGTCAAATACAACTCGGTTCATTTTAACTCGTGCACCCCTAAAAGTTTTACAAGAATTGCTCTTGGTACGCTTGAAATATGGTGAGCTCTTAATTTCTCTATTTTATCTCTATCCACAATCTCATTGAAAAAGTTTTCTTAATCTCTCAGTCTGAGACTATTTTAAAGAGAAAAAATTTCCTGAAATGCAAAAATTCAAATTTTTCTCTATTAACGCGGAAATACTTATTTGTAAAATTTTCCCTCCATGTTTTTTATCGCCTAGAATGCTCAATCATGTTCCTTCATCATTTTCAGTTGGAAAGTCCGAAAATTTAGTTTTAGTATTAACTGTTAACATAATAACTGTTAAATCGAACATATTTATTTCTAAATATTTTTTAAAAGTCTTTGCATTAAAAAAGTGTGCTCTATATTTTTTTTTTTAATGAAAAGACTGAAGTAGCAGCAACTTGAAAAGTTTCTAAAATAATCTTCAATCATTTCCATTTGCCGATTTATGTTTTACCTGTTTATTTTCTGGTTTTATACCATACAGGGCTAAATTATATGTGTGCTTGTATCAAGAGGGGCATCTGCCTACGGGGGAGTGTGCCTTGGGAGAAAGACTTTTTAAGGGGTCCTAATACTTATTCACGTTACATCCCGAAAAAAAGTCAAAATTCCAGACCGTTAGATTGACTACGTTATGTGGTACGAATTTTTGTCTTTTCCTTTATTAAAGCATTTGAATCTACAAAACAAATCAATCTTCTATAGACTAGCCTCTTTCATTTGGAAGCGTCACTTACTTCTGTGGCTTCCTCTGAAGCAAGCAATGTCCTAATTGTAATGTTTTCCCATGCATTACGTATGTAGGGAGAGAATGTGGCGAGAGCTGGGTTTGAACCCAAGGACTCTGATTGGTGGAATGAGGCGCAATCCATGTCGGCCAAAAGGTACCCCATTTGACAGGCCTTCAATTGCCATCTGCTGTGTGCGCGGAGTTAATCTCGTGTCGTCACACTACTCCCTCGCTAGAGAGTCAGTCGGAGGCTGACGAACGATGTTCCAAGCGTTATGGAACGCTGCCACTCGTTACGGAGTTTGTGAGGCAGCTGCCACTCGTTGTGGACTTTGGTGAGGTCGCTGCCGCTCGTTGCGGACTTTGAAAGAGCTGAGCGAGAGATGAAAGAAGTCGGTGCTGGCGCCATCTGTTGCTGTAGGCGAGAAGGAGAATGCGTGTTCGTTGTCCGGGTCATCAGTGTAGGGAGAGCATGCGGCGAGAACGGGATTTGAACCCAAGGTCTCTGGGTGGTGGAATGAGGCACAATCCAGCTCGGCCAAACGTACTTTGGAGTCTGCCACATGCTATACACAATTGATATATGTTCCAAAAGTAAGATTGGTCATTTTTTTTTCTTTTTTTTTAAATAGAAGGTGGTACACCAGGTGAAACAAACAATTGTCATAAAAATTGACATTTGTTGTTGATTCAACAACGGAAGGAGCGACAGCGGAGGAGAAAGGACGCATGCCCAGAGCGCCGAAGAAGAGTGAAAAGCAGCAGACCGGCTTGCCGGATGTTATTCGAATAGAAATCACAGGGACATACAGGTTCACCATTCGATGAAAAAGATTAAAGGTTTTGTGCTTTTGGACGTCAACGGAAAACCACTCACAGCAAGAATCCTGCAAGATTAGATTCGTCTCTTCGGATAGGAGAATGTGGATCACCCGACCTACAGTCCCGATTTTGCTCTACTGGACTTTCACCTGTTCCCTGCATTGAAGACCGCACTCTTGAGATGTCACTTCCAAAACAATTCTGAGGTGGATCAGGCTGTGCTACAATTGATTGAATCACAAGACCTCGAGTCTTATCACAATGGTTTCTTCATGCTACTACAAATGTCTGAATGTAGTGGTGACTACTATGCCGTAAAACAGGGGAAGTGTATAATAGTTCATGATGTCGTGGTGCATCCCTAATAGCACAACAGTCCCCTGTGACTGAAATGCGACCACACAATACTGTCACGATAGAGTTACAAACAGTCGCCGCGACTCCGCAGCAAAGTCATGCCAGGGTCCCTATGTCCTCTCGCTGTGTAGTCGCATTGTTACCGTTCAGAGAAGTCACGATGGGACAGTTTTGCGACAGCGAAAAAATTCGGGGAAAAAGAGTTACCGAAATTATACACCAGATGGCAGCACCAAACTCTCAGGCAAGAGAAAGTTGAGGTCCAGTGCTTTGGTCCAGAATCGAACCTTGGAGCTAACGGCTGGTAGCCCGGCATCTTACCACAACGCTGTGATTACCTTGCTCGCGATCCTTTAAAAGTAAACTGATTGCTGCAAAAGCTAGTTCTGACGGCTTCTTTTGGAAATTTAAAATTTTTCTGTGAGTATTTTATAAATAAATTTTATATTCTGTGAGTATTTTATAAATAATATAAAAAATATCATAATTAATAAATATAAATTTAAAATCTTGGAAATATTTCTTTTTCCACATAAATTATTTTCAGGAGATAATGTGCTGTTTTATTTAAGTATTCATCCGAAAAAACTAATGATTTATTGAAATTTTTTATTCGGTTATAAAATAAATTTGTAATGTGCGACATGTGGGGTTTGATATTAAGGTATGAGGGATAAGATTTATATTTTTGCTATATTTTGCCTAAAAGGGATTTCATATAAAAATAAATAAAATTAATTGGAAAAACATGCATTAGATAAAATAAATAAAGTATTTTTGACTTAGACCCAAAGTTTTACCTCAAATTTTTCGTAGTGGAACTTTCAAACATACCAGAGACGTATTTAAAAGGGGGGGGGGATCTGAAAACTTAAAGCAATTATTAAAAAACAGCAATTTTGACACATTTGTATTTACTCTAGTAACAATAAGGTTGAAAATACCGGATAGTCCCCCACCCCATCCGAAATTTAAACCTACATACGCTGTCGAAACATATGCCAAGAAATTGTTAATTTTACTCACAGATACTTAGTTTTCACCATTGTGATTAGAACTCTCAACTCTAATATTTTTAAGAATAATATTTTTTTATAAATAATATCGTCTTGTTTAAATGAAATAATTTAAAAATTAATAAATTAAACTAAATTCCATTACTACATAACTGCGAGGTTTTATTGAATTACTATTTTCGGATTTATTTATTAAACGTTTCACGAAAGAAATTGCCACAAAATATTAGAAAAAATCAGTGAAAAGAGGCTGTGTGACGCCATTTTGAAGTCCAAAAAAATCAGTAGTCACTAAATAGTCACACAGTGACTTCACAGTGAGTCACTGAGCGACCAATCACATACTAGTCACATGGTGACTTCACAGTGGAGCCACTGAGCAACCGATCACATACTAGTCACATGGTGACTTCACAGTGGAGTCACTTAGCGACCGTTCACATACTAGTCACATGGTGACTTCACGGCGACGTCACTTGGTGACTGGTCACAAATAAACTTCACAGTGACTACACAGTAGAGTCACATCACTCACAAGTCACAATGTGAGTAGTATGTGACAGTCCTGTGACAATTGTGACCCTCTGTGACGTCACAGCGACTCTTTTGTGACCATCTGTGCTATTAGGGATATTTAAAATTTCCGTAAAAAAAGTATAATAATAATAAAACTTACTTTTGGAGCCGGTGCTTCAACTAGAGATCTCGATACTTGAGGCAAAAGTTAATTTTGGCTCTCCCTTTAGAACGATGTCCGGGCCAAAACTTAATTTGGCACCCCCTACTTTCCTTTACATTTTGACGACCCCCCTCTTAGAATGATGCTCCGGGCACGTTCCCCATTATCACTCACCTAGTTGGGAGCCTGTTCGGAACGTCCCTCGTGCATTTTGATGTTCATCTCACGTTTATTTACACATTTATTCTTTACCATCTAGTTCCATTTATGGTGTATTGCTTTTTGCATGTGATAAAAGCCATAGCCTACTTCCCTGTCAAATATACTAGTGTGGAAAACTTAAGCAACAGGTGTCTTTTTTTTGCCATAACTCCACGAAAAGGACATGAAATTCAGAAATGAGAGACAGCATTTTGTATTTAAACGATTACGAAAGCATAACAGTGTAAGAATGAATTCAGTACGTAAAGTATGGAATAAAACAAAAAAAAAGGCTTTATTTAACTCATAGTATCGTTACACATGATTGACAGTACAAGTGGAAGAACAACAAGCAGGTGTTCCTTAGTGTATGCCCTCCCCTTACTGCAATGGTTGCTTCGCACCGTCTCTCCATACTCAGCACCAGATTGTCCAACAGTTCTTGAGGTAAGAGAACCCATTCCTCGATCACCATCTGTTTCAGATGTTGGGTGTTCCTCGGATGATGTAATCGTGCCTCAAGGTGTCTCCCATAAAGCATCCCACACATGTTCTATAGGATTTAAATCAGGGGAGTCCGCTGGCCAATCCATTCGAGTGATATCTTCACTTTCCAGTAGCTCCTGAACAGCAGAAGTCCGGTGTGGCCGTGCATTGTCATCCATGTAAACGAAATCTGCTCCAATGGTACCTCGGAACAAACGCACATGGGGAAGGATCACCTCCTGACGATAGCGATCTCCGGTTACAGAACCTCTGTCGAAAACGTGAAGCTCAGTCGCCCGTTAAGCATAATGCCTCCTCAGACAAGAACTTCAGGACCACCATTTAACGGTCTCTTTCCCTGATGTTACTGGGGTGAAACCGTGTCCCGACCTCTCTTCAAATCAACTGGCGTTGAGGATTGCTTGTGGCACTGAAACGACTCTCATCGGTGCAGAGGACACGACTTCATTCGCAGATGCCCAGATGAGATGTCCAGTTTTGTGTTCCTTGCACCATTCTAAACGATGGCACCGATGGCCAACTTTCAAAGGGATACAGCGTTCAGGACGGCTTGCGAATAGGCCACCTTTGTGAAGGGTCTGGACACCGCGACACTTGTCGTAAACCGCGACATTTGTCGCCCCGTTGCTGTATACAGTTACTGAACAATGGTGCTTGAAGACTGGTTTCGAGCTCTTTTCGCCTGCAGGAAGATATTTCGATCAGTCACTGCAGTTGTTTTGCTGGAGCGGCCACAACTAACCTTCCTAACACCTGTACCTATATTTTGAAAGGATTTTCAAGCGAGCGAAACGACACTTTTGTTGATGCCGAAATCTTCAACTGCACTGAAAAAAATGATTACAGCACAACGTTTGGGTAAACGTAAAGCCAACACATTGTGATGTTGGCGTTACGTTTATCCACATGTTGTGCAGTGGATTTACAACACACAGTGAGATATTATTTTACAGCACCACGTGTGGATAAACGTAACGCCAAGACGTTGTAATGTAACCTGTGTCGTTTGCATACAATCACTGCATAGGTTCTTCATGTTTGGCTTATCAATGTCATTACGTCATTTTTGAGTGAATTTACAACACACAGTGCTGTGTTATTTTACAGCAATATGTGTGATAAAATTACAGGTAATTCTTACAGTGTACACTGGTCACACTACGCCCCTACTCCGGCTTTCCTGTCATTCTGCCACGTGTCAAGTCGTCCAGGTGATTTTTTCTAGCCATATTTCACGAAAGAACTCACTTGCACTTGCAACGAATGTCTTTAATTGCCTCGTCGTCCTTTCTTTTATTGTAGTCTTGAGTTGCGCGCCGAACGCACGCGTTTTGCGTACTCTCACGTCGTCTCTGACGTCTTGTTCCAGACATTTGCATACGCATGACCTTTCTATTCAATTGCGTGTTCATTGTACTCATCGCAAAAACCTCTTTTCTGCAAGTTCATTGCTATTTGATGAAAATTTACATTGTTGCTCAAGTTTTGCACGCGTGTGTGTAAGTGTATTACATCAATCAGTCTTTTAATGAATACATGTATTGAGTTTTTGCAAGATACGGGGGCGTATGTTAGTGTTGTTTCTTCTTTTTTTAGAACTTTTATCCAATAAAACTTGGTTTTCATTTATTTAATCTTCTCAGATTTGCGGATAAGAATATAAAGAATATACCTTATCTACATTATTGCTTTGAATAACTCTAATGTTTAATACTTCAACGCGACTTACGTTATATACAAGCATTTCTAAAATAAGTTCCATTTTAAATTTACTTGTTGGAAAATTGACACAGTAACTTATTTTTATTTTTTGTAGCTTTATAAAACAGCTTAATTTTCGCTCCAAAATTTGAAATTGAATAATATGTTTAAAAACATAGTTGAATTAAAAAAAGTTACTTATAACAGTTTTCTTCAAAATTAATATATTTTTAAGGAATGAAAAGGAGAGATTTCGTTGATTTTACATAGTCATCGTTTGGTTAACATGATTGTCAGCGTAAGCAAATATTGTCTCAAAATAGCATTTTCAAAAGGGAATCATGATTCAATGCTTGTAAGTTGTTTGTAAGTTTGGGCAACATTTTCTTAATATATAGCTATTTATCTATTATCAGAGATCTCGTGGTCAGAGGGTTAAAAAGAAACTTTTATAAAATTGTGAAATTTCTTCAAGTTTTTGTACAAGTAACACTTTTTCAGCCATAATTTTGCAATTTCCTAATCAAAATATGCCAAGAAAATTATTTTACCAAGCAGCTGTAATTGGGTATTGAGTGAAATTCAATATTTTAAAAGTAAAATAACGTTTGCCTTGAGTTTTTTGGTCCGGAAAAAAAAATATTTTTGAAAGGCTTAAGTTAAATTTTGAAATCACTGGATCAGAAGAATATGCTGATAAAATTATAATAATATAACTTTTTACAACTTCATAAATTACACTCTATGATTAAAACTAAATTTAACAATAATTTAAGAGCGAGTGTCACTAGACAACTGATCACGACTTCTTAAACTTCAGTTTAACAAGAAGTGAAAACTAGTAAAATTAATAAAATATTTTATAAAATAATACATATTTAAAAAGAATCTTCTTAGTAATACGGTCGACGTACACAGTTCTTTAGTTTCAAAAGAGTTACTTTTAGAACCCTTTGCAACTAATATAGTGTGGATCTTAGTAAAAACGATCGTATTGCTAAATACCTTTTCAATGTGTGTTATTTTAAAGTTTTTAATCAGTTTGACCTTTTAACTCTAGTTTTATTGCTGAATATTCTTGTTGCAAAACGTGAACGTGAGTGGTGCAAAACGGCGTACCTATTGTCTGAATTTTTTACCGTTACACCCATGAAAGGTGCACACGAAGTTACTTTTTATGAATTAAATGCAAAGTCATTTTATAAGAGAAATATATTGAAATTATAAATTCGAAAATGGTTAAAAGGTGTTTTGAAATAGAACTGATGCTGCATTTTTCACAGCATAACGTAACTCACGATTTATTTTTACCAGCTCCCCCAAAGTACCGAATTTCTTAAGAATACCACTTGGTGCACTTGAGATCTGCTGAGCTTTTAATTTCCCACTCGTTGCATTATCGCTTCTACAATCTCAACAAATTTTCTTTCTCCAATATCCTAGAAGATTGAGAGACTTCCCAGGGAAAAATGATGAAAAATGTGAAAATTCATATTTTCCCTCCATTCAAACTGAAATATTTATTTGCTGTTTTTTCGCGCCTTTTGGGGAATTCTCTAATTCCATATTATTTCTTTTTTTTTCTTTCATATTTTTAGTTGAAACGTCGATGAATTTGATTTTAATATTTGACGCTTATATTAAATTGAAAATGGTGATATAGTTTTTTTTTCCTATAGTACCTCATACTGAAAAACTCTTGTGTAGGTTTTTGAATGGAAATGCTGATTTTACAAATGTGTTTTTAAATTTGTATGTAGTCAGCAACTCTGAAAGTTTCTTTCAAAATGCGCATAAAATATTCTTTATTCCTTTGAGATTTTAAATATTAATTTTGCTGTTCCATTGCTTTTCCTTTCTTATATGGTAGAGCTTCATGCAGTCTGGTTATTGTTTGAAATATTGTGCTACTTCTCAGATAGGCATACATACAAACGTAGATCTGTAGAAAAAACATAATGATATAACTTTTTATTCTGTTCGTTCTGAAACTAGTTTTCAAGTGTAATGTTATTGTAAAACTTCATTCAAGTCTGTTGCGTGAAGTTTTACAGGGGTTTTCGTACAAAAAATTAACAGCAAAAAGAATTCGTCATACTTAGACAAACAAACAAACAATAATATTTTGTGGAAAAACTCCACTGGATTTCTTTTTTTTAAATTTATGTCACGAAAAATATAGCAAACAATTTTGCTGGCAAACAAGTGAAAATATAAATACCGCTAATTTATAATAATGTTGTTAATGCGAAAAAGAAAATGCTCCATAAAATCTATATAAACAAACTATTTTATTACTTCACCGACAACAGCAAAAAAATTCGGATATTGTTATTTTTTTCCACTTTGTATGACAACGGTATGATGATATATAAGAATGATATGCTATCCATTTATGCTTTCAGAATTTGGTCCTTGGCTATAAAGTGTATTTGATAACGATTTTACACATATGGTGATAAATATGATATATTTAATCAGTTAGTTTTATTTATTCATGTATATTTTCTTAACTTTTTGAATTAAAAAAAATTAAGAGAAAGTATAGCAGCTTTATAATCTACATTTGTTGTCTTTTAGATACTTTTAATATTAATTTCGGTACATTTTATATCTATATTTTCTATGGAAATTTTTTTTTCAATATTCATAAAACATAGTCATCTTTGTAATACAGATGAAAGAAGCGCGTGTTTTACTTTAAACTATAGAGTGCACACTGTAGCCAACTGGTTACACGCACATTTTTCCGTAATAAAAAGAAAATTTTGTAATTTTTGTATAAATATGCAGTTAGTATAAATGCAAGACCATTATGGAAATAGTTTTTAGTTTTTAAACATGTATGTGGAAATTTTACTTTTGGGGCAAAAAAGCATGAATTCACAGCGTGTGCATCCAGTTCTCTAAACAAAGTTTCCCCGATTTTTTTATTCCTTTTCATTTTTATTGCTAAATGAAAATTAGTACAACAAACTATTGAAAAATAGTAAGTAGTATTGGAACTAAATAAAGTAGAATTAGGCTATATTACTTTCCTTTGTTTTATGAGAGTTACAGAGTGGACATTCTAATTTTTCGAATTTGAATTTTTTTCATGTTTTTTTTTAGTAAACTGCATGCTGAAATTTTTAAAACTATCAAAGAATGAGTAAGCCTAAATGAAGTTACAATTTAACTCTTAGTCTCTTTTAAAAAATCATGCATTTTAAGTTAAAAAATGTTTATTTGAAATTTCTGACAATATTTACTGTTTTTAATTTTTAATCATAATTCTTAAACACCAGATTACTTAACTGTTTTTTTTTTTTTCGTACACATATTTTATATTCAAAACACAAATTAAATGTGAACTTTGCAAAATATAAACCTGCGAAATAATAATAAAATTAAAAGTCAAGGAATACATTTTTGTTGCATTTTTGTAATAACTTTCTAATTATTTTCTTGGGCCTACATGGCTCTGGTTTCAGTACCAAAATGTTCATACTAATTTTTTTTTTGCCTAAAACTATACATAAAACATTATCCAGAACTATATTTTGATAAATGTATATATTTTTCTTTTTAAATATGCTGATGTTGTATATACTGAGGCTGTTTTGCTGTAGTATACTTATTTTTACATAATTTGCTGCTAAAACTGTCTTAACTTTTTTAATCTTTCAGAAAAAAATAGAGAAGACGTATTTCTTTTCTTTACGTACTTTAATATTGGCGCAGTTGTGGAGACAAAAGGACCTAAATCCTTCTGTTAAACGTTTTAGTCTTCGATAGAAAACATAGATTTTTTTTTCATTTGTAAATAGTTAAAAATGGGGACATTCAGCAAATCTGTAACCTCCGCAGAAAGTTCAAAAATCCCATCTGCTTATTGTAGCTTTACTGCTTTACTGTTGAATCTTTTATTTTTTTTAAGGAAAAAATAAACTAAAAAATCGTTTATCCATATTTTTTTTTTCCATCTAAAAAAATCCTGCTTTTCAATTGTGCTGTTAAACCTCCACAAGCTGCTAAAGCGTAAAATATTCTACGACAGACCTCCAGTTTTCACTGCTATACAGCTCATTATTCTGGTAACCCAAATTCACTCTTACACAATATTTTCCGGCATCAAAGCATAAAAATAGTTTGTAGATTTGAGAGATTTTTTTAACTGCTTTTTTTTCTAAATTTCTTTTTTAACAGATGCTTTTTAACTAGAACTATGTGTTCCTTAATTCAGCTTTTTAGTGTGCGTTTGGCTTGACTATTATGAGATAAACTACATTGTAAACTATTTTTATAGATATCCCAAAAACTGAAGGGCACACGTAGTTCTAGTTTAAAAGCATGAAACCATCAGACTGGCTATCGCAAAAGCAGAGAAAAAAGAGGTATTTTTTTCAGTTCCTAGTTTCTGTCTGCGTTTGAAGTCCTGCTGATACTGAAGATGGTCGAGATTTTTTTCGATCGGAACACGCGTACAGTCTGTGTGTTATTTAAAAAAAGTTTTAATTATTTTATCCTTCATCTTTCACGCTTAACATTTCATCCTTTTAGTCCCTCCTACTGTTCTTTTATCGGTTGCCTCCTTTCCCGTCCCTGTATTTAAAGGGAGCAAATCTTTGATTCTTCATTCACGACGTGATGATGGTAAGTCATACTTCCCGAAGCCAGTCTACAGATTTAACACTCATTGATGCTTTACAAACGTTGTTTATTTTTATATCATTAATACTGCATCAAGTTACGAATTTTATACCATCATATTTAGTTCAGTTACAGCATGAACAAATTTACAAGCAGACAGAAAGACAAATGGGGATAAAAAAACCGCATTTCCACTTTGCTGGAATGTGTCAAAAATGCAAAATTGCTCAAACTGTATACCTACTTGATATTACACTGGTGAACTATAGTTCAATAGATGTTGTTAAAAAATAATTCACCTTTTGTATCCAATAAGTTATACTCTCCTTATTTTATTTTCTAGCATCCTCCTGAAGGTTTCTTCATTTCTTAACACAAGTCATTTGTCTTTCCTCGAGTGGCTATACTTCATCCTTATTTTGTCGCTAAAGGAGTCTTATCTTTCTACTTTGCAACTATTATCTAACTGATATTTTTTTCCATGAAACGATTTCCTCTTCATTTAGTATTACTTTTTATACGTCTAATGTTATCAAGCAAGATTTTTAGAAAATGTGTGAGCTTATCAATTAACTTATTGAGCTAAGGCATTGCTCAAAGACGCTTATCAGTTTCCTTTTGCAATTGTCCTCGAAACCGCATTTCCCCCTCCTCAATCCTCACCTGAAATATGAATTATGACGTATGGGATTTCTTTTCATTCTTCAATACCCTTAAGGGAATGGCTTCAGGATTTTCTGTCTTTATGAAACTAATAAAATGAAATAAATGATTCAAAATAAAATATTGAAGAAAGATTCACAATAAAATCTGAAAATTTTAAGTTTCACGAGTTGATCTATTTGCACTAAATTCCTTTAAAAACATAAAAATAATAAATAAATAAACTAAATAAGCAAAATTTTATTTAATTTTATCTTTTATAACGATTTTTTGCAAGAAAAAAAAAATATACAATTTTTTTCGATAACGATTTTGGATAGAAAATTATTACAAATAATACTCTGTTCCTTTTGTAAACTGTCACGTTTTTTCTGTTTTTTTCTATAAGCTGTTATAAATGGCAATTGCTAGAGATGCTAGTACATGATTGATCACTATTATCGGTTTTAAATATTTAAGTATACAAATGAAGTATTTTTTCAAACACTTGTTTCATGCGATCTTGAAACTAAACCAATGATTTTAAAAACGAATTGCTTTATAATTATGATTAATGAATGTTTATGAATTCTTAAAAAAATACAAATAAGTTATGCATAAAATTTAAACAGAATAAGCAGACTGAAAAAAAGGCAATCGGGAAATATTTTGAAATTTACTCATTTAATAACTATTTAGATACTTTCAAAAACTGTCTGCTTTAAAATAAGATTGGGGAGAAAGATTTCCTTGATGAAATCATCAAAAGTGCAATACTAGTAAAGAAACATTGAACTCCAAGAAAGAAACATTGCAAGTTTGTTCCACAAATAACGGGCTTCCTCGTTGTTGGATTGGACGAGTTTCTGCCGACGACAATCGCCTTCTTCCGTGGCCACCTCGCTCTCCGGACCTGATTTCAGGCGTTTTGTGGGACTACATAAAAGATCGTGTGTTCGTGCCAATGACTAAATTTACGCCAAAGGATCACAACTGCATTTGTTACCATGTTAACACGAGTGTGTAAGTGTGGGAATAATTTGATTTTAGGCTTGATCTCTGCCGCATCACAAAACAAAACAAGGACGGATTATGGGGGGTGGGGGGGGAACGGAGAGGCTACCGCCCCAATTGAGAAAAACGAAATTAATGTAAAAGATCCCATTTTACTTCCATAAAATGGATGCATATGTCAATCGTCTAACTAACCGCCCCCATCGACAAACTAACTGCCCTCCCCGCACACCCCCAACCCCGACAAAATTGTATTAATCCTTCGCTGTCACGAAAGGTTCACATATTGGACTTTTGTGAAACAAAACTTGTAACTTAAAGTCAACTACGTTGCTGCATTGATAATATATATATATTTTTATAAGGCTTCCAACCCGGGAGGGAATTGTGACACACCCTATATATCTGAATATATCGATGTTAAAATTTTATTGCTCATAATAATAACATACAGTGAGTTTTACAAAGGACCCCCTAATTTTGAAAATAAATATTTCAAAAACGGTGACTGGATAGAAGCATGAAACCAGTGGTATGTTTATTATAATAAACCTTAAAAATTTGATTCAGAAGCTACAAAGATTTAGTAACAAATTGTGCCAATTGATGGCGCTGCAGGAGTTAAGACGAATTCAAGAAAAATCCCATCTGTCAAGCACAAAAACACTCCATTGTCCAAAACTTACCGTTTGGGCTGCAAGCTCTTGCAAACGCGTCACTGGACCTTTTTCTTTCGAGAAACTAGAACATGCATTGCGCTTTTGAAACATTTGATGCCACTCCATATCCGTTCTATGATCGACTAGGTACAGCATGGTTTATGCAAGATGGGGCTCACCTACATCGTACATAAGACGTTTTTGACTTTTTGGACTAAAAATTCGATGATATAAGTAGCGTAGCGTGAGGGAACGCTTGTACGCTCAGCGTTCCCAGAACATCCCAGCAAACTTGCATCAAGCTTGATTTATCAAGTCAATAAGCTTGAATTAAGCTAGAAAATTCCAATAGTGTAAGCTTGATGCAAGCTTGAATCAAGTGTTCTAGTTTACACTTGCCCAGCTTGCATTAAGCTTGACATTTCAAGCTTAATTTCAAGCTTGAAATTTTTTTTTAAATACACGGGGCGCCCGCTGGCTAACGCCCCCCACATAATTTATTTTTCCGCGCATTTTCCCCTTCTGCGCTGAAATTTCAATTTAATTTAATCTAATCTGTTTCCATCGAGTGTTCGTCGCTGGGATAGAACCCGGGCCCTTTGGCTATGCAGTCGAGCACGCTATCCATTCCGCCACCGTAGCCTTGTGCAGCAATGACTAAAGTTTGAAGTGACTTACCACGCTATTTTCTCGCCAAATTGATAAGTGGGCGATGTGTTATTTGTTTCTTTTATTTTTCCATGGGATGCACCAGAATTAAAATAATGCATCAAAATAAATTAAATTTAAATCAAAATTAAAAGAAAAAAACACGTTTTAAAACTTTCAGTACCGCAACACTCATGAAGCAATACTGCTGGCCAAAATCGAGACAAACGACTGATTTTGAAATCAATTTCGTAGTATAATTGTATTTTATTTTGAAGAATTTCCATATTTGGAAATATAGAATGGGTTTAACACAAATTTTGTGTTACGTAATCTGAAATGAAAGAAACAGATAGTTAAACGTTACTTCGAAATGCGATATCACAGTTGCTAACATCAGGCGCGTAGCCAGGAAAATTTTTCGGGGGGGGGATATGCGCCTGGAAAATTTTTCGGGGGGGATATGATCTTATATATGCATAAATAGACGGAATTTCATCACTAATCCATACATTTCGGGGGGGGGGGATATATCCCGATATACCCCCCCCCCCTGGCTAACATGTATGGAATACAAACACTTTAGTCATTTTTGTAAATATTTCTTAAAATAACAAATAATTGAAAAATTTTGCTATTTTTTAACGCTAAAAATTCTCTTTACAAATGTGGTTATTTTCCCACATATTGGTATGCTATATTGATATAGAGCATTTCGAAGAATTAAAAATAATTTAAAATTAATTTATACAAATGTAAATTTGAATTATTTTCATTGTTCATACTTTATAATTAAAAAAAATTATTTAACTTCTGAATTTTTTTTTTATCCTTTGTAATTTTATTTTAAAATTACAAAAGTGTAAGATGTAAGATTTTTGGCCCCTAAAACCTGTAGGCCCTGGGCAGTTGCCCCGTTTGCCCTGCCGGTAATATGGCACTGGTAATATAAAATAAAACACATCTTTTACGAACTTTCAGCAAGTATTAGGACGCTAGACAATTAATGTCCATTCTCTTTGACAGATGGCGCCATCAACGCTCCTTTAAAAAGGAAAAATCACGCGAGTATCAATTTTCAAGCTTAAATCAAGCTGTATTTAAACTTGACAATTCAACTTGACTCCTGCAAGCTTGCTGCCAGCTTAGAATGAGTTGAACTGTCAAGCTTGCATTAATGCGTCAAATTCAAAGAAATGTCAAACTTGCTTTAAGCTTATGTGCTGTTTGGGATTACAGAATTGTGCAATTTTAACAATTGTAATATTATCATATTTTAATGACAATTAAATATCCTTTTATTAATTTTAAATTTTATTAAACGTAACATTTAAAATCATTCATAGCATCAATTTACTGTTTGCGACATTTATGTAAAAGCGCGTCTAGTGTTTCTCCCGCAATGCACGCTGGAGGAATCTAGCGTATGGTTTCCATGGTTCCCTGAAAGAGGAAGCAGCGATTTTAGACACTGCACATGTCAGTCAGTTTGTCTTATTAGGTGAAGTGTTCGGGAAACGCCTGCGTACAGTTAAAACAACGTACGCAGACGCAAAGTTTCCGAGTGAAATGACGCTTAGGGGTAGAGATTTTGGGAGTACTTTTGTTTTTGCTGTTATATTTTGCTGTTTCGTGTTTATTTATTTATTTATTTATTTATTTATTTTTGCAGTGCTTTTTTTGTGAGAAAATAAATGGCTCAATTAGATGCAGTGTCATATGAAGATATTATAGATTTATCTGCAGAAAATTCCTAGCTCAAATATTTCTTTTGAAAAAGATGCAGTTTTGATGCAAAAATGAGTTTGACCCAAGTATACTATGAGTTAATTGATTCGCAAATTGTGCAAATGAAAGATTGATTTAGAGTTTTTCAAGTTTAGCTTTCATTGAACTTGTAAATGATAAAATTTCAAGGGCCGTCAAAGGGATTTTTTTTATAAAAAAATCCCTTTGATGGCTCTGAATAATTTGCTTATAAATTTCGAATTTTTTTGCAAAAGATAAACTACGAATGAGCTAATAAACATTTATGCTGATGCAAAAAAAGCTCTCCAACCCAGAAATTTGTTGAAATATTTAGTAGCAAATGGTTTGCACAACGTATACGAAGAGATAGCCAAACTACTTCGCTTAGTTCTTACTTCACGAGGAACAGCAGCTGGTAGTGAAAGAAGTACGAGTACGCTTAAACGTATTAAACATTTCTTAGAAATACTATGAACAACGATGGTCTAAGTAATTTCTGCTCATTAGCGATAGAAAAAGATTTACTTAGAGAACTTTCCAGTAATCCTGTGTTTCTGGAAAGATGTATAGACGAGTTTGCTGTAAAGAAAAATCAAAGAATTGACCTGATTTATAAGTCGTTTAAGAAAAAACTCTCCAGCTGTAAAATTCTCAACTGTAAAATTTGCTGTTCATTATGTGTACTTATAAAGCAGTGGCTTTTTTATTTTCAAATTGATATTACGATAAAAAATAAGCCAATAAAGAACCTTTATGTATATAATTTATAAAGATGCACTTTATATGTTTTAAGTAGATTTATAAATAATCTAAAAGTAAGTCAATGAAAAAGTTTTATATTTTTAAAATCTTAAGAGGTTATTGTAGTATTCCCAAAACTTCTAATATAATTGAAAGTTTATTCCACGTTTTATACGTCCCTGGATTACACAGGGCAAGATACAACGGATCACATGAACCTGAGAAATATGTGTAAAGGGCAGACCACTTACTTTTTATTCTGAACAAGCATACACATTATACTTTTACGACATGCATGTGACGGTTACCGGCCTGCTGGAAAATATCCCGGCTTCCCTATGGGCGTATCCGGGGTTGAGATTACACAACTTAGAATATGAAAAATAATTGTCTATTGTTAATAATAAATTAAAATATACAAATACGCTCAAAGATTTGATGAATGAATGATGTTTGTAGGAGAAGTTTAATTTCTACAACCCTGTTTACGTTGTATATTATCAGTTAGGAAATATGTTAAGCATCTGAAATTAAGAAATTTAAAATTCTGCTCGACTTTATATATTAAATTACATTTCCCCCCACCGAATGCTATCTTAAATGACATATGTAAAAAATTATTTTAAAATTAAATTGAGTATACCTTAGTACTGCTTTTAAACTTTGGCATAAAATACAACAAAGATGTTTTCTGTATTTGAAATTTATTTTCAACTGCATGAGGTATCAGAAACGTGTTCAAAACTATTATATAATGAATATAAAATTGTTTAAAAATTTATGAGCTTGCAAAATGCATTCGTGTAGTAATAAATGAAGATAATATTTTACAGTGGTTTATTAAGCTTTAATAAAGTTATCCACAGACACATGAAAAAATTAAACAGTTTATATAATTTTATGCTGATTGAGCACTTATAGCATTTATAAAATTATTTATAAAAGTATATATAAAGTTAAATTATTTATAAAAATATTTTTAAACCATGTAAGTTTTAAAGGCACAGTATATGAGATCTTTGTCATTTAACATAGCTGTTTTAAACGTGCCAGCTGTGATAATTATTAAGTACCATTCTGTAAGATAACACCAGAAAAAAAATTTCAAATAGAAAAGTATACTATAAATTATGTCGTCGTTAATGCATTTTCGGAAACGTATTATTTTGACATCATCAATCTTCTGCGTGCATACCAAAAACAAACAAAATGAAATTCAACGTCACGTAAAGTTTCAGCTCTTTATGTCAATAGTAAGTTTTCATTCGTCATTTAAATAATTAGTAAATAAGATTTACTTCGTATGAATACCTTGAAATTCTTAGAATAATATGTTGCGTAATACACAGTTTCGCACGCTTAAACCAAATTTCATCCGATATTCATCCAAATTTCATCCAAATTTCATTTTATTCATCCGATAAAAGTCATTATGCTGAATCATGATACGATAAACCTTTCAGTGAAAACTTAGCCCTTTACACCAAGATTTTGACAGTAAAATTGCAGTACTGGACGTATTTCTGTCATAGTGATCATTCATTGTCAAGAACTTGGTAATAGATCTTGATGAAGGGAATAGATCTTGTCAAAAAAACAAAGTGTTTTATAGTAGTATAACACAGCATCATCACACACCGTAAGTGTCACACGGTACAAGTTTTATACATTTCTGTATAATCAGCAAAAATGTATAAAAAAATCAACTGTATCATTTAGACACTGGTAAAAAGATTCCTCCCTAGATGTACCATTACATGAAACAGAATTCACTGTCAAGTCTGAAACAAAGCTTGACGATCTCTGATGGCTTTCGCAATCTCCCTGTGTATCATTCCATCTAGACTGCTCCCCATTTGAGAAGATGGCCTTATCAAAGTCTTGTTCCACAGTTTATTCCCTCCGACGTATTTGCTGTTGCTCGTCGGTCTCAAAGTTGCCAGATTGCTAGTGCTCTTGCTGTTCCTGCTACTCTGCAAAGATTTCGGAAGGAGGGATCGACTCGCTGACAAGGATCGTTTCTTCTTGGTAGATTTCGTCGACTTTATGACTTCGGGACGGGGTGGCAAAGGCGGTGGAGGAATATTCTGCACCCCGAGAATGTCGGCACACTTTGTTTTATTTTGGCCAGGAGGCAGTATGATAGCACCAGGAGGAATATCTGTAAAAAATAAAAAAATTTTTTTGGATTACCATTAAGGATGAGCTCTCATAATGATTTACGGACTAAAATCAAGCAATTCAGTCATGCATTACGACAGTTGACGAGATTTTACGCATGATCCAAACAATAAATTACTGGAATTTTTTTTATGTATTGAAAACATCGAACATAGAGGCCTTAATCTACCGAAAATCTTTTGGGTGATCCTGCAAATAAACAACTCTGTTAGTTGCAATAAAAATAAGTGCACAACTTGATGTTACGACAATAGAAATTCGAAATTTCAACATTTTGCGGCTTTTGATGTGTTCATATGTAAATAATGTTCGTATAGACGTCATCACAAAACTAATCAAAATGGATTTACGGTCTGTCTAAGTAGATCGTACATGCATAAGTACGAACAGATATTTAGACGTACGTTGAGGAGTCGTACCGGAACTTGTCGATTTGAATTTTGGAAGGGTCAAAATTGACTTTTTCTTCAAAATCTTAGTATTAACCAAATTTTTTCGAGATTTTAAAACTTACTTTACTTGGGACAATGAAATTTTAAAAAATATATTGAATTTGCTTTTTCACAGTAACTTTCTCAATTTCTTAAGGAATTTAAAAATTTAAACGTAATCTAAAGTAATTAGCTGAAAAATATTTATTATATAAGATGATAACATTCATTAGAATTGTTATGAAAATTTCTCTTTTGTTAAGTTCCAAGAACATTGGTTTGAAGGAAGTGATTAATTTGGATATCCCCTCCTCCTTGAAGCCGCATCTCTTTGCTCAAAATTTGGATGAAGAACTAATGTAAAATTTTTAATTCGAAATTTGTAGAATTAAATAAATAAATCTTAAATCATAAAGAATATTCTTAAAGGACTGTACAGATAATTTTCCTTCTCATAAGAAAAACTCGTAAAAAGTAAGTGTGTGAATTAACGCTAAAACAGAACTTTATCATAATCTAAGACTCTCTCAAATACAATTTCATTCATATAACCGTTCTTCATACATATTCTAAACAACATCATTGTCAGTAATGTAGTATAAATCCAAGCTTGCACACTGACCAAGGTCGGCTGCTGCTGAGGATTCGTTGTTTTAATGGGAACCGAATTTAACCGACTGTACCACAGCCGGACTAACAAATTATTATTCAAGGGTGAAAATATATGATACTTAAATAAAAAAGAATTGAGAATATATTTATAGAATAATATATTAATAGAATTCCCTTTCTTATAAAGGAAAAAAAATTCAAACATGAATCCCAAAATTTTCGGACCGACCAATAGTCGAGTGGATCAGACACTGAACATTGGGAGATGGCTGATGTGTAAAGGTCCAGGATTCTTCTTGCCTCTTGCACGGTTCTTAGAACAACTTAAAAAGTCTGTTATCCAAAGCATTCTAATTAAGCAGATGGCCCTATGAATCTTTGCCTTAATCATAAATCAAATCTAAAATTTTTGGATATCAAGTCCTCTCAAGATTTTTTACAAGTGGTTAAAAATGAAGACGTGGATAAAATTCCCATACTGCATTTTTCATTTCAAGAAAGCGTGTAACAGTAAAAAGTGGGAGTCTTCGTAGACAATTGTACTGTTTCAGACTTTGGTTTTTGACGAGAAGTTTATAAGTTCAATTCCCAAGGATCATTTTTTACTCTAGATGTACGTGAGCACTAAATATGTGACTTTTACTCTTCGTGGCACTCAATGGGAGTTCTAATGGGTGGTGAAATTTGCTTATGCTCGGGGACTAAAAAGAACTCTGGATAGCCGCTCACGTCCATGTTGGGTTGTCTTTTGGAATTTTTACGGATTTTTCCTGTTGTATTTGTTTTAGGCGCCAGGCCAGTGGCGTAGCTACGGGGAAACGGTTAGAGGGGGGTTGTAATCCCCCCAATGAGGAATTTTTTTGTCATACAAAATGTATTTTCTTCACTCACACATAACATATATATATAGATGTATATGAGTTGCAGTAGTCGTAACACCCTGAAAAATTCCTCGCTGAAGGGGCGAGAAACTGTGAGATGCGAATTTTCAGCAAATTTCGTCAGGTTTCAGTTTCATTCAAGAATATCTAATATCCGGCGATTTAAATGATCATGTTAAACAGAGACTTTTAACTATGTACAATAATTTTTTTTCTGTGCATTCTCACACAGCCCTAACGCTAGAATTAGCACTAGAGTGCTAGTTCGTTTACGTCGGGCTTTCTGTCAACATATTTTTGTGGATATAAATTGTGCACATGATTCGCGTTGACACGTTTTCGTTGCATTTTTCAATAGGATTGCTAGAAAGTGTGGGGGGGGGGCGCCAATTTTTCAATATTTGATGATTTATCGCTAAGCTTGTCTCCAAAAATAAGTCCTTAAAACTGAACCTACGTTGGCCATATTTCGCCCCAGAAACTGGAAATGCTATCGTTTATTACAAAGGTGAAGTATCGTTAGAATATACCTGACGACAATTGTAAAAGAGTTTTACCAGGCGATTTCAAATTGTAATTCCAAAAAAGTGTTTATAGTACAAATAAGACAAATACGGTACACACATGCATTATGATACACTTTCCAAAAAGTACGTGAAGTATAATCAGAATATGCTTGATGATTGTGAGACAGTTTTAGTAGGCGATTTTAATACATATTTCAATTCTGAAAAGTGTTTTATGGAACAAGAAAGACAAACACAGCAAACTCATGGATTATGAAACGCATTCCAAACAGTATTTTCAAAGGCGAAGTATAGCAGTTAGAATATTCTTGGCAAAGATTTAAATGCAGTATTATAGTAGGCAATTTTAATATAGATTTTGATTCCAAAGAAGTTTTTATGGAACGAGGAAGAAAAATACGGCACACTCATGAATGATGATACACTTTCCAAATGAATGAAATAACAAAAAAAGAAAATAGAGACGACGCACGTATGGATTATGATACGCTTTTAATATACAGAACTTTAGTGCGTCATTTAAACTATGAAAGTATTTCGGACTTTTATTTAGATTTAATTTTCGGAAAAAAAAATTTAGCCGATACCCTAAAAATCTGTACCTTTTTTAACATATCTTTGATTTTTTCCCCCCTTTTTTAAGGATTACTGATATTGAACCCTATTTTCCATTCGTCCCATTTTACTATCGGTTTGCAATTGGCACATTATTATATGGAAAATTTGGTCGAAATAGCTGGAAGTAAATGAAATCTCCAACCTCATGGATTAGCCTTTATCCATTAAGATAGCCAGAGTCAAAATACATAGAGGTGATATCTCAATATTAGCGCATAAAACCAGAGTTACGAACTCTTACAGAATATAACTAACCACTTTTTGTAAACAGAAAATTATTTGATTTTTTTTAAATTTCAATACTGCAGTTCTACTAGCCATTAAAAATTAAAATCGCTAATTTTGTCCGAGACATTTTCATAGCATACGCTGATACTAAAGAAATATTTTTATTTTCCCTAAAATAAGAGCCTGCAGATTATTTTCCGCCGCGGGTAATAAGTCGAAAATTACGGTATTAAATAATAATCAAATATTTTACTTGCTTACTGTTAGATAAAAAATATCTCAAAAAGCTTAAATATAAGGAATAATCAGAATAATAGTCATTGACATTTACTTTTATTGTAATAAAATTATTTAAGGGAGAGAATTAATAAACAATTCAAAGCTGGAGTAAAAATAGAGAACACCGGAAGCTTAAAAAAAAGGAAGGAAAGAAAGAAAAACTGAAATCGCTCTATTTTAAGAGCGTATCACCGTCTATGCATCGTCACGATTTATCTTCCTTCTTCTATTACATCATTATTCATAAGTGTACCATAGTTGTCTTTCTTGTTCCATAAAACGCTCTTTCAGAATTGAAATCTATATTAAAATAGCATACTAAAACTGTTTTACAATCTTCGTCAGGCATATATTTTAATTATACAACTTTATAAATACTGCTTGGAAAGTGCTTCATAATCCATGAATGTGTCATGTTTGTCTTTCTTCTTTCATAAAGCATTTCTTTAAATTAGAATCTATTTTAAAATCGCTTACTAAAGCTGTTTTACAAACTTCGACAGGCATGTTCTAACTATTCATTTTTACTTGCACTAATATGGACAACACTTTATATTCCCATTAAATACACAGTAGAGCTTGGCAATTTCTGGCCAACTATAGAAGATATCGCCAAGTTGGTTACAGTTTTAGAGACATTTTATTGATGTCAAACTTGACAATAAATCACCAAAAGTGCCAAACCTTGATGACTTTGACATTGCATTACTCGGACGCTATCTGTCATACCTTCTAAAGTGATTTGCCGTTTCGATGCGTAGATAAAAAATCTTGTGTGAAATGAATAGCATGCAAGTGCTGAAAACAGAAAAACAGCACAGGAAACATCAGTTCAAGCTGGAAAGATCTATTGCCTGATGTACCCGAGGCATGTGAAAGTGTTACTCAGACATGTAGATTTTTGCACAATGCATCCCCGACCAGGCGTGTAAAAAAGTCGATTCCCATTCATCTAATTAAGAATACTGAAAACAGGTAAGAGTTGTACTGTGTACTGAGAATATTTTCTGTAAGAAACTCATAATATGTTTCATGTTTGATCTTTAACCTCTGGGAGGCGGGTGAGCTAGTTTTCCTTGTTTTGGTTTTGGTTTGTTCACATTCCCTGCAATTGAACTCTGTAGCTTAAGTTACAAAGAATTTTTAAAGTTGTTTGAAATTTTGATAATTAATAGATATGACATTAATACAACTTAATTTAGATCACTTAAAAATAATGTAATAATTTAGATAATTATATTTTTCTATTCAATAATTAAATGAAAATTAAAAAAAAAATTAGATATTTAAATTTTATTGTTTAATAACTTTGTAATGATGAAACTAATTTTGTATTTCAATTCAAATAGAAATGCTGGTGTTAGTTAAATTAAATAATTTGGATAAATACATAACAGTAAATAAAATTGTGTGTATTGTAGCAAACCAAGGCGTTTATTTCCTTTGTAGGTGAAAGGAATATTCTTCCCAGTGTGTCCACCTATGTCCAACAAAGATGCCAACAACAGGTGTTTCTGAAAGTAGGACAGGGAGATTGTTCTGCTTTCTATATATTTTTCCCAGTCTGGAACTTGGAATATAATTCATGATGTGTGGATCCAGCCCATTTAATATAAATCTGATAGTTATCGCGATTTTTTTTGGTGTGTGTGTGTGTGTCTAGGTATTTATTATTTAAACAAGAAACTGTAATTTTAGATATTCCTTGTTGGTCACATTAACTTGCAGTGAATAATTTCTTAGAATACGATGCGAGCATTTACAGCATTTTGAAGAAAATATGTTCTTAGTTTTAGAAAAAAAAATTATTTCAAGATTTCAAACATAGAAAATTGCACAATGTTTCATGACACAAATATAATATAATTTGTAATATATTTTCAGGATTTTAGAAAAAGAATATTATTATTTTCGAAATTTAGCAAATTAACACACAACTTTTAACGCATCAAAAAACTGGTCAAAGATTGGTACTAACATATTACTCCTGCCTTTACGAGCAGGACAAACGCGCGGCCGCACCCAAAACGCATCAGTCAACATGTCTTGGAAAGTACCCAAGTGCTTTCCTGGTGGCCAGTAAGCCAATGAAATAACAATATAATCCAGGCGCCGTTCATATTCCTTTTTTCTTTTTCTTCGTCATATTCCATGTTCAATTATTGAAAGCAGTTCGATCCTGCTTTCTTTTTACATGCAAAAAATATTTTGATTAAACCAAAGAAAGGAAGTTTATAATTACTTTTTTCATGAGAGGAATATTATAAATACTTTTCCTGGATATATAAAAAAACTAAATAATTGTCAACATGTCTTGGAAAGTACCCAAGTGCTTTCCTGGTGGCCAGTAAGCCAATGAAATAACAATATAATCCAGGCGCCGCCGTTCATATTCCTTTTTTTTTTTCTTTCCATGTTCAATTATTGAAAGCAGTTCGATCCTGCTTTCTTTTTACATGCAAAAAATATTTTGATTAAACCAAAGAAAGGAAGTTTATAATTACTTTTTTCATGAGAGGAATATTATAAATACTTTTCCTGGATATATAAAAAAACTAAATAATTTTACGTTTCCAAAAATCGTCAAATATGGCACCTATGATGCTTCTGTTTGTTATCAATAAAACCTAAGAATGTATACCTAATTTACAATTTTTCAGAAAGTGCTACTTAAACAAAAATACCATACATACTTCAAGTTTATAAATTATCCCTTTAAGAATTTTTTCATAGTTTTATACAGTTCCGTAATCTATCGAATTTATATGTAGAAATCTGACTTTAATATTCTTCGCGTGGCAAAGAAAACTGTTTCGGCAGCTAATACAAATGGAAAAGAAATGCTTCATTAGGTGTTTTAATTTATGTATTTGTAAAATTTCAAGTTAATTGGCCAAATTCTGTAAGAGGCGTTTCTTTTAAAGTTAAAAGTTTCCAAAATTACACCGAAAATCGAAGAAATGAAATTTTCTAGATTTTTGAAGTACCTATTTTTTTTATTTCTGGATTTCCTTACGAAATTTCAAATCAGTTAGTCATACAATAATGGTTAGATTAATTGCTAATGTGTTTTTAAACGATCTCATGAGATCAAAATTACGTCAATAAACTAACGAGCTTAGACAACAACGTCCAGTGGAAGTAAATGACCGTAAATTATTTAGAAAAAAAAATACGTGTTTTGTTTCTCTGAGAAACTTTATCTGAATGATCTGGAGAAGCTACTCAAGAAATTTTGTGAATTGTTGAAAGTTGACTTACGAGCTAATTTCGGACAAGATGACAGTCATAAAAATATAAAGAAATTATAAGTAAAATAAATAGAATATACTTTATATAATTCCATACATAATATCATTTTATAAGAGACGTATTTCCAATATTTAAAGACGTATAAAAATATTTGTCTACTCTTAGTTGAATGAATAATTTACTGTTTAATTTATTAATGAATAATTTACTTAATAATTTACTGTTTAAAACTAAAAATATTAGCAGCCGATAAGTAAGGAGTTGCGAGTTTTGAGCAATTGGGTTTTCTAAAGAAACGTAAGGATATTTTCTAATAATTGCTACGCTCTATAAGAATGATGAAAGAGAAATAATATTCTTTACATTATAGCTTTTTGTTGTAATAGAAGTCATTCGTTGAATTTTTTTTGTAGTACAGTAAAGCACCATCGTCTTTCAAGGGACCTACGTAAAACGACGTATAAGTAATTAAGACGTGTAAACGGAACAATAATTAACAACTTTGATTATTAATGATTTAACGCAACTAAAGCAAATTTATAGGTATAAATAAAGTAATTGTAAGTTTTTAAGGTACTCATAAATTACTTGTAGCTTTAACACAGACAACAACGGCCAAATTAAAAAAAAATACATTAAAACAAACCATACCGTAATTGCAGTATATATTGAATACTGTATAGCTTTCAATTAGTGCATACACTTTCCATACCAATTATGATGTGATTTATGTTCTTGCAGACATTAAACTTCAAAAATCTTTTATAAACTTTTGATGATGAGCTGAATGAGTATTGATTTCAGCATTATGGATTTAATTAAGTTTATGAAATAATTTTCACTCGTATTCTGACAGACAAAATAAGTTCTAAGCTTTTCATTACTGTCGATTGCGTTTTCATAGGAAAAGGTGGAGTAACATCTTGTCATTCTTCTTCATTACCAATTAAATTATCACCATATAATTTGTCGTCTATTAAATTGCCCCCCCCCTAAACAGGAAAGTGATGACCGAGAGAGAAATTTTTTGAATTTTAACAAGCGGGGAAAACGACGTATGAAAGAGAAAGAGAGTAAGATATTGTTCCTCTCTTTTGCATTAAAATAAATAGTAAATAACCGGGACTGAAAAACAACAACAACGTATAAATGATAAACGCATAAACAATGCTTTACTATATAGTCTTGGATAAGATGGAAAACTTTTATCTATCCATACTGTAAAGTATGAGACTTGACTGAGAGATAAATTTTTCGAATTTTAGGAAGCTGAAAACAACGTATGAAAGATATTGTGCGTCTTTTCTTGTATTAAAATAAATAGGAATTAATCAGGACTAAAAAACAATACCAACAACGTATAAATGTAAAAGTCGTTTAAATGATAAACGCATAAACGGTGCTTTACTGTATATTCTTGGATAAGATGGAAAACTTTTATCCATCCATATTTTAAAGTGTGAGATTTGAGGGCTAAGATTTTAATCTATTTTCTAGAGTAGAGCATGTTGTGATGTAGCGCTACTTTTGATCGAGTGATTTCAATTTGCTCACAATAAAACATTTTTGAAAATGATTCATACTTTATTGACATCTGAATACCTAATTCACATTTTTGTAAATAGTTCACACTCAAAATTTTATTTCAAACTTTGAATTTCGATTGTTAAAATTTCGTAAATGTAAATATGAAAGGGTATTTCCAGTGTATTCCTGAATTTGTCTTTGACTAAGAGCTATTCTGATATATGAGGATACCTTAAGACAGTGAATCCCAAACTTTTTACAGCCATATTCGCCAAATACTTTACTCGCAGATGAATCCATACAGGCGTGTTAAATTCCTCGAGTAATATTACCATTTTTCATCTTACTCATTATTTTAACACGTGTGTTTGGGTTGATGAGCGTGTAAAGTGCTTGCTGAATAAAGCCGTAAGTGAATAAGTACATACGAAAATTTAAAGTGCGGATATTGTCCATAAATGAAAGACCACCGCGATATTTGGTAGGTCAGGTAACAATCTTCTTATGGCAAAATTTTCATTTTTAAATTTTTCTATAGAAGATTATTACCTGAAAGCACCAATGAACAAGTCTGTTTGAAACACGCTGATTTTCAAAGAGCAGTTGTAAAAAGGTACATCATGCTAAAAGTGGGAGGTGTACAGTTTCTTTTCACAATTGTAAGGTGAGCTTGTAGGATGTGGGACTCAGAGAAGATGTTTTCGATTGTAAAGTGTTTGGTCAATATCCAATGTTGCCTTACTTGGAATATTCAGGTAACATACCAACCGAAAAGAGATGTTTCGGGATATGAAAAGCAATAACCGAAATATGAAAAAAATATAAATAACAAATAAATGTATTTGTTTTTATAGAGGGCGGTGCCATAATTGACTTTCTCGCTAGCCGCGAGAAAGTCGAAAGGTTATATGGTTGTTGTGTGGTGGTCAGAACATCACACACTACGACTATGGTCCCGGGTTCGGCTCCCGGCTTGGCTTGGTTGTTCTTTCATCCTTCCTTTCACAGAGGATGACGTTGGCCGTTACTAGGTGCCCCCATTATAGAATGGTCAACACTTCTGGCCTTAGTAGTGGTCAATGCATTGTTGGCAAATGCCCGTTGTTTTTTCAAAGCTTTCTCGCGAAACATCTTTTGGGCTTGTATGTTGCATGAATGTCCGAAGTTGGGTAACATTGCTAAGAAATTTTTGGTTTCCCATTTTAAAAAGACAATATCTTTAGGGCTTGTATGTTACATGAATGTCCGAAGTTGGGTAACATTGCTAAGAAAATTTTTGGGTTCTCATTTTAAAAAGACAATATATTTTTCGCAAAACAGTTTGTCAATGATGTGTTCGTCATTCATTTAAATTTATTTACAATTTCTATCACCTTGGGACCCTCAGGTAAATTTTAGCTACCGTAATTTTATAGTAAAGGTTCTCAGCATGGGGCACTTGAGAATGTTATGTAAACTTACCGGATATACCTCCACTGGACAGCGACCTTCTGCAAGTGGTGTCCATGAATCTCACCCTTCCGTTTACGTGTCTGTCCGTCGATCGGATGTCCGGATATCTCCATTCCGGGTCGGAGTCCGGTTCCGCTGAGTGGCTGCTGATCCCGGAGTCCGACAACTTGGGGTGGTCGGACGATATCCGCGGATTTCCCGGATCCCTGTCGAGAATCGATGAGGGGGAGATGGTCGGAATGTCGATCAGGATCTCGTCAAGCTCCGAATCGTTGGTGGGCGGGTCCGGTGGATACATGGGGCGGAGCTGGGATGCCATGGGCGTGCCCGGACGGACATCCTCAGACGATGTCGAGGACGCGGAAGATGAGGCTGTTAGCACCCGAGACTGAAATGATTTGATGTCGGTTATTGAAAAGGCGTGATGGGAAATTTATGTATACGCACAGTAAATTAAATTCATAAATTATGACGCTGATGGGGGAGAGAATTTGCATTTTCATAACAAGAATTGACAGGAGATTATGCTTTCAGATTTTTTTGTTTGTTTGTTTATTGCCAACTTATGCAAGCAAAATGTCAGATTCTCATAAAGATTTTTTTTTTCTAAATATAAGTATGACGGAAAATTGTGCATAAATTTGCATTACTGGAAAATTTAGAAATATTTTATTACTTGTCGGTAATTTTTTAGTATGCGTAAGGAATTTTACTTACAGTGAAACTAGAATCTTAGAAATTTGAGCGTGAATAAGTTGACTACTTAAAAGGATTATAGTTGAATAGAATCCTCTTTTCCTTTAATGTTTAAAATACCAAATTAACACACTCTCATCATAGTTTTCATACGCAAATGCAGCATTACATACTGACATGTTTGGTAGTTCAACTTTTCAGAAAGGCTTTTGTAAAATTTATGATAAAGTTATTACATTCTGTTATACGGGTTTTAGTAAATATAACAATCTTTTTACCAATCGAAAGTCGTTTTGAAAGATTGAGGTTGTTTAATTTTAGACTGGAAGAAACTGGAAAGTTCTTTAATATTCTTTTTCGCCTTATCTCGCCATTATCTGTGAGATATGGGAAGGCAAATGATTAAAGTAGTTTTCTCGTAAATTACCTTTGTTTCATTATTAACTCGATAACAGATACGAGATGAGTTTTCACAACTTTACCGAATCTATTTATTTGTCAACCCTTTAAAGGGCATGGATATACAGAGTGTTCCAAAAGCAGTAACCTAAAAATTACGTAAAGAAAGATACAGAGTTTTATGGTATCGATTAAATTTTCTGGAGACTAAATCTAATGAAATAAAAAATTTAAACTCTTATACGGCCCCCCTGCAAAAATGCCCAGTTAGTATAATGTGCCCTATACAGTAATGATTGACGTACAAAAATTACACTACCCAACACGGAAAATGCATGTGCCTCAAGCATAGTTATTTCCAAAGTATTTTGTCTCGCTCAGCATGAAAATCGCCATAATAAATTTTAGATTAGCTCTTGTTTTCAAGATACAGAACCAATTTGGGTAGTAAAATCTCACTATGGCTGATTTTTTATGGCTATTATAACTCGAACAGTATTCCTGTGTTCCATCAGCCATTCGGCCGTTCCTCACTCCGCTAATTTGTCAATTTCTGAACCTCCTAAAAATTATGAGATTGGAAAAATGAAGCTAAAGAAGAGACCATTATACCTGGGAGTTTTCCCATGATCCGAATTTCGAGGCACACGATTTGAATGAACCCCACAGATTAAATCAGACAGAATTGAGAGATCTCATAAGACATCTTGACTTGGCAAATGAGAAGGCGAAGCTTCTGGCATGAAGACTGAAGCAATCGCATCTACTTTAATCAGCAGTCTAGATCGCTGAGTACAGGAGGACTTTTCACACAAGAATGTTCTTCCTTTCTTTGAGAAGAAAGAATATTTGGTTGCTAGTATTGATGTCAACGACTTGATGAATTCCCTAAGTATAATTCATGATTTAAGTTGAGGTTGTATGAAGACTCTTTAAAGCTTGGTTGGACATTCCGTTCACATGAAGGCGGCTTACAAGAATGTGATATTACGTCTAGAGTCAATCAAATACTAGGATCCCAAATGGCAGATTCGTGGGGACTTAAAATCTACTGCTGTACTCCTGGGAATGCAGTTAGGCTATATTAAGTACAGGGTGGCCATAATTAAACTGCAAGTGTTCAAGGGGTGCTGGAGAGAAAAGTACCGGGAATATTCCAATGAAATTTAGGGTACACGTTTCAGAACATGCGCAAGTCAAATATGCAAAAAAAGAAAATCGCCATTTTCACCCGATTGATGGCGCTGTACCGTATTTCAAAGCTCACCGGTTGCATATACAACTTCCAAAACCTATAGGCAGAGCATAATGACATTCTAAGAGGCATATAAACAATAAAAACATCATTTACAATTTATCAAAATTCCAGGTGAGGTGTGTTACACCAGAGATTTTAAATGCGACGGTGGACCATTCTGCTTTATGTTTTCAGCATGTGGTTGCATCTGGGGTTCGCATATTGAGCGCATCATGTGATAATTTCATTGAATAAATAATGTTTTAATTGTTTTCCAAAGCGTCTTTATGAATTGTTTAATTTGTGATCTTAATTTATGTTAATTTTTGATTACATGTTACTGTAGAAATTTAATTACTGAAGCGAATTGTATGGAATTTTGATAAACTATAAATGATGTTTTTATTGTTTATATGCCTCTTAGAATGTCATTATGCTCTGTCTATCAGTTTTGGAAGTTGTATATACCACCGGTGAGCTTTGAAATACGGTACAGCGCCATCCATCGGGTGAAAATGGCGATTTTTTTTTTTTGCATACTTGACTTGCGCATGTTCTAAAACGTGTAGATACCAAATTTCACGAGAATATTCCCGGTAGTTTTCTCTCCAGCATCCTTTGAACACTTGCAGTTTAATTATGGCCATAATGTACTTCTGTTTTCTGTGTTTATGGGACTCTCGAAATAAAAAAGATACAAATGGCTTTCAAGAAAGCTAAATACCGGAGAGAAATGTTGAAAATAAGCTTCTAGTAGATCCAAATAACACTCTGATTCTGCTTCCACCCCTGTATAGTAAGCTGGGAATAATGAAGAGCTTTTTGGATTCATGAACAAGGATGGAGAGGTTTTTCAATAAAGGTTATTGCGATATCAATATTTTATTTGATCCAGTGCTATACTGGCGGAATAAACACTGAAGCTGAATAAAAAGTTTAAAAAATGAAATCCTTTAATATCACACTAGATCTCAGTTTAACAATTGTAAATTATTTCGTAGGAATTACAAACACTCTTTAGGCGATTTTTTGAAATTTAAAATATTATTGATTTACCTTTAAAGCCAAATCTTCTAGTCTTTGTTCCATATGATTCCACTGACCTTTCAGCTAGAAATACATTTAAGAAAAGTAATCACGACATCTTGAACCAAAATATTACGCAAAAGTTTCTTATGGACTTCCTTTTATTTAGACTGATAGCTTCTCTCGACATATACAGGTTGATTCAAACTTAGTTTGACCAATTTTAAAAGCATATAACTATTTATTATAAATTTTAATAGCTTTAATACCAGTTTTATTTTTAAAGTGAAACCTCTAAATTACATATTAAGTTGTTTTTATTAGTGGTAGTAAATTATGGCTCCGAAATTAGATCCTCAAACGAAATTTTAAAGATTTCGAAGGGGATGGTTGCCCAGATTCTGTTATTTAAAAATCAAATTATTAGATTATTTAAAATCAGATTATTTAATCAGATTGTTTGAAGACACTTTCAAGCTTAGTTGGACATTCCGTTCACATGAAAGAGACTTACAGGAATGAGATATTACTTCTAGAATCAATCAAATCCAAGGATCAAAAATGGCAGATTCGTGGGGACTTAAAAATTACTCCTATCTAGAATTTTAAATGATCTGATTAAAGTCAGATTATTTAAAAATCAGAAAAGAAAATTTTCTAATGTATTACTATCTAAATTTTGAAAAGAAATAAAATATGACTGGCAACCAAAAGCTTTGGACGAAAGGAAGTCCTTCATGAAGAAGAAAAAAAGAAGCTGAAAAGACTTCCCGCTGTAGAAAATCTTCTAGCTTAAAGAACTTTAGCAAAGAAACTACATGTATCGCAATCGACAGTTTGTCGTCAGATAAATAAAATTGGCTATAAAAAGTGAAGACACCAGTCTATCATCAAATGTTTACAAAGACCGTAGGAAACGAAGAAATCGTTCTTTCCCTCCGTATATAATGTATACGCAAACCTAGACACGATATGTTTTACGCGAACAGCATCGCAAAGACAATGTTGTGCAGCATGTTTTGCAAAAGGAAAATTGGCTATCATGTATTATGGTATGAATGGGAACGGCCTCTCACACAAGACTTAACAAATATATTTTTTGTGGAACCAAAGGCTAAAATCGATGCTAAATACTATCAGAAAAAGTTTTGAAGCACATTATCAAAGAAAGTAAACGCCTTTACCTCCAAGGAAACTTTGTTTTTCATCAAGATTCTGTACCGATTTATACTGCAAAATCAACTAAAAAATGGCTGAAAAATAAAGTAATAAATTTTCTTCCTCCTGAAAAATGGATATCATCATCCCCGGACTGTGCTCTTTGCAATTATTTTTATGGGGATATTTAAAAAAGCAATTAAATAGACGTAAAGTAAGAACGCTTCAAAAACTTCAAAAAATAATCAGAGAGGAAGTTGGAAAAATACCCCCAAAATGGTCGAAAAATGTTTTTTTTTTTTTAGCTTAGCCTAAGCGTTTACTAAAAGTGTAGTATACTATAGGACACTACATTGAAAATTTCATGTAAATAACTTTATTCAATAAAAAATTTATGATGCTCTGAAATTGGTTACATTATTTTTGAATCAACCTGTAGTTAACAGAAAAATAACAAGAACACTTAATAACAAAAAAAGGTTTTAAAAACTTCACTAATTAACTATAATTAACATTAAATAAATAAACTTTATATGGTTAATTATATTTCGATCAATCAATATACTTCTTACTAACAATAATAATAATAATAATACACTCGTTTGTGAAAATGTCTCTAGATCTGGAAAAGAATAGCACGTATTCGTCTTTATGTGAGTACAAATCCAAAATTTTCTACGGAAATGCTTTCCAACTCCGCAAACTATACGCGAGTAGATGGGTCAGGGGTTTTACCTGAACAGAGTACATAAAAACTAGATTCCTGGAAAGCAGTTCTCCAATAAGGGATTATTTCAATAACTTTTCTTAACTATATTGATAAGCGACTTTCTTAATGGCAATAAAATTTAATCATTGTAAGTCAATAGTAGAAATTAGTGTCAAGTGTGGTAATTACGTACACGATATACGACCAAGGGAATTTTTAAACGATATTTTATGCATATGTTACCGGCAAAGTATAAAACGCCGGCATTCTATAGAATGCCTAGGTATTGTATACAATGCCGGACGTTTTTAGGCAAAGTATGAAAAAAGTCCTGATGAGACTATCACACAGGGTGTCCCAAAAAGGTGGTAAGGGGGATTTAATTCTTTATCTATTAGATATAACTTTATAGTGCAAATTGAAAAAATGTTCAAAATAAGATCGGAAATAAGACTCCGTTAAGAAAATATTTCGCTTGTTAATTTTCAAAAAGTTACACTTTTTAAGAGAGCCCCTGAATAATATGCTACCGCTAGCCCTTTGCGAGACCCAAAAAACATCACTGGGTCCAGCCATATCTATAGAGAGCTCTTCGAAAATATGCTCTCGCTGGCTCTATGCGAGAAAGCAGGGTTCCCCTATGATTGCCCCCTTCCTCTCCATTTCGCGGGTGCAACTCGCCCGTGCATTAAACTCATCCGCGGTGGAATTCGCCCTTTTTCCCCTTCGCCCAGTGAATCAAATCCATTTCCATATAAAATACGTGCATTAATCAAAGATACAAATGTTATTCTGAAAAAAATTATGAATGCCATAAAAAATTATTCATAATACGTAAAAAAATGAAATTTGAAGAAAACAAAACTTATGCCTTTCTTTTAAGGGAAGCAAATTTTTCCTATAAAAAAATAAGAAATTAAAATTACATATGCAACATGGAAGATTCATTTCATACATTGCCGGCTAGTTTTAGGCATTCTATACAATACCTAGACATTCTATAGAATGCCGGATTTCGTACTTTGCCGGTAACATATATAAAATTTTAGCATAAAACTCATAATGTACCTTTCATGATAGGTATGTTTCATCCTTAATTTTAAGTATTTTTAAGGTAGTAACAATTTAAAAACAAACACCATGTCTAAATTTTCATTAAACGGATATGATGGTTCGATGTTCAAAGTTATCTGACGCAAAGGGAAAATATTTTAGGCTAGCTAGTTATATTAAAAAGTATGTTGGTAATGTATTCAAGAACTTCCGACATGTTTTTATTTTTTCCAACATAGATAAATATTTTTAAATCCATGGTCGTAATTACCCCACAGTTTATGTATAAGAATATAATAGAAAAAGTTATTCTGACTAGGATAAGCCCATTCTTGTCTTATGTAACTTAAACAACAGCTTAAATATTTAAAATATTTTATTTATTTATTACATATAACTTAAAAACAAATTACAAAATGGAAATTTTGCAATTGATTGTTTAAAAAAATTTCAAATGCTTAAAATCTATTGTTGTGGGCCTGTGAACAGAGCCAGAAGTACATTTAAAGACCATAAAATTATAGCACATAACAGTTTGAAATAAAATTAAATGAGACACATAAATACAAAAAATTCGTTTAAATTGTGGATGTTTGTTTAAAACTAATAGCTACTTCTTCACAATCAGGCAACCAAAAAACAGACAATATACCAGGAACAGTAACATTTACTCTGACTTTCTGATTTTTCTTTCTTTATTTGAGTTTGATTTTAAAAGTTCAAAGAAACATTACTTAGTATAATTTCTTTCAATTTTTTTCACAGTTCTAGCAGTCAATATTTTCTTTTATAAAAAGGGAGACTTTCGGCACATCTTGTAGCAGCAAGATGCCATTTTGACTGAACAAGTAAAAATTATATAGTCTTAATCAGTATCATAAACATAGTCTTAATCAGTATCATTAACAGAAACAAGAATATTTGTCTCGCTTGCTTCAACCAAAGTTGTAAGGGTAAGTATCAAAATAAATCAAATGGTCATAATTACCCCAAAATTTTCCGATTTTTTAATTTTGTTTGGGTAATTACGCCACCCCTCTATCCTAAATTTTAAGCAAGTAATTAATTCTACTAATTTTTTTTACTAGACCAATATTTCTTCTTAAGTAATGAAAACATTTTTTTTTCCTATAAGAGTTCAAAGTTCACACAGGTGAAATTTCAAAAAAGGGGTCGTAATTACCCCACCTGACCCTACTAGTAGGAATTTTTTTTATAGTTTAGGTTATTATAGGATGAGCAAAATTTATAGATTTAAATAAGTAGCAAGCACTTTTCGATAGACATAGATATATCAGACAAGTAAACGCCAGACAAACAATTAAAGTAATATGAGATCAATGAACAGACTAAGTCGATGAAAAAGAAACTTCTAAAAATAACTGCTAAATATGCCCAAATTTTCAGTAACCATGAGGAAATTTCTCTCATTTCGTATATATAAATAAATATTATAAACTATCAAAAGAAGGAATAGTGTTTCAATAAGGAAGATTGTTTCAAAATAAAAATACTTATTTGATTTAGCACTAAAAGCGTAAAATAAAATAAAATAGTGCAATATTTTTACTATCCCTTAAAAGTGATTACGATAAAAACATCCAAACACCTTTAGTGGGTGATATTATTTCCATAATAATGTAGATTTTCTTGAAACTAACTCAAACCAATATTGCAGATGTTATAGCTTCAGTATGAAGCTAATATTGATATATTTATCACACATAAATATAATAAAAAACATTTTTACGTGGCATTAGCTGACATTTTTTGTGAAAAATAATCACATAAAATATTGAGTTACATCACTGTTGTTTTCAATGGAAATATTTGCAAATATATATCTTCAACATTAAAATCATTTTAAAATATCATTACTTAAAAGTACTGAAATTTCGGGAGAAATAAATCTTTTGAACTTCAACAATTTTTTTTCACTTACTGAGGAATAAAAATGTATTTTTATGATTTTGTTTCACCTTAATTTAGTTAAAAAACAAATCATATCACTGCAACTTTGAAATTACGCGTTATACAAAAAAGAAAGAAAAAATTGAAAGAATAGATGAAAGAGCATCTAACAAACAATTTTAATACCAAGAGAAGTATGTATTGAAATTCAACCCGCATCGATCTTACCTGTTTATGCAATGTGAGGATTCCTTTTCGCTCGTCCCGTAACCTCTGAAACATTAAAATATAATCATGAATTTGAAGATTAAGTACAATTTCGCACAGATAACATGGTATAAGTATTTTACTCAAACTGCGGCAGTTAAACATTTGTAAATGAAACCACTATGCTTTCTAATAGATTACTAGCATGCATTATACAGCACTGTACGAATATCTGAAAACGTAATTTTTAATTCATCAAGTTTCGCCAGGCTTTAATATAATTAAATATTTAAAACCACGATTTTTAAGATGCAGCTCATTTAAGTTTTATGAACTAGACGTACGAGAATCCATTAAAAATTGAAAATAGTTCGGTCAAAGGAAGTTATAAATCATTCATAGCAAATCTAACAACGTCAATTCAAGCTTACTGCTTCTTACCAATTGCTACAATGATCCAAAATTTAAAAATTGTCAGTATGGATCACTAATATTTATTTCTATTAATGAAACTAGCAAAATTTGCATAACTTTATCACTTAATTAATCGTGATGGATTTTTTGTAAGTATCTAGGTGTATACTCGCGTAATTTGGAAGAAAAACAAAATTGGAAATTTCCTTACAACAGTTGTGCCAGAAACGAGTTCAATGATAAGTCTTCTTGATTAGTGTTTTGAAAATAGTGGAAGAATAATAAAGTTCCACAAATTACAAAAAAGGAAGAAACATTCTTAATATTTTTAGCAAATACCGCCTAAAGGTCTTCCTTTGTTTATTTATTTATAATAATATTTTATAGTTGTACGAGGTTTGTTTGCATTCCGATATGACTGTCGTATAAGGTTGTCTTAATAGATAACTTCACACAACTATATTATATTATTAAAATAAATAAATAAAGGAAGGAAGACCTTTAAGTGGTCCTTGATAGAAATTAAAGAATGCTTTTTGGTTTTCCCTTTTTTGCGTAATTTGTGGAACTTCGTTATTTTTGTGGCATCTTCAAAACACTAGGCAGGATGACTGTGTAGTTTTGCTGTACAGAAAACATATTCACAAAATTACAAAATGCATCTAGCTTTATGTGATATTTTAAACTAAAAACAATGTATGTCTAATGCTAGTGAGCTTCGAAACTGTGGGGAGAAAGTGTGTTTTGTGAGTTACAATTTCTTTTTTACTCGTAAAAATACTTTCTTAGAATATATATTCGAAAAAATGGTTAAAAATTATGATTATTTCCAAAAAATAAGCATGGAGCTGTATGAACGTCAATTGTTTTAAATTCTGTAGAATGACATACATATTAAAGGCGCTTTTCCATGTTATAAAATTAAGGGAAGGGGACCCAAAATGATCCTAGTGGGCTAAACGATCCGCATATGTTTTCTTTCAAACAGGCAGCGCTATCTACCAGGTAATACATAAACTAGTTGTGCCAAGTCAAGAAGAAGCAATGGCGGTATTTAAGTGATCGATGTATTACGTTTTTATGCAGAATTCTTCAAAAAACTGTTTTTTATCATATCTCTTATAAGGTGAGCACTGACTTTCCTATTTATTTAGAAATACAGTCTTTAATGTGCAGAAATACGACTTGGTTTATCGAATAATGTTTTTGGATGTGAATTACACTTGCTAAGTTTGGTGTGTTTCTCGATGTTCTAATAATATGACCTAAAGAAGGAAGCCATGTTGCTACGTAAAATGATCTCTGGACTGAGTAAACTCCAGTACCGGGTCCTAAGAGTAATGGCAGGCCTTCAACCGTTCTCAAATGGCATGACTTCCTGTTACATTATTTAATTTATTTCTGCGTTTGTTATAGATTATAATTTTTAAATATTCGATTTTATTACTTGTGACACATTTTTATTTTAAAATTTTCATAAAATAAATCATACATACTATATGATTGTAAATTTTTTTATTTCATTATGAATAGTCATAATTATTTTTATATCTTTAATTTTGACGATAAAAGACACTTTAAAATTATTTTCAGATGAAGGATCACTTTGCCCTTGGGTTGAAGGATAAAATGATCCTTTAGGCACTTCCTAAAAATTCTATTTTTTCCATTACTTACTGTGCCTTTAAAATATTATTAAAATATGTTTATGATGCAAAATCTGGTGTAAAATAGCAAAGGACAAATGTTTTATTTAAACATTTTTTTGACCTTGTTTTTTTGGTTTTAACCTTGAGGGGATCATTTTGGGCCACCTTCTCCTATATTCATTTCATACTAAACCGAACTGTATAAATGTTTTTATTTTGTAAGCTTATTTATTGTTTTCATTAAAAAAATGTGTTCCCGAGCATACAAGCAAAATCAATCATTAATCACAAACTAAATAAAAAGAATAAAAGTGCCTCAAAAGAATAAAATATACTTTTTTCTTCACAACTGAATCTGGATTTTCAATTTAGGAAATTAATCTTCCTGTCTTAGGTGGTCTGTTGTGATTTTATCCTCCAGAGCATTCAACAACTATTGTATATAACTGCATGCTGTTTTTACATATAATCACAAAGGAAAGCTTAGTGGTAAGGACATAAGAGTCGTGCATTGCAAATTTTACTCACTGAACCATGTAGAACAATATCCCTTGCGATAGCTTTTGCATTTATGCATGAATAGTCACGTAAAAATAAACATTTTTTAAAAATGTACCCCATAATTTTATAATTGGTAAACTAAAAAATTCAATTAATTTAATTAATAAAATTAAATAATTATTTATATGATTATATTAATTTTTTAATATTACAAAAATTGTTCATAGTTGATGTCATAAAATTATGAATAACTATAACTGCCCGATTATTTTCCATTGCTGCAATATTGTCGGTCGATGTTAATGTTCCTTCCAGAACATTTTAAGTACAAGAACCCAATAAAATTTGAAAGATGGTATAAAACATTATCTAATTCAAGACAGTTAAAATATAAATAAATAATTAACAAAGAAATTTATATCGACAAGGAAATTCGAAATATTTCTTCACGAGCTACTAGAGCTGTGTTCCTGTAAATGTGGTTTCACCTTCCGAAAAGTGTTAAATGAAAGAAGCCAACACTGAGTGAAAAATCTTCTAAAAAAATGTAATTTATGGTTACTGCAAAACATAAGCAACTAACGTCAAAGACTACAAAATTCAGAAAAAAAATTATAAGAGCAGTACATAATTGCACGGTATAAATGTGTATGAGTTGCTGAACTTAAGGATATGATTTTTAACTAAAATATTTGTCACTAAGAATTTGCCACATTCTAGCAAATTTTGATGTGAAACTGACTGTGTTTATGCATTTTATCTGTAATTTTCAAAACAAATTAATATTTATGACCTGCAACAATACAATTTTCATAAAAAAATAAAAATGACAGCAGTTCAGTCTTCACTGAAATCACAGATTTCATAATATTGATTCTTCTTTTCAAAATAGTATGTATCCCTAATTTGATATATTTTTTACACCTTAAATTTTACCAACTAAACTATTTCTTTTTAATAAAAAATCTAGTATATAAACTTAGTACTTTAATTTTAAAAAAAGAAAAAGTATCTTCGAAAATTTTCAAGTTAGAGTAGAAAAAGAAAGCTCAGAAAAAAATCTATTTTAGAATTAAAGATATTATTACATTTTGATAGCTTTAAACTCTGCGAGAACTTTCACAAAATAAAACTGAAGTAAAATCATTAATTAAACTGCATATCGCATAATGCTGAATTTGAGAAAGAAGCGCGAAAGGTTATTAATACAGCGAAAAAGAAAAATGATAGAACTTAGGCAATATATTTATGGGGGAAATCTTAATAAGTAACTATGATTTACTTTTTTTCTCTAATTAATCATAACAGAAGGAATCTGGAACAGAAAATAAATGATTTCAAATAATTATCCAAATGTTTTATAAGAAATGATCGCGTAACCCGTTGAGACTAACAGTGACATCGGTATTTTCCTTTTGATTTATACTAATACGTGAGAATCTTTTATATTTGGAAGCTTGGCAGGATGTCAAAATAAGAAGGTAATTTTTCATGCCATATCATGGGGAAAATATTATGTATGTAAAGCATCCAGACACTAGGGTTTGGAGTAATGTGTTTGTCGAAGTTTGTGATTTAAGACTTAACATTTGCGAAAATATTTCAGTGTTAAAAAGAAAATTTGATACGGTAATATTTCCTTAATTTTCTAGATTGAAAGCTATATTACTTCATTTAACAAAAACTTTTTATCATTATCTTTTGCATATTGAAATTAAAATTCCAATTCATCAACATGATCTTAAAAATCAGTTTGAAATTTTGTATTTGAGTACAGAATATTAAAACATTGTTACACTGAAAACATGTGTGCTTTAGTGTAAAACATCATCTCTAGTAGCCAAAAACTATTGTCGAAGAGGCAGGATAGTAAGTTTTCTCCCCATAAAATGTTCTTAAATCACGTGTTAATTAATATACAGAAATCAGATTTCGATTGAGTGTGATTAAGGGAAGTGTTTTGTATTATGGCAAATCTACATAAGGGACGTCTACTTTTTAAGAAGGTTATAACGCGTATTCAGTTTACATCTGGAGAAAACCGCACAAAACTCCAGGCCGATAGATCGACAGCTGCGCGGTAGGCCCAAATGCGGGACCTTCACACTTCAGCCATCGACCATGTCCAGCGTCTTATCTACTCGGCCATGAGGGAAGAAGGGACCAGATTCGAACCCAGGATCTTTGAAAACAACCAAATCTAAAATACTAAATTAATTGCTTGTATTGGAAATTTATTTTATGCGTGCTAAAAATTATCAATAAAAAATAGTCTCAAACAGCTTTTTTGTTTATATCTGACAATTATCATGATTGCAATTATCTTTTTAGAAATTATTCCTTGCCTTCAACAGCATTATTTTTTTCTTTCTTTCTGCAGAGAAGATCGTTTACCTTTTCCTTTCCGGAGTGATTTTATCCCCTTCAAACCACTTCAGACAGAAAGAAAGAATAAAATGGATGCGTCAGATTTTGTTATCGTTAAGGTAAATTCATTTAAATAATAATAATAATTTCTCTTTTCTTATGAAAATCAGAGTATAATTCATGCCTAACGCAAAAGTGGACAAGTTTACTTGTCTGTATCTTCTCTAAAATGTGCTTCTACCTGAGAATTTGTGCACGAAATTGTCAAATTTGAAAGAAATTTTTTAATTGATTCCATAGTATTTATCATTATTTTAAATTCGTAAATTATGTGCTTTAAAAACTTACTTTCAAGGCATCTTTCAATAGCTGAACCTGAAAAAGAAAAAGAAAAATTAATGTTATATATTGATTAAAAATGTGAAGTAAAACGTTATTGAACGTAAATATTCTGCATAAAGTTCAGTACTTCTTATTTTGTATACTCTAGTAACAAATTAAATACAGTGACTCTAGTTTTGTTTTCATTAAAAAAATGTATTAATTGTTAATTAAAAAACAAAAAAGTAAACTGAAACAGTCAATTGTCTGACATTTTAAATGCAAACGATCGAAATTTCAGGTTAAAGAGCTCATATCTAGTAAAACTAAAAACTAAAAATTAAAACGTGGATTTTGCTATGTGCGTTTTTCATTAAAATGAAATTGACGCCACAAATTTCTTGATGAATTCCTCAGTGAAGAGCATACGTATACGAATTTATTTTCACTATTATATGAGAGAAATAGTTAATTTTTTATTTAAATCTATCTAATTTACTCCTTTTATGAGTTTGCGAACGAAACCACTAACAAAATATGCTGTCAATTTTTGTTTATTTGTGGGGTTTTTTTTTCGAAATTCTGTTGCTCGCTATTTTAATGTGTGGAAGTATTACTCTTTCTTGCTACCCCAATACTAACAGGAAAATTTTCACGATAAGAACTAATGGATCAAAATATACTAATAAACGAAAGTTCTATGTTAATATTTAATAACACAAAAAGCAAATCCGCATAGTTTAATAGTTTCAATATTATTTTCATGGTTGTTTGCAATCATCAGCTTCGATGAAGTTCATTACATTTTAGGGAGTCTCTGCGAGTTACATGTTAACAGCTCACGAATCCTTTAACGTCATTTACAATTTAAGGGGTCCTACAAGACATCCTTGAATAAGCTTACATCTACAAAAGTAAATAGAAAAAGGTTTTGCAAATATCCTTCAACTGCATGGGTAGAAACCATGACCGAACGTGAAGCAATAATATTACTTTGTACATAGCATATTTAGTGAATTCGCGGTTAATTCCAGATGAATGCTACTAGGTAATTAAACATTTACAAGTAAAAGGAAATACACTGAAGTCCCTAGATGGGTTTGAATCACGAACCACCCGCTAAAAAACCAAACGTGCAAATTACGACACAGTTGACACGAAAGCTCTGTACTTGTAGAACTGATTTAGAAAAGTATTAAGTTAAGGGCTGCCATCTACAATTTATTCTAGAAGCTCCAAACAGGCTGATTTTAATACTACTTTAAAATATATAAACAGCCCTATTTTAGTGAAATATGAGATAAATTAAAAAAATAAAAAAACAGCTTAGTAGGGGCTTTTGATTTTCCTCTATATAGCAATATCAAAGTTAGCACTTAAGTAATATTTGTAAAGATAGCACAGAATGTACCAGCAAATGTACCCTAAATGATGTAAAAAAAGTTTCATATCAATATGACTATTTTTAAAACATATTACTTTTTGCTATTATTTTATTTTTATTTTAATCAATTATGGGGATTTGCCATTATTACGGTCGGAAATGTTGGTCATTGTATTGAGAAAGCACTAGTATGCTACTCCTATGAAGGGACGGATAATTTAACAAAGAAGTCCAAACTGAACGAAAGCCCAATTTCGTAAAGAGAGGCGCGCAATTGTAAATCTGGAGAGGAACATAGTAAATTGATTTGTTAGCTAAAGTTATTAGCTGTGAACGTTTAAAAATTATATACATTTACTCAGGGCTCGAAATTAAAAGTGGTCTGCTGGTCCGAGACCACTATTATACACAACGGGCAGTAGAATACAAAATTTGTTGGTCAATCGGACAAGTAACCTTTTATTTACATTTTTCTCTTGTCAACTTGTATCACTTGGTTCCACAATACTTGTCATCTAATTTTACCAATACCATGTCTTATATTTTGATCTATCATAGTTTTATAACAGTTATTTACATTTTTTAATTCGGATCTTAACAGAAATCAATATATATTATTCATATAATTTCTTCTGTTTCGCATTTTTTTAAAATCATGTATATTGATTGACCAGTGATAAACGCTATGGACCAGGGAAGTCATGAAGTCACTAGTCCTTTGGATTGGACCATTCACTAAAAATTCTAATTTCTTCTCCTGATTAACTATCAAATGAAACTCCGAAGTTCGCTAAAATTATTCTTCTGTTATTAAAACAAGATAATTTCTTACCTCTTTTCTAAGTTTTATATTTTCTTCATGCTTCACTAAGGCATCTTCTAGATCAACGTGAAGTTCTCTCCACTTTTCGATTTCATTCCATATCCTATGAGTACTGTTCCCAAATTTTAATCGTAATTGCTAAGTGAAAAAATGAAATTTAATGTTCAATAAGGAAAATGTATTTTTCAAAGTTTTATACACATTTAGATTTTAAAAAATTACTACCATAGCAAACAATTAAAAATAAGCGAATTCGCATGTTTCGTTCGAAAAAAATCAAAATAAAAATAAATCAAAGCTCTCTACAGTACTACTACACACCTTTTTTTATAAATAGAAATAAATTTATAACATGTTTTTAAATAAATAATCAGTATATACACCTAAAATAAACATAAACACATTATAAATACTTTTTTAAAAATATACCGGCTAGAAATCAATTTTTTGCAAGTTTCAATTAATATTTTTATTGTTATTTCTACTTCATGAAACTATTTAATTCATTCAAAATGAATTAAATCGCATATTTTCTGTATTAATGCACTTCATTTTAAATAGTATGCTTTCTTAAGCATTCATCGCAAAAATGCTTCATAATAGAAGCATAATGAATTCCAAAGTAAATGAAGGAGTAGAAAAATGAAAGATGCTACATTTATTTTAATTAAAAGCTACTTTAAATACTTAATATAGTTGAATGAAATTTTGTAATTAAGTACGATTACTCTCCGCGAAGAACATCACTTCCTGTTTGAAGTTTAAAAATTTGACTTTATATATCTTACATGATAAAATTAAATAAAAATATTAAGTTAAGTAAATTAACTTTTATTTAAATGAGTGTGTAAAGATTAAAGATCATAGTTGAACTCCCCTTGAAAAAGGATTTTTCTTTTAAATTTGCATTAAAATTTTAATTTTGAATATGCATTTACTCAATCAATTACGTGTAGTATTATGCTCTTTTATTAATGAATATTTTCTTTTCTCTTAGGAAAAGTCCATTTATACTCTTTAAACTAAAATAAAGTTAGAAAAACTAGTTTGTATAAAGTGTGTCTTTGGCGCACCACATAAACTGCAGACTCTCGTTTCTGATGCATAAGAAATTGGAGAAATAAAGCTAATTGAAAAAAAAAATAATGAAATTTTTTGGTTATGATAGGCAAGAAAATTTTTATGACATTACCATTCATTTGGGTTTATGATTCCCAAAAATCATAGATTATGCAAAACTTTAAGTGCATCTTATATATCATAACCATGTTTGTATAAATTTCATTTTTGAACATAAATATAAATATGCAATTTAGCTCCTACGAAACGAAACTTGCAATCAAGAGTTCTAATGAAGTGTACTTACTTTCACTATTACAAGTATGCTTTCAATCGTTGCCAACTGCTGTATTAAAACCAGGGTGCGAATTGACGGGGATCGTCCCCGGCTGAAGAGTGTAATATCCCTGGCTAGAGAAATATTAATGGATCCCTGCCAGGGATACTATTTATCCCCTGCTTAAGAAATATTAAACTGGTGAGTGAAGATTTTGGGATTCAGATTGGGAAGTCAAGAAGTCAAAATGAAGGTGGTATGTAATAGTTTGTTACTATACTCTTAAGGCGACTGCCTTAAAATTTCGTCTCTTTTCTAAGCTAAAAACCCTCAAGGATGGCCTGCAATACAGGTACATTGTATGTAGCTTGTGTATCTGTGATTCCATAGAACAAACAATCTATGACTTTTGTTTGAATATAAGTCAGTTCCCACACGTGTCGGCGACTGCATTTGTCAAGTAATATCATGTGAGGGAAGCATTTTCACCTTCCCTTCTTCTTCTTCTCAAGTGTCCCCCCCTGGAGAATGTTTACTTTCAAATGTGCCTCCCTGGAGAAAATGTTCAGTTCGCACCCTGATTAAAACAAAAGTATAAAATTCCTTTTATTTTCATGTCTACATCTTTGGCATCATATAATGCATTTACATCAGGAGGTTGAATATTGTTGTCTTGAAAAAGTTGAAGGGTGGATTGATATAAACGAGAATAACCACAGAACTTTTTAAATCATTAAATGTACTAATGTAATCTATTGAACAGTAATTTCATCAATCAAATAAGTATTATTTTTAGTAGCAGTATTCTTTTTATCTAGCCTAGTCACATAGAGCAGCACGAGAAAAAAACATGCAAACAGACTTTCTGGCCATACGTAGCACTAGTAATCGAATTCCTGTGAAAAAGGCACCACAATTAACGTAGTCTGATATCAAGAGACACTGACCAATTTGCTTAAAGCAATAAAATCATAAAGGAAAATCAAACACGTTACCACGTGACGTTATTCTCCTACACGATAACTCCCTGCCAACATAGCAAACCTCATCAAAGATCAGGAGGTAAAATTTCAGTGCCTATCTCCATTAAAGTCCTGAATTGTCTTCCTGGGATTTTCATATGCTTGGAGAACTCAAGAAACAGTTACACTGAAAAAAATTTCATTTGGACCATTAAGTCCAAGAGGAGGTTCGATTTTAGTGCTTGCAGTAACTGAATACTTTCTATGAGAAGGGAATAAATCGTTTAGTTTCACAGGGCAATAATCCCTTGAACTTCAGTGTCAGTATCTTTCAATAAATAGAGGTGCTATTGTCACAGGGGCACATAACTTGTTATTTATTAAACGGTTTTATTTAGCTTGCACGGTTTGAGTCAAATTTACTAATTGAAATTTGATCCCCTTCCTGTTGACAGATTGATTTGATATTTGGTACACACCTTAATTTTTGATGATAGTACAATTTAATACATTTTGTATCATCAAATAGCGCCAATTTCGGCGACATTTGGTGAAAATTGCCAAATTTGTCGTCAAACATTACACACCTTTAATTTGATCTGATATTTGGTACACACCTTTAGTACTGATGACAATACAATTTAATACATTCTGTATCATCAAATAGCGCCAATTTCGGCGACATTTGGTGAAAATAGCCAAATTAGGCGCCAAACATTATACACCTTTAGTTCTGATGACAATACAATTTAATACATTCTGTATCATCAAATTGCGCCAATTTCGGCGACATTTGGTGAAAATCGCCATTTTTGGCGTCAAACATAAGACCCCGGAGTTAGATTGCAACAAATTGTCAGGAAACAAACCTTGTAATAATGAGGCACTAAATGAACTAAATAGAATCAGAGTATTAAGTAACAAAATTAAAAAATAAAAACTTGAAAATAAATTTAGTAAAAAATTTTTTTACAGTTAAACGGTTTTATTGAAAATAAAGATAATAATAATGTAGATAATGTACTAAAAGCTGAAAAGTAATTCGGAAGGTCCTAGGTACCAGTCATCACACCACTCCCCTCATCAATCTTGGGCATTGATCAGACAGAAATATAAAATCGTTGGGCGTGTGAAATTTCTATCAAGTCAACTTCTATATCATTATAAATGCTATTTACATATTTACTCAGGTTACGCTACGCCCAACGATTTTAGTTTTTTGTCTGATCAATGCCTTAGATTGATGAGGGGAGTGGTGTGATGACTGGTACCTAGGACCTACCGAATTATTTTTTAGCTTTTAGTTCATTATCTACACCATTATTAATGACTATGTCATTTTATCTCTCAACCCCTTTATTGAAAATGTGTCCAAAAAATGCGGCATACAAAAGTGACATAAAAAAGCGACATAAAAGTATGCGACAAATTTTTAAGTATATTTAAATACCATTAGTTAACAACAGCTTTAATCTATTGTTACGATATTTCGTAAGCTATAGAATATGCATCACATGTGTTTTTCTATCAATAGGTTACAATCATAAAAATTTCAACATAGGGTTACCAGGCGAAATACACGAAAGATGAGAGATAAAATGACATAGTCAGTTAATATCGTTTTAATATGACAATAATGAATGAAAAAATTAAGGGGGTTCAGGGGTGGTCTCTCCTTGACAAGGCTCGAACAGCCGAGTTTTTTATCTTTATTTTCAATAAAACCGTTTAACTTAAATTTTTTTTTTACTAAATTTATCATTTATTTATAGCTGGTTAACGCTGTGCAAAACATGCTCATGTAGGCATTATATTATACATACGTAAAATTTAATTACAACATCGTCACTCTACCTTTTCTAAATAATCTATGTCGAAACCAGCTTCTTCTATTTCACTTTGAATTCGAACTCTATCACCCAGCTTCGTACACTGATCGAGAATTGTGTTTAGGAATATCAGCGCCACAGTCTAAAAAAATATACACATATATAGTAATCAATCGATTTTTCAAAACTAAGTAATTGTTCGTGATAGTAAAATATAAATTTCTAAATTAAAATTATGTTCAGTGACGTAGCATCATATTTTACAAAAATAGTTATTTTTTAAACTACATCATTTTATTGTCATGTGATTGTAGAGATTTGAGTACCAGGAATTTTCATTTCCTTATAATATATGGTAAACAACTCTGGTCTGTGACGTTCAAATTTATTATTTTTTGGTCCATTAGCATTGAAAGTCCTTATTTTAAATAAAAAAGCAAATAATCAATAAGTGGAATTACTTATATGCATTTAAGCGCTAAGTCCACCAAACCTGAGCAGGAAATGGGGGGTGCTCAATTGTTTAACACCGTTCCCACAGCTCAGGCTGAATTAGGTATACTATACGAAAAAACCTCGTATCATTCAGCTCTGCGAGCCCAACTTGGTTTTTTGACGTTAATAACAATCCGTTAATTTTATTTATTATATTTCTAGACATATGCAGTGGATACTACGTACAAGATATTAATATTAGTTTGGATAAGTATTCACAATTTTCCTAGATTAGAGATTTCTAAAAACACCCAAAGCACAAAATATTAGCAAAGCATTGTAGGTTTAATACTTTGTATTGATTATATGGCTATAAATAATAGCAATAGTATAATGTTTATCGCTATAAAAGGCAGATGGTGATAACTATGTAAGTTTTATAAACTTAAATAAATTTTATTAAGGTTAGAAAGAAAAAAGTGACTCAAGAAAAGCTACAACGAAATTTATTACCTTTTTCGTTGGGGGTAGATGGGGTGTTAAAGTCACACTTTTCTTAATTTTGGTGGATTTTTCAGGTTATTAATTTTTAATTTAAGTTATGTGGAACATAAACAGAATCTCGTACAAAACGATTCTGATATAAAAATAATGTTCATACTAACTTCTTAAATGACTTTTTTATCTACAATTCAAAAGGATTAACATAGAACACCTACCATAAAGTTAATCATTAACTTAATTACGTTCTCTAATAGCATAAAGATCTTTACGTAAACAGCTATAAGAATGTGAGAACTATGAAAGTTTTATAATCTTATAAATCTTTACTAAGGTTATAAAGGAAAATAGTAACCCAAGAAAAGCTACAGCGAAGTTTATTTCTCTTTCGTTCAGGGGGGGGGGGGGAGTTAATGTCACCCTTTCTTTAATTTTGCCCCCATCAGTGGCCGAGCGCATTTGCGCTCTCAACTGGGAGACGGAAGGTGCCCAGTTCAAACCCAGGTCTCGTCCGCCAACTCCGCCGTAAGTTGTTTTATGTGGTTTTCTCCGAAACTTCGTGTAAGTACGGGCTAAAAAAAAAACCTTAGACCCTTAAGTCCCCCACGGTGGTTTACCCACTCCCTGGATTAGGTCCCTCAGGTAGATAGCTCTCTGTAATTCCACATTTCATTTCTTTAATTTTAGTAGATTTTCCAGATTATTAATTTTTAATTTAAGTGTAATGTTATATGAAACATAAATAGAATCCCGTGTAAAAGAATTCCGAAATAAAAATAATGTCCATACAAGGTTCTTAAATGATTTTTTTTTATCTACTATTCTAAAGGATTAATACTGAGTGCCTACCGTAAAATTAATCATTAATTTAAGAACTCAAAACACATCAATAATCATAGTCTGTTATTCAAATTATCTACAACGGTTCTCTGATAGCATAAAGATCTTCACGTAAACAGCTGTGAGAAAGTGTGTAGGAGAGGGGGGGGGAGGACCTTATTTTAGCAAGTGTGTCTTCCGCATGCTAATCACCATCTGAAAAATCCGTTGGAGCGGAACTATCCCCATTCATCAACGATAAAAAGGTATTAAAAAATAAACTATCATCACAACCAAAATGGAGGAAGCGGGATATAAAATTACGTTCTTTGCATTACAATCGACGAGATTGCATCTATGTATCGATTAATATCGATCTAAGAAAGAGGAAAATGTTAGTTTCACACATGCGGAATGCTGAATTTTTAAACGTATCTTGGCTATCTTAGATTTTTATCGAATCACTTTCTCCTTACTCTATTTTATAAATTAAAATTAAAAGGATGTAGAATGTAATAATACAAAGTATAGGATATATAAATGAATGTGATTTGATTTGTGAAATCGTTGTTGAATTTAGGGGGAAAACAACATTCAAATAATATTACTGTTTCTTATTTATGCATAATCCAAAAACTTGCTTTATTTTGATAATTTTCTATTAAAGTGTAAATTTTGTCTTAGAGGGTCATCTGTGTATTCAATTAGATGTCACGTTTCGGAAGTTTCAGTAGTCTTCTTTTTCATATTTCAAGTGAGCAAGTAAAAAAAAAAAGCAATTTTTTATTAATTTTTAAGTGCTAGCTAATATGTTGCACGGATATAAAAATGGTACAGCTGATTCTAAACAGAAAATTCAAAATTTAAGCCACAACGCTTAAAATATCAAAGGTATTTCATTTCATTCTTAATTATAATGTTTAAAAACATAAAGCTGAAAATGAAGGATTCTTTTTATTCAAACTATTTTCCATATTAAATGTGAATTACTAAATCATATTTCAAAAAATATTTAAAGAAACCAGAACAAATTTTAATTTTAATTTAATTAGAACCAGTATACTTAAAATAAACTTTTGCCTCTTTGGTGCAATAGTTTTACACCCCCATAATATTTCATGTTCCGAGATCTATTTTCATCGAGAAGAAAACGCCGATATATTAGTAGGACTTATTTTAAGAATCTATTTAAGACAGTTTAAGAGTATTTAACACCAGAGTGCTATTAAAATCAATCAGGTTTTTTGTGTGGACATTAGCGCGTCGTATCACTTTTGAAATGATTTTTTTTTATGAATTGTGTGGTTTTTTTTATAAATATATTTCGAGTATAGCTAGAAAACACCTGGCGAATATTGTAAAATACTTTTAGTATTCGATTTTAAAATATATTTTAATTCCGAAGAAGTGTTTTATATAACAGCGAAGACAAATACGGTACACTGATAGATTATGATACACTTTCCAAATGGTATTTATAAAGGTGAAGTACAGTTTGACTATACCTGGCGAAAATTGTTAAACAGCTTTGGTAGGCGATTTCAATATAGATTCCTGGAGAAGATTGTAAAACAGTTTCAGTAGGAGATTTTAAGATAGATTTCGATTCCAAAGATTCGTTTTACGGTACAAGCAAGTGTTGATTCCTATTTTAACCCTTTCCGGCGCAATAACTTTTAGTGTATTTTCTCGTTTATGCAGATGTCTGGAGTAATAGTTAAATTTCTGATGTAAATTTAATGAAGCATAGATAATTTTTCTGTAAAACATCTATAAAATTTTTATAAATATGCATGACACTTTACCTCCTAATGTCATTTTGTGCAAATTTCATTATTATCTGGGAAATAGACATAGGAAAAATGACTAATGCTTCTGAAAATTGTCATGTACACCATAAATAAGTGGCTAGAACGTCTAGCCACCGACCGCGAAAGGGTTGACGCCCCCGTTCTCAGCAACCTAAAAAATCCCGTACTTTTCGGAGCTTTGCAGTCATGGGTCTCTAGGATTTATGCACAAGTTTCAACGCTCCCAAAAGAACTATATGAAAACTAAAGTGAACAAATTAGCGATAAACGCACCATTTAAGGAATTTGAAGACACTTAATTATTAATACTACATTAATTGGCAACCCAAAATAAATAAAAATGTAACGGAATGCTTTACTTACAGGTTGTTCCGAATCGCCATTTTAATTCTAAATTACGATTGCCACATAAATACAAAATATCGTCGTGGTAGCTCCATATGTTTAATGATCGCCACCTTGGCGATCCTTGGCGAAAGTCGGGGTGTTAAAGTAGGAATCAACCCAGAAAGAGAAGCACGGCTCACACATGGATTATGATGGACATTCGAAACAATATTTAAAACGGTGAAGTATAGTTGTAATATACTTGGCAACGATTGTAAAATAGTTTTAGTAGACGATTTTAAGATATATTTCGATTCCAAAGATGGGTTTTCAACGATTGTAAAATAGTTTTAGTAGACGATTTTAAGATATATTTCGATTCCAAAGATGGGTTTTATGAAACAAAGAAGAAAAATACGGCACAGTGATGAATAATGATACACTTTCCAACTTAATGGAACAAGGAAGAAAAATAGGGACGACTTATAAACTATGATACGCTTTTTATATATAGCACTTTGGTGTGTATTTAAAATCTGAAAGTCTTTCAAATTTTCTTCCTTTTTTATTATTTTTCTAAAACGTAAAATTTATCTTTCAACTAGATTTTGTACGAGCTAGCTTAAAACTTCACTTTGTTATAGCGTCATAAATATGCCGGTCCCTTAGACAGCAATATAACTGATTTCAACTGTAACCGGTAATGCTTTCTGTGCAATCATTGGCATTTCAGGTTTTTCAGAACAGCAAACGAAAATAAAAATTGTTAACTTCCACAAAATACTTGAAACAGAAATTTAGATTCTAAGGGGCTACAGGTCTTTGAAGAAAACTGAAAATGGGGAAAAAATAAAATAAAATTGTATTGTAATTCGATGGCGCACGAAGTATCATTTCCATTATGAACTATCTTGCAACTGCATCCTTTATTTGTTATGATAATTCATCTTTCGGATTTTTTTTTTGGTATAAAAAGTCTGAGAAATCAAATATATTTTATTCAATAGAATATCATCGCCTAACGACAATAAATCATTCTTAGATTTCTCATTTCAGAGGCGTACTTCCTAATAACCCGCCGGTAAAACGTTCTGAAGCGTGACTGCACCGTCTGTCGATTTATAAAAATAACAAAAGTCATGAGAACGCTGTTTGAATTGCAATTCGGGATTGATTACAAGAAGAATCCTATCCCATTGTTAACAATAAGAAAAACCGCATCGAAAATTGGGTGCAATGGTGGTGAAGTGTAGGCTCAATATATGTGCCTGATATGATCCATTGATTCCGAGTGACAACTGTTCGCACTCTTTTATTAATAGTTCGAGACTTATTATCTTTTATGTTGAGTCAACGTGGGACTTTTCCTTCTGAAAACTCAACTGAGACATCCTCTTTATACTGTATTATGTGCGTTTAATCATTTCCATCTGAGAAATCGCTCAGAAGAAGCGATTTTTATCAATACATTCGGTGGAATAAGAAATTCTGATTTAGATATTCAGGAATAAATTGCGTTATTGGTTATCCAATCTTATCTTTAAACCAGAACTGGGAAAACTGCGTTCTTGTGAACATGCATAAGGTATCTTGATAGCATATAATGACGATTATGTGAAAGTCAAGTGAAAATGCTGCTGAAATTACACAGTGCGACATTTAGCGCGATTTTGTACGACTTTCCTTTCAAGTGTCAAGCTCTCTTCCATGCAAGGCCAGCGAAAGGACTAACAGTCGTTTTCATTGGCTTTAATCATACCAAGGGCGGATCCAGAAGCTTTTTTCAGAAGGGGCGCAAATCGTGAATACTTATTTCATCTAGTTGAAAGCCCACTTAATATTGGTAGAAGCCCCATTTATCTAGTGCACATACATTTTTCTCGGAGGGGGCGCGCGCCCCCTGCGCCCTCCCCCTGGATCCGCCTCTGAATCATACAATGTTATTTTTTATATTTATGGAACAAGCGCTTAGGATTTAAGCTCTCCAAAGGTTAAGAATTTACGTTAGAAGAATAGAAAAAGAGACTTTAAGAAGTGCTTACAACTTTTTAACCCACAGTAGCTGTACCAGCGTTTAATGTGCATATATGCTTCAGAAAAATACGAATCGCTGATGGTAATGCATCCAACTTGTATGATGTTTTACATAAACATTTACCAAGGAATTGCGCTTGTGTTCTGTATCCGAATGATTATGCCCTGCGCTCGGTATGCAAGTTTGAATTACTTTTCAGGGTTAAATTTCGATCTAATCATTTTGAATCCATTTCTAAGCTAAGACACTGCTCCAATCATTACATGTTTGCATAAAAGGATCATGCTGTATCAAACTATCTTCTTCTATTTGAAGAACTATACTTTTATTAAAGTATGGCGATAATAAAAAAAAAACCAGTTGGGATCAAATGTAACCTAAGACTAATAAATATGTAAAAATTTAGAGCATTTAAAATATTTACAAGCTCATTTATTTATCCCAATGACATTAAAAAATGTTTATTTGATGGGGTATTCGTAAGGTATGATCTCATTTTGAGATCCTAATGAAAGATAATTCCTCATTCTGCTATCGAAACCAACATGCAACGTATGTCTTTACACATTGATCATCATTTCTAATTATGTCTCAAATATTTTAAACAGAAATAAAATATTTTATCAATACGTAAATTGTATCACTGAAAGAACAAAAATGTGGCCATGCTAGTTGGGCTTTCTTGAATTACACAAAAATATGCTTTGCGTGAGGAAGATCATTTTGTCTTCTGCTGCGTAGTGTTGAAAAGGAAAAACTATCACTTACTTCTAGCCCCGAAGCTGTAGATAAATTGCTGTTTAAAATAGACACCAAGAACTTGAAGCGCACTGACTCTCCAAATAGTATTCTAATGGTTGTCATTGCTTCAAGGACACGAGTATTGCCATATTCAGGATTTCTACATACAATGGTGAGAAGCTGCAAATCAGTAATATAAGAGATATATCTAGAGCCAAATAAATTTTCATTTACAAACTGTTATTTAATGTTAATTCTACTAATGTGTTTTATAAAAATACTGAATGTTTGAATTCAATGGTACGCATACAGTTAACAGTAATCATTATATCAGAATAAAATAGTATAGTATACACTTTAAAACGGTAATTAAAATTCATTTGAATATTGTTTAAACACTTTTAACATCTTCATTTCCTTATGTTTATCTATAAACGTACAAATTTTAATTTTTGTATTTTTTTAAAATTAATTAATTTATTTATTTTACTTACAAAGTTACAAAATTCGTCTGGGTTTCATATCATCGCCATAATTTAGTAAATTAAAAAAAGCATGCTTAATTACACAGATTTTTTTTCGAATGCATTAATTGCGTATGAAAGTTGAAAGTGTGTAAAAATTAGTTTCTAGAATAAATGAATAAACTCTTTCACCATGCCTTTATTAAGTGATTCCTATGTTTCGTGATATTTTGATGCAAGCTATACATAATTCTTATAGATATTATAAACAGATACCTCTATGGCAACAATTCTTGATTTCATGTGTGAGCTAGTAATGCATGATGCAATAGTTGAAAGACCAGTTTTGTGTTCCGATATTTTTGCAGCTGCAGCCTGAAAGAGAAACATTGAAAACATTATTGATCTCAATTGGAATACAAAGCAAAATTTATACACACATTAAATTATATCAAGATAAAATGTAATCAAAGAATCGTTCGTCACACATTTAGCAGTGTTTCACGCTCAAAATTTTGGATTATATTCATTGACTAAATGGAATTTATTTTTTGTGTGTTCATAGTTGTCACTTTTTGAAACGATAAAACACACTAATTTTGAATCAAAGTCTTAAAATCGTACATCGGTCTAAAACGTCCGAATATTTTAATCCCTTAAAGCCTTGTCCACCTAAAAACATATTTCCTAACATAGATGTTACGAGACGGGGAGAGAAAAAAAACAATCTCTGTGGTTGTCTGTAGGAATCCTGTTGTTTCTTGCTACTTCTCAAATTTTTCCTGATTTTTCCAGATGTCAAGTCAAATTTTTATAGATACAAGCCGAGGAACTGGGAACTAATAGCTATGATATTTTAATAATGCTTTGTATCTAATGAATTAATTTTGATGTCATGAAATCAGTTGTACTTCACACTTGTAAGAGAATATCTTTTAATAACAGGAAGTAATTACATTATTTGAAGCTGCATCATAGTAACCTTACAATTAAACAAATACATGTTTCTAAGACCACCGCATCCTGTCTGATTGATCAGAACATTTTTAATTAGGTTTGACGAATATTTACCTGCTTTTCCCTCCATACTATCTCTTTAAAACTTACTGTATATACCATACCAGTAGGTATTTTCAGATATGATTGTAAATGATTTTAGAAAAAATAGTTCGCTTTAGTTATTTTTTTAAACTTCCATTTATTAAAAGATAAAATACTGCAAAATACCATAAACTAAAACTCTTAAGTACTAAAATGAAGACTGTAATAACACATTTTAATTTAACGAACTTTTTGAGTTAGCACTGTTATTTATTTATTTTGAATTCTTTAATCATGTTAATAAATTAGCAAACTGTGATTCATTTAAAAAAATATGTATCTGAAATTAAGAAGTAGGCTACAACATTTCTTTGAGCCATGTATACTTGGTGTAATACTTACGGAACTTTTTGTGCAGGCTTTAAGACACAATAAACAATAGAATTCGTCAATCTGCAAGTAAAATATTATGTAAATTAAAACGTAGGTTTCATTTTTTTTATTTAAACATGATAATATATTTCACATTTATTATTACTATAAAATGCTAATTGCTATTATTGTGTTAATGCTAATTAACACAACAATAATAATGTAGTGTAAATGTCGATTACATTGTTTATAACTCTTTTATTATAAATTGTTAAAATGTTTATATTTGAACAATTATACTATAAGAAGCATACTATAAGAAGCAGAAATAAATATAGAATGTAAAAGAGTGAAAAAAATTATGATAAGCAAGTTGAAGAAGACTATCAAATGAAATGAATATCTCAAATGAAAGTCCTACCCCATTCAAAAATGTGCGGTACATAATTTCTCAGTTAAAGCAGCGCCCTTTCTTGTTTGAGGGTTTATGTGGTGAATATTTCTTGCCAATGAACACATTGAACATATTCCAATTTAATTTATAAGAAAAATCAGATGTAGTTTTACTAATTCCTCCTTTATTTCTATTGATTTATTTATTTTTTGAAAGTTCTAATCCATTTCATATTTTAAACTGATGTTTAAAATACCCGTAAAGTTTAATCAATGAATATAAAAGGCATCTTCAGGCACCGATCTATAAATTTAAGAGTTAATTTAGATAATCTGTTTATTTCATGTCATTATAATGTAAGTAGTAAGAACGAATATTATAAAGTATAATTCCTTAAAAAATGTCAATTAGAATTAAAATATTAAAAACAATTTTCTGCTTCTGAATTAAGAGTGCTTTATTATTAATCAAATGTAAATAATCGCATAAAAAGAAAACCGATATGTCTTATTAATCACATGAAAACAAATTTGAACTCTAACTGTTTAATTTGACATTTTCAAAAACCATTTAAAGGCAGTCAAAACACTACTATTAGAGCGGAATTGAGAAACAGATTGGTGTGAGGGTGCAGCTTTCACAAATATAGCTACGATCTATCTTTGATCATCATCTGAAGTAATAACGCGGATGTCACACAAAAAAATAAATAAAAATTAGTAGCAAACGACTTCTAAAAATTTTTTGGAGCTTGAATTTGAAATGACTCTAATGCACGCTAATGCATAGTTCCGATAAAGACGTGCCTTGGCTCTTCCAAAGCAGATGATTCTCATACACTGAATAATTAAAAAGTAGCGGAGTCATGTGAGAGATTAAAAAGCGATTAATCCAACTTGCCGGGTTGAAAATACCGATTACTATAATGATTAGTGTTCATGTTGCATTTTTTTTTAAAGGCACTGAGTTTGAGAGTTTATCGAGATGACTAAAGGCCATAATCTCCGTGGTTCCTTGGATGTTGCTTCTTATTTTTACTTCAGTTTTTCCAATTTTGCAGTTCAATATTTGGACAAAAACATACACAAGATGTTAATGGTAACCGAACTCAACTCTGTAAGCACTACCGATTAACCCTTTAACGCGAAGTGTTCGCACTCTGGGAACACCGAACTCTGACGTTTTGACTGTTGCCAGTCACGAAGAATAGATTCGATTTCTATAAAAATAGTTGCGGGTGACATAGCTCCACGAGAATCCTTTACTTTTTAGCACGTCATTTCCCGTAAAAAATGGTCACGATTATTTTTAACATTACTGACATCTGCTGAAAAACTGGAAGAATGCGAGAACAGCTGGATAGATTGCCCAATGCTGAAAAAAGGGCAGCCTTTGCCATCGCTCGACTTACTTACCAGCAAGATGGCGAACGATCGAAACGTTCATTGCATGCCACAGATCTAGAGACCCTTTTTGGACGCAGCTGGCTGTGCGCGCACAGTGCCCATTAAGGGAGAGGGGGACGGGGACGAGCGAGATCATATAGACAGTGAGGATGGGAAAGAAGCGCAGGAGTTACGCAAAAGCTTGATATAATATATTTTGTACAAATTTAATAGTTCTACAACTTCATTCTTAATATAAATTCAATGAGTAATACATAGGTAGGAGATAAGAAAAATGCACTTTTAAAAACAAACTTGCTGTGAAGAGAAGGAATCATGTGGGGTTAGCACTTTTATCAACAGAATATGGCCTCGGAAAAAACACTCAAAATACTGGTGTTAAACAATAAAGTAAATAAAAAAACTTTGTAAAAAACGCACATAAGATGTTATAATATCACACATAAGATGTTTAATATGGCCTCATTTTCAAAAGAAAATGCCCTTTTTGATAAATCTCTCTATGTCTTTCTTGAAAAGAAATACCAAAACTAATAATGACGACAACATTTAAATTCTTATTAGATATTAATGCGAAAACACGTGATTTTCAGAAGAATATAACGCACAAAGATGTTTTTTGGCATGCTTTATTTAAAAGGTATCATAAGAATATGATTGGAAAATCACATAGCCCTCAGCTGTTAAGTGAGTCAGATATATGTATCGATATAAATAATTTCTAAATTGAAAAATCATTAGTGGTATTGCTCACTAAAAAGTGAATTATTTCGCCCTGGGGCCCTTATCTTCATAAAAAAAAAATATTTTCTATCTGTACTTGAGTGTATAGGTATTGAACTATCTTAACTATGATGATTAATATAAAAATAAGTAAATGACAGTCAACACAAAATTTCTCTAAAATGCGTTAAAAATGCTTACATATATTTTTTGAAACATCAGTACACAAGCCACTCAGAAAATTCAGTTTAAAAAATGCGAAATCCGATAAAAGTATATAAATTAAATTTTTCTCTCGAACTGAAAGTTTTTGAGCAAAGTCACATCACGAAAATGTAAAGTTTTTTATTTTATTGTCAAAGCTTTTACTCATTTCTTTCCTTTGGCAGTTTTTCTTTTAAATTTCACTTTTCTTGCAATTTAAAAAAATATATTGAAGAAGATTATCTAAGATTATTTCTTGAGCTGAAAAGCACTTTTTAAAACATGTTTATTTATTTGTTTTCAGATTACTTAAAACATGCACCTTTAGTTAAAAAGAAATCTTTAACGTGTTTTTGACTTAATGTACAAAGGGAATATTTTATCCTATTTATCTGAAGTGCTGCAAAAACAGCTCTGATATAGAAAGTCTAACAACTGAAGCTTTGGCGTCATCACTAGGTCTACTAAAATGACATCACCATCACAGGTTTAATTTCCCATAGTAAGACTATTTTAAATTTCTGTTGATGTTACAAATATTGAGAAATATCTTAAGCAAAAGATTAAAAAAATTAAAGGACCTTCCAGATACAAAATAATTCATTATAATCTATTTCTATTATAATATCATCTAATATAATTAGTGGTGATTAAAAGTTTCCATTTTTCGTAAAATTAAAGTTTCTATTTCAGACCATTAAAAGTTTTATGCGTGTATAAGTTCTAAATTGTTTTACTTTATGAAAATGAAACTGTGACGGCGTCCTTTCATTAGAATTAGTGATGACGTCAAAGCTTCAGTTAGACTTTCTATTTCTAGAAGGTGTTGACTGACACAAAGATTATGTATAAGAAAAATTTTCAAATTTAAAACTACACTAATGTTCAATTAATAAGCAGTTAGAAGTATGAAATAAAGTGACCCAGTAAAAAACCTAAGATCCTAAATCTATATTCATGGTCCATAGTTTATGCATAAAGCCACTAAAATACTTAACGTGCTTATTTATTTTGGTCACGTTTAAAAAGATCTATCTTTAAACTTGGTAAGGTGAAAAAGCTATTCCAAACTAAATGATAACGCAGAGTGAAAAATTATTTTGCCCATGACGTAAATTTTAAGTCAGATATTATTTAACTAGAGAATTGGTACAATATGTTAAACCCGAAAAAAAATAAGTTTAATACTATGTTTATTATGTCATTTTGTTTACTAGCGGAAGCTTTTTGGAGTTGAAAATTGCGAAGAGGTACTGAGAATTGAGAAACGGATGAGCTTTCAGAATTTTATTGTCGTCAATGGCCTTCTCTATATATAGTTTTAAATAATATTACGAAATTTCAAACCGATCGGTGGAACAGCATAGATCTGCAATCGTTTTTAAGCAAAATTGTTTCATTTATTTGGGAATAGGGATGGTATAAATTTTGTTTTAGAGTGGTACAAACCATGACCAGTGCTAATGGATATCTCCGTAATTTATTCTTTTTAAAGGTATAAGAAAATCTAGGAAACACACATAATGGTACTTTTTATTTAAAAAAACAGATATCAGTAAACACCTTTTTATTCAATTTAATGATAAACTATGTAAGACATACAATTAGTTTTAATGTTTCAATGTCTTCGCTACTTTCATTTTTCAAATTGCAAAATCTTTAAAATCATAGCAAAAATCACACTCAAAGCTTTATAATTTTCACCACGAAGCTCTATTTTCTTATTAATCCTTTTACTCCCTGAGATGCTAGTCGGAATCACAGCATTTTCAAGTGTTCTTCAGACTTCTTTTGCCGATGAATTTCAGGGGGTGGCCATTAAAAAAAAAAAAAAAAAAAAAAAAAACTTTGCCGATATATGCACCTCTGTAGGCGCCTATCTGTTCAATGTGATCGAAATGAAATTTCAGCGATAGTCATTCAAAAGTATTGGATCAAGATTCTGCAAACGGCGACGAAGTGGCTCCAGGGGTTCCGCTTATAGGTACAGAAACTCGGAATTTTCGAAAGGCAACCAGCTTTGAAGTGCCAATTTTTTTTTTCCCGGAACGCAGCAGGTTGGGGAGGGGGAACAAGTTTATAACAATCCATCATAAAACCCGCTTTTTTATGTCAGTCACCAGTATAGGAGGCTATGTGTAATTTTGAAAAAAAAATTGACCCAAACCTTAATTGATCCAAGCAAGCAAAAGTTTTAGTCTAAACCAGGGTTTCTTAAACTTTCTGGTGTGGGGACCCCATAATATTTACGAAAATTTTGTGCGATCCCATAAGCATTGCTCAAATCCGATGTACTTGTGAGTGAGACTGTCAGTTTCTTAACTTGCATTCTAATATACTATTGCAGTTTTAGGTCATTAATTTTAAGCTATACAACGTTGTGAAAAGTTTAAATAAGTAATAACCTTAAAAATATAATACAATTACAAAAACTAATTCAATCACTTGGGTGAATTCAAACATTAACTATAAGTCTGTCTATTCAGCGTGGCCACTTGGAAGGTCACTACTGAGGACCTTCCAAGACCTACTACTATTCTACTACTACGAAACCGCAGGACAAAAAACTTCTTCAATAGTCTTTAGATTTGATCGAGACTTTGATTTTACGGTGATTAAAGATGAAAATGTCGTAAAATTATTATAATAAGTTAAAGAAATATCAGTATTGCTAAAATTTCTGGCAACCCCAAATTGGGTCGCAATCCGCAGCTTAAGAAACTCTGGTCTAAGCCAGGTAAAATTTTTTGGAAATATTTTTGTGAGGGGATAATTTATTTTTTGTTATTGATGTTTTGAGGGGATTAAGTTAATTTTACCTATCCAAATTGTGTAATAAACAGAATGTTACCCTTTACCAATCTCTTGGGGAGGCTGAAGCTCCCCTAACTCCTTCACTGAATCCGCCACTGTCAAGTCTGGTGGTACAGTCATAAATTTCATTGAATGCAATGGTCCCTCCGCGTTAAACAGTTCAGTTGCTTGTCTTATCGACATTGATTCTAAGAATCTAGTGGTTCTAAGTACCTCCTTTATTTCATACATGATGGTGATGTTTCTTTTCTCCAAAGACTCCGAGAGAACAGAAAGGGCAGGGGAATGAATTCCTTATCGAGTACACTCTTGGGTGATTTCAACTACTACTATATGGATTCCATAGAATTAAAACAGAAATATTGTTGTTAGTGCGAGCAGGTTATGCAATAGTTGTTTTTTTCTTTTCTCAGGAAATAGGTTAATATGTACAATAATGATAATAACAATCTCATTTGAGTTCCAGAACACAGTTCCGGCAGCCAAAAATGTACCAGGACGTCGTTCAGGCCCCACTATACCCCTGAAGGCAACACATTTTTTTCCCGTCGCAAAATGATCAGCGCATGCTTAAAGTCTAAAGAGGATAGGAGGAATCCTTCGACTTGTGAATGAAAGGGCAGAACTGCATGATGGTTCGTTCCTCAGTGCCAGCGGTTGCTGTGCTGCCGCGGATAGTACAGGCATCAGCAGAGAAAGAAAACCGCTGTAAAATGGTGATCATCCCTTATGCTATGCTACGTCCAGCTTTATTGTCCAGTCTCCCGCATGCAATGCTTGACTGCCTGTGATGGCACCCATGTAGAAAATTTTTAATTAGAATAAAAGTTCTCTTTTCTCCAATCGGTTTTATTAGTGTGTTATCTCTTTCTAATGCGAATTTTCTGTGTGCATCTCCAATCTTTTTTCCTCTTTTTTTTTCTTTTCTATTTGCAAACTTGTTTTTGTGCGTGCAACCGTTCTGTCTTTTGCATTCGGCAGTCGAAGGATTCCACCTTTGCAACAGACGACAGTCGCCTCTTAGCCGGTGGACAGACACAGCATACCTTGGTAAGCGGCGCAGCCACCACACCATGATTTTGTGCTCACGCAACGCGTCCGTTTTTAGTGATGTCGTAACATTCCAACGCTCTTTAGGCTTTTAGCAGGCGCTGATCATTTTGCAGCGGGAAAAAATAGGTGTTGCCACTCGGACATTTCGATTTTCTGTAACTATAACCATACAACTTTGCCACTTCGAGCCATTAACAGAATCTCGAGTCTATACCTCTGAATAACTATCTCTGAAATTACATCTTGATTGTGGGTGAGCAGACGAAATCCAAGAGGTCTACATAAGTTTTTTATGGCCACTCTGTATATGTATAATAGTATGTATATTTTTCTTTTTATCTCAAATGCAAATATACAATTTTAAAAATACAATTACGAATTTATTTCAAATACAAAAGAAATCTGAAACAAACAAACTAATAAATGTTATGGTCCTCCCCCCAATCAGTCCGATCAGTCAATAATCGGGACCGAAAGTGTGAAAAATATATTAAATAGTGCTATAATACTTACTTTTTATTTATTCTACTAAGAATGTATCTGTTTAATGGATACACTGTTCTAATTTACAAAATAGCTTAACATTACAACGGCACAGAAAGTTTCACTTTATATTCAGTGGAATTTTATGCAAATCACTCGGAACTCAAGCACATCCTCAGACGTCGCTTAGCATTTTTATTTTCAAAAGACGGCAAAATCCGTTAAAAATCTCCTAAATTAAATTTCTTCAGCATTGAAAGGTTCTTGAACAAAAGCAGGGTGGTATAAAAAAAAATTTGCTTTCACTCTTCTATTATTTTTCAAAAGTGCTACATTCTTCTTTGTTTTTGTATTTTTTTTGTTGTTGTTGTTTCTGCTGAAACTTTTACTGTTCTTACAATTTGAATGCGTTGAAGCAAAAAGGTTTGAAAAGGATTATCGAGGATTATTTCGTGAGTTTAAATGCATTTTCAACCTTGTGTTTTTTGGTTTCTAAAAATTTTTTTTTCCGACTTGAAAAAGAAAATTTTCAAAGAGGGCAGCTTGAATTTAGATACAAAGTAAATAGTAAGTCATTATTTACTTTTGAAATTTCTGGCCTTTTTTCCGTGTGTGTTTATTTTCATTCATATTTAATAATACATAAAACTGATACAGTTTCAAAACCTTAGTATTACCCATACTATCAAATTCTTGTTTTAGAATTAAGTTTAAAATTTCATTACTGAAATGTTAAACAAGTTTATCCGATACGGTGTAAGTAATTTTTTGTTGTGAAACGGTAAGAAACAAAAATATCGTCGAAGTTCAGTTCAGTTGGTTGGTTTATGAAAGCTTATTATTAACGCAAATACGAAAAAAAAACAAGAATTTAATACTAAATGCTTTGTTCAAACTTTGCTTTTTAAACTAAGGTCCATGAAGTTTCAGGCATTTAAGAAATCGACTGACGAGCTTTTCGGTCACCTCTCCGAATTTCGATGCCAATAGTGATGTGAGATATGCTTGAATTCTGGTTTGAAGCTCCTAATTCATCTGGAAGATTGGCATCTGAACCAGTTCACTACTCCAATTCTTCTGTTCCATGGAGAGCCATAGTTCGCCATTGAGAAAAGCGATGGCATATTTTTCGTGATTTCTTCTGACTTTCAAGACGAAAAATTAATCCAACAGTTATTTTTTCAAATCTCAGAGCTAAAATCTCTTTCTTCAATAAAATTTTACTTCGCGGGTTCTATTCTGGATTTCAACTATGCTTATACTCATTTGATCAGTCTACTTTTTTGGCAAAAGGTGAAGAAAAGAACTAATATCGGCTGAGGCAAAATCAAGTAACAGTATGGCATTCAGAAACAACTGTCTCTTATTTATGGAAAAGAGGAGAATGTCGAGAAATTACTACCAGAAGGACAGAACTAATCACCTCACATGGATATGATTGCAGAAAAAAAAATCTACTGGAATGACTTTTGATTATGTACTTCAATACTGGCACGTCAATTCCAAAATATTCGACCAGTCATTATCCATTTCGACCATGTGAAGTAATACTTGAGCATCGATTTCAAAATGTGTTGGTACCTCATTAAATACGTAAAAAAGGGAAATTCCTGTACTCCATCTGCACTTCTGCTGTTTAAATTGGGTAGATCGGTTGAACTGAAGCTTCACTTCTTTGGCATAGAGCAAAATCAGGTATTTTTTACCTGCACGTTCTGTAAATAAAGTTATCGTAATACAGACCAAAAACAAAGCCAAAGTGCGAAACTTTATTTTCCATCAAGAAGACATCGTTTTTTTCCATGACATATCCCTGATATACAGCACATTTTATTAGAGAAGCTGATTCCACAACGAATGGAATGGGAATGAGATATTTTAGTTAGTTCATGTATATTTCATTGACTTGACAACTATGCAACTATGTTTAGTGATATCCCACAGTGGCCTAGTCGCTAAGCTCTTCCCATAAGAACATGAAAAGTGAAGCAACACCGGCTTGGCCAGTGCTTGGGAGGGTGAAAACCTCAGTCGGCTGGGCTGCTGTGGAGCCGTATTAAACTAATGGGAACTGGTGCACGTAAAACTGTTCATGGCTTCAATATCTTCCATGTTCAAACAATTTCTCAGAGGGTGCAATTTCAGGTGCTAGGTCCCATCTGGAATGGTTTCTTAATTAGGGGACCCCGATCAAAGTCGGACTTCCTCCCACTGGCTATCATTCAAAGGGAAGCTGTCCCCTTTCGTCCATCGCCGTCCTATACAAAGGATCTGGCATCGCTTCGCGGTTGCTAGAGGGCATTAGAAACAACAATATGTGTAGTAATATCCACCAATGAGATATGACCAAACCGGCAGTTTCTTTTGATCTCAGCTAAAGTGGATTTTCATCAAAGAATGTTAATACTGATACATAATTGTTCAGACAACACTGTTCATACCTTTCTTGTGATAACACGACCAAACTCTATTATGAATATATACAGGATTCTTATAATTAAACTTCCCGTATAAACAGGGTTCTACTGCGCAAAACGGGCGAATGGATTGTAACCAAATTTGGTATATGGACAATGATCAAGATGCACGCATGGAATTTCGGAGGAAAAAAAATGTGAATTGAAAAGAAATCCACTAAGTCGCGTTTTCCAAAGCAGTAAATAAAACAATGGAAAGGGTAGTTCAAAATGTGCAAACTGTTTCACCATTTATTCGACAGTTTTTGAGCTGAGCATTTATTAACGGTGTTATTCGAAAAAATCATGTGATTTTGGTACATAATTACAGATAAACTAATTATGCCAGGCACTTCAAAATTTTGAAACTGCCTCTTTACAAGCTGTATTACAAACTGCGAAGACATGCCAATCTGTATCGGTTTCAAAACTTTTAGAAAAAATTCTTAAAAATCGGAAATTTTCGCAAAGCGCGTCACTTTTCGAAAAATCTTGCAGCTCAGATCCATGTTTAAGAATTTTTTCTGAAAATTTCACAAAAGCCACAGCGTTTTCGCTTATCGCAGTGTGTAAAGCAGCTTATGAAGAACCATCTGGAACTTTTTGGAGACCATGGTGCTATTAGTTTATTTCAATTTGTGTACCAAGACTAAAAACCGAGTTCTTTTTTTTTCGAAGAACAGCCTTAACTAATTTGAGTCATTTCTTAAGCTGATTTCACCATGCAAAGTGCCACCTAGTGGACTTTGTTTGAGCTAAACTTAAAAAAAAACTCCTTTTACGCATTTCGTGTACAATCCATAAGCCAAATTTGGCTACAATCGGTTCACCGATTTTAGCTGTAGAGTACAGCCCTGTTGATATGGAAAGTTTAATTATAACAACTCTGTATATGACAACGCTTTGCATTTATAAATAATTTCAGTGTCACTACTTTGTCACAAATAGCTACTTAACAAAAATTGATTTCTAAGATGGAATAAATTTTACGTTAAAGTATAAGTTAATAGGCTACTTAAAACATAATAGCGGTATATTCTTAAGTATATTTTCTTATAATATATTATTATATATTTTATTTCAGTTACATGCGTAATATATGAACATCTAAAAAAGGGTTTTCCGTTTATTCACAGTCACACAAATCATTTGAAAAAAAATATCTAAATTTTTAAATGTATTATTCATTAAATAAATCAGCTCTAACTACATTGGTAGTTACCACTTCCTTACAAACTTTCTGGTCACACATTAATTTTTATCATTAAATGTGTTGTTGAACAGAAAAAAAACTCTTTTTTTGATTATGTATTTAATAATACATTATGTAAGGGGCTGTGATTATCAAATTCTCTTTTACTTTCATAATTCATATCTTTCAAGAGGGGAAAAAATGTATGTCTAAATATGAATTAATTATCGAAATTATCAAATACTTAATTTCCCTTTAGTTCAATCTATTAAGCATTATTTTCCATTGAAAGCCGCACAATTTCCATATCGTTATGATGATACTTAATTAATTATAATGATAGTTATTAAATTATAAACTAAACATTCATGGAGAGCCTGAAAAATAATAAAGCCCACTATTAGTAAAGAGATGGGAGGTTAACTTTTCCTTTCTCTGGTAATTAAAAACGATTTATCAAATGAAAATTATGCGTTGGATAGTAAAATTAAAAAAACATGCTGTAAACATTATGTAAATGTGCTAAAAATTTTTGAACATAAACGAGAATCTTCTAGTAAAATATGTACATTTAAATTTTTTTTCGAAAGGTGTTTTTGCTTTGTTCTTTGCTGTGTTTTATGGTTGAAAATAACAATTTAAGGAGCATATTTTCTTTAAATGTTTTTCTTTGAACGTGATGCATTTTATTACGCACATGTTTACTTTTCAAATATTAAGTGGTCGACAAATTTTAGGGCTGTTTTTATGTTTTAAAATATTTTAATTATGAAAAAGCTGCAGGGAGATAACGATGCTGTAGTATCGTGACTTGGTGTAGGTCAGTACACTAAAATATTTCTACACTAATATTTATTGAACTCGATGGGGAGGGACTTTAGTGAGAATTCTGCCTAAATGTTTGGTGGCAATGCATTCACATTTACAGAACTTAAAGAAAAACAGACAGTTGGATTGACAGGCAAACTGGCATCACACTCTTTTTTAACTTTTTTCGAATTTCGTCAAATCGTGATATTTTTTTTTGCGTAAAAAAATCATGTGACAAAACAAAAAATAACATTAAGTGCATTGGCATATTTTGTGCTATGTCACAGATTAACAAGCTGTAATTCGAACTCCTGAGATAAAATGCACCAACGTATGTTTTCCTCTTAGGCATAAACTTTTAAACTGATTAAAGAAGATGTTTAAATAACGTCTTTAGGGATTTAGGTAACAACCACGACCTTGTAAGATAACACTAAAGGGAAAATACAACTGCTTAGAGAAATGCAAATAAATTCAACCTACTGAATGCAAATAGCATGTAAACAAGAAATGCAATAAATTTATATGTATTTAACAACCTGTTAAAATGCCCTCAAAGGACTCGAAATAAATCTGGTCATGACCGATTTTAAAAGCTTGCTGGACGTTGAATTTATTTGAGTAAAATAATTTTAAATGAGGGAAAATTATATTTCAAGTATTTTCGCAAACGTATTTTCAATGTAAAGGATTTTTGTTTTAATTCATATTTAAAATAATTTCAAGTTTTTAAAAATGTTTTTATGATTATTTTATAATGCTATGAAAATATGTTAAACTTATAAACTACTGGCAATAAATTCATTGAATTACATCTTATATTACAAATTAAATATACAGTTACTTAAAAAACGTACATGTATGAAACATATTGCACATTTACGGGTACACTGCACAGACTTATAATTTTTTTTTAAGTCTAACTATGTGAATTCAATATGCAAAACAAAAAATACACATAATGGAAACTTTTCTGAGACTATATTAGGATGGATGAATAAAAGTTAAATTAACAATTTATAAAATAAAAGCTAAATATTTAAATTTATCATTGAATTTTCTTAGATGTTTTCATTATGAAGACAGTAAAATTTTCTCACTAGGGATGAGATCAAAGAATTTATGTAGAGAAAGGCAGAAGCTGTTGCTTTCCATACTTTTCACCCTTGTCGAAAAAACGGTAAAAAAAAAACCTAGTAGCAAACGGTCATCGGTTCCTGAAACGCCGATGATCGGACAGGGAGGAAGCGCAGCGCGCGCCATGCAAGGTCCTTCATCGCGTCGGAGGCTCTTATCTCGGATTTTTCTCGGGCATGTCCTGTCCCGAATAGTAGGGTTCGATCATCGGCAAGGGGGGAGAATTGGGCGTTGAGCCGTTGTAAAGCCGATGCGATTGGGGTTATATTCATCTCGGAAGAGCAAACACCTTGCAACTTAGGATGTAAAGCCTATGTCCTTTGATAAAAGTTTTAAACTGAACAATCGATAAAAATTGGGGTATATCCTAGCTAGATAAAAAAATTTTAAGTAAAAAAAAAGCAAATTCGAACTTCTTCCTCTTCTCTTTGAATTTTAATGCTGTCATCTGAACTTCATTTTTCAAGCTTCCGAGACTTGGTTTCGAACTGGAGAACTAGCGCTTGGTAAAATTGGAAGTGATTGTTGTTTCAAGTTCGGAATTGGAACATTTAAGTTTCTATTTAAATAAAACTAGACTTTTCCTGTACACTACTCAAAATTAAAAAGATTTTGCGATTACTATCCGTTTTAAGTATTTGGGACCTGTGTATGGCCATAAAAAAAAAAAAGTTTGTCTGTGTGTCGTTCTGTCTTTTCTTATTCGCACATCACGTAAAATTGACTGAAGCGAATTAAATAAAATTTGTTGACATGATAGGTGGTCACTTAACTTAAAGTATAGGCTTCGAATTTTTAAAAATATTCATTATAATGAATATTTTAAAAATCTCTCTATAGATTTTGAGATTTTTCGAAGATTGTTTCAAACTGCGTAAATGTTTATTCGCACATCACGTAAAAGTGACTAAAGCGAAAGGAATGAAATTTACTGATATGATAGGCAATCACTCACCTTAAGCTATAACCGTTGGATTAAAAAAAAAAAAAATAGAGTTTGAGATTTTTTCTGAAAATCGTTTCAAACTGCGTAAATTTTTGTCGGGGCATCACATACGACTTAAGTGAATAAAGCAAAATTTAGTGACACGATAGGTGGTCGTACAATTTAAACTATGCCCCTAAAGTGTCTTAAAATTTGGATTAGATTTTGAGATTTTGCGAAAACTGTTCAAACTGCTTCCGCGTAATAGCTTAGCCAATCAGCAACCTTAAAACAAACATATGGTGTGCATATGATGCTCTTTGCACATTAATGAAGGAACGGAGATATCGAGCCGTTCAGCTACTTGGGAGAAAGACCGATACAAACCTGTTTGCTCGCTTTACCCTTCGCAATCTTGAAAGCGCCTATCAGACCTCAGTGTAAAGATTCGATCATCGGGAAAAGATGAACATACGAAAAATTAAGGATGATCAGTAATGATCAGACGATGAATAGCCGATGCACCGATCATAGGCCTGGTAAAGCCCGAGCAAAGATTGCTACTAGGGAAGTCTTTTAGTGAAATATATATATATATATATATATGGCCTGCATTTTTCTCATATATTACTAAGCATTATACTTCGTACGCACCAAACTGTCTATAATTTGTGCAGTACTAAAAAGTTATTGTCTGAAGAATAATACAAATATATCTGCATCTCAGCATACAGTAGAATTTTCTAGATTTTAAAAATCAAACAGACATATTTTCTATACTTCGTGTCAATAGCCGTGGAAAAAGCTTTTTTGCGATCTCGTATTTAGCTGTTTAAAAGAAAGCACTTATAAAAGTACTTTTGAAGTAATAGATACGTTAACACATGTGATAAGGGAAACTTATGATTTCAAGCTAAATAAATTTGAAAATATTGCAAAAAAGTGTTTAATTAAATAATTACTATTGTTTGAGAAGCAAAACATTACATTAATAGTAAAAAGTTTCAAAAAATTGGGGGGAGGGGGAATCGTACCTTTAAATTTATGAAAGATTTTCATTAAGAATGCGGTGGTACGAGATCAACACCGTATTCACTATAGCTCGACAGTTAAGGGCTGGTCAAGTGGGTACTTTTGTCTGATCGGATAACACCTTCATCTACCACGCTAAATTAGCGGGATAAAAACCAGCTTCCACCACGCGCTTTTCTTCAAGAAAATGATGTGTTTGTGTTTTTAAGTCAGTATACTGGAATAAAGATATCTAATGTAAAGTTGGTCTGATCTTGGCCGCTTTCTCATCCAAAGAAACTAGCTCACCTGTTCTAAATCACTTAAGATCTGAAAAAAGCCCGGTATAATATACCGTTTATAAATTTAATGAGAGAATAGAAATCTTCTCATAGAAATCTTACAGCATGAACATCAGTACTCTGTCAATAGAAGGGAACTACGTTTTTTACTTCCTTGTACGAAGAAGTAATGTGAGCGCGAAAAATTTCGGTCTCCGATTTTGATGAAAAAATCGAATTTGACTACCTCTAAATTTTCTTTAAAGAGGCATTGCAGGGGCAAATCAGGCAGGGCGTTTCCATCATCATCTCAGAATTTCATGATTTTTCTTTTCTTGTGTTGCCTTACCCAAGGAAAGAACAAATCTGAAATTTTTTTCATTTACCTCTTTTAGTTTTGGAGTTATGGGGGGTCAAGGTACCCCGGACGAGTGACGTAGAATTAATTTAGGGCCATTTTTGCCACTTTATTGTCTCGACTGTGACTGGCTCAGAGGTGCTTGAGAGAATTTTTTCATTTTATCCTATAATATACCTTGGATATTAACATCTCAAATGGAAAATTCATTCGAAAATAGTCAAAGCCCCTAAATAAAGCCCCCCACAGACAAATACCCCCAATTTCATAAAAAGCACAGTTTTAAGAATGCTTTGAATCTTGGCTCTGACGTGATACAGAAAAAATGTTTGCGCAGAGCAGTTATACATCTTCATATAAAGTGAATCCAAAGTTAAAAATTTTTGAAGGCCCCCAAAAATGGTCCTTAGCGCTAATTTATGTAATTTCGAAGCATTGGTACAGCTGAAGTCGACTTTCCACAGGAAAACCATTGGCATGGAGATGTATCAACATAGTAGTTTCATATTATGAAAAAACATTTTTTGAAGGTACAACTGTTTCCAACAGTGGAAGAAAAATCCCAAAAAGTTCCTCCCTATTTGGGACATTCCACTGGCAGGCATGGGGGCATTTCGGCATTACTTTAAAAAGTTTAATCGACTTTGTATCAATATCGAAAATTAACTTATTCTGCATATATCACAAATGTATCCTACATAATCTAAATAGTTCTTTTACAAGGGCACTCACATCACGCTCTATGGGGATCTCTGCAAGTACTGAACCGATTCGAAAATTTTTCTCTACGGACATAAATTAATAAAGTGTAGAGAAATAAATTACTTCATATGATTCAAAAGTGATAGATGAAGTTAAGGATTACAAAATGAATATCGCCATCGAAAATAGTGTCTTTATCACTTATTGTTTTTCTCCAGGAACACTCAAAAATTCTAACACATTAAATTTAATGGCAGTTTTAGAGGCATTCATTCATTTCAATCACAATACCATCCTACCATACAGTTAGACAATGGTCCGACGACAATCATGTGCCTCCATCAAAAATTGCGCCAAAAACCGCCATAGAAAATAATAATAATAATAATAACAATAATAATAATGTGCTAATATAGAAATAAATGGAGTCTACAAAAAAGGAAAAAGAAAGATCTTAAAAAAAAAAATTCTAAATTTTTTTTTAAAGTTTGAATTATTTTTACTCCGACGTTTACAGCGTGCAAAAATTCGGTTAACCACTTTCAAGAGTAGAAAAAGAAAAAGTTTTAATGCGTGCATAAATTAACTTGGTATTCTAATTCAAAAGGTTTTTGTTTTGTTTTGTTTTTATTTAAAAGTAGAAGAGATTCTTCAAATGAATTTTAAAGTCCAATAACACCAGCGTTATCAAACAGTACAGTTCTTCTTATTACTGCTTCTTGAATTAAATAAATTCCTCCAGAAAAAAAAAAATTATACAGCACTTGAAAGAATATACACCGAAGAGTAATTGAAATTTAATCTCTATTTCATCTCAACTTACATCAACACTTCCTGTATTTAAAAATGTAATCAAACAAGCACACTTTCTCCACCTGTTTAACTAAGCTGCTTGAATACCCTGCATAAAGAATTCTTTTCAGGTCTAACCCGAAGGCATCACACCTGCATTTAAGTCTTTAAAAGAGCTTAGCAAATACTTTTTAAAGTGGTCTTGAAAGAAAAATATTATGGGTTAGCGTACGCGATAAAGACATACTTAAGATTTCATTAAGTTTATTATCCGATAGTCAGAGATTAAAGGATCTACAAAGCCATTATTTCTGCTAGAGTTTCGTAAATAATTAAAATACGCATTTATAGATACGAATTAACTAAGTAACTCAAACATTAAAGTAGAAAGTTGCTTCTTCTATGTAGAGGGAAAAGTTAAAGTCTGCGATTATATTTATTTTAAAAATATGTATTGTTACAATTAAAATATTATATTGTAAGAATCACGTTTAAATTCTTTCTGTTTCTTTTACCAAACATAATAAGTCTTTGGTACTTAATACGGTACTTTGGTATTTGGTACTTAATACGGTAAATAAATAATATTGGCGTATTTTTGAAGTAACCTTAGGAACCTTGTTTAGATTTTATTAGCAAAGGAATTAAATAAAAAAGTTGATTGAGTTACTTTTGTTACATCGTCATTTTTCAATCATTCTATATCTTGACTATCTATCCATAACATTAAGAATATTATTTAATTATAGAAGCTTGTTGTTTTATTTTGCTATTTATATGATAGTACATAGTATATTTTGATACAATTAAAAATAAACTAATAGATAGAATAGAATTTTCTCGAAAGTTTCCTTATTCTTTATTTTAATTATATTTTTTATTGCATTTTTGTACAACCACACGAGATTTAATTTCATCGTTTGAAAACTCACTTTAAAATTTTATTAAAAACAAACAAAAATAAACTTCTTACATTAAAAATCTGTAAATTAATGTACTATTCTGAAAAAGTAATTTGAACATACTTAGTTCTTCCTCAGTATATCACCAAATTTTAAATGTTAATAACTTTTCGTATGTTTGTTAAATGAGTTGCATGCTAAGTGATTGTGCGCAAAATTTTATTTAAAGACAAAAAGTTAGTTAAATGTACTCTATTCCTTCCATCAGGGAATGAATTATGTTTCACTTAATATTTATCATTTAGTATGATTTTATTCCAAAGCAATGCTGCCTTTATGCTAGGAAATTAACAGTAATAGAAGTAATGAAAGTATCACTGAACATTCTCCATAAAATTATTTTTTGGCATCATCGCTGTCCGTGATTAATTAATTTATCATTTTGACGCTCATAACAACGTAAGCTGTTCAGAAACATTTAGAACACTAAAACAATGCTGCAACGAATCGCAAACGAAAGGAACATTACAATGACACTAAAACTCTTAAAACTTGTTACATTTCTCTTTAATAGTGAGAGCAAGATATCTTTCAAAAGGAATGACAAACATTCCTTTTATTCTCCCTTTTTTAACAACTGCAACAACATTTCAAGAGTCGTAAGTCAGCGTCACAAACGGCGTTAATGACTGCCGAACAATTAAACTCAGCTCGCCCAATGACCTCTTTCCGTTTACTGGGATTCTTGCAATGTTGTTGCTCAGTTTATTTACTTATTTTTCTTTCTGTGTAGAGGGTAATTCTTTCGCCTTGTCCTTTTCTTGGCTTGTAAGAGATTAGGTGTAAGGTAAAGAGGAAATTGACCTCGATATTGCATAAGGCTTGGAGTTGGTTTTTGAAAAGTGAGATCTCTCGTATGTGATATAATTATTTTTTTCCCTTGTATTTGTCTTTACCATTGCTTTAAATCATTAATCAATGTAATACGTCTTGTCAGGTATTTTACTACATTACAAAAATGCTATCACGGTGTATTATTTTATTTGCGAGGCAACTAGATTATAAAGTCTAATTCTATTGTCTTTCACATGTATAGTGAGACACTCGTATGTTTTCCAAGAAATCGAGTGAATAAAACTTCTGGAGGGAGAAGTCTTCGTTACAAAAAAATAATAATAATAATAATAAATAATTAAACATCCATCTTCGCAATTAAATAGTTCGCATGAGTTTACTCTACCTTTTAAAGTACTGAAGCACAAAAAGTCCTGTTTCACTTATTGTTTTCAAATCTAAAAAGATGCTAAAATAATTTCAACGGTTTGATAATTAAATGTATTAAAATTCTTCCCAAATATTAGCGAGCCAACATGAAATATTACGGCAACCTTGAAAATTTCTGTACGTTTAGCATTCGCATGAATTGAAATATACGATGTATGCTGTTGGCTCATAAACTAAAATGCAGATAGCTGATTTCTTCCAGTGTATAGCACTTTGATACACACTTTCAATAAACAAATTGTTACAAAATGTCAAAAAGTAAATTAATTTATAAGATATGCTGCATAAATGACCCTTGTATTTTTTTTTTAATTTTAAATTACAATGTATGAAATAAAACAGTGCGAGAAAAAATGGTTTTTCAACACATTGATTTCCAGCTTTTGTCTGTTTATTTAGAATAAACGAACATACTTTCTTTATTACGCAAGATTCGGAGGTGGGAGACGTGATGCGACTTCCTAAGGGTTACACATTGAGCTGAAAATGTCTTTACAAGGAAATGTTATTTATTTTCTATCTACAGATAATTCAATTGAAAAAAACAAATACTGTATTCTATGAGAGCATATTCAAACGATTCTAAAAGATGTTTTTTCTTAAAAAGTTATTAAAGCCTTTACTGAATATTAATTTAAACCAAACAAAATTTCAAATAAGAAATATAAACCATAACCAATGCACTGATTATAGAACACTTTCCAATCTTATCTAGAAATATAAACCATAACCAACGCACTGATTATAGAACACTTTCCAATCTTATCCACACTTATAGATTTATTGTATTGTGCTTGAAATGAATGAATGTCTCTAAACTGACTTAGACCGTAAGGTATTGGAATTCTTTTGAGTGCTCCTGTAAAACTATAAATAATACATTCACTATTTTCGATGAAGAGCATCTCTTTGTAATCTTTATTAGTTTTATTTTGTTTGAAGAACAATTATATCCCTATAATACGTTTTAAATAAAGACTGTCCATTGAACGCAATGGGATGGACTTTTTGGATGCCCCTCTAAAAGAACTATAAATGCTATAATACACCATTTTCAATAGGGTAAATGGCACAGTACATAGAAATAGCATACAGAGAATCTGCAGTAATTGATACATATTTAGGCAATTAGATCACGGGCGGAGAGATAGACAAACCGAAGTCACAAGCGCTCTTCAATGTTGTTGGAAAGTATTAAAAAAGCGGTGGCATGTTCACTTTCTGTAAATTTTCTCCGTTAAATTTAAAATTGTTTCGTGTTTAAAAGCAAGCTTGAAGCACAAAAGAAATGATATAAGCATCTGATTTCCTTCTGAAAGGGAAAAAAATGTATTTAGTTATAGAATTTTTACTATCAAAGTAAAAAAAAAGATGTCAGTTAAAGCATAGAAATAAAAATTGCCAATCTCTTTGGAAGTTTTCCAACTGAAATTAATTTTATACGTCAATATAACTGGTTAATTTTATCGCCGTATTTTAGCTGAAATGATAAAGATTGGCTCATTATATGCGTGAAATTTTAAGACAGAGGGTTTAGGGTGCACATTTAGATAAAAGCCAGATTGCTTGGACCATCATAGTCAAACGCATGCAGGTTTAAGTGTCCTAATAGTTTTCTACCAGGCTCTTTCAGGCTTCCTCAGGCTCTATGCTCCAATTAAAGAATCAGTCACTAGTCGTGCACGAAATATTGGATTTTAAGCATTTTTAAAACAAACTTTTTTCCATAAGTAAACTTTAAACAAAAAAATTTTTTCTTCCCATCATAAAATATAATTATTGCTTAATGCCATAGTCTGACAGTAACGAGAAATGAGATAGTGCATCTAGTTAGTATTGTTAGAAAAATTGAACTAGTGATAATGATGTTGCCTGTTTCTACATTCAAATACTTAAAGCAAAATTCAAACAACTTAAAACAAGATTATCTTCTAATAACTATTTGTTCACTATACTTTAAACCCAGATAAAATTTTCTTTTTCAAACTAATGTCTGTTTAGGAATTTTTTAGTCTAATATGCCCCTATATCTTTTACGAAAATATTTCATTTCAATAGAAGTAGAAAATAAACTACTGTAAAAAACGGAATTTAGAATGCATTTAAATTCTTAAAACAAAAAAAAGAATCAATGAAACCTCTACAGACACACACACACATTTAAAAATTTCCACTTAAAACAAAAAACAAGATTGTTCCACACATAGTAAAAGTTAAAGAAAAAAAGAAAAAAGAAACATTGCTTTAAATTATACAAACAGACAACCCCATGGTGAGAATATTTCTCAGCTAACTTGTTAGGGTGGCATGTTTCTTTCTAAAAACAAGCTCTCCCCCTTTACCACTGTTCGCTAGGAGAATAGGGAGATGTCTCATTTATTATGCGACTACCGCAGGCGTGGGACGTGATGCGACTGCGACAAGAGGCTCCCAAGAAACTGAGAACGTCTCAACTGTAACGTTTTATTTCTTATTCACTGATCATGGTTACCAGTTAAGTTAATACAGAGGAATAAGCGTACTTACTACCTCAGTGCGGAGCAATTTCCGGTTCGTTTCACGTACAGGGGCACTAAATTGTTTCAAATTATCATGTAGGGGCTAATGGGAAGTTATAGTATAAAAAACAAAAACATTGTGCTTAAATGTTTTCGAGAAAAATACGACTGGAGTGTTACATGAAAAGCACATACTGAAAGTTTATTAATATCTTTTAGTGTGAAATTATTTTATTAATAGAAATACAATTTTGAAAAAAAAAAAGGTACGAATGAACTTGTAAGTTTTAACGGCGAGTTTTTACTGACGTAATTCTGTAAATTTAGTCAGATCCAAATTATCATCTAGTAGTTAATGAAAAGTTATTAAAATAAAGTTATATTATAAAAAAGTTATTTAAAATAATAAATGCATTCATATATATTTTTTTCTACGAAAAATTAGTGTAGGGATTAAAAAGGATAATAAGCATATACAGAATGATAAAGTTCATTAGTTTCTTTAGGTACAGAAGTATTTTGCTCAGGGATACAATTTTGAGATAAGAGTCAAAAAGAACTTGCAATTTTTAACGACTATTTTTTACCGACTTAATTCAGTAATAAATTTAGTCATGTATTTTAATGTATGATTTTTATTTTGACTTTAATTCCAAAATATATATTTTATAGCATAAAAAACAATTTTTTATTGCAACCCGCATATTTAAAGCTCTAAGTTGTTGTTTCTTATAATCGCTGTTTTTTCATTAAGGTATCTGCCTACGTACGGAGCACTTTAAAAAAAAAAAAAAAAAAGCAAAATTTTGATGCAGTTCATGCATATTTGTTGAGAGGTCACAAAACATGACAGAAACAATAATTTATTTTACAAAATTTTCATAAACGTTTTGAAAATTTACATTTATGAAGAATTTTTTTTCAAATTTCATGCTTACGCTAATTGCTGTACACTGCATTCTTCTCAATATTTAGTAACTTCCTTCGCACTGTATACTCCTATAACACTTTTCTGTGTTTTATATAAATAAGTTTTATTGTATTTTAAAAATTCACTGAAATACGGTCAACTATGTAAAAAAAAAAAAAAAAAAAGTTGAAATTTTTTAGAAAAACTTCAATTTTTTATCTAAAAATAACTGTAAAATTATTAATTTCATACGTATAACTTAACTTTTGGTACAGATCACACTTTAACCCTTAAATGCATGAATTTTTTTCTCGTTCGCACGATAGCCACGAGTATAAGTTAAATTTCTTATATCAGTTTTATGAATAACTAATTCATTTCTCCAAGGACAACCAGTTTGAAAGAATTATGTGAAACTTTTATTACTCACGATATGAATCATATAAATCATTCCATATGAATGAATCCATATGAATCATTTATTATTTAAAAAAAACTATATTTTATATATGAAACTGACGTAAGAAATTTGGCTTCTACTCTAATCCGGCACTGAAAAATACGATGCATATATTCATCGCTATGCATTTAAGGATTAATATCAAAGAATATTTATTTATAAGTTCATTAAGATATCTGTAAAACTTTTAGAGTAGTTACAGCTATCGTGACGCAAGATAACCAAAAGTACAGTTTTCCGGAAAACGCATTTAAAGATTTTATTTTAGCATCGATGTTTAACCGGAAGTGACATTCAAACAGCTGTATCTTTCTTTATTTATATTTATCGTAAAAACAAAAATAAAACAGTTTTGGAATCTTACGAATATGCACTTTCCAATAAAACAATAAAAAAATCAGGTTTTTTTTTTTTTTTCTTCCAAAAATGGCTGCCTCGGCGTAGGCAGATACCTTAATCCAAACAAACCGAAGTGTCACAAAAACACATTTCATTTCGTAAAAGACAAAAGGTTTTAGTGATACACAATTATATCATTTTTTGTGAATTTCCATGACCTAACAATGCAAAGAAAATAAATTTTAAAATTAAAAACGATAACGTAATGAAACTCAGAATAATTCATCGATTCACACCACCTAATGTAGCTTAAGTCGTATTAATTCTGATTTTCGAAATCGATTTTCCGTTAATTAAGAGCAGAATAAACAAGAGAACCGCGTAAACACCAATTAGCCTAAAATTTTGAGCCTTATACATATTAGGTGGGCATAAAAACTGTGTCGATAGAAGGACTTCTAGCGCCCATTTCGTTTAACTGATTGAGATGAGATTTCAAATGTAGTGATGTGTGAGTACAGTATCTGGCGAATATCAACAAAGTGGAACTCACGGTTACGGTTGTAGTTCCGAAAACTTGGAATTTCGGAACGGCAATGCCCACTCTTTCCTGTTGCAAAATACTCAGAGTATGCGAAAACCTTAACGAGCGTTGGAACGGTACTTGTATTGAAAAAAAACGGCCGCACGCTCAAGAAACGGCTGAACTTTCGCTGCTAGAGTCATTACGTCCACATGTGTGATATCCCAACTAAAGAACCAAAATTCTCATCCGATTTTCGTGGGGGTTTTTCAGCAGAATTACCAGTGAATGCGTTCTGTGATTGGTGTCTTGGCTCTGTCATATGCAAATTTCTGATGTGCACCCGTGTTTCATTGGTCGTTCGTAGATCTGTTTTTTGTGTGTGCATAGCGTGACCTTCTTTTTTTAATACACGTTACATTCCAAAGCTGTTTATGATTTTCGCATGCACTTGTCATTTTTCGTCGGGGAAAAGTGGCCCTTTCCATTCGAAAATTTCGAGTTTTTGTACCTGTAACCGTAAACACCATTTTGTGGCCATTTACAGAACCCCGAGTTCGTTCCTCTGGATAACTATAAAGCTGAAATTCCATATTGATTGGTTGAACGGAACAGCCACTAGAGATCCATCTATCAGCAAAGTTTTCCTATGACCACCCTGTATATTCTATTGTAAAGAGCAAATTTCAAAGTTTTCCGAGATTGGCTTTCAGGTCTTTCAGTATGTTACATTTTACAGTATGAATTTTACGGCAATACCTTTCTTTTCTTTGAGATATAGAGGGGTATATGTGCTAACAACGTTTTGTAACCCCCTACCCTTTTACTAATTTTGGAAAGTCCTCTCTTAGAGAATCCCATCGTTCCAAACTTCACATGCATGCCAAATGACACATTATTAGCAGAAGTAGTTTCTGTCAGGCAAGATACTGATTCATGAAAATAAGATGGTACTTTCCTCGTCTCTCGAATGTAATTCAACTTCAAAACATTCCAACCAGTACAAAAATTCAGGCACATGGGCGATTAGCAGAAACTTATAATACACATAAAAGTTTCTAAGAGTTTATATGTTTCTTTTTCAAATATATGTATATGCATATATATATATATATATATATATATATATATATATATATATATATATATATATATATATATATTATATATATATATATATATATATATATATATATATTAGACATAAGATATTCTACTTTGCTAGATAAAATTTTTCTTCGGTCCATAAAGTATCAAGTGTTTCATTTCAAAAACACTATCCCTTCTCTTGAAAAACTTTTGTCAGGTCACAGAGTGGAAAGAAAGAGCTACTCGATTATTATGCGCAAACTAGATAAGAAGACGTGCTTTGCCTTACAGAAGTGAATCAATTGAGCTGAGTGTTGGGACTCTAGAGTATTCTTTTTTTTATTTACTTTTAGAAAATTTCGTTTATATTTAAGATAGTACTTAACAATTCTTCAAATTTAATGACCAGTTCTAATCATACCTTTTGTATAAAAAGCGTAAAACTACCAAAAAAGTTTTATAGGAACATTGGCAGTTTTAAAAGATAATAATATCGCAATTTAATTTTCCATATGTTGAAAAAATATAACACACACACACACACACATTTTATATGTAAATACTATACAGTGTTATATATTCTTTTATAATTCTAAATAATTCTTCAAAATTTTATTTATTTAGAATAGAATCACAACATTAAAACATCGTCAACTGAAAAAAATTGAGCCACTTTTGCCACAACTAAGTCATTTTCCACAACTAAGACCAAAAATGTTCGCCATCTTATTACAGGAGCACCTAATAGGTCGCCAACGTTACACTATTATAAAGGGTCGTACAATTTAGCAACTAAGTCCAGACAGAATCGAAGCCGAGTGTAGTGTGTATCATTGGAGTGTAGTTTGTTAGCCACCATACAATCCGGGGAAGCATAACAGTGCAGTTTCAAGTTATTACAATAGCAAGTTGCGAAGAAAAATAACACTTCTTTTTTTTCGGTGTTCAAACAACTGATGTCTACATACCATGTATGAATGATAATCATTTCGGATGCTCTTAAAATAAAACCTATTAAAATACACTTTCAATCGGAAATAAATGGTGCTTTCACTGAACAATCTATTTGGATGATTGCTTATCGGTTAGTATGAAGTTAGTGTACATATTTTATCAATTTTATTTTTAAGCAAGGCGAAGCAAAGATATAATGTAGTTGAGTGGTGAAACTTCCGTTAAATTTAGTTTATTTTAATTTTAGTTTGTGTATGATCCTATAGATCTACCCTGCAATAACTGGAACTTGGCACTTCAAATAACAAGCCAAGAATAAAATTAAATTGGTTTATTTAAAAAAAGACATAAACATAAATTAAATGTGGCTAATAGCCCAAATTCCTTACGTTTCATCAGGACATATTATGTGCTAAGTGATGAAAAGTGCAAGGGAACACCATAAGCCCAAGTTGGCGAGAGTGCCAAGAGCAGTTTAAAACGTCCGCTAATTAAATCACCAAGTTGCTGTGACACCACAAGGCTGGTAAGCGTAAATTAGTTGTAATAATTTTCAAATGGAGACTTGATAACTGTAGATGGTTACGAAGAGAAAGTTAGCCTAGTAAGAGGTATCCGTAAAGTACCCAATAAATTATGCTTTTTTATATTAAAGTTCCTTCTTTATGAAAAACTTGTAAAACTTAAAAAGATAATAACAAAAACTCTAAAAAAACAAGCAGGAACTCTGTTTCTCCCTGCTGTAATAGTTTTCAAATGGAGACTTGATAATTGCAGATGGTTACGGAGAGAAAGTTACCCTAGTAAGATAAGTGATGAAAAATGCAAGGGAACACCATAAGCCCAAGTTGGCGAGAGTGCCAAGAGCAGTTTAAAACGTAGAGGGTAGTAGAAGTTTTAGTAAGAGGTATCCGTAAAATACCCAATAAATTATGCTTTTTTATATTAAAGTTCCTTCTTTAGCTTTATGAAAAACTTGTAAAACTTAAAAAGATAATAACAAGAACTCTAAAAAAAACTAGCAGGGACTCTGTTTTCTACCATTTTCTGCGAATCAGCCATACCTTTGTTGGTAGTGTTTTAGAGACAAATACGGACGAATGTAATTTATTTAGCTATTAGAAGGGTAAAAGAAGATGAGAAGAGCTTACGATTCATGTCTACGTCATAGTTAAATTATAGATGGAGCATTCTTTTCTTTAGAAACTATTCAAGCATCAGTAAATAGAGAAAATAATATTTTTGTAAATCTTCTGATTATGAGAGTTGTTTCAACTCGAATGTTTCTCGCCCATGCATCCTTAAAAATACGACACACAATTATGTTTTCTTTCTTTTCCTTTTTTTGAGTGCACTAAAAGCATACATGAACCTTCATAAGTCAAAGTATATTTTTACTGTATAAGGAAGGCTTGTTGTTCTAATTCGTACCCACAGATCAGCATCATTAGCTTGTGTAAATGTGCCAACCTAGTTCTGGGACGAAAATTTCACTATTTAAGTATACATGTTTCAAAGCAGTTTGAGTAAAAACAACTCACTAAATTATTGAAATCTTGTAATTACGTGGCAAAGTATTTGTTGGGCATAAACCCCAGTGATAATAGAATAAACAGGCAGAGTGGTTGTTATACGGTTGTTTTTTTTAAACACTACAAAATAATCAAAGGCTTTCGTGCTCGTCGAACCAAAAATTCAGAATAAATGTAAAACATAAGTATAATAGTTTGAAAAGTGTGTAAATATTACATTTCTGTGCTTCTATTTTCAAAACTTTTACAGAACTGATGTAGGAAAACAATCTCTACATATAATCTGCCTACCCCAAAAAGCATGTGTTTCGATCTTTATCCTACCCACTGTATATAAGTATTATTTGTCTCTTTTCAATATTCAATGTCGTGGAGATGTTTAGTTATTTAAATGAATCTGAAGCTAAGGTATCTGGGTTTTCTAAAGTTGAAACTCGTTTAAGCTAACATCCTGAAAAGCTCTTTAAAATAAAGAGTTCAATATTCTAAAATCTCAGAATTTCGCTGTTGCGTTAAATACTATGCCTGCGAATTGTTTTAAAATTATTCCATCAAACAAACAATATTTTTCTATTCATTTACATTTTTAATTTTTTTTTAATTTTTTTTAATTTCTATAATTTTTTTGAAATAAGTTGAACTTTAAGAAGTAAAGTGTACACCTGTCAGAATATCTTGTTATCAAATTATGGATTTTTCTCTCTATTTCTTCTTCAGATTATCAAACCTTTTTCTGAGATTTTATTATTTTTATACTAGACCATTCAATAATCCCTTCTGAGGATTAGCGAACAACAATATAAAATCTTGAAGATAAGAAGATATTTTATTTTTCACGGTTAGAAGTTGTCGGTAACCGAATTAAGTTCATAATCCCAAAAATGATAGATATATTTTTTGTTCTAAACTTTTTGAAGGAATTGTGGATTTTCAGATTGTATGATGAGAAAAATATATGTATAATCAGGTGGCCACTTGAAACAAGGTTAGTTAATCACAGTAAACATAAAAAAAATCAGTTTTAAATGCAGGCGATTTATTAAAAACAGTTGCTGTGGAAGTAATTATGAACTTGTCATGTTATTTGTACCTAAATAAAATAAATGTATTCAGCGCTCTTATTGATAGTTATGACAAATACGGAATAAAAATATAGTAAAACATTAACTGAAATTGGCATAAAATAAACTTTTTTGTCGTATATCAGGTAATTTTTCTGTCTTTTTAAATGAACAGTTCTCCTATGGTAAGATAGCATGACTACAATATTAATTTATTAATTCATATAAATTGTACGATGGTGGAAAGATAGTGGAGAAAACTGAAATTCCCAAGCTCACTGATACGTTCAGGGCTGTCTATAATTCAGATCTTTAAGGTACAGAGCATAAGAAGTTTGCCACTTTGACAGTGAATACTAATGTTTTAAGTGCATTGTTTTCAACTATCTGCAGATTGTTTGAATATAGATATATAATATAATCTATTTCATAATGATAATACTATGTCATAGAAATAATATAGAGCTTCTTTATTTTATTATAAGATGTACCACTAGAATGAAAGATCCTGTTCTTATACATCATTGAAAATTTTTTAATTTAGAAGTTCCAATTTAAGCTAAACGTCATTATTCAAACTTGACTTCTAATTTAACACTGATGATGACGCCGCACTCTTAATAGAAGTAGTTAAGTATTTCACCATAAAATGATGAAACGTTAATAATAAATGAGCTGCAAACATTTCATGGAGAGATGTTTCACGATGATTGGGCTTCATTTATTAGCTTAAAAACCAAGTCATGGCGAAAAGTTTCTCCATAGAAATGTGGTAGAAATAATTCACACTATTTTATGTTGAAAAGTGGAACTATATCTATTAACAGTGTGGGTACTAAGACGCAATCTTTCCGGGGGTTTTTTTCTTTGTTTAACTATAAATATCAATGCTACATCCGTTTTCTTTTTAATTTTAAGCAGTACATACAAACATTACGTTGTATCCGTTTATTATTACCGTAAAATTATATTAATGTTTTAATAGCATTTTCCATTAATTTGAATTCATGATTATATGTACTTGGGTTTCTTTATATTGTACAGCTGCGGAAAAAAAAGTCCCACTTGTACTTTTTTCGGCCGTCGATCGTCGTACAGCAAAGTTACAGATATCAATCGTTTTCGATTGACGTACACTTTAATTTGCTATGCATTATAATTGCATAAGGGGCAATCTACATATTAAAATTCACACCAACATTTTTTTCCCAATAGCAACCCCTAGATTTCACTTCATATTTCAAAAATTTAGCTCATTTTAACCCCGGATACCCATTTTCAATAAATTTGAACTGAAAATGGGTGAGTTATGAGCACCCAAAATCCCCCTCCCTATATGTTAAAATATTTTTTCATACTTTAAATCATATCTCATAATATTGATAATAAGAAGCTGGTTTTTATTCGTACTATTAGAACTAAACGACCCAAACATAATTTAATGCTATTATAATTTTAAACAAAATATTAATATGAATTATGAATTATTAAATTAATATTCAAAAAAATTATGAATAGAAACATAGCCAAATTTCGATGGAAATAGATGCAGAAAGTAATATTACATGGCTGTGCAAAATTTCAAATTTTTATGTTCGGTAGTTTAATTTATATTAAATAAAATATGTTATTTTCATGAGTTAAGTGGCCATATATAAATTTATTAAGTGGCAATTTTTTGAAAATTGCTTAAAATAAAAGTAAATTAGATTTCTTTTGTTCAAAAACACAGGAAAAGATAGTGGTATTAAAAAATATCAAATTTTGAAGCAAATAAATTAGAGGTTTTTACAGTTTGATGGTGATTCTATAACGCGTCTATTGTTGCGTCCGCTACCACATTCCCCCAAATAAAATATTTTCCAGGTATAGAATTAGACGCAGTAGATGTATGTCTTCTAATACAAAGTCCTATTTCTGAAAAGCTAACATGCTCGATATTCGAGGCATGAATTTGACCCTTTTTAATATTGCAAACATTTGGTCTTTGGACTTCCCCATACTTTATCAAACATTCAAAATCACGTTTTTCTGATTAAATTTTCATCTGAATATAAATTAAAATTCCGCCAAAAGTCTTATAAGAATATTGCACTTTGCAGACGATAATATTAAAAACACAGTGATAATATTGGGTCGGCAAAAAAGTAATTGTGTTTTTTACATGGAATTCAAACAAATAAATTTTCAATCATGAAACCATTCTTCGAGTTTGACCGTAGCTGAGTAACATTGATGCTTGTAGTCAGAAGAGCAGAGAGCAGCCTCTCTGCAGCCTCTGTTGGCAGGAGCTCAATCCTGCCAACATTTCACTTGTCTAAAAGAACCATCAAGGGAAATACTGAATAGCAATTTCAAAACTAGAAAGATTTTCAAAATCGTGAGCAGTCGTTTTGCATTTTTCCTTTAAATCATGTGTACGAACCAAGGAACTTATCAACTCACGAGTCATTTGGACCACCGACTAAATATTCTAATTTCTACCCTTCATATTCTTACTATAAAAAACTTTAAGAGAGATGAAAAAAATATTTTCCCTGAAAATAATGTTTATTTCTTTTAACATTCTTAAGCGAAATGAATGAAAGGCGAAAAGTTCGGAACCTACAAATCGCGTTTTTCGATTTGCAGAAAGTCCCTGAAAAACGCGCAAAAAATAATTCGCAATATCTCCGGAAATTATCGTAGAAAATTGAAAATTTATATTCCGGGTAATTGGAAGGTTTTCTTTCGTTTAATAAAGTCAAAATACAGTGTTGTCATTGAGAAAAACGAATTTGATGCAGAATTAAATATGAAGACGGTCCCTTATGCAAATTAAATTAATAGCAAATTAAAGTATGCGTTATTTGCAAACGAATGGTATATATAACTTTCCTGTATGACGAACGACGGCGAAATAAAGAGCAAGTGGGACATTTTTTTTTCCGCAGCTGTACATATAAATATGTTTAAAAGAGTTTTGAAAACTTTCCTTCAGGATATAATATCTTAAACAGACTTCCAAATGAACACTTAAATCATATATGGCTTTATTTCCTTCGACAAATTGGTGACAATTTGCAAACGACTCAAATTAAAAGAAGTTTTACTTCATTACTCAGAAAAAAAAAATAACCATGCGCAAACGTGATCAGACTCTATGAACGAAGCCAATCGAATTGTCAGAAAAAAAGGTCTATTTTATTTCTTATTTACTGATAATGTGGTTAAACGAATGAAGACTAAGTTAGATTAACACGAACGGGGAGACTTATAAGTTACAGATCTTACATTACTTGTTTTGTGTATTTTAATTGTGTTATTTAACTATTTCCTAAAAGCCAATGAATTTCATCAGTAAGCATAAAAAAAAACAATTTGAATCTATGACGCGAAAATAATATTTAGGGGAGCATCATAATAATTTTCTCGTTACATGGAATCCCTATTATGTATAATTTTCCGTCGTGAAGAACTAGATACAATATACAGTTGCATAAACTCAAAGTATGTTTTTTTTACACGACTTGAAACTTTCTGTAACTTGATCTAACAGCCAGAAAGCTATCATATGTGATGAGGAGACATGGCGAGAAAAGGTAAAAGAATATTCTGTAAATATATGTACAGGGTGATTTAAAATTACAAACTCCTAGGAGGGGGTAGGTCACAACAAGACGGTTGAGAATCAAATAGCGATGTGGGGTCAGAAACGTCGTTTTCAAGTACCTGTTAAGAATCACTTAAGAAGAAGTGTTTAAATAGTTGCAAAATTTCGGATCCCGCTTTGTCAAACGCTAATGCATCTTTCACAGATTACACTTGAGAAAAATTAATAATTCACATTTCTTTTCAGTACATTGATGAAATTATCGGAGGAGAGCGCTTTGATTATGAAACTTGGTAGGGAAGTTAGGGGTCTTCCGTCAGTTACTACTAAATTCTTCAGTAAATATCAGTATTGAATTGCTATGTAGCAATCGAAACGAGGAATAGGGTTTAATCGGTTACTGCTGAACGCTCACTGCATTAAAAATCATCTGTACACAAAATGCTATTAACTTAAATATCCATTATAAAACTATGTAATGTACCCTCTACGATCAGAATATACAGGGTGATCAGAATATGAGTATGCAAATAATGTAGGTAGACAGGTAAAAATTGACGCACATGCTTGGGTTGACATGAAGTTTTATTGCAACCACAAAAAAGATTCAAAAATGGCCGCCAGATGGCGCTTCATGTGATAAGAAAAGTAATAATTAACATAACAAATTATGGCAAAGCAAAGACGATGTTATTCAAAACAAATGCTCAACATATCGATCGGCATTTCTCAACAAAGCTTAACGCATAGAAACTTCACAAGCGCTGACTTCCCCAGGTGTCGGCTACGTAGACGAAGCCGATACAATCTCTATCTTCCTAAACTGTCTGAGCAGCATTAGCACTTGTTCTCGGTTAGCCACTACGGGGCTCGTCGTCTAAGCAACCCGTGGGTTCAAACTTCGAAATCAATCTCTTTACAACTGAACCTGTAATCGGACCTTCACTCGTTCGAATACCCTTCCTATGGCGACAGGATCGTAAAGCTACAGTAGCAGATTCCCCATTCTGATACTACAGCTTCACTAACGGTGCCTTTTCTGGTAACGTGAAAATGCTACGATTGATGGTGCATCTGATTCTCTCTTCCATTGGAGCTCCTTTTATACGCGATTCTCATGCAGTGTCACTGACAATTTATTGTCCAGCGCCATCTGTTGGCTCTTTTATGAACTTTTTCTTTTTTGTGGTTGTAAAGCAAGCCCATGTCATTCCGACCATATGTCATTTTTTATCTCTCTACCTACATTATTCCGTGAATTGTTATTTTTTCAAATGTATACTCATATTCTGATCACCCTGTATATATATATATATATATATATATATATATATATGCACACACACACACATACATATACTACATACATATTTCTAAATAAGACTTTGATTAAACATTAAAATAACATATTATTATGATAGAATTACTTTATAGCAGTTCCTCCTCTGAATACGTTTTTTGGTTCCTACATTCGATCGAGGTTCAAAAAGCAAACGCACCCAAAAGGTTGTTAACTCAGATATTCATTATCACTGTCTAATGATCTCTGTAACGTAGAACAATATTAAAGGATTTTGATAACCTCCGGCTGACCCGCTTCTGCACCATTTTCTCGATAAATTTATCGGTTTTTCATCCTCCTTGATCAAGATCTCGACTTTTAATCCTCCTGTAGAGGGCAAGTTTAATGCCTCAAAACAACCCTGAAAGCTAATTCTCCGGTATTTGTTCTCTTTGGCTATTTAGAGGCGTGAATAAATGGAGGGGAAGAATTGGTTTTGGAGGAAGATTTATACGGATTGTTTTAAGATCTAGGTAATGGAAAGGATGTAGATTTGGCAGTAAATTCTAAGCTTTCACCCAGTACGATGCTTTGAAATGTTACTTCGGTAGAAGTCTTTACGGAGCAAATTTTAAGTTTCCACTGAAGATAATTTTGTATTCGGAAGCACCACATTAAAAACGTGCGAGATAACGTTTGACTCTGATTATTCCCGGTTTTTAAGTTTAACCAGAAAGATCTGTTAGCAAGTTTCGCAGAGCTGGTAACAAATGTGTTGTTTATTCATTCTGAAGTGGTATAGATAAAGTGCGATGGTGAGAAAATTACAACGGCTGCCTTAAAAAAAAAAAATAAATAAATAAAAAATAAAAAATAAAAAAATTGACAAGAAATCGTACTTTAACAGTCTAGACTCAATAAATTTAATTTTTCCCAGTTAAAGTAAATATTCTATTATTATATTCTATTTTTAACTTCGTCAGATACTGAAACTGGTAAATGGCTGAAGTGTAAAGTCCCAGGTTCGGGCTTATTGCGCGGTCATCGATCTAATGGTCGGGAGTTTGGGGCCGTTTTCTCCTGGTCTAACGTGAATACACGTTAGAACCCCTTAAAAAGTTCACCGCTCAAGGCACCCTTCCATAGGCAGAGAGCCCTCAAGTAGCTTTGACATAATACACAATTTTATTTTTAATATTATAGTTACCGAAGTAACATTGTTGCCACTTACGTCGTTAAATTAATTCTACATTCAAGGCACTCTGCTGACGAAAATATGAATAATTTCGAGAAGCTATTTCAAACGAACTGTAATCCCGAAAATTGCGAATCGATTTCAGTTATGAGTCGATACGATAGCTTTCAACTTTTCTAACGAAATAAAGCAATTTCCTGAAGTTAAAAATGGATAAAAATCAGGGAACAGATGGCTCTTCAAGTTTTTAAAGAAGATCATTATTATTTTTTTAAAGATAATTATGAAAAATTTTAAGGCCATCGAAACAATGGCGTGGATTTGATTACATTTTTTTAATCTTTTTTTTTTTTTTTTTTTTTTTTTTTTAAGGTGTTGAGAGAAAACACTACTAGCAGAAAATAATGGAGTATAATTTGAGAAATATAAACCTTTATGAAGACGACCAAAAAAATATCAACCCTAACCCCTTTCACTGTAAATGTGCTATTATAAATGGGCTACGAAATTTGGATGGGGACAGAAACTTCTGACCTCTGAAAGGGCATTGAGATTTTGCATGCATGTGCAACGTATGTACAAAATGACCTTCGTGGTTGGATACCGGACGTTTGCTAATTGAGATTAAATTAGAAAACTTTCGCACAATTGTAATATCCTAAAACTATGTTACCACTAACTGGGCCTTAGAGAGATGTTTCATCCCTGAGCCAAATGAAAAGTCGTTTTCAGATCTCGTCAGGGGATATCGAAAAATATGTTTCTTCTTAGAGACTTGTTGTTTGCTACATAGCATGATTAACAACTTTCTTTTTTTAAATTGATACCAATAAAGACAAATAGTAGTGAAAATTTAATGTAAGTATGTCCCGTCACATAAATGCCTAAAACATTAATAAGAGCACAAAAATGGCAGGATTTGTTTCTTACATAATTAGCAAAGAAAAAAAAACAGATAAATCAGAAACACGAAAAAAACTTAAGTGCAGTGCTGGTGTACAAAGTCCAATGTTACCAGTTCCTTTAAGTTACCAGTTATTTTAAGTTCAGAGAGGAAGCAAGAAAAATATTAACTTCCAGAATAGGGCAGTTTAGGATCGCTGTATCTTCGCTTTTCGAAATGTAAAGTTTATAAAACTTTGTATAACACATGTAAAATGGTGCTTATCGGCAATATGATCATTTCAGGAAATACAAAAGGTCCGCACTTCCTCTTTTGCAAAAAAGTTCTATCATCCACACGAGTAGAAAGCCTGTAGCTCAAGGAACATCTGCTTGGAGGACCTTTTGTACATAGGCCCGAAATGATCATATTGTTTGTTGATAAGTACCATTTTACGAGTATATGTGTTATTATACATATTTTTTAAATTATGTCTAACACATTTCCCAAATCCATAAAAATTTTTTGCAACATGTCAAATGAGCAAGACTAATATGACCAAGAAGTCATTAAATTCAAAACATATCATTGTAACGCCAAGGATATAAATTATTTTACAAAATTTCATTGCAAAAAAAAACAGGAAATGAAAGAACTAGTTTCATGAGGTGCTTAAATTATCAGAAGCAACAAAAATCAGTTTTTCGAAATGTACCGCTTTGCATATACTGTTTAACGCGTCTGATTTATTCATTTAGCCATAACTAATAAAATCCAAAATATAAATTATTATCTAAACAGTGCATATACAGTGAAAAAACAACCGAATTATCCTTATGTCTTTTTCTACATTTGGAATTATCAATTTTTCATCCTTCCGTCTTCATTACCGCGGTTTAATCCACCTGCAGTGGGCAGATTTAATGTTTTCAAGATCTGCCACTGTGCTAATCCGGAGCATTTATATTCTCCCCGCTTTTGAGGTCTAGTGGGCACATTAACTGAAAAGATGATCATTATATAAAGGACTTTGGAATCATTAAATACCTAACTATTTTGAACTATTCTCATGTGTCAATGATTTCTGATTCAATAAAAATTAAGCTATGAAGGTATATGTGAGTACATATTATAAAATTAAAAGAGAACTGGAAGGTACTGTCATGATTTTGTCTGGCTAAAAGGTGGCAGCCAAGTTTTTATTTTATTTTTTCCCCCCTGTCTGCAGAATGTTCTTTTTTTAATTATTTTCAAGATTCTGCTGTCACGGCGTCGATGTTATCATTATTATTATTATTATTAATGCTTGTGAATGTTTCAAAGGATATAATAAAATGTTTTCTTATAATTAAGTAGAGTTTACTCGCTATATGATAGCACTGATAGACAGAGACGGATTAATGCAATTTCGTGAGTGATGGCGGCTAGTTGAAATTTATGTCCATTTTATGGAACTAAAATAGTTCCATAAAATGGACTTGTATCTCTTACATGTGCTATGTAACTTCTTTTCCTCCGGGGGGGAGGTGGTGGTCATCCCCTCGCCCCTCCCTCCCCCTTTTAATCCGTCAGTGCTTATAAGAACTTTTAATAATCTCAAAGAAAATCAGCTTTTATATTGCTTCGATGTTTGCTTTCATTTATTTTGTTGTATATACTGAGCTTTTTTAACATTTTACAAATGCTTAGAGTTAATTTTTTTATGTTTTACATAATCTTGCCTCCAAAAGTTTGTAATTACAGCAGTAATAATCAAGGTATGAGTGTGGAACTTGAAGATTACTAAGTACCACGAGACATACGGTACGATACGATACAAATACTATGATAACGATATAAACTGTCATTTATGCAAACATTTGTCTTTGGTTTTGCTGTTACTAATGAAATCGACGACATACATATGTATGGCGACAGAATTTTAAAGAATCAAACTTGACTTCAAACTAAAATAAAATACTAGCAACTTTCGGTATACTGACACAGTTTATGATTTTTACGTTACCTATCAAACTCAGAAGAACATCAGCTAGAATAACCGAAGAAGTTTAAAATATATGAGCATTGAGCATTAAGTGCCTAATGAATTTACTGATTTGCATACATATAAAAGTAATAGACACAAAACAAAATTATAAAAAAACTGACTTTCGACGATGCCCCCCCCCAAAAAAAAAATAATAAATAAATAAATAAATAAAAATGACATCTGCATCATTGTTAAATGTTCATGTAACTTTTATTGTACTATAGAACGTTGAACACAAAATATTTTCATTATATAAATTTTATTGGAAAGCAAAATAATGAGTTTCACCTAGAATCATAACTTTTTTTATAATTTTCTCTTTCTTATTAGGATTTAATCCACCTCCAGTGTACAAATTCAATTTTGTCAAGACTCCTTGCTTTAAATTCCAACAATTTATATCCCTGTTTCGGCTTATAAGGTCTATTAGGCGCCTTTAGACGAAGTGATAATGACAAAACAAAGGACTCAAGAATAGTAAAATCCAAAACTATGACTAATTTTTGTTTATAAATTATTTCTTGTGTGGGAATATTTTTTTTAAATACGAAGCCATTTGGGGAACGCTCTTATTAAATATAAAGAGGACTTTTGTTGTCTCGCTGCTTCTAGTCAGGCTTGAATTCATTTTAAAAATGCTTTATTTATACTTCCCCTTGAAACTAATTTTTATGCTGAAGCCAGCTCCAATAAATCATTATTGCATAAAACAACAATACGTAATATATCAATGTGTCTTCAGTACTCTTAAAAATATAAAAGATAGATGTTACTAGCAGTTGAATGCTATTAATTTCAGGCACTGATTTTTGACCACTTGCTTATGATCTTCTAGAGTAAGGCTTGCTGGCTTATGAAGCTAGTCATGCTATGTAGACGAGTTTAAGCTGAAAATGAAAATTTTTATGGAATAACAAGATTATGGTTGATCAGCACCATTGTATTAAGTTTATTATTGCCAAAATTTATCTTTGGTAAAACAGTTAGAATTATATTTAAAAATGAAGATGCTGACATAATTTGTATTCAAATTTAAATTTTAAAAATGTAACATTTTACTGTTTTTCTTATGATAAATTTAATCTGTAATGATATCATTACGATTAAAAACGACAATCTTGATTTTTCTATAAATATTATCATTTTCCACCAAAACTCGTGAACATCACGTCTCATTTCATAAGCTAGCAGCCTTTTCTCGAAGGTCACGGTTGTCTCTGGAACTACTTTTCAAACAGGTGTGCCAGATAGCAGCGAGGTACTGTTTATGCCAAAATTCGCCAAGGTTGGCCATTTTTGAGATTTAGAGCAAAGTTTGGCGCCAAATATATAGCCCCAAAACTTAATCTAAATAGGCAATATTTTCTATATTTTTCAAAAAATTGACAAGCCCTACTGTTTATTCAATGAGAATATTTATTATTGCCAATTTTAGTGTAAATAAAGGTGAAGTATAGTTAAGACTATGTCTGAAGAATATTGTAATACAGTTTTAGTAGACAAATTTAATATAGATTTCAATTGCTGAAGAAGGTTTTTATGGAATAAGGAAGTCAAATACGGATTATGATGCACTTTCCGACATAATGGAAGAAGGAAGACAAGTAGGGCCGACGCATGTATTATGATACGCTTTTAATATATAGCACTTTCGTGCGTGTATAAAATATAAAAGAGTTTTAGATTTTCTTTTTTTACATAATACTTAATGCTTATCTGTAAAACGTATCTTTAGTTTGATAAAATAGAACTGAGTTCGTAATTGAGAATTTCAGTATGCGACAGATAATACTCTAAACAAACGATATATTGTAATAATTTACAGGAAGATTGACTATGTGATATATCGCATTAAGATAAATATTATCTATCAGATCTTTAGTATATAGGTTTATAGCAAAGCATGCCAAATTCAACTATCAACTAAAATTTTTTTCAAAACGTTTGAACCACAAAAAGTATTAAAATGCCGTTTACAAAAATGCAGTATATTATTTTGAAAAAATTCTCAAAATGCCTTTTATAGAATATGTAGCATCCTTTTGCCATCACTAAAAAAATCGACCATTATATAATGCCACTAAAGACCATCTTATTAGAGAGAACAAAATAACGGAATTCTGGGACAAGTCTTCTTCTGTACACAGGATTATCACTAATTTCATCTTTCTTTTCATCTTCGTTTTCAGGATTTAATCCACCTACTGTGGATAGATTTAATGCTTTAAAAATCTTTCGCTGTGTTAATACAGAACATTTATATCCTCTTTGCTTTTAGGGTCTGTTGGACACACTAGACGAAAGAGTAATCACAAAATAAAGTATTCCGGAATAATTAGTTACCAAGCTCTATGAGCGATTATCGTTTATTGGGTATTTCGTATTTAGTAAGGCATGAAAATAACATGAGCATTATAAGGCATTAGGGATACGTTTTTCTTAAATATGAGGAAAGATTTTAAAATAAGTTTCAGAGCTTCATTTGATTACAGTTATTTTATTTTGTTTACTAACGCTTTTCTCTACTCTCACAGTTAATTTCCATCTATCATTTCAGATATTCTGCTTAAAAATACTAAACTTATTAGTAGTAAATAAAAACAAAGAAGTTAGAGGAATGCTTAAAAAATAAATATTTTAAATTAGGAAACATTTTATGTGTAAATCTATTCGTTGTTTCTTCAATTTATTCAGTCTAATTCAGCTTATTCATTTCATTTGCAACTAAAATCTCATCAAACTGATTATTTTATATCCCTGACTTCTTACTGTATCTTATATGAAGCTCCTTGAATATATTTTTTATCAAAATACTTTACACGATAATTTTTATCTAATTAATGTCAATATAATGAAAATAAATTCTTTCTCATTTTTCTTTAAATTAAAAAGTAAATTTGGTATTTACAGGGGTTTACGTATAATAAAAACACATACAAAAATAAGTGTAGCGAAAGGTGGTATTAAATTATACAAAAAACAAAACCAAGAAATTATATCTTCATTACATATTGTGTGTGCGTATGTTTGACGTTATTAAGAAAGTTGAAAACGTGATGTTATTAATAAAGTTAAATTGAATTAAATAATATATTAAAAAATAAAACAACTTCTCTCGCAAGATATGTATTTTTTCTGCACAAAAGATTATCGCTTTTTCATCATTTCATCTTTGTTCTCAGGAATTAGTCCACCTGCACTGAGTAGATTTAACGCTTTCAAGATTCGCCACTCAGTTAATCCGACACATTTGTATCTCCTTCGCTTTTAGGGTCTGCTGGTCACACAAGACGGAGAGGTAATCTCAAAATAAAGGACTCTGGAATTATTAAATCCCGAACTGTTCCAGCATTTCTCGGGAATAAATTTCTTATAATACTATAGTTAGGTGTGTCTAGTTAGATTTGAAGGCATGTGTAAAGAGCTTATCGCGTATAGCATACAGATATATGCATAATTAAATAAATTATCATTTACAGTTTCAAGGCCTGTTTTAACCAGTTTTAGCTTATGCAGTTTGCTGAAAGTTTTTTTTTTTTTTCTCTTTTAAATAATCTATATGTTACCAACATTCGAATTTTAATGAAAAGGGTACTTTTTCTGTATCAAATATTCTATAAATATGAAAATTAAAAAACTTATTACTGCCATGAATTTGTATTGAAATAAGGCGAATTAAACGTATACTTTCTTTAAAAGAATGTTTTTCCATAATTTGGTTCAATTGATCAGGTTAAGAAGGAAATGGTGAAGTAGAATCCTCATTGAAAGGTTATAAAAACTAAAGGTACACGTATACTAAAATAGATAAATTGTAAAGCTAATACACTCTTGTAAATTAAATACTCGTATCAAACTTTCACCATTTTATACAGACCAAACTTTCTCAATTTTATGATGAATTTTTGAACAAATTATGTTAACGCGATCTTAACGTATTCTGTTAAAATCTAATGTTTTAATGTGTAATAAAGCTGTGTTTCGAGAAGGACAGAATAAAAACTATCTCAGCTCATTAATTTTTTTTATGTTTTGATGAATGTCTGTTTTATGCATTTCATATTTTTCATACTATATTTGATTTAAAACAACTATAGAAAGCACTAAAACAATTTACAGGATGAATTTTATGATATTAAAAATTAAGAGCATTATCATCTAAAACTAGAAAAATCCGAAACACCTCACAAAATATGTAATTTACCATTCTCCGTGGAAAACAAAGCAATAAAAAAAAAAAACACTAACTCGAAATCACCGTTAAACGCTCATTATAAATAAAATCCTACTTAGAATGTTCCTTAAATATTATTAAATACATTCATCATTCCTATGTTGCAATTATTGCAGAAGTTGAACACTAATTCTATGAAATAACATCTTGGCAAAACATGAGTTCTGAAGGCAGTGCTTTTTCTGTAAGCAGGATTATCGTTTTTTCATCTTTTCACCATTGCTATCAGGATTTAATCCGCATCCAGTGGGCAGATTAAATGCTTTCAGCCCCAACCACTCATAATCCAGTGCATTTATATTTTTCTCGCTCTTAGGAACACATTAACCCTTTGAGGCGCAACCCTTTCACAATGCTGAAAAAAGGGCAGCCGTTCTAGATCAGGCAGGGTCTCTAGATCTGTGGCACGGGAAGAAAGTTTCGATCGTCCGCCATCTTGCTGGTAGTTAAGTCAAGCGATGGCAACGGCTGCCCTTTTTTTAGCATTAGGCAATCTATCCAGCTGTTCCCGCATTCTTCCATTTTTCAGCAGATGTCAGTTTCTGTTAAAAATAATCTTTTTACGGGAAATGAGGTGCTAAAAAGTAAAGGATTCTCGTAGAACTATGTCACCTGCAACTGTTTTATAGAAATCAAATCTATTCTTAGTGACTGGCAACAGTCAAAACGTCAGAGTTGGGTGTTCCCAGAGCGGGAACACTGCGCTTTAAAGGGTTAAACGAAAAGGTGATACCAAAACTAAGGATTGTCGGATCATGAAATGCAGAACTGTTTGAACGATTTCCCGGTAATAACTGTTTCTTATTTAATAAAATGAATTTATGAAGACATAAAAGAGAATTAGAAAACATTTGGGGAAGGTTAAGCAAAACTAATATAATTTTTTACTTCCCGCCTTCCTATTTATATTACTTTTTGATTTGGTTTAATTATAACATTTTTCTCCTTCAAATTATCTACTCATATTTAAGAAAGTTTTCATATTTTTTTTTATCAATTAGTACCTTAATCAAAATAAGATGCATCACATTTAAAATAAAAAGCTTCTTTTTTCAAGAAATATAAATGTCAAATATACTTACCAGAAGGCATTGTCAACATAAAACGAAAATTAATAGATACTTTTTTCATTGACTAATCAGTGTAAGTTATTCATATGCTTCACTAATATTAATATCAATGTACAAAATGTGCCAGTGTGCCAATATTAGTACAAAAAAGTATTTCATTTTACTATAATAAATAAATAAATAAATTTTGTTGTTCACTGCAAATATTGTCAATGTTTTTTTTCAATACTGAGGGAACATTTCAACATTCCAATATTAACTCAATAGAGATTTAACAAAAAAAACACTCAAAAGAAACTGATGTTCAAGAGATGAAATAAATAAAATTTTGTAAAATAGACAGCTGATAAGTACCGTCTATATGTGTTATTTTACAAAGTTTTATTTATTCCATCATTAGAGTTTTATTACAAAGAAAAAACAGAAAAACTGTAAAAGAGTCCAGACCAAAACGTACAAACTAAAAGTTATCATCCCTCCCACTTGCCTTTCCTACACGTTAACACTTTCAAGCGCCACGAAAAATGAGAGATAATTTTGAAATATCTACATGAAGATAACAAGATGTACAACAAAGCAACTGAGTAGAACAACTAAAAGCACAATCTTCTCCGTCCTAGAGATTTATCTGCTTTTTAATAATTTAATCGTGCCCAGCGCAGATTTAACTCCTTGGGGAGCCACGGTCTGCAAAGAGCTGTCAGTATAAAGGCTTTTATCCAGCACCTTAAATGCCAGTTTGATTCATGCCGGATCCAATAAATGCTTTAGCCGTGACCGTCCGCTATTAGGAAGACCGTAAATCATGCCTTGGATACACGATATGATGGACGATCTTTTGTACGGTTCGATGCAAAAAGCAGCATCAGCATTTTGAAGCCATTCCGAGTGACTTCTGTGTTGTTTAAATATTTAATATGAAGACTTTTTCATCGGGTATAGTAAAGGAATATAGATGAAAAATAAATTAGATCAGGTGTTTCATCTCTATTTTATTTATGTACTAGCTGAAGTACCCGTCCTGGACGGGTTAGTATCGAATGCAAATTTCCAAAAAGCAAGAACTTTCGTCAGTATTGTAGGAGTACACAGAATGGATGTAGTATGTTGCCAAAGTAAAGAAAGCGAAGTTATAATTTTTATGTATTGTTAAAATATTACAGGTTAGAGAGTAACTAAGTAATATCACTTCATTCGCTTTAGTCGTAATTATGTGATGCGCGAACGAATATTTACGCATATTGAAAAAGTTTTCGCAAAATCTCAAAATCTAATCAACATTTTTTTAAAAATTTGAAACCTAGAATTTAAGTTGAGTGACAATCTATCACGTCACCCAATTTCGTTTCATTCCCTGCTGTCTTTATTTCGTGATGCTGGAACAAAATTTCAGCATTTTGAAACGATTTTCGCAAAATCTCAAAATGTAATCAAAATATTTTTAAAATTCAACACCTATAAATTCAGATTAGCAGCTACCTATCATATCACTAAATTTCGTATCATTCGTATTAGTCGTTATTACGTAATGTTTGAAGAAATATAAACGTATTTTGAGAGAATTTTCACAAAATCTTAAAATCTAATAAAAATGTTTAAAAAATTGGACACCTATAGTTTATGTTGAGAAACCATCTATCATGTGACCAAATTTCATGTCATTCGCTTTAGTCGTTATTACGTAATACGGGAACAAAGATTCACTCAGTTTTAAACGATTTTCACAAAATCTCGAAATCTGATCGATTTTTTTTAAAATTAGATGCTTATAGTTTAAGGTGAGTGACCACCTATCATTCCACCAAATATCATTTTTTCACCTTTGCAATTATTACGTGATGTGCGAACACAAATTTACGCAGTTTGAAATGATTTTTCGCAAAATCTCAAAATCTAATCAAGATTTTTTTTTAATTCGACGCCTATGTTTTAAGTTGAGTGAGCACCTATCATGACACTCAATTTCATACAATTCGCTTCAGTCGTTTTTACGTGATGCTTGAACACAAATTTACGCAGTTTGAAAGGATTTTCGCAAAATCTCAAAATCCAATCAAGATTTTTTAAAAATTCGACGCCTATGTTTTAAGTTGAGTGACTACCTATCATGACACTCAATTTCATATCATTCGCTTCAGTCGTTTTTACGTCATGATTGAACACAAATTTACGCAGTTTGAAAGGATTTTCGCAAAATCTCAAAATCCAATCAAGATTTTTTTTAAATTCGACACCTGTGTTTTAAGTTGAGTGACCACCTATCATGACACCCAATTTCATATCATTTGCTTCAATCGTTTTTACGTGATGCTTGAACACAAAATTACGCAGTTTGAAACGATTTTCGCAAAATCTGAAAATCTAATCAAGATTTTGTAAAAATTCGACGCCTATGTTTTACGTTGAGTGACCACCTATCATGACACTCAATTTCATATTATTCGCTTCAGTCGTTTTTACGTGATGCTTGAACAAAAAAAGCGTCACGGACAGAATGACAGAAGGACAGAATGACAGACAGACAAACTTTTTTTTGAGGGTCGCATCGGATTCCCGGGTGCTTGAAACGGATAGAAATCGCAAAATTTTTAAATTCCAAGAAATGTACAGACAAAAGTCTAATTTTATTTATATAGATTATTAGGTGTCTGAATAAGTAAAATAAAGAAAATAAAGAAAACTAGATTTTATTTAGATATTATTAGGTGTCTGAATAATAATAAGTAAAATAAAGAAAATAAAGAAAACTAGATTTTATTTATGAATTATTAGGTGTCTGAATAATAATAAGTAAAATAAAGAAAATAAAGAAAGCTAGATTCCGCAATTTTTTTTTCAAATGGTCAGATAGCTGCAGACTTAGGCAGGACCACTACGTGGGCCGAACAAAGAAGTGGGCTGAAGATGTTGGTATTCATTTCATGTGCGCCTAGTAGGCAAATCAACGCCACCCCCATGAATGCTCACCTAATTTTGAACCAATTGCAGATGAGACACTTAGCATCTGCATTGGCACCCCCAGAGGTACCATTTCATCATCGAGGACATTAGAGCCATCACAGATTTGCATCATCTCGCAAAGTAGACCATCCTACAGCATTCTAGTCAAGATAGATTGTCACATTCCCAAGCGCTGGCCAAGGTCAGCCCTGATTCACTTTTGGTGTTTTTATGCGAACCGAGTTTAATCGACTGGGCCACTGCGGATTCTTACTTTATTCTTATGAAACCAGAAGAAGAGGTTGCAAGTCCATTAAAGAAACATTGTAAAAATCAGCACAAAATAGGATAAATAAAATTAAATTTAAATTAACTAAAGAAAGTAATAAAAAATAAAAAGGCATAAATAAAAATGAATAGTATTTAAATGACTAGAAATCGGAGGACGAAGAAAGGATCAGTGCATTGAGGTTTTGCTCGATTTGTTGGCTGTTTCCAAGGTGATTTATACATTTAATATTTAATATAGTTATAGATTTATACATTTTTCCACAATAATTATTGTGGAAAAGTTTTCATTTTGAAGAATTCACACGTATAAATATATATTTAAGGACGGGCTGTGATGTAGATCACATATTTAATATTAATTCTCATTTACTTAAATTACTTACTCTCATTTTCTTAAATTACTTACTCTCATTTTCTTAAATTTAATCGATCAAAAACCGCGCATTCTTTCTCGATTTCCCTCACTTTGGTTTTCTATCTGCATTTCCGTTTTTCTCGTATGCAATAACCTTTTAATTGTTTATTTTTCTCATCGAAACGTAGTCGCCATCTGGACTAAAAATAGATTCGGTTACATCAGATTTGCGATCATAATGGGTTTTTCATTCCCCTGTCTTCAAGCTTTATTTGGAATAATTATAATGATGCCTTGCACCATCTTTAAAAATTATTCTTTCGCGGTTTCATTACTAATTTTATTGTTTTAAATTTTATGGTTGCTCTGTAACTGGCGTTGTTTATCTCGGCCAAGTTTTTGTTCTCGCACCGTTTTTCGCTTGTCATGAAAACACTTATTTTTATCGACGCTGGGCCACCACCAGACTTAATCATTAAAGTGTTTATTTTATACTGTTTTTTTTTCAGTAAATATCGTTTTTTAAAGCATCCGAGGTCTTTCTAGCTTGTGTTCTGCAACTTAGTGTATCTAACCTGTGGTTTAGCAGCGTTTGGCTTATAATTTCAAAATAGCCCAAGCAAAAAGTGCATTATAAGGGAACTTGCCGATTTGGAATTTGCCAATCTCCCAAAGTGTCAGGCATTTCAATATGGGCGCGCTCAGTGGACTACCCATTTTACCCCTATGAAGGGACGAACGAGTTAATACCCAAGCCGAAGCCGAGTATCGAACCCAGACCCAAGTCGTAATAGAATAATTTTATAGTCACTACACCACCTGGGCTGCTTTTTGACGAATATAATAAGTCATTTGAGGCATTGGATAGTTCTGAAAAAGGGGTTGATAGTTAAAATTTTAAAAAACCAAGTTTACAACTTTTCTTAAAACCATAGTTGATTAAAAATTAGTTAATATAGCAGAATGAAAGTTCTCTGCATATAGATTCAGCCATATACGAAACCAACCATAACGGAAGAATTATTAATATTTAGGGGAGTGTGGCCTAAAGCGGGTAGGTTAGCGCTAAATATCCAAAAATAGTTGTTTTGTGGCTTTTATCATCAACATGATTGATTTATTTCTTAAAAGGTATCTTAAACTTAAAAACAAAAAAGAGTATTGCGTTATTTTATTTATAATAATTGTTTATTATCAAAAATTAAACAGTCTTAAAAAAAACACTTTGCCCTACTAGGGGGCCTAAAGCGAGTAAGCCGTTCGGGCGGGCAAAGAAGGTAAGTACAATATACTTTACAAATCTGAGCACATATCAATTTCCTTAAGGATTACTATTGATAGTTTAATTGAACTTATAATTATCATTAAAATTAACCTTCATAGAACAATTGTTTACTTATTTTATCAGCTTTATTAAAAGTCTCAATGATATAAATGATTATCACATTAACTTATTTCGGTGCATTTGTTAATTAAATATAAAGTAATAAATGATTAAATTATTAGATTAGTTATCTGTCAATAAGAAAAAATAACCTTTCAAGTTATACTTATGTCATTAATATTCAAAATCTCATTTGGTATGTCTATTAATAAAATAAAAAATGATTAAATCCTCAGACTAGTTAACTGTCATTATAAAAAATACCTTTTTAAGTTATACTTAACTAATTAAATTTTATACTTATTTTAAATCAGTCTCAACTTATAACGGCTTATTCTTGACATAAATCACAAAAATAAGACCCTCTTCCTGAGTAATTAGTACAAGTTTCATGAGCCCACTCTTGACAGTCTCCACATTGGATCCAATCTACTTTAGGTGGGTCTTCATACAGTCTACCGCAAACAAGACAGAAATATGCTTTCTCATTTTTTTTTTCTTCGATACTCTTTGCTTTCTAGTTTTACCTGTTTTACATGTATCAGGGCAAAGCGGGTATCTACCCGGCAGATACCCGCTTTGCCCGAAAGCACATTTTTACTTGAAGAATAATAACCTAAAAAAAAAATTAAAAAACCCAGAATCATCATGGTATTTTATAGGTAGATAGCATCAAAATAATGTAGTAATATTGGCAATAAAAAAATAAGCTGGTTTTCGACTAGTCAAGAATTGCATACCTTCAGTTTTTTTAACGAATTGCCCAATTATTTTATTTTGTGTCTCGTTACGCCATGTTGCTTCGCCGGTGGACTGTTGGGACTGGATGAAACTCTGGAGGGTTCGGGTACTTACGGCACATGTTGATATTAGTGCATGCGCACTATGCGGCAGCATACGACGGCCTACCCGCTTTCGGCGACCTACCCGCTTTAGGCTACTCTCTCCTATTTTTATTTTTATTTATTTTTTATTTTTTTTTGTAAACAACCTGTAATTTTTGGCTTAGAATGTAGCAAAATTTCTAACATTGACGTTTGAAATGTGTATGTTACTATTTAAAAAAAAAAAAATTAAAAATTTATTGTTTAGAAGAAGAGGTAAATCATATTCCTTTAAAAAATATATTTGGTTGAAAAAAAAGTGGTTACTTTTTATAAACAGTAAGATGTAGAACGCAGCAAAATTTCTATTTTTTATGTGTGAACTAATTAAAAAAAATTTTTATTTATTTTTTACAAAAAGTAGTTAATTACATTTCTTACAGATTCGCAACTCTGTATATTAGACAAGTATAAGCACTAATATCGAAATTATAAGCACTTTTAATCTATACTGGAACATAAGCACTGAGTTGAAAAGTGTCCAACAAGGGAAACATTTTAGAGCGATTCCAAATATTTTGGTAAATTGGAAAGGATTTTTATTTCCTGTGTCTTATTAAATAGCCCGATACGTATAATTCGTCGTGATGTATGGGCCCATTAAATACTAGATGCAGCAAATGTAGTTTCTCCAGTTCTGGCCGCTGCTTCACATTTGTTATCTCATATTCTGGTTCGAGATCCCCTTCATTTGCTGTATCATATATAGTTTATTTCACTAGGCAGCCTCTCTGGTGTTGGGTTAGTACTCTGCTGTAATAAATGCAGAAATTCATATTCATTATCTGTATCTGCCACATTTAATTTGCTTTAGCAGATACCTGATCGAAAATACTATTAAAATGTTATTTATTTCATTCTTTAAAAAGTTATGAGTTTCTACTCTTTTGGTCTTTGTATAGTTATAGTAAATTTATTTTAGTGATATCTGTTTAATATCTGTAGTGACCACTTGTGCGTTTGCTGGTTGGGGATTTTGTTAAACCAAAATATTTTCAAAACACAATAATTACTTTCAATTAATTAAAATGTCATAGAATATTTTATTCCACGGTATTATATTTTTACCTTTTAATATTGGATAATAAATTTATAATTTTAACAAGTTTAATATGCTATATTAGTTCAAAAGAGAAATATATTTCCTGTAGAAAAATTACGTATAGTTAAGTAATTTTTTATTCTTCTTTTTATACCCGACTCAAATAGTTATCTAATCAAAAAACAATCTCAATTCATGGCCTAACATGAGACATTTTTTTAAGTTAAGGAACAAAACATTGCGTTCTTTTTTTTCTGTTCTGAGCATTCTCAAAACTTTTATGACAAGCTGATTGGACAAAAGTAACGTTTAAACAACTAGGTATATAATCTTTTCTTTATTCTGGTTGATTGATATAGTATACAGAGTGTTGTCAAACGGTGTGCATAGATAATCTTCTAGACTTCTGAGATTTTTGAGTAAATATTTGAACAGAATCCTAATCTGATTTTTTATCCCTAATAAAGATAGGATCTAAACAATACTGATTTCATACAACACATACCACTCCGTATATGAGTTAATAATTGAGTACCTTGATCTCTGTAAAGTATTATACGAAATTTAAAATTACCTACAAAAATTTCCATGTTTCACAAAATAATCTGACGTTGAAAGATGAGAGAAAATAATTAGTGTATTTGTTTAATTGCTAGATAACAGAAAGTTGCTTTAGTTAAAAACTTGCAAAAAGATATCTACTAATTTGGAATTTATTATTAGATATTGTGCTTCTTTATTCCTGATAAAAAGTTTTAAAAATCATTAATTAAACATCTGTCTGCAATGTGTTACAATGTAAACGTGAGCTTTTCAAATAACGTAGAAATAGACAATTCTTAAATTATTGGATTCAAAAATCGAAATGTACGCTATATAACAGCAAAAATTTTAACGGAATAAAATTTAAGCTTTTGAATTTAGACCTTGTGCATTTTATACAATTTTCCTGTATTTATTGATTATTCATATTTGTCAAGAAAAAACTTAAAATCATTCACGGCTAAACTGCATTACGATTATTGAAAATTAATTTTCATTTCCATTGAATAAACATTTTTACGAAATCTCCGGTAAAAACTGCATATTAATAGTCACAAATAATCTGTGGTCTTTTCCTAAAACTTTATTCAATGAGTTTCAATGAACACTAAATACGCACTAGTCATGCGGCTGCAAATATTTTCTCAGAATTAATTTTCTCTTACTCATCAAAAAGAAAAGAAAATTAATATATAATCAATTGTATGATCTTCAAATCGTTAACATATCCTTTTTTTATCTAAACAAAAAGTGTTTAAAATCTTTAATGTCCTCCAAATCTTTACAAGATGACCAAAAATAAACCTTTTGTGAATGCATTATAACGAAGAAAATTATATGGCAATGCTATTTCCATCTATTCTTATTTACCACAAAGAATAGTAGTTAAAACAAAAGTTACGATCAATAAAAAGACAAAATTTATAGCGATGTCTAATATGTCCAGCTGCAAATTATGCCATTAAATTGCAAAGTGCTTTTTCTTTCCTGTTTCGCCTTGTTGTTCAATATAATTCACTGGAAAACTTCAGAACTAAAGCTACTTTTATTTAGAAACTTGCAAAACTATGTCTGCTAATTTTTAATTTATTTCTAGATATTTTGTTTTTCTTAGTTTGTTTTTTAATATTTTGTAACATACAGTTTTAAAAATTGCGATTTAAACATAAGGCAATTACGATTTAAACATAATACTCACGCAATATGTTGTTATTTATAAATACAATTCTCAAATGATATACATATTAACAAATATTCCTTAGTTTATTTAAGTTGATAAATCCAAGAACAGGGAAATAGCCCTAAAAAATTTGAAAACCAAAACTAAGCTTTAAATTTAATAAGCTTTTCAGCTAATTTTAATTTATACCATTAGCCATACTACGTATGAAGACAATAACTACAATCAAAGTCACTTAGATTGTCATCAACTCTCTGGCGTTATCACAAGCATAAGTAAAAAATTGAAGTAACTCTCTGAAAGTAAGCTTCTATAAATTTTCCTGTAAATATACGACACTAGAACTTTTCTCAGTTTCAAGGTAAAAGTAAAGGGTGCTTTCTTTGTAATATTATTTATAATAATATATTCACAGAATGAGTCTTGAGAAAAGACCCAGCGGGACATATTCAATGTTTTATTCAACAACTGGCTGAGAATGGGTGAAACTCTTATTTCAGTATAATGGAGCCACGGTGCACACAGTAAGTGGAAAGACGATGAACATCGAGTCAGTGCCCTCGCCTGACTGCAGCATTAATTTTTCATCCAAACCAAAGTTGGCCGTCACGTTCTCCAGATTTGGTACCCTATGATTGCATGTCACTCTCCCCTAAAGGGACAAGTGTACAGAAACAAATCTCACACAGTCCAAGATCCCCAAAACAACGTTGTGAAAGCTATCCAGGCGTCTTGCAAAACGCCCTTTATTATTATTTTTTTTAATGTGGTTTCTTCAGCTCGAGATCAACAAAAAACACTTTTAGCAACTCTCCCAGTTAAGTTCTTGTAACACTGTACTGTATTTAATCAAACACACAAAACTTCCTCATATGTTCCCCCGAAATCTATTTCAATAAACTCACCGTGCACGTATCATAGTATTGAATCATTAATTTTAAACTATTGGTACAAACGATAAAATTTTAAATTACAGTTCAAAACTTTTAAGGAAATATGTTTAAGATAAGTCCTCGAAAAATTTGTTGGAGCATAATTGTGAATGTTTTAAAAGCGATGGACTGAGGCCGGAACAGACAAGTTTTCTGACGCAGCCGGCTGCGCTGCCTCACAACCAGATACGTCAGAAAACTTCTTTAGTTCTGCCGTTCCAGACGGGCTATTCTATCGACCGTCATATAGTTGATAGTTAACTGGATCGATCGCAGCGGATGCACTTTTACAGCGGTGGAACCATTTAGTCATACTTTTTTGCGACTATCAGTGAAAACGCTGAAATAAGGTGATTATACGGCGTAACCCCCGTGCGTCAAAGGGTTGAAACTAGCAATAATAAAAGTTATTTGCTTTCTTCTCCCATGATCTCTTAAATTACAAAGTCTCGGCAGAAAGAATATGCAAACATCTCTCTGATTACACGTACTATAATTTGCCCAGAAGCGAAAATTATTCTAAAGTTACAGTGGGTCACGAATTCTTCTCTATAATTGCGTTCATCACTTTTTATATTTTTTCATTTTGCCTTTCTCATTTTATTCAGATTCGAATCATTGATCAAATATCTTATAAAAATATTTCTCAGTCGTAACAATCTTTTGTTTCACAGATGTGTTTTGGAGAGAGTGAAAAGGTGGCACGTTTTTCAAATAAACTTAATGCTTCATTCGTTTGCTTCGTTCACATGTAATTTTTTCGCTCTGCATAAATAAGGAGATGTATATTTTGTTAAATGTATAGGATGGGTCTTTTCTTTTTTATATTTATTTTGAAGTTCTTTTTCGGTAGTTTCATGAAACGTGCTTGTCAGAAGTACAATAGAATGCGCATTAAAAATGAAAAATTCAATGCTGCAATGGTATTTTGATGTATAGTTTGGAAATATAATAACAATAATTTACAGAGAAAATTTGTGCTGTGGGTTTTCAAACAATCAGCTGTGTTTGGTCTTAAGTTTGATCAAATATGAATAAAGAATATCATTTTGAATTGCACAGATATACGGTGATTTAATGATTTGAAGAAAAAAGTAGTTTAAAAAAATAATTAACAAACTTTAATGGCTATACCTCTGTGTATTTGAGTTCATTAAATTGGGTGAATTCGGATTATTTAAAGACATATTAGGTATATTATTGATTGCGCATAATATAGTCTTAAATTTTAAAAAAATTATATTCATTTTACCAATCATTAAGATATTTTTTAATATAAAGTTTTAAAATTTTGTTTTTATTATTCTATTAATAAGCGTGTATTTAAACTGGCCATCGAACTAAAATATTAAATTAACGTTTTTTCACAAATTACTGCATTAACACCTCATTTACGCTTGCAAACATTCAAAATATTGTGCAAGAGATAAGTCAGAATATTTTTTTTTCATTTCTCGTGCATCATATAACTGAAAAATGCATGCAAACGTACAAGTGAGAGTAAAATCAATAGTGTGACAATTTATTTGTGCCGTACAAAGAATGTGATATATTTAAAAATATGCATGCAGCATTCCATTTTTTAATCACTTACCGTTCCCCTGTTGATAAGGTTCTGTTTTGCCCGACTGCAAGTGGCGTAGGTGAATAAGCCTGCCCCTTTCTGTCGTTCCTGGCAAGTGCGTAGAATATTGAGCAGACAACTAATGCCTTCATGAATGTCAGATACAAACTCTTCCAGGAAACTGAAAGGAAGAAAAATAAAACATATAAAAGTACTTGCCGTATTTAGATACAGGGCTTTAATAAGGAATAATGATATAACTTTAAACAGCAGTAGAATCTTCAAAATTAATACAACTGGTAGGGTGAAATGTAATATGCCATACCGAAAACTTTTAACTAAAAGTCTGTATAATCATTTTTGCCTCACCAAGTCTTTATTTGCCTATATTTGTTTTCCAGTTTTCTAGCAGATATCATCAGCAAATGTTTTAAATATGTAACTTTGATGCAAATATTTATTGAATTACGATTTCTGTCGATAACTTTTATGTTTAGTTCATACTAAGCATTTTATACCATTTTGAATCGAGATTACAGAATAAATACTTTTTTCGTTCCATATCCCCCAAAAATTTAAATTTTTGATCAGCACCAGTTAACAATATCTGAAAAACTGAAACTGTCCTAATACCAGCCACTACAAACCTTTTCAGCATTATTATGGAATGCGCTACATATAAAACCCTTAAAAAAGAAAAATTGCGCTCTTTTAATAGAAGTAATTGAACATTTCACCATACAATAGAGTTAAATTAGCTGCAAATTTTCAATGGAAAAACGTTCAACTATGATTTGGTTCTTTAATCAGTTTAAGCGCTTAATCATGATTCAATGTTTCTGAATAGGAAGATTGCAGCTAATATACATTTCTTTAATCAGTTTAAGCACCAGATCATGGGTAATTTATATGTAAATTAGTTGCAACATTTCTATAAAGATACGTTGATCCATGATTTGGTGGTTAAACTGATCAAAGAGCCAAATCATTCTTTCTCCATTGAAAGAATGCAGCTAATTTAGCTCTCTTGTATGATGAACTGTTGAACTACTTCTTTTAACAATGTAGAAGGTGAATATTTATAACGATTTACTGTCGTAAATACAGATTTCTGAAGTATTATGATTAAGGTAACTGTAATTTTCTGTAGAGTTATTCCTGAACTAAAGTTAACCCAACAATAGTGAAAAGAATAACAAGCTTTTCCGGAAAAGGAACAGTTGAAATTTTAGCTAGTATTAAAACTTTTATTTTTTACTTTCTTTAGAATCATTGAATTGAATGCTTAAAACGTAAGAATATCAGGTCTTGCAATTTCACCGTTTAACTTACCAGCAAAAGGCCAAATTCTAATATTACTTATCCTGTATAATCTTCGAAAAATATGTATAATTGTCGATTAATGCATTTTAAGAACTTTAATCTGGAAAATAGGTAACAATAATTTAAATTCCGAACGTACTGCTGTGATAAGGTAGGAAGTGTATAGTGAACTTACCATACAAGTCTTGTCAATTAAAGTTAGAAGCTGTTTTCAGTCTCAAATACCAGTAATTTATGTATTCAAAAGATGTGCTTCTGATTTGAAGTTATTTGATGCATTCAGTACTACTTGCATAGACATAGCTCCATGGATACAGCAAATCTCACAATTGAATAATCCGTAGTTGGTTTCTGCCAACCTGAGTAATACGGAAGTAAACCAATTATGTCATTAAGCGCACTTGAATCGATTCCAGTCCTTTGCAATAGCCTCATATAACATCATTATAACCGTGATTCTGACAAACGCTGAACACAGGCGATCATTACTAGTGTGACTAGATAGTAAAATCTTTTATGGGATTCTTGCAAATAACTAAACAAATAACTTGCAAATAACTAAACAAATGCTAAAACATTTTTATTTATTCAGTCTTGTTTCTATACCGCAGACGAGCATATATATCAATGTTATAATTTTGTATCCATATGTTAAGGTATAATCAATATTGTAATTAAGCTATACCATGTTAAATTTAGGCCGACCGGATTGTATGGTGGGTAAAGCCCCGTACTACGGTTTCGGGTTCAACTCCCAGCGGTCGGGGTTCGATCCCCGACTGGCCTGGTTGTCATTTGTCCGTCCCTTCATAGGGGCGACGTTGGTCCACCTACTAGGTGCCCCCATAATAAAGTGGCCAACAATTCCGGCCTGTTGTGGCCAAAGCCTTCCAAGGCAGAATCCGGCCATTGGAAAAAAAATGTTAAATTTAGAATTTGGCCAAACATGCTTTGTATTTAAGTTTATAACCTTCCTCTTATTAGCCGACCAGATTGTGTGGTGGGTAAATCACCGTACTACGGTTTCGGGTTCAACTCCCGGCTGTCGGGGTTCGATCTCCGACTGGGCGTAGCTGTCATAGTGTCCGTCCCTTCATAGGGGACAACGTACGTCCACCTACTAGGTGCCCCCATAATTAAGAGATCAGCAACTCCGGCCTTAGTAGTGGCCAATGCCTCCAACGCAGAGTCCCTCCATTGGAAAAAGAAATCCTCTTATTATTTTGTTATTTTTACTAGAAGGTACTAGAAGTACCTTAGCACCCTCGTAGGATCCCTCGATCGTATCTTTTTTCAAACTAGTTGGAAACTATCCAGACAGCACATAAGCTTAAATCAAGTTGACATTTCTTTGAATTTGCCGTATTAATACAAGCTTGATAGTTCAATTCATTTTAAGCTTGCAGCAAGCTTGGGGAAGTCATCTGAACCGTCAAGCTTGAATACAATTTGATTACAGCTTCATTTGGAAAGCTACATCCACATAACAAATAATTTATCATCAGTCATAAATGTACTTGACCATAGAATCAAAAAAAAAAAAAAAGATTCTATATTTCCAAGTATGGAAATTCTTCGAAATAAAATAGAATTATACTACGAAATTGATTTCAAAATCAGTCGTTTGTCTCGATTTTTGGCCAATATTGCCCAACATGAGTGTCGCAATATTGAAAGTTTTAAAACATATGCTGCTTTTAAGTTTATATTATGCTTATTTCCATATTCGTAGAGTCTATAAATCACACATAACATTGTTTTAATTTTGATTCAACCCATCTATATAAATAAAACAGAGTGTAAACTGTCCGTTTGTCTGTCTGTCTGTGTCTCGCGTAGCTCCGAAACGGCTGATCGTAGACCTACCAAATTTTGTACGGAAATTCTCCAAGACGGGTCTCGACACACCTCGAAGCGATTTTTTCGAAATTCGAATTCGAAAATGTTTTATTTTATGTTTTGTCCGATTTTTAGCGATTTTTCTTGCGTAATACATAATAACGCCGGTAATTGCGCTCGCAAGAAAACGATATTTACATCATCGTATAGAGGAGAAAATTTTCTTTTAAAAACTATTTGTTCGGACTTTGTAACATAATTTGCAGATTTTTGGGAATTTTTCAAATAAAATTAAATTTGACGCTGACTTTCGAAAAATATTTTTAAAACTGCTGCATCTTGAATTCTATCTGTCATAACTTTTTTATATTTCGGCAAAAGACGGAGCACACAATTCGCCCACTTTTAAAAGAAGAACGGGGGAAAAATATAAATTAGGAGAATTTTTACGAATTTTTAAGTAAAGAAGGATTTTCATTTCAGTAGTACCTGCTTATGAGTTTCGGTTTGATATCTTGCGGTTTGTTTGTCATGGATACAGTAACAATGATTAAAATTGCCAGTTGAAAAAATTAAATAAAAACGGGCCCCGCGAGCAGACGATTTCTTTGCTTGACTCGATTTCCTTTTATAAATACTGGATTTATTTGTGAGAAGAAAACTTAAACTGCATAATCTAGAAAAACAATTTTAAAGCCTTTATAAATAGCGCCAGGCTTATCTCTTTTCTTTTTGTAAAGGGTTGCAAGAGAGGGTGACGTATTTTTAAAATTAAAAAAAAATGTCCATTTCATGTAGTGTCTGAGGTATTTAACGCTAAAACGTGAACCTAAAAGACAGCATGTCTGAGGAAATAAGACATTTTGAAAGTGAGAAGTTCACTGCAAACGGTCCATTTTCACTGTTTTGATACCAAATGACGCTGACATAGTTTTTTTTTTTTTTTTTTTTTGTGTGTGTGTGTCATTATATTGCAATGATCTCAGGTTATTACATATATGACGCAAATTTTAAGTCAAGAGTGAAATAATTTTGCTTTTTCTAGATTCCACATCACTGGAATTAATTCGAATTACACATGTGAGGAAATTTTTCGTTTCCTACCGTGCGAAGAACGGGCACGCAGCTAGTAGAAAAATAAAAGAAACAGGGCATCGGCCACTGATCAGTCTCGCCAGAAAACGGCGTGACAACCATGACAGTCACTTCAAACTTTAGTCATATCAGCGTGAGTCAAATTGGCTGAATGGATACGGCGCTGGCTTCCCAAACCTTAGGTCCCGAGTTCGATCGCGGACGCTTGATGGAAACAGATTAAAATAACTTGAAATTTCAGCAAAGAGGGGAGAATGCGTGGGAAAATAAAATATGTGGGGCGAGTTCGCCGACGGGCGTCCCGTGTATTTAGGAAATTTTTAAGCTTGAAATTAAGCTTGCTATGTCAAGCTTGTTTCAAGCTTGCTATGTCAATCTTAATGCAAGTTGGGCAAGTGTAAACTTGAACACTTGATTCAAGCTTGCATTAAGCTTACACGCTTGAAATTTTCAAGCTTAATTCAAGTTTATTGACTTGATAAATCAAGCTTGCTGCAAGTTTGAAGCAAGTTTGCTGTGCTGTCTGGGTAAGGGATATATTTATGAGTTCAAGTGAATTGAAGACATATTTCTTACCTTAGATAAGATGACTGTATATCTTCTTCAAGCCGTCGCAATAGAAAAGATAATCTTGGTATTCCTATTGTTAAATTTTCATCGCCGGGGTGACCGACTGTAGGGTCATTTTTACGTCTCTCTGCAACTAAGTGACGTCTTAAGTAGAACACATAATCTGCAGCACTCATAAAACGTGGACGTAAAATACCCTGAAATTTATAGAAAGAAACTCAAAGAATGCGCAAGCATTTTTATGAAACATACTTTAACAATACTAGGTTTTAAAAAAAGATTGCTTCTTGAATATTGTTTAATTTTGAGTATTTTTCATCACACGTATATATTTTACTTTATGTAATGATATTTTCAATAAAATATTGTTTAATAAAAGCAAAAAATTTAGTTCAACTTAGCATTATACAGTCTGCCAAATAAAGTACGTTTTAAATACCTTAATTTTTGAACACATACAGCTATTGTTTGCTATTTTTTAAATAGAATTATGAATTATTCAATGAAATTAGGTAGCAAAGTTCGGTCAAATTAGGAACAAAGTGGAGAGTAGTAGATTGCCGACATTGAAAACTACTTGAAAATGAAGATATTGTTCATTACAAAGGTTTTAGTAGCACCCGTCTAGTACGAAAGACACTGCGCATATAGAACTTTTTAAACTCGTACTTTAATATATCTGTCGTCGAGCTCCAACATGTTTACGCTGTTTAACACATTCAAAGATATATAACACTACCATAGTTCAGACTTTGCTTTATGTTCCAAAAACATCGAAAAAGAAAATTGACTAGGCTGCTTTCCTGTTTTAGCTCGTATAGTTTAGCTTGTGTAGTCATTCCATCATCAAGTTTGATATTCAAAACCTGAAGTTCAGTGAACCGAAACTTGATTATTGTGAATGTGAATCTTAATTAGGGAGTATGGAGTTTGGTCTGAGTATGACTTTTTTGCATCTGAAGTAATGTAGAACCTATATACCACTTGAAACTTACTGTGCTATTTTTATGTATGTGGGTTTTGAACAAAGTCATTTACTTGTATTTCTATATTAACACAAACTTTTGCGAGTGTTTTTATAATTTTCGATTTTCACTTACATGATATTAACTAAATTTATACACTAAGTCACGCATTTTCAAAGAACTGCTGAAAGTAGAAATCGCCAAATTACGATCCTAAATAAATATATTTTTATTTACTGAATAAATAGCTGACTTTTTTTTTCATTCGTTGTCTGTTTATCAAATATTTAACTGTTATTAAAATGCATACAATAACTGCTTTTACATACAAAAACATTTTTGTGAATTTCTCTTCAAGTCTATCACACTAAACTACACTCAAGCCTCCACTGTGATTCACCGTAGGCTTTCCTTCTACCTGTAGCGTCAATATCAAGAGATTTATTCAAACTGCAAATTCCCTGAGCACGTAATTTTCTCACTAATGCCTACATTTGAATTTTAATATGAAAGTATCTGAAAAACATCTTTGTTATTACTGTGGTTCTCACGGGAATTCAACCAGCGCTTGATTCAAATTTAGAAAGCTCATGTTGTGCAAACAGTTTCAGAATTAAAAGGAAGAAAGAAAAAATTCTGCAGTTTTAAAATCAGAGGAGAAAACCTCTGTCTTGTTTCTGCATTCATTACGTGGTAAATTCAAAAGCCGTTGAAGAAGTGTTAGGGTGTTAAAACTAAAATCCTTGTCTGCTGTATTTTATTTTAACTAAAAGAAGACTTAAAGTATTAGAAAGGTTTTACAGCACAAGTAAATAAAGACTCTTAGGAAGGAGCTGTATTTATTTAAACATTCGGCAGCGTATTTAGTACTCATGATATAGAAAGTCGGGATTTGTGAAGAGTATTTTAAGAAAAGTAATACAAAAGACGAATATAAAAATAAGATCATTTTCCAAATGCTATTGAAACACTAAAGGACTTCTCAAATTTAATTTACCACAGACTTATGTAAAAAAATATATATGTACTTGACTTTTTCAAAACCGGATATAATGATGAATTTCAGCTACAGGAGTCAATAGAAATCCATGTTATTCCATATAAAATGAAACTTTCAACTAACAATGTTTGCGTAATCTTTAAAAGTCTAGTAAACGTTATTGCTAAATTCTCATTTTCCATAATTATTTTCTCCAACAATATCCATTGTAATCGTGGTAAGTACCTTATCTCTCACTGCTGACGTTTCAGAATTTTTACCTTTCGGTAGAAACATACCTTCAGACCTTTCCATTTCCCAGAAGTCCTTTGAAGAAAATGAAATACATAAAGACATAAGAGGCCGCCGACTTTTCCCGTGGGGCAGACGCTGTCTTATCTACACAATTTATTTAGATTTTCTCTCTCCCCTTTCAGTTAAGGCTTTTCCGCGAGTGTTTATTTCATTCAGGACCCTACTGTCAGTTATAAAATGAAATCCTCGACCTATTCTCAGAGGGATGCCGGAATTTAATGCATAGTTGGCACCAGATTTGTACAAAATAGTACATCAAAAATGTATTTTCGATACAGGATACATCGATTCAAACACATTAAAATAAAGGTTGTACAGCATAGTGATCTCAAAATAGCATTTCTCGAAAACATAGTACAATAGAGGGATGAGACGAATCGAAAGATGTAAACCGATTTTAAATCTTTCTTGACATTCTTTTAGTCACCCAAATTCCCAACTTTTCCGCTGTATTAGGAGATTTGAAAAACAAATCGGTTTTTTTTAAACCCGCCCTTCTAAAAACAACAACAACAAGCATATTTTCACGAAGACATCAGTTATAAATCCAAAAATAACGCCAAATCCCTTTCTTATGACTTTTTCTACAATACACGTAGTGGATAAATTTTTAATATAATTTTTAGAAAAATAAAAATTGTTTAAGAAATTTTTTTTGGTACTGTACTTGTCAATATTTATTATATGAAATAAACTAACTGTACCGTTCTTCTCATTAAACATACTTTATATTGTTTTAAATAATGGTTTCTGCATCGCGAGTTAGTTATGAACCAGATTTATGTGCGCAGCGCATGTTATAAATGTGAGTTATGTGCACATGTGCTTCTTAGCCAACGAGGAGATAAAAAGTTTAATGTGGAAACATTGGAGACTTTTATTTGTTTTCTGAGACAAGAAGGGAAAACGCGCCAAGAAGCACCGTAAAGTAATAATTAACCCAAAAGTTAAACAAAACGTAATATACTTGAATTATTTATTAAAACTTATTAATTATTGTTTGAATTATTAATTTAAAAAAACAATTAATAATTCAAACAATAAAAAAATTATGGTATTAAAGAAAAAACAGGAAGCCACGCTGTTCAGCTAACATTTAGAACAATTAGCTAAAATTTAAAGCATTGTTTGGTCCGCCTTCAGCTACGGTCACCAACAATATACGCAGAAATAGATCATCCCGAAGTTTAATATATTTACATTAAAAGGTCTCTACTCATAATATAATGTCTTTTGGTTAAAAGAATCGTTAAACGGAAATCCTTTTAGACTCTTCATTGGATTTTTAAGTATTCCACAAGAATCCAACAGTACCTTACTTCTTGCAGTTGACGTCTTAACACTTCTACCCTTCAGCAAAAACACTTCCAAACATTTTCATTTCCCAAAAGTCTTTTCTCTGTTCCCGAAAATGAAATAAATAAAGACATGAAGAAGCCACCAAATTTCCCCATAGGGCAAACGCTATCTTATCAACACAATTCATTTAGAGGATTTTCTCTCTCCCCTTTCAGTTAAGGCTTTTTCGGCCAACTGTCACTTATAAAGTAAAATCCTGAAAAAAAAACTCACCGAGGGATACCGATTTTAATGCACGGTTGGCTTGAAATTTAAGTGTTTTCGAGAATCTTTTTTGAAGATGGTGCTACGTAGTAGTGCGTGTTTCTTTGAAAACGCTGTACTTTTTTTGGGATTTTGTTTTATTGAATTCGTTCCATATGCTCTTAAATTGAATCTTTGTGTTCATACATGCCTCCTATTCATGCATTAATGTTTAAATGTATGCGAGTATCTACATATTGCATGTATTATCTATAGTATTAATGTGAAAGTAGTGTTTAAAAGTGAAGTAGGTTAAGATAGTGCAACTCAGTGATTCCAAATCAAACGTAGGGGTGCGAGAGCGATATCAAAGCGAATATCAGAAACCACTGAGTAAATATGTGCATTAAAGACTAAAGCAAGTGACAGACTCAGGGGCGTAGCCAGAAATTTTTCATGGGGGGGGGGGTACGACTACTACAACTCATATATATGTATACGTGTGTGTGATAATGTAGTGAAGAATATACATTTTGTATGGCAAAAAATTTCTCATGGGGGGTTATGACCCCCCTAACCCCCCCTTGGCTACGCCCATGGACAGACTTCTCTGGGGTCAAATTGTTTAAAGGAGGTCATGGTCCAACATGGACTGTAGTCCTGGGCAGTTAGTACATACGTACTTGACGAATCGATGGTGCTCTTTGTAGTTGTACAACAGTTTCTGAGCAGTACCAGTATCCTGAAGTTCTAATCCTTTCCGATCAGAATCTATAAGTCTCCTACTTTTCTATAAATTACTTTTGGGGACATTGTCTAATAGTTGATTTTAATTTTAACATTCCTAATAAATGCAGTTTCCAATGAACGATTCAAAACCCCATAGAAAAATTTTAAATACAATCTACTGATGTTAAAATTTACTAATGCGTTAACGATTTGCAGTAAGACACCGCATTTTAAAATAAAAACAGCAAGTTTTATCACAATTAAATTACTATAACGCTAAAGCTAATATTACAAGTTTTAAATAAAAACAGTGTTAAAATCCGATAGTCTTTTACATTTTCCACGTTTCAGCAATTCCTTGTACACTGTAAGAAATACCTGTGACTTTATCACGCACTGTAAAACAATACAGCACAATTGTTGTAGCTTTGGAGTATAGCACTGTGTGTTGCAAATTCACTCGCTAACAGACGTAATGACGATGATAAGCCAATCACGAAGAACCTTGTAAATTGACACAGTCTTTACATCACAAGTGTTGGCGTTACGTTTACTGGGATGTAATCTAGGTAATTATTTTTCTTGCCGTAAATGTTGCTCTATAATTGTTATTTTTGTATTTCACGTAATGACTCTTTAATAAGAACTTGAGAACTCTACCTTTCGGTAGAAACATACATTCAAAACTTTCCATTTCTCAGGAGTCCTTTCGGTGTTTCCGAAAATAATATAAATAAAGACATAAGAGGCCACTGAATTTCCCCGAAGGGCAGACGCTTTCTTATCCATACAATTTATTTAAGGGATTTTTCTGGCTCGCCATTCAGTTAAGGCTTTTCTGTCGGTGTTTATATCCTGTAGGACCTGACTGTCACTTAGAAAACGAAATACCCCATAAATTCGTTCAGAGATCTCAATTTTAATGCATGGTTGCACGAAATTCAGATATGTTCACGATATATAAAGATTCTGTTACATTAGAAGCGCGTGACTCTTTAAAAATACGGCTTTCCTTTTTATGGCTATTATTCGATTGCATTGTACCTGTTGAGATATTGAAAAACTTAATGTACTCTTTTTCAATTTTCATCAGAAATTTTTTGCTCAGAGCTTTCTGCTTTTATATACCCTTTTAAATTCATTCAGTTGCAAATAAAAATTTACTTGCAGTTAGATACTTTTATAGCGCGTTCCAATATTATCGAAAAGTTTCAGTGACTTCGGTTAGCCTATCAGAATATACAAACACTCATTTTCTTAGATTACCAATAAATTGAAAAAACAAAATAAAATGTGATTCTGATGTGTTCTATTAAATCCCTGTCAAAATTGGTTTGCGAAGTTTTTGCAGTTCTGTTCCACCCGACAACCTACATACTGACTGTAAGCGACAACTGTTTGAAGAACGTCTTGAAAAATGAATTGTACCAATTCTGACAAAACAAAGCTTTTGTGTGTCTTAATAAATATTTAAATGAAAAGTATTTATTAGAACACGGTGTAAACACCATCTATTGTCTCTTACGTAACGCACAAAATTATTCGAGCGCTCCAAATTTTGAAAAGCATTTTCGTTCTGCTAAGTAACATGATGACAGCAGAGTCAGTAATTGAAAGGATATGTAAAGTATTTATTATTTTTTAAGGGAAACAAAAAACGCATTTAAAAAATATTATCCTCAATTATTTGTTTATTATAGTCCCTGAAAAATATTCTTCTTTTAAAGGAAAATGTCAAAGAATTATCTTAAAATAAATTTTGAAAGAGGAAAGTGAGTGAAAATATTTACTAGCACTGTTTCATTTCAAGAAAACAAAATTGTTACTAATGATAAGCATTTTACGTTAGTGAGAGCAACAAAAATCCTTTAATTTCTTTAGATTCGAACTGGTAAACAACCCTTTTAACTTCTACTTGTTCCTTGCTACAAACTGTGTGACAAATTGGGTAAAATTTGTCTATGATTGTGAAAGCCCATTCGTGCCTTTATGTAAAATGAAAAATTATCATAATCTTTCAACGCATGTTAATTCTCAACTAATATCAAAGCTAACAAATATGTTACAACAACAATCAAACATCAGTACAGCCAATAATGGGAGACACACAGTATTTTAATCATTAACAAATACAAGGAAATAATAATGAAAGAACATTTAACCACGCTGCTCAGCTAGCAATTAGAACATTATTCTAGTTGTTTACCAGCTCGGTAACAAGATAAAGTAATTTTTGGTCGTATTTGCATACCTTCTACGTATGCTGTAAAATAAGTGTTTCAGAATCACTGCATTAAGCGTATTTTTTGTTCATCGCATATCAATGCAAACTTAACCTTTCGATAGCTCTCAACAGAACAAAACACTATGTTACATAAAGTGAAATAAATATACCCATGTCTCTTTTTCCTCAAGTGAACTTCAAAATATAACATTAGAACACTTCATAACACGCCGACCATACTTTAAACTTTTAACTTGCAAGTTGCTCGTGCATATCTTTTATTACTTCCCTGTTCTTAGAATGAACCATTTTTCAGAGATCAGTGTTACTCCAAAATTTATGAAACGCTCTTTGCTTTAAAAGTACCATTTATATGCCTCGCAAATCGGAGAAAAGAAACTCGTTTTAGAACGGATATTAAGAAACGGATCCAGCCATTCAAATCACTCATGTCGCCCTCATTCGGTGCAAAAGTAACATAAAATCGGAAACCCTTTGGTCGTTCATATTGTGTGATCGAATAAAACATGAAAAGAAGGAGAATTTAAGAAAGTCGTCCGGAGTATATGCTTTAAACTGCATTTTGTATAAATTAAAATACTGCTCAACTTGGGTAATTCTCACCAGTTAGAGAAACGAAATATTTGGTGATGTCAATATTTCATCGTTATTTAACCCTTTGAGGCGCAACCCTTTGCCAAGGCTGAAAAAAGGGCAGCCGTTGCCATAGCTCAACTACCAGCAAAATTGCGGACGATCGAAACGTTCATCGCGTGCCACAGATCTAGAGACCCTTTTTTGTGCCCAGCACAGCCAGCTGCCGTCAAAAAAGGGTCTCTAGATCTGTGGCACGCGATGAACGTTTCGATCGTCCGCCATCTTGCTGGTAGTTAAGTCGAGCGAGGGCAACGGCTGCCCTTTTTTCAGCATTGGGCAATCTATCCAGCTGTTCTCGCATTCTTCCGTTTTTCAGCGGATGTCATTGCTGTTAAAAATAACCGTGACAATTTGTTTTAAGGGAAATGACGTGCTAAAAAGTAAAAGATTTCTCGTTGGAGCTATGTCACCCGCAACTGTTTTCTATAGAAATCAAATCTATTCTTCGTGACTGGCAACAGTCACGAAGAATAGATTTGATTCACGTTGATTTGATACGATGATAGATTTGAAACGTCAGATTTTGGTGTTCCCAGAGTGGGAACACTGCGCATTAAAGGGTTAAACTGCATTTTGAATAAATTAAAATACTGCTCAACTTGGGTAATTCCCACCCGTTTGAGAAACGAAATATTTGGTGATGTCAATAGTTCATCGTTATTTAATTTGCCATAATATTTCGCCATTGTGGCATCATTTAGCAAAATAAACTTATGGAGCACTATTCCACTAGCAACCTTAAATGGAAATGATTATCGATTATACGCATGAGTAAGTCGTCAAAGAATGAAAAGTCGCTATAGGTTGCAAATAAGCAAGCTGCTCAAAAAATACATTTTATTAACAAAATGTGATTTGATAGCAAAACAAAATATTAGATCAGTAATACGACAGCATTCTGTTGTGTACCGTTGCTTTTTCACTTTCCCAGTGTACATATTTCTATGATTAGAAAAATATTTCCAATATGATTTACCTAAATAATTTTGTAAAAAATTCACGTTAGGGTGAAACAAAAAGTATGTATTCATCCAGGGTGCGAATTGAACATTTTCTCCAAGGGGGGGGGAGGGCATTTGAACGAAAACATTCTTCTGGAGGGGACATTCGAAAAGAAAAAGGTAAGGAGGGAAGGCATAAAAAGCTCCACTCACATAATATATTAAGTATTGCATGACAAATGCAGTAGCCAACATGTCTGGGAAGACACTTAACCCTTTGAGCCGCAACCCTTTCCCTTCTTTGACGCAGAGGGCGAGCACAGCCATCTGCGTCAAAAAAGAGTCTCTAGATCTGTGGCGCGCGATGAACGTTTCGATCGTCCGTCATCTTGCTGGTAGTTAAGTCGAGCGATGGCAACGGCTGCCCTTTTTCCAGCATTGGGCAATCGATCCAGCTGTTCTCGCGTTCTTCCATTTTTCAGTAGATGTCAGTGCTGTTAAAAATAATCGTGACAATTTTTTACGAGATATGACGTACTAAAAAGTAAATAATTCTCGTGGAGCTATGTCACCCGCGACTATTTTTATAGAAATCAAATCTATTCTTCGTGACTGGCAACCCTCAAAACGTCAAAGTTGGGTGTTCCCAGAGTGGGATCACTGCGCGTTAAAGGGTTAAATTCAAACAAAAGTCGATCCCCGATTTTCTGTGTGCATATATTCCTGCCTATGTCGATTATACGTCCATCCTCAAATTCGGCTATCGGTGGAACAACGCTTGTTCGTTCATTTCGCAGTCTTAATTTGTTGCAGAATGAGAAGTAGCATCAGGCATGTACATATCGATTTCAAAGGGATGTTTGTAACTATCTCCTTTGTCTAGAAAAATAAAAGAATTTCTATTTTCAATAGTTAAAATCGTTAGGGCTGTTGAATTTGTAAGGACAGAGACTAATTTTAACATTTGTCTAGCAGGGGATAAATAGTATCCCTGGCAGGGATCAATTAATATTTCTCTAGCCAGGGATATTACATTCTTCAGCCAGGGACAATCTCCGGCATCCCTCGTCAATTTGCTCCCTGTATGCATCATGGAAGATACAAAAATACCCCTCTTTTATTTGCTTTTCTTCTTTCCTGTAAGTTTGTGAATAATTTTCTTATGCAGAGTTCCAATATCTTTGTCTCTGAGACATAAGAAGAATTCATTTTAATAGCATGTGCGATTTCATACACAGTTATTTAATAATTTAATTTTAACTTCAGTTTTTCATTGGTAAATATTTCCAATAAATTCTCAGAATCGAATAAATATTTTGAAAACATCAACATTTTACCCTGACGTGTTATGGAAATTCAACTTTTCCGTAGCCAACAAAGATCGACAAGTCAGCTCTCGTGCTAATTGACACTTTTGGGCATAAAAAAAGAATCCAGGAGACAAATAACAGCAGTAAATGTTGACTGCATAAAGCATTTTAAACCGTAAAAATCGCTGCTGCATAGTCATAAAAATTCTATACTGGTGTAACGAGAAAATTTATAAATTTTGTATGAAAATTAAAAAAAAAATTTTTTTAACTTTAAAGGTCATAGACATTGGCTACCGCGACGGCCCGAAGTATTGGTCATTCCGTTATAGGGCCACCAAGCGGGCGGGCAACGTTACCCCCAATGAAGTTGCAGACGAGTCAACACTCAAGCTGGGAATCGAGCTCACACAGAAGCCCTGGTTGAACGGTGCTTTTAGCCACTGTACCACCTAGACGGCAGGTTATAGAGTATTAAATGTATTTAACTTTGAAGGGCAAAAATTTGAAAATTTCTTTTCCCTTTTTTTTAAATCTTGGAAGAATTTAATTAAAAGTTTGAAGTTTTAAGCTGTACAGAAAATAAAACCCTATTTCAAATACATCCAATACTAATAATTGCATAGGGAAAGACGCATTCATAAATGTATGATACGGCAAACATATAATGTACAAGTGAAAACGATCATACAAAAATAAACATAAGTAGCAACAACTGAAAAAATATTGAACAAATAAGGGAAAAATAGATCTGTAGTAAGCATTACCATATTTTTACATCTGCTTTTCTTTTCTTTCATTTTTGATATATTTTATTTACCTGAAGCCATTCTGTTTCCGTAGTTCACTGTCAAGGAAAAATATGTTTTTTTTTCTTTGAAAAGCTTAGAATTATGTCTTTTTTATTCGAATATCCCTTGAGGGAAGAATGGTGAGAAATATTACACTTTACTTCCTTGAAATCGCAATTTTTATTCATTTAGAAAGTTTACTTTTAAGATTCCCAGCCGATTATTTGTTTATGAAGGGCTTTTTTTTTTGTATGCTAGGTTTTATTTAAACCATACCCTAAGTAAATAGTGAGGTTTTGTAAGTTTATTTTCATAGGCAGTGATGTAACACTTTATAAAAGTTATTCCTTAAAATTCTAGAATAGTATAATAACAAGTGAATAATTCAAATTTATTTCATTGAATTTTGATTGTTTTGTGATTATGAATGAGAAAAGCGCAATTCAATCCTATAAATTTAATTGCGTCATAAATGAGTTATTTTGGAATACTTATCTTTATGAATAAATATGAAAATCAAAGTGCATTGAGTGACTTTGATGCTATATGAAATGATGCAAATCGCATCACAAACATAGAAATTACGCATACTTCATTAATTTAAAATTTCACCTAAATTCAAAATTTAGTTATTATAAATCTAACAAACTAAATGTTTACCATAATAATTATGGTTACATGATAGACTGCTCTCATTGAATCTATGCTCTGTTTGAATTTATATTATACTTTGAACACCATGTTAATATAGGGCAACCACATTTCTAAACAGTCTTTTGGGGACAAATCAAGCATTGTCCTCGAATCCAAGGAGAACTTGAGGGCACTAGAAAATATTTTTGGGGACATATTCGAGCACACAACATATTACCATGTATACCAGTGTACCCATACATTAAATCTTTACGGACTTTGATACTTAAAAATGAACTCTAATAGCTTTTTATATCAATTGTGTATTCTTATTTCTAATAAACAAATATTTATTTAAACCAGAAATATGAAAGGAACATCATGTTGAGATATTGCAATTTATTCAAAATTTAACTCTTGGCATAGTATTTGTATTTTTCAAAAGACATTGCTTTTTACATTGGCTCATTTTGTGATAATTTTTCGTGAAACTTTGTACACTCTCTAAAAAAAGTATTCGAATGCAAGAAAAATTTCGTACGTCAATTTCATATTTAAAACATGATTCTTCATGAAAAGTGATTAATCATTAACTAAACTGAAATGAGAAATTTGGCTCATAGTCGAATATTTTATTGAATGTCTGTGCACGTTACACACATAATGACAACAAACGTTTTCAGAGATCGAATTTCATTGTTTCTCTGAGTAGAAGGCACATTTAGTTTTTTTTTCAGTTTTTTCTGAAAGAAATAAACTAAACTGAAACTTTCAGGGAAGAGTACAAATCTTTAAATTTGGGGACTTTTCGCGTCCCCAAGAACTCAAAGTATTTTTGAGGACGAAATGAATAAAAGATCTATATTAGGGGACTGTCCTCGAATTTCGAGGACGTATGGTCACCTTATGTTAATCCAGTAAATTTGCCTTCGGATTGTTGTGAGTTCGATCTGCACCTTATCAACAGAAAATTACTTTGCATGTACACACTGCATTTGCTCAGTGTTGCCATCTCTGACGTAGAAAAATGGCAAAAATTCTTTTCAAGCTGAGAAAAAAATAAATTATTCTTTGGTATTGACTTTTAAGTTCCTCTGCTGCTGAAATATGCTTTGCTTGCAAGTGTTTTTCGAGTCATTTGGACTTTCATTTTTGATTTACAAAATACTACGGTATTAGTTTGCCAAGATCTATCGACAAAGTGGCTAAATTGGCAGATTTAGCCACAAAAATAGACAGATCTAGCTACAAAGGGGATAAATTGGCAACCCTATATTTGCTACATCTGTAGGTGCGAAAGCTAACTTGATGGTCAATGACGGGTACTAATATTCAATAGTTCCGAATCTTTCTGATGAAGATTCAAATTTCGGAAGGAACAACTAGCTCTAAACAACACATTGTGTGGCGTGAGCTGAATCCCTGGCTACCTGTTTCCGATTAACATATAAATAAAAATCTGATGTGTCCAACACATGACTTCCTTGCACGTCCATTAGATCAAAAATATTTTCGACGCACTTCCTCTAAATTTATTTGTTTGAAAGAGATAAAATATCAATAATAGTAAGGTTTAGCGATTTCTAGCCAAATATTTCGATATCGCCAAGCTGAGTTCAATTTGAAAGATTTCCTTCTGACACTTTATTTGGCGATATTTCACCAAAAGCCGACAAACTTGAGATAGTCAGCGAGATTTTGGGGATAGCCAAAGTAGTCATTGACCACAGACTTTCAATGAATTGAATGCATCTATACACCTCAATGTATTCAAAGTCATTTGGCTCACCATGTAAATAAATTCTCAGTCGATTGCTGTCAAAAAAGATATTGAAAACAGTTAGATATTACAATAGTTCTAAATACAAAGTTAAAAAATCTACGGGTTAAAGTTTTAGAGTTATACAAAATAGGAAATAATTTTTGGCGCCAAATTTGGCGATATTTCGGCGAAACTCGTCAATGTCGACGACATTTGGCGAGATTTTAAGCATAAACCAAACAATGACAGATTATCGCCAAATTTGGCGATATTTCGCCAAAACTCGCCAAGAACGATGACAAATGGCGATACTTTGGGCATGGACCAAATGACTGACTATCGCCAAATTTGGCGAAATTTCGCCAAAACTCGCCAAGGTCGAGGACAGACGGCGAGATTTTGGGCATGTACCAAACAATGACTGTCTACAGTTGTATTATAATGAAGATGTCCATAGACATTAAGGTACTGAAATTCTTTTCGGTGGTCCTGTAAATAAACTCTCCAGTAGATTGGAACCAAAAATCGAGATGCACAACTAGATGTTACAACATTCTTATATATGAAATTTCATAATAGTTTTTGAGATTTGAGAGTTAAATATGCACACACGTACACCAAAAGTCGCCAAGCTTGGCGACTTTTGGCATAGTTCTTGAGGGAGGCACGTGACCGTGGTCGGACCATTACCTAACTTATGTGGTAGGACGGTATTGTGCTTGAAATGGATGAATGCCCCTAAAATTGCTATTGACCGTAATGTATTGGAAATCTTTTGAGTGTTCCTGTAGCAGAACTATAAATGATAAAGACACTTTTTTTAATGGAGAAATTCATTTTCTAACTCTTTACAGCATATATCACTTCTGAGTCGTTTGAAATAGCCCAATACCTCTAAAAAACGCTTTGATGAATTTCGGCCCATAGAGCGTAATGTATTTCAAATCTTTTGGGCAGTCCTGTAGATAAACTATCCAGTCGAATGGAACCAAAAGGGGAGGTGCACAACTAGATGTTACAACTATCCAAAATATGAAGTTTCGACATTCTACGCCTAATAGCTTTTGAGTTAGGCGAGTTTAATGAATTTCGGCCCATAGAGCGTAATGTATTTCGAATCTTTTGGGCGGTCCTGTACATAAACTATCCATTCGATTGCCACCAAAAGGGGAGGTGCACAACTAGATCATAGAATAATCCTAAATATCAAATCTCAACATTCTACGACCAATAGTTTTTGAGATATGCGAGTTACATACATACGTACGTACGTACGTACGTACAGACGGCATGGAAAAACTGGCCACAGTAGACTCACCACTGGTCCAAATGAGTTGCAGATGCGTTAATAGGATCGTGCATGCTAGCCTACGATGAGATGCATCGAAAAAAATTTTTAAATTAAATTTAGAGGTAGTCAAAATCGGTTTTTATGTCGAAATTTGGCCCCCAAAATTTTTCGGGATCACATTACTTCCTTATACTACGTACAAGGAAGTAAAAACACCAGAGATGTGGTGTTTCCGGGTTGCACCACTCCAAAGCACAGCTTTACGGTAATTACACTTGCAGATCTACATCGTCCAACCGATCGACTTGATATCTTACGTAAAACCTGGAGTAGGCATGAGGGGGGAAAAGTGAAACCACAACTGTAACCTGCTTTTCCTCCGTCCGCTATCTTCTTCTATGGGGAGAAATATGAAGTAACATTACACGTAGCCTTGGGGGGCGTGGCTCGGAGTTAAAGAGCCGTTTGGAGCTCATGCGATTTATCGAGCCACGTCCCCCAAGGCTACGTTTACAGTTACTTCATTTTCTCCCCATAGAACTAGCGGGTGTAAAACGATATGGAGAATGCCATTGGTTGCTACAAAATTCTGGAAGTCCACTCGTTTTTTAGAATAGTTTTATTACTGGGATAATTAACGATTTGATGTTGCATGTGTTATTAAATTTTGTATTTTTGTGAGATAAAAATGCTTCGATTCTTCGAATAAAGTGTTATATTCGCTTTTCGAGCTTCTCGGACTTTTCAAACGTACACCCACTTTGTGATTTTCGTGGCATAATCAATATCCGTTTGGTATTTAAGAAAAAATAATGATGAAGTTTTAGCATCCTGTAATCCGGAAATTTTTGCTTAACTTTTACAGTGTTTATGTGATTATCATCAGATGTAAAAAAATATCGTTTGCAGCTGTATTTTCTTTTTCTGAGTAATTTTTTATTCGTTTATTCTATTACTTGATTTTTTTGTACGTAGATTTCATGGACGTCCTGTGTACTCTAATAATATTGTCGTTAAAAAGTGCTTATTTACTAAACTATTCACATAACTTGCAATCAAATTATTTTTAAGAACTTAATACATATTTTATGTAATTATTATTTAATAAAATTTTATACACTGCTTTATACGCTTATTTATTTTTACCGTACAATAAAAATGCTGCAAAAACAAAGTAATGCTCATTTATAAAAAAAAACAAAAACAAAATGTCGAAGGCTGTTATTTTTTAGCCTGATTTTTTATTTTATTTTATTTTATTTTATTTTTTTGTCTTCCTGCAGCGAAAAAAGTAACTACAAGCTAATAAAAATCCGCCTTTTAGTATTTTTTCTTGACACCAGGGTATAAAAAAGGCCTGCTACTGGCTTTTTTCTTTCTCAGGTAAATAAACAACGCTAAAGATGGCATATCAAGTTTAATGCAGAGGAGCTGAGGTTTTATTGTTAGCGTAATTTTCTCCTGTGTTGATGTTTGCTGAGATTTCCTTTCAAGTTTCGCTTTTGTTATCTTCTTTATTTTTCTTTTCTGTGAGGACAGGAAAGAGCGTTCTGTATTTATGTGATGAAGACTTGCTTATAGTACTCCAGCAAGATAAAAGTGCCAAAAACATAGAATACAAAACCCTTTCCAACATAAATATCTTGTCTTATTTGTATTATAAATAAATAAATAAATCTGTATTTATGCATGCATACATATGTGTGTATGTGTGATAATCATTAAGGTGTATGTAATGGTTTTGTTCTATGCAGTAAAACGACTTAACCCTTTACCGGATTTACCCGAGCTGGGATCGGGCAGATAAGACGTTCTATTCTGGATTATCCCGAGTGTAGCTCGGGCAGTAGGATTTTATTTTTATTTTTCACGTAATCTTTCCCGAATTATTTCGTTTTGCTTTCAAACCCTTTAATTCACTTTCTACCTACTAGATGGCATTACTGTATACGATTTAGGAAATCTTATACGAGAATAGTGTTCTTATGTTTTAAAAATATATATGTATCAAAATATGAATTTAGAAAAATTGACATTTTTTGACTCTCTAACTTGAAAAAATTGACCGGCATAGGGTTAAAAGTACGTAGACAGTTAAATTCTTGTCTCAAAAACAGTATGTTATGTGTAGCACAACTTTGGCCAAATATTGGGTAAACACTGGCCAACTATGACAAACATCACGCAACTCAGTTTCCGCCAATTTTGTTCTCCATTTCCTATTGTTGGTATTGCGATATATTTCGAAAAATTTAATATTTAATTTTTTCACTTGATATTTCGGTATTCCAGCTAAAGGCTAAGTTGAGAATCACATTCAACCATCTAAACCAGCAGCTTTTCCACCTTTTAACATTCAGCCCCTTCCCCAATAAAGGATAACTAAGAATGACGCCCCCCACCTCACATTCCTCAGCATACATACAGTTTTTTATTCTTCAGCAATGAACATTTAGTCGCCTTTTCTACTAAATAATGTTATCGGCCAAGTTTGAATAAGCATTTTAAGCGAAATTAGATATTTTGTTGTATAAATAAGAATAAAGAGCTAGTGATAAAGATTATTTTTTATCACTGGCTCTTTTCCTGTTTTTCTCGCCCCCAACCCTACAAGCGCTCTGTGCCGCCCCCCCCCCACAAGGGAGGCGCGCATCACTGGTTGTTAACCGCTGATCTAAACTACTGAAAAAAAAATGATTTGGGAGCATCAATGTAAAAAATAAACATTATCGCTCAATATGATTAAAACATGTTAACCACTGGATATTGGTCACTACTGCTGTGTTACTGGGAATATTGGGGGTGGGAGAATCCATTTTTTTTAGAAGCATCTATTTAGTTGGAATAGTTACTTTGCGGTCATACTTGCTACTTTGATGTACGTTATTGTGCCTGCTCAAATGATACAAATGAAATTATGACACGCGGATAGTCAGCCAAATGCCATTGTTTGTAGGTGATATCAGTCCGATGCTACGCTTCAATACATATTCCTGCACTTTTTTTTAACCCAAATAGGTGTTGATAGTTGGTTCAAAATTAAGAGACTGATATGGACGGGAGACTCTCTTCGCCCGCACGGCATTGTGCAAATTGCAAATCATTAACCCTTTAAAGCGCAGTGTTCCCGCTCTGGGAACACCAAACTCTGACGTTTTGACTCTTGCCAGTCACGAAGAATAAATTTGATTTCTATGAAAATAGTTGCGGGTGACGTAGCTCCACGAGAATCCTTTACTTTTTAGCACGTCATTTACCGTAAATATATTGTCACGATTATTTTTTAACAGAAATGACATCTGCTGAAAAATGGAAGAATGTGAGAACGGCTGGATAGATTGCCCAATGCTGAAAAAAAGCGCAGCCGTTGCCATCGCTCGACTTAACTACCAGCAAGATGGCGGACGATCGAAACGTTCATCGCGTGCCCCATATCTAGAGTCCCTTTTTTTGACGCAGCTGGCTGTGCCCGCGTACAGCCATCAGATACACCTCCAACACAGCAGATAACCGACCCGCACAACAGATAACCGTCCAGTAACCAATGCTGGTATCAATTCATATGCCGGATTTATCCCCAAAAGTACCGATTACCCCTTAATGTTGTCAAAAATGATTTTAGCATCACTAGCCAATATGCAGTTGACACCACACCAATTTTATTAAAAATGAGTTCGCTGAGGAGTAGGTACATTTTTATATACACTACACAAATTAGTCTGTAACGAGCAAGTTTCTTATTTTCGGGAACATGCAGATTCTTTATAACTCGAATAGAACTATTATTAACATTAGTATTTTATGGTTTAAAAAATCCACAATTCGTTCGTAATGTGTGATTAAATTTTATTAAGAACTTGAAATCTTTTTTAATAATTTATTTATTTATTTATTTATGTTTAAGAACTGATGGAAATAAAGATTTCAAAAAGGAAGAGGGGCCACAGGAACGGTATATTTTTTAGAAGTTTCTTACTTTTTTTCTTTTATTCGAATGTTAGATTTTTAGTACGCAAAAGAAATAGAGGTTTTAAAAGAGTAAAGAGAAGCCTTTCTTTTTAACAACTTTCTCTTTAAAAATTAATTTAAAATAAGTATGTTAAATGTTATTCCAATTTTAGAATCTCAGTGACACAAGATAATCAAAAACCGAAACGATAACATTTATTGAATTCGGATTTTTTCAGCTCCCCCCCCCCAGTAATAAACTGACAGAAATTTTTGACGTGCTAGCCTTCTATCATAACTTAATTTTAAACAGAATAAATGATGGTGTTTGTTACCAACTTACAGTGTGTTTCTTCATATAATGATGAAGCTGTCATCATCATCATCACCATCATCGAATTAGCAATAGCTTGTTTTATGTAAATGTTCAAAAGTTTTATGTCCTTTTATACTTAAAATATGGCCTTTAACTTCCTTCATAAAAATTATCTATAACAGAAAAATGTGTTTTATTCTTGAAAACTAGTTTTATATGATAGAGAGAAGCCGTCCATGCAAAATCTGAATTTTGTGTTAAATGAACCTTTCCATTTATAATTAAATGCATGTCCAGAAATAACAGCTCGCTTAAGTAGACATAAAAAGATCTAATTTTAAAAACGGCCAGCACAATAAACATTTAATAATTATATTAAACAACCTTTTATCCCTCCTAAAAACTCTACGAAATGAAGAAATCACAAATTTATAACCTCATCAAGAAGTTTTATCGTCCTTCAAACTACCAAACAAAACTAAGCGTATTTATGAAACTATTAAGAAATATCAATTTCCTACAATGATTTTTTTTTCCTTCAGGTTGGCTGAAGGACGTAAATTCTGGAAAAGAGGCATTTGGGAGAGGAACTGTAAAAAAAAAAAGGTGATAAGGAACATAATTGTCACAGGCCATCAACTTGAAGTCCAGTAACTTCTAATACTGCTTTTCTTCGAAACTAAAATACCAATCTTCAGAAGAAAAAGGCTGATCCAATATTGATCTTGGGAATAAATTTAAGAGGTGGGGAGGCTGCAGAGTTTGGATTATTTGGGTTAAAGGAACAGTATGGGGACGAGTATTAAGCCCTGGGAGGTATTTTTGTAGACGATTAAATTCGTTCAGCCGAATGCAGCGTTATTAATAAGACGTTTGTTTGGAACTCGGAAGGGCGGATTTTTTTCCATAGATAGGTAATTCGGTAACTCATATAGTTATTTAAGAAACACCATTTGAGTGAAAGGCAAATACTATATAAATTACTTATAAATTTTTACAGTTCTTTAAAGCACAGACAACTCAAAAAATGCAGGATATCTATAAAAGGTGGTAACGGGCTTTAATTCTTTATCTATTAGAGATAAGGGGACAGTGTAAATTGAAAAAATGTTCAAAATACGGTCGGAAATATGACTCCATTAAAAAACATACCTCTCGTTCATTTTCAAAAAGTTACACTTTTTTAATTTGTTTACGACCCCCGTATAAAACAATTCTCAATTAGTAAAATGTGCCCCATACACTAATAAGATGACATACGAAATTTGAGAACTATACTTTAAAATGTTCAGAGATATGAAGATAAATATAACGCTGACTTAAACCACTTTTCGATTGCTCTCTAAGGGAAAAAATCACGTTGAATGATTGCATTTCTGGGTTGGTACAGAAATTATGAAAGGAAAATCTTTCTTCCACTGAAGCAATAAACGATTCTATTCAAAATCATGTACAGTCCCCAATCGTCTTTCTTTAAATATATCTCTGAGACGTTGTATGATGAAAGGCTCAAATTTAGTACATCACCTCATGGGTGTATGGGGCACATTTTACTAACAGGGAATGTTTTTCTTCGAGGGTCGTATACAAATTTATTTTGAATATATATATATATATATATATTTACTTTACGCTGGCCACTTATCTCTAATAGATAAAGAAAGAAAGCCCGGTACCACCTTTTTGGGACACCCTGTATACCGAAATACGAAATGATTCTTTTGAACATAAAATGTTTAGTAACTTCTCAACGTCCATTTGAAATGTATGAAAAGGCTGCCATCAGCAGAAAAGTGTAAATCCAAGCTGTTCATGTGCAAGTTACGTGACTAGACATAATGGATAGATACTTGGCGTTCCTTTCGCATATGCATGTTTTCAATTTTTTTCTTTTTTTCCTCACAAAGCGAAAACTTTTGTATTTATTTTAGAGCACATTTAAGGAATTATTGAATCAAATCAAAAAATGTTCCCTCATCATTCGCAGACAAATGATGATAAATTAACTAATTAACTATTTAGATACTAGTATGATACTCACTTATTTTCAAACCATTATATTATAATTTACTTTAACTTAATTTTACTTTTTTTATTTTATCTATATTATCACACAAATACACAGTTTTATTTTAAATAATAAAACATTGAAACAGCTTTCATGGAGATTAATGTATTAATGTAAGGAAAAGATAATTTTGAATAATCACAATAAACTAGCCTGTCTCGAATGAAAAATTTCAGTATCGCAAATTATTATTTTATTTAATGTAAATGTTTGCTCATCATAATTATTATTAGATTTATTATTTATCTATTATTAGATTACGACCAATGTTATTACTACTTCCAATGTGAGTAAAGTTTCGTTACTAGTAACTACTTTCCTTTGCTATCTATGATTATTACGAATCAAATCTATTTTTTTTCCCTCAGAACTTTGCCGAATAAATATACAATCATCATACTTTTTATTTCATTTTTTTCTTATGTTTATAATTTAATGCTATTAACGAGATATTTAGGTATAAAAACCTTTCCTAAATGTCAAATATCTTTACAAATTAATTAATTCAAATTCTTTTTAGATCAATTCTATAAATAAAATGTTGCATGTTCCTCAAATTCTAAGACAGATAAATTACATCTTAATTATTTTTGGTATAAGTTTCATACTTTGCTTTCATAGTTACTCTTTTATTTATTATTTTCTATTTGTTTTAACACGAAGTATATATTAATAGTAAATCGACATTAATTTCATCATGAATCTGTTTCTCAAATGATTTCGTTCTAAAAAAATGGAAATATTTTAACATAATTTTCACAAAATGTTTCTTTTAGTTTTTTTTCTTCTTCGAACATGTATATTACATGGCAGACATATGTTACATCCTCAATTGTTATATTCTAATATAAAGAAAAATTTAATTTATAACTGCAATCGCATTTCTAGTTCGCAGCGTTCTTAACAAGTTAACATGTGCCGATTAAATGGTTTCCAAATTAGTTTTTATTTCTTATAATGTATTAAGTTATTATGTAGCGAATATTTTTATGGCTTTTCACAAAAGGTGGATACGAAAAGTACCAGACTAATTCAAATCATTTCTGTCAGTTAATTTTTCCTTATCATCTTTTAAAATGTTCTTTACGTTCAATTTCTATCAGCCGGAAATTACTGTAGTGTCAGCCCCTTTACCCTATTTCCTCAAGTTTCCTTAAAAGAGCCGTTACAGTCCTTCGCCCTGAAGATATAGGCAACACTTCCCAATCGCTTCAAATCTGATGGATTTATTATAGGTTTTCGGCCGAGAATCAAATTGGTCACAAAAGAGTTTTGACCCCTAATGATCAAAAATGTGATTACAATCATATAGCTGATGGGTAAAGCATGCTGAGATTTTAGAGCTTGTGAAATGGCTTTGGACTTTTATATCAGACATTTTAAGAATAAAAGCACAGATGTTATCATGTTCAAATGGTTTACTAATGTATTATGCATCAAAATGTACCTAAAAATTAAACCATTGAATAACGTGTGTGAAAAGCAGTCAATGTTATAGATTAAGATACTTGACCATAACTAGAACAGTGTCTAACATTTTGCTAAACATTTCCATAGATGCTTCTTTCTACTTGAAAAATTAAAAAGAAAATTAGTAATAATGATTAAAAACTGAAAACTTTACATTTAGCTGATCATTTTTCAGATTTCAAACTGAAAAATGACCCTAGTTCAAAGATTTTTAGGTGAACGTGAATATAAAGATATATCCGAGAGAGCAATAATAATATAACAATGGGAATTAGTGTGACGGTCTATTACAATCCACGAAAATGTGCAAATTACTTCTGATTATTACAGTCTTTACTTTCATTAATGAATTCTTTTTATTTTGCAAGAGTAACAAAAACATAAAATAATCATCAACATAGAATTGCCATTTATTTCGAGAGTAAGATAGATAAATTTAAATATTACTTTGCTTTCTTCAGTACTAAATAATCATTAAAAGACTCTTTCATGTAATAAAATTTTATCCAAAAAAATCTTAATATTGCTAAAGTTATTCTAATTTATTTATTTTATTTATACTTTATTTATTTCATTTGTTAGCTTTTGAATCAGTATTTATAAAAAGACATGTTATTGCTATTGTTGATAGATACCTATTGTGCAGATAGACCTTTAAAAAATTAAGATATTCTTGGTTTGGACAAAAGTTAATTGCGTTTTTTTTTTCTTTTAACATAAAATTCAGACAAATAAGATTTCAGCAAGTTTTTAACTACAAACAAGCTGCGCTTAAACATATGATTTGTATTTGTCGAATTTTAAAGGATGAATTTTACAGGTAATATATATATATGTATACATATTAAATAAAGATGGACACAGAGAGTTTCCCATTCTTCGAGTCTACCGTCCTTGGATGATAGTATTCAAAATAAGTGTTGTATTTTTCAGCAAGAATTTTATGGATGTATTTTTCTTTCTCTGAGATCACGCGTTGTATGTTAAAAGAACATTTTGGGCTCTTACTCTCCCTAGAATATCATTTTTGGAAAATACTGCTCAATCTAGCACTTATGTTAAAGAACTCCCTTAAGTGCCAAATTTTATTTTAGACGATGTGAAATAATAGCATACAAAAAAAAGCAATTGTTTTTGGCCAAACCAATACTAAAAATATAATTTTGACTAAATTAAAATACGAATTTTTTGATCTCGTAAACTATTTTAGTAGTCTATAAATTAGATTTCTTTACCTTTTTGGAGTTCCTAGATTCCCATTCGTTTGGTGGGAAACCATCCATGTTCCGAGATCTGTCTTCTATTATCATGGCAGACAGATGGAAAGGCCTGTAAAATGAGCATGAGATTAAAATGCATTCATAAACACCATTTTAATAAGGAATTATTAAAATGCACAATACAAAAGAGTTATTAGATGCACTGGTAGAGTTTAATAGTAATTTTTAACGGACTCATTTTGATTTATCTTTTATCTTGTAAAAAATAAATGCATAATCGTTTTTCATTTTCCGAGATAGAGTCAATCCTACTATATAGTTACGCTGATCCCTGACTCATTCCGGGCAACCACTTCAGTATAAATATTTTGCCGCTATTACTCCAAGAAAATTAAAAAGTTCAAAAAGATTAAAAAGCAGAAAAACCGTAATTACATCTACACTTTTTATACGATCCGCTTGAAATTTTTCATAATTATGTATAAAAATTTGAAAAACAATCTCTGATACTTTAAAAATCTGAAAATCCGCCGGGTCCCTAATTTTTAAGCACTTTTTTGCTATTTTCAGCTCCCTTTTATTTCCGAGAGTCAAAAAAGTGAGTCATTTGAGTGACAAATTTAGCTATGGCAAGTGAGAATGTCGTCATATTGATGTCATAATTATCAGAATTTTTTCAGATTTATGAGTTTAGTTTCTTTCACAAATAAAATGATTTCCTCGTGATCACGAAGATATATTATAGGAGTGGACACTCTTCATAACTGCATTCTTAGATCTTTGGTACAAAATGAGCTATTAATATTATAAATACGAAAGCTTGTGAGTTTGTATGATTGTTACTCTGTCCGGCTGAAACGGTCGGACGAATTTGGATGAATATTTTGAATGGAGATACCTTGTAACCTGAATTAAGACATAAGGTAACTCAAATTTGCAATTAGTATTATTTTGAAGATATTAACCAAAACTTGTAGAAATGAGCAACACGGTTACAATTTTTATCAATTTTCGACTGCATCAAATGATCCAAGCTTTTCAAACAAGGCAGAAAGACTACTCCAAATATGCAGAATCCCGTACATTTGAAAATAAGTGAAAGCATGTTACTTAAGCTTACAATTTTCAAATAGCAAGTAAGATCGCTTAGATAACAGAAAATTAAAATTACAGATATGCGTTTTTCATTTAGCTTTAATGTAGGGTTACGTTCCTTCATAAAGGTCCTATGTAAAGAAAAAAAGATTTTCAATGTCTTCACCAGTTTCAACACTACTTCCTTAAACTATTTGTGTGAAATAACCAGATCAACTGATTCAACTAACCGTGGTTTCTTTTATGGCATTCAAAAACGTGACTTCATAAATTAAAAATTGTGTCAGATTCAAAAACTCTGATATACACTTTACATCATATTCGCTGTATTTTGCGATTCTAAATCTCCTCGAGCTTGCATACTTTTATGTTTTTCAGGAAATCACGGAGGTTCTAATTAAAAATAAGTAGTAGTATAAGTAATAGATAATATTAGTAGATTTGTTACAATAATATTAATTAAAGCACAATTTACCTTTTTAATAAATATTTCGTGAAATTAAGTGCGTGTTCTGCGTATCATTATTCAACGGGTGCCTTCAATTAACTAAACGTAGGCCTACGTTATCATGCCCCGCTGTAGTTTCAGCAGAAGAATACCTAAACCTTTTTTAAATATAGTAACTTTTTAAGTAGTGTAAATAGGAAACAACATACACGAGAAACCTAAGATTTCTGTGTGGGTTTTCTTTTCATTGAATTAAAAAAAAAAATGAAATTCTACTCCAGAAAATGAAGAATGACACGAAATGTGAAATCCCGCGAAAGACTGTCAGACTGTGGAAGATGCATCGTCTCTGTCTAGACAGGAGCTTTTAGCAGCTGCATATCATTCAGCAAGTCTGTAAAATAAATTGTATTTTGCGAATTTCGTAGCTGATAAATAAATTCGGAAGAATACGGTGCAATCATTTGTTACAGTAAACAGCAAATATCATAAAAATATATTAAAAACTTATAGGTTTATTTCATTGGGATTTTATTGCTTCAGCTATGTACTTTTACCGTTAAGAAATTTTCCTAGTAAAGGTTGAGTACTATTTAAAAGTAACTTCAATTTTATAAAGTTAACAGAAAGTTCGTCTTCCTGATCTTGTATATTTTTAAATAAAACTAAGAGCTTTCTATCATTATTTAAAATAAAACTAAGAGCTCTCGGCCATTTTAGAAAAAAGTAAAAATTTCTTTTATTTATTTTTTATTTTTTACTAGGAAATAAATTTTTATTATATTAGTTTAACAATTCTGTTTTTAAATAAAAGTAATTAATGCCTCAACTATTGAAACAAATCAAACTTGGTCTTATGAAAGCTAAATTAAATATTTTAATTAGATATTTCTTGTAGATAAAATACTTCAAAAATTTGTGCTAAGAAACACGTGTAGAAATATTTTTATATATTACTAAGCTTGGTTCTTTTTTTTTTCTGTTTTAGTTCTAACAAACACATTTTAAGGTAGAATTTTGTGGTTATCGCTATGTAGATGTTATTTTTAGAGATTTATTGCTTGTATGTACTTTCAAAGTTAGGAGTCCTTCCTGACATTGATGTAAGAGACGTGTTTCACCCAGCATTAATATCTTCCATCCGCTGCAAAAATTGGAAGATAGCATTAGTGGTGTGAATTTTAATTTGCATTTACCAGTGTCAGTCTGTCAATTTTCAAAGATATTAACTGATTTTTTCTTCAGTGGTGTGCACTCTCAGTATTCACGTGCAACTTTTGATCCCATAGATGGAGAAATTTTCTATATAAAACGTGATAGCTCAAAACAAATTAAAAAGTATGAAATTTATTTGAAATGTTCATTTTTGAATAGATTTTTTGCTTACTTATAAAATTTACACAGTTAACTTCACTTTCTTTCGAATAAAATGTTTGAGAGCGTATAAGCTCAAAGTCCCAAACAGAACAGCAAACTTGCATCAAACTTGCAGCAAGCTTGATTTATCAAGTCAATAAGCTTGAATTAAGCTTGAAATTTTCAAGCGTGTAAGCTTAATGCAAGCTTGAATCAAGTGTTCTAGTTTGCACTTGCCCAGCTTGCATTAAGCTTGACATTTCAAGCTTAATAAATTTTTCCTAAATACACGGGGCGCTGGTCGGCGAACTCGCCCCACATCTTTTACTTTGTCAAGCATTTTCCCCCTCTATCCTGAAATTTCAATTTAATTTAATCTGTTTCCATCAAGTGTTCGTGGCTAGAATAGAATCCGAGACCTTTTGGTTGGGAGTCGAGCACGCTATCCGTTCAGCTACCAAGCTTCACACAGCTATGACTAAAGTTTGAAGTGACTTATCACGCCGTTTTCTCGCCAGATTGATAAGTGGGCGATGTGTTATTTGTTTCTTTTATTTTTCCATGGGATGCATCAAAATTAAAATAATGTTATGTGTGATTTAGAGACTCTACGAATAGGGAAATAAACATAATATAAACTTAAGAGTAGCACACGTTTTAAAACTTTCAGTACCACAACACTCATGAGCAATACTGCTGGCCAAAATCGAGACAAACGACTGATTTTGAAATTAATTTCGTAGTATAATTGTATTTTATTTTGAAGAATTTTCATATTTAGAAATATAGAATGGGTTTACTTACTTAACACAAATTTTGTGTTAAGTAATCTGAAATCAAAGAAACAGTTAGTTAAACGTTACTTCGAAATGCTATATCACAGTTGCTAACATGTATGGAATACAAACACTTTGGTCATTTTTGTAAATATTTCTTAAAATAACAAATAACTGAAAAATTTTGCTATTTTTTAACGCTAAAAATTCTCTTTACAAATGTGGTTAGTTATTTTCCTACATATTGGTATGCTATATCGATATAGTGCATTTCGAAGAATTAAAAATAAGTTTAAATTAATTTTTACAAATGTAAATTTGAATTATTTTCATTGTTCATACTTTATAATTAAAAAAATTATTTAACTTCTGAATTTTTTTTATCCTTTGTAATTTTATTTTAAAACTACAAAAGTGTAAGATGTAAGATTTTTGGGCCCTAAAATCTGTAGGCCCTGGGCAGTTGCCCCCTTTGCCCTGCCGGTAATATGGCACTGGTGATAAAATAAAACACATCTTTTACGAACTTTCTGCAAATTTGAGGAACGCTAGACAATTAATGTCCATTCTCTTTCACAGATGGCGCCATCACTGCGCACTTTGAAAGCTAAAATCAAGCTAAAGTCAAGCTTGTATTAATACGTCAAATTCAAGGAAATGTCAAGCTTGATTTAAGCTTATGTGCTGTCTGGGGTGACTCTGCTTTCGGTCAAATAGCTTAGTTTTATTTTTCAAATTCCAAGACATTGACCATTATCCATTAGCCATTAAGAGACGGGCTCTAAAGTATTTTGTTGCAGTGCATTCTATCAAAAGATCTATACAATTCTACCCAGCTGTACATTCCTTAAACTTGCATCCGTGCTTCTGGCGGAGCTAATAGACTTTTACTCACAATTCCAAGTTGACCGCGATGCTGAAAATTTGAATACAAACTAAATGTCTATATTTCTTAATCTAATTATTCAGGGAATACCTTTGGTATAATCCCTTTTTGGCGATGTTCTGTCTTGGTGGCAAATTAATGTCGCCCTTTTGGGGATGTATAAGTTTGTGTTATAAATTTATATGTTTATTATTATCAAGCTTTTCAGTTGATATTTAATTCATGAGATGGGCTCTGCCACTCCTCAAATCTCTCCAGTTTTCTTCTTTAATATAAATAGTTATTCTAACAACAAATTCCCCCCCCCCAAAAATATTAAATATTACAATAAATCTAAATTGCACAGAACTAAGTACAATAATACTATGAAAACATGAAAAGAAATTGAAATTGCACGTCAAAACAAAAGGTAAAGAATGGCTAGTTATTACCATACCATGTCATTTATCACGCCAAAACAAGTCGCCAAAAGTAACCGTGCCAAAAAGAAATGATAAAAAATCTGTACCTCAATCAATAATTTAAATAGCTTTTTCTAAGTATCAAATAGTCAAAAGTATTAATCGTTGATTTTTTTTTAATTAAAAAAATGTATTTTCTTGCTCAATCGTTTTAGTCAAGACTTCAATAAATTTTGCGTTATAAAATTATTTAATATTCAGATGTTTTCACGTTTTTACTATTCATACGCTTAAAGGTATGAAGTTGAACAGTAAAATGTAAAAGTCAAAAATTAAATTCACCAAAATGATTCATCGATTCTTTAAATATACGGAATTCCGAATTTGACACGGAATTTATATATTCAGAAATCGCACTACAAGGTCAAAAGCCCACCGCTGGAGATGTTTGAAAAAAAAAAAAAAAAAAAAAGAGAGAGAGAGAGAGAGGGAAATGTCTAGACATTTTCGACACATGAATTTAGCGTTTATCAAAATTCAGAACGCATGGTTCCTCCAAAGCGAAATCACTTTATAGGCAATGGCTTGGAAAAACGGGTGGACTTGCATCGAAATCCGTGTTTATTTGTAGTATGTGAACTTTGAAATATATTTTGACTTGTCAAATGTTTGAATATCTCATGTCATCGAGTTTTCGAGATGAAAACATATATGGAATTGCCGTTAACTGTTACCTGAAAGGGGAATGCACGTTTGTATATATATATATATATATATATATATATATTGAATCGTTCAGGCGTTTTTTGTGGAGATGACCTGTGCAGTATAGAATAATAAATTGTTCTGCAAGTAAATAAATGTATATAGAAAATATGTGGGCAAATATTTATTGTGTTGTTATGGCAAAGTTACGCATGAGCTACCTGCCCAGGATGGGGGTGCCTAGGTCGGAGAACTGTGTAAGAAGTTCTAACGTGTATCCACGTTATATCTTGGAGAGAACCGACCAAAACTCCAGGCCTTTCGGGCGACATCCGCGCGATAGACTGGGCCAGCACGGTGGACTTTCACACTTCTTCCGTCTACGATTTTGAGCGACTTATCCAGTCAGGGGCAAATATTTACACACTTTAAGATGTCAAATTTTGACTCTTAAATCAATAGTTTTAGATGAATATTTTCGGCCTTAAAAAATTATTTTTAAAATTTCATTTGATATACAGCTTAACCCTATATAACATTTTTAATAAACTGATAACTTTAAATTTTTGTACTAGAAACGCTTTTTTAACCCCTTAAGCCCTGCTCCCGTCAAAACCACGTGTTAAGCTTTCACCCTGTATTTCTCTCTGTTCGTCGTATTTCCGGGCAAATGCTATGCTCCAGATAACAGCATTTGAATTCTTATGCACAGATTTTTTTTATATCTCATTTTACATAATAAATGACAATACTAGACTATTTTTAACTTGATCCGAAGTTTATTTTTAAATAGATGGTAGATCAGTATTCAAATACGTGTATTTGTGATGTGCAATTTTAGCTCACTTTTTTTTTTCAAAGAAAACTTTGCAAATGTTTAATTATTTTACGAAGTAAGTTTAATAAAATTCTCCTTCAGGGTTTTAAACATACATTTTTAATGATTCCTTGCTTACTGCAAAGCACACATTGATTCACAATAACCCTAAATGTCGGCTTTTCCAAGAAATTTAACTTTTTATTTCTTTCGCGCTAAAAAGAAATGTCCAAAAACCTTAAAATGAATACATATATTGTACATGCACTTCTTTTTATATAATATTCTGGGATAAAAAATAGGCACCTTAGTGGCAGTTTTCTTTGTAATAATACGTCCGTTAAGGAGTTAAGAATTGGAAAACTACTTTGATGCACTAAGATGTAAAATAAAAGAATTTTACTCGTTATTAAAACTCGCATGAAGTTTTAAATTCCTGTAATTTTAAATAGTATCACTCAAAACAGAAGTTTCTTGAGTGAGCTCAAAGAGGCTTAAATACCTGAACCCATGTGCGTTATTTGCATTGCTCCTTATCCTCCTCAAACTCGAAGTAGATTTGACATCTCACATTAAGGGAAAATCTCATTAAAATTATTTAAAACATATTTCACTTAAAAACTACAAGTAAAGTAAGTATTTTTAGAAAAAATCGAATTAAAACGAAGTCCCCTATCACTGTTTGAATAATAAAGATTTGATACTACTATTTTTTGAACTTCATGTAAGCTGCGTAGATCAGATGTTTTAAAATACATTACACTGAATAAGACACGCAATCCCTTAGATGATTCTGAAACAACGAGCTTTAAACAAATGGCAGAGCATACACTTTCTCGTTTTTACAATAGCAATTTCATTTCTTTTGTACTGGCTTTTAATTATTTATATCTTCTACTCATGCATATACTCTACAACTTTCATTACAACAGACACGTTTTTATAAATTGAAAACAAAAAAAAAAAAAGGAAAATCAGACAGTTGAAAGCACTCAGCCACCGACAATGACCTCGGAAGAAGCAGCACTGTTACCATAAACAGATTCAAGAGCTCTTTTTTTTTTTTCCCATTATTATTATTTCTATCATTCTCTCTCTGCGGAATTCCATGCATTACAAAATGCCAACTACATTTTGATGCGTCGAAATTGTAAAATTCTTGAACCTTGTGAACTCTCTCTCTTTCAGCGCAGAGGAACAAAGCATTGGGCAGAAAAAAGAGAAATGGGAGGCCCAATAAATCGCTTTTAAACTAGCAATCAATTCTTCAAGTAATTTGTCTCATCGCTTAAAAAAGCTTCTGTTAGAATTTTTGAACTTTCACTTCCACTTAAAGGTAGTGTAAGAAAAATGTGTACAAGTCTTTTCTTCTTTCATCTGTTTTTCTAAGATACATATAGAAATTGTTTGATGGAGTGAAGCACTACACTTCCTGTATTGACATAATTACATTTATTACTTTTATTCTTTTACTATTTATTATCTTTGAATATGTTTTAGTTGTGAAAAAGCATTTTACTGTGGTGAATATTTTAATCTCGTCGACCAGATTGTATGGTAGGTAAAGCACCATACTACGGTTGCGGGTTCAACTGCCGGGGGTCGTGGTTCGACCCCCGACTGGGCGTGGCTGTCATTGTGTTCGTTCTTTCATAAGGGGTGACGTTAGCCCACCTGCTAGATGCCCCGATAATAAATTGACCAACAAATGTGGCCTTACTAGTGGCCAATGCCTCCAAGTCAAAAGTTCGCCATTGGGCAAAAAATATTTTAATCTCACGTAATTCATGATTACGTAAAAATTATTTGTTTGATTTTAATTTTATTATTATTATTATTATTATTATTATCATTATTATTGTGTCAAGACAACATTTTGATTTTAAAAAAATTCAGTTTGAATTCAACGTTATAAGAGATTTATCTCAATGCATTTTTCAGATCTGCAAATTAAGAGCATGAAAATTGGAGCAACCTTTAGCCTATCAGCGGCTAAAATTAGTGCAATGTGTGAGATCACTGCTGATTTTCATTCAAATTTTGCAATTAACAGAGACATTTGATAGTGATGGAGAATGGACCACGAACTTCAAGGAAATCAACTTTGAGCGGAAAACTACAAATTCATAAAATACAATTATGTTTCGGCACTTTTAATAGATAATTGCTGAAATTAAGTTAGCTAGAATTCTGAAAAATATAGCGGTGTTTTTTTTATATATATATATAATTCAATGAATGCGAAATGATTTCAAATGAAAAACACTATCTCCTTGGCTTAGAATATTTCTAACACCAATAATTATTGCCGCTAGTCATGTGAGCCAAATCTTAGATTTTTTTTTATTTATAAGTGATATTAGATCTAAGCATTGAAATACTAATTAAGTGCATCGCTGGTTGAAATTTTAAGTGCAATTAATTTTATATCCATACTTGATCATTCTATCGAATTTGCTCGACAGAACTCCATACACATACAACAATCAATCACAAACCGCTATCCCACCGAAAGACAAAAATCTGAATTCGGAATGGAATCAACAAAATCTGTTTGGAAATGAAAACAACCAATCAACTCAAAACACTCGACTCGATTTCAAAACATCAGACCGAATTATTATTATTATTCTCTACAGAAACAAATTATAACCGATCTCAGCACTTCAAAAGCCATTTACTTAAATTTATTCCTAAAGGAAAAACACATCACTAGTTATTTCCTAAATATACCTCCAATTGTACTTGCATTATATAGCTCATCGACACATAAAAAAATGCAAATACAATTATACTTGTTGTCTGGACAATTCCCACCAATTTACCACGTGTCTAACTTTCTAATGCAACCACACTTCTTCATTCTCCGTTTATTACTATAAGAAATTCGATATTAACACCCCCGTCTAGACAATTCCAACACTGACTCAGGTCCGAAACTCACTTTCTTACCATGCCAAGCACGTCTTTTCCGCGCTAAAGGTCATCCGATTGAATTTCTATCCATTGTTACTGCCAGCACTGATGTTAGATTTAATATACTATGTCATCAGCTCGTCATCGATAAGTCATTATTTGTCACCGACCTACATCCAAAGTTAGCGATGAAATGCATGCGAGGATATGTATTATGGTATATATGCGTATGTATACCTCTGAGTCTGATATTGAAACGGAGTAATGTATTACTGAAGGAAGATATAGCAGTAATTGCGTTATTAACGGATGGTATTGTTTTCTGTAACTATATTAAAGTTCGGATATAATTTTATTTTCCTGATTACAGTGATTACTAAAGATATTAATTCTATTGTACGAAAAATGGAGCCTTCTATTATGTTTTTCATTGGCTTAAAAGAAATTTTTTCTTTGGGTTTGGATGTCGTATACTGATTATGCTAGTTTCATTCGCAACTTACGTTCATCCAACTCTGTGCATCCCAATCTTTTACAGGTGAAAACCAGCAAAAACTGTGAAAACTATTTCGCGAACTGGTGGTGTCAGTTGAAAAGAAAAACAGTGTATAGTATATAAATAAGTGCCTGAAAATATTTAATGATTCCAAATTTATGTATAATTAGTGCACACTCTTTTGATAAATAATAGGTTTATGTTTGTGCTAAGTGCATTAAAAAGTTTTAACAATATTAGAAAGAAATTTATAATTTTTAATCTTTCCGTAAATCGGCAGCAATGTCCCGCGGAACAATTCGTTGTAAGAATATCTAACTTGAAACCCCTTCTTTTCTAAGTGTTTTTTTTTTAATATAACTTTTTTTTAATATAATATAATTAATTGTTTGGTTCTTGCATGTTCCTCGTCACATAAAAATTTAAACTTAACACTACTTTTAATTATGTAAAACCTATGGAGCAACTTGAGTATTTGCCACATATGGCGATATTTCATAATTTGGGGACTTGCGTATATGTACAGTTAATAATTAGTTCTAAGAAAACAGTACTTGATATGCTTTCTTTGATAAAAACTACAGAACAGCTAGAATTATTTGCCACTAATGGCGACTTTTTATTATTTGGCAATTTACACATGCTCATAAACGATAATTACTGCTCATGTAAGGTTACCGGAAAAACCTTTATCCATATATCCATACACATAATCCTTTGCAGACTGGTGTATTTAGCACCACGAAATATATCATCTCGCCGTGCTAGCAAATATATAAGCTGTACTATAACTTGTATAATGGCATAGTTAACGCCGCCAAATATTTCTACTGGTAGCAAATACCCAAGCTGTATCTAACCGGCTTTACTATAATCTGCATTTTAATAATTTTTCATTTTCAAGATACTGGGTGCTAACATTAAATTCACCCTCTTGGAGAGATAGCCCTTTCCCAGATCGTACCTGATGCCAAAATGGTGCTTTTAAAACCAGTTACAATTAGTTAGTCTGTTTTGGAAAAGCGAATAATGAGTAATTCTAAACTCCTGTTATCTAAGAGAACTTTTTTGAAAATCGTCAACTTTGTGTAACACACCTTGACTTATTTATTTTTTCACATACTTTTTAATTTGGCGTAAAATGGGTGTAATTCTACTTCATATTTGTTACTTTCACGCGATTCTACATACTTGGAATTGCTATGTTGTAAAAGCATGAATGATTTTATACTAGCGAAAATTGCCAAATCTGGCAAACATTATGCTTATTTTTTCAGCTTTTTATTAATATCTTCTAAAAGAATTAGAATTTCGAAATCTAAGTCAGTTTATCGGCTTCCTCGGAAGTTTCCGAATCCGTGGACATCTTCGTCGAAACTCAAATCCCTACGGTTTCGGAGGAGACAGCAGAACAAGTTTTTGACAGCGGCTGCAGCGGCTGTTACTAGTTTTTTTTTTTTTTTAGAATAGAGATACATCACCACACTTTACCGTCTTCTTAAAGAGACCAGTTTTGTTTTTCCCGAAGGTGGTCTGTTTAGGAAGGTTCCACTGTATATAGATATGTCTTCCATCTATATTCATGAAACCCATACAGCCATCTCCCTTCATTTAGCATTTTAATATGTAGGGTATATTGAATAATAAAAATAAAAATTTGAAAATGAAAATGGAAACGACGAATTCGGAAAAATATTCATTGCAAAAGTAGTAAATGTTTTGTCATGCTGCTATATTTATTATACAGATAAAAAATATAAAACTAGTTAGAATCAGTTAAAAATCAATAACATTATAGTTATGATGAAAAGAAGTAAACTAAGCATATTTTGATTGAGGAAATTTTTGAAAATTGCAATTTAAAAAGAACGACATATAAATTATATATTCTTGAATTATATCAAAGTATTTTGAAATGCATTTACAGAATTTTACAACTTTATAATGATGAAGATGATAATGATGATTACTCTGATAATGTAAATACATTTGTAGTTCACAAAAACACATTTTCTACATGTTTTTATCTTCGCAATACTGTGTTCTTGTTTAGTTCATTTCATTAAAACAACTCAATAATGAATAGCTTTAAGAAAAATCATTCACAATATCTGATGTTTAAAACATAAAATAATTAAAAACTTTGCAATATAATACCATGCAAAAAATTGACAGGCCATACAGACATTTCGATCCAAAAAAAAAATTTTTCACTCTCCCAGTCTTTCAGTCTGTGAACGACTTATATCACTTTCGAAGAAGATCAAAATTTTTTCGATCGAAATAGCTCTATGGCCTGTCAGGTCACTTTTATGGTGTTATTTTGCAAAGATGTTAATTAAATTTAATGAATAGGTTTATTGAGAAAGTCTATAACCCATTAAAATATAAAATCAAAAAGCTCTATGTAATTATGGTAATCGTTAATGAATCCTGAATGCATAATTTTAAGATTTTGAGGATTATGTTAGACTAAATTATAAATATTCCTATGTTTTTTCTTTTAGCACTATCGACAGATATAATTCAGGTTTTCTGGCACTATGACGGTGACAAACAATCTATCGATGGTACAAATGCGAAATACGAAACATCGTGCTGGAATAGTTAACCTATACAGACGACAAAATAGATATTCTTATAGATAAGATAGGTCTTTATAGGTAAGTATGTTCTTTAACTGAGTGTATCAACGTGTTGATTGATTGTTGTGGTTAAGGCTAAGGCATATCTGCCTAAAGAGTGAATAAATTAGACAGATAGACGGAGGACTTTCTGAGGCGTTTTAACGCGTATTTACGTTATAGCTGGAGAAAACCACCCAAAACTGCAAACCGTTAGATCAACATCTGTGCGGTAGGCCAGAACCTGTTATCGGTGTATTAGTATATAAAAATGTTAAGTGCCTTTTATGCGTGTCATACAGAACAAAGTGTTTTCTTAAATTTAACAAAATTTAGTAGCGCTATTTTAACTAAATTTCGTTGAATCAACAAAATATTTATTGCTTTAAAGAGATGTTTGGTTGGTCCAACAAGTAGGCTAGTCAAATTTTGTTGAAATAAACAAAACAATTTTTTCTGTAAACTCATTTTCAAAACTTTTTTTGTTTTTAAAAAACTTTCAATTCATTGTATTATTTTCAATCAAAACTCATTGTATTATTCTCTTCCTTTTTTTAATATCATATATTTTTTTGTTTTTTCCCTTTGTTTTGAAGAAGGAGAAGAAATATTCAGCAATTGATTATATCTTAGTTAATAAGCAGAACTTTCTAAATTAAGAATAAACGCCTTGTGCCGAATTTGCAATTCATCGACATCTTAATCAAACTGAGAAAAGAATGAAGGCCAAAATTAAACTTTTTACAGCATTACCAGAAACATTGTCTGGGTAGTGAGCCATATTATCACCTGCATCTGTATCTAAGTTAGATATCCATACTAAAGTAGCCGGATGTAAGTAAGAAGTTATATTAAGACATACATCTGCACGGCGCATCACATAAGCTAAAACTGTCCAGCTGTCAGAAGTTGAGAAAAATCCAGATCTTCGATTCACTTTCTTGCATCTGCTGGCACGTCTGGAAAAGCTAGACCAATGGTCATCTTGTGTTGCGATCTCTAGCGACTGTCCATTGTGTGTTCAGATGAAAATCACGTAGTTAGATCCCGACCTTGTAACTTATGTTTCCATGAATATCAGATTGTCCCATTTTTAATCATGGCATGGCTTCTTTGAATACATTGTGTTCTGTTTTCGGATTCGAAATTTGAATTAAAGGGATACTAGGAATTGTTATTGGAAAACCGACAAAATTCCAGAATGCGGTTATTAGAGCAAGATTTTCCTAAGTTTTTGAGTAGAAACATAGGGGAAGCGTCGAGGAAACTGCTTGAAAGGTTTCCGTGCCTCTTCTATTTTTCAAAATGCTTTTGGTATCATTACTTTTCAAACGGGAAAAAAGTCTTCATTCTGACCCTGATATCTAATACATGCACTACCTGAAAAAGAGTCATGATTTGGTGATGACAACTAGCACCCTGTTAATACTCTGCAACATAACAATATACTGGCTTTAATGCTGCACGAATACTGTGATGTCGACATTTTAGAGATACCCAATCTATGAAGCATATATTAGAAATATTTTAAATATAAAACGCAGTATAGGTAAACACTTCAATCAAGTATATTATCGGTTCCAACCGGTGGTTCGCGAACCCGCAGGGGTTTACAAGGTGTGTGAGATGTTCGTAAAAATAATATACTAGCATACAACGACTAGCGAGCATACACAAGGGGTGCGAGCACACACGAGGCCAAATTCTTTAAGATTTCAAAGGAGGTTCGCTAAAAGAAAAGTTTGGGAACCACTGCAGTATATCATAGATATTCGTAGATTTGAGACTGGGTTCGCTTCCTTCTAGTTATTTTCTATTTAAGGGTCTTCCTCAATCAAATTTCCATATTCCACGTTTTAGTGCTATTCGGTTAATACTGAACTTCTATTTTGGATGACTTTCATCTTCACATAAGCTTCTGCTGAGATAACCTTCAACATTAGTAACAGTGTGCGATGAATAAAAATGTCTAACTAACAGCGACGATTTAATTTAAGCATAGCAAATATTCAACTGAACTGAATTACAACGTCATCGAACTTACCGAATAATTCCTTAGCTCTAAATGACTACTTACTTAAATATGTTAGCAAAATAGGGTTAAAAGTGGCAAGTAACTTACTAATGTTTCATTGATTACAACGTCATTGAAGTTAGCGAGACATTCCTGACGTTCTAAACAACATATGTTAGCTAAATCGGGGTGAAATTAGCAAGTAACTTACTTATATTTCATTCCTAATTTATGTTCTACTTTATAATTTTTCTAAAACAAAATGCATTGCATGAAAAATTGACGAACTTCGAAATACTGCAGAAAGGCCATGGGAATTTATATCCCTCAAAATTAATAATAATAATAATTTATTCAAAAACTTGCTTCAAAAGGATCGATTTTTGACTTGTCCATGCTACAAAATGTCACCATACATACTTTTCTAAGGAAAATCTTACTAACAGCTAGTTTGATAGTATCTGGAGATTCATCTGTTTGATGCTCTCATCTTTCGAGTAATATGTTTAGTTTTAAGCAATAATGTTGGATAATCAAATATATTCTGGAGTCATATAGCTTTTTGAGAATTTTCTTATATTTTTCTAAATGGATCTAGCTCAAATGTGTTGTTTTCTAACCTTTAAATTTTCAATGAACAAAAAAAGTTTGGTTTTTGGAGTGCATTCCATGAGTCCATTACACAGTATTATAAAACAAGAAAAATAACCCCCCCGAAAAATAATAATAATAAGCAGATGATATTTCATTGTCATTGCTCATAAAAGAAAGGCAGATATGTCATTTATTCAAACACAAAATAACCAAAAAGCTTGCAAATTATATTTACTTCTTCATATAAAAAACGAAATAAACTTTTGCACCATCGAATGTAATTACTGAAACTGCATGTTTTTAATAAAATTAATCTAAAAGCACATTTATTCAATAAATATTATGTAAATTCAGAAAAAGGAAAAAAACAAAAGAAAAAAATACTGCACTGCTATATAAGAACTACTTTTGCCTGAATTTACTAAGACCGTAATTTATTTTGAAGTTTTCCAAATGGATAAATTAAGTGACATAAGCTAAAACTTGAACTAAATGACCGAAAAGACTCTGCATATCAAACAATACGCTTCACTTGCTTTAATTTAATAATTAAGAGAACGAAGGGAAAGGGAGGGGGAGAAAAACCTTCCAATTTGTTAAAATGGATCAGTAATCATCGCAATAAATCAAAATTGTGCTCGAATAGGGAGGGAGGGAAGAAGCTAAGACGGCATAGGGAAAAAAAGAACTCATTAATGCAAAAACTTTGAATGGTAATTCTGGCGCTTTCGCTTCGAAAAACAGACGAGTTTAGTTGTTTTTAAGAGCATTTATTAGATTCGTAGAACGGTTGATTAGTTTTATCATATAAAAGAACTACACTTTATTTTTTTTTTATTCTTTTACCTCAACATTGTTAAGACTAGAGCAATTAAAAGCGTAGATAGACTTCTGGCATCAATTTCTTCAGGCACAAAGAAGGAAGAAGTAAGAAAATAATAGTAAAAGACAGAGTGGTTTACTGGAAGACATTTCATCGTTTTATTACTTGAAGAAAATTTTATTTTACCAGTCATTACATAAATTCACAGGTGAAAATTAGATGCATCTTTCCTAATGTCATAAAAAAGAATGTCATAAAAAGTTTATGTGTGAAGTTATGTTTATTTTATTATAATAATACTGTAAGAATTCAGTTCTTTACGTGGTGGATTGCGTTATTATTCATTTCACTCATTTTTATTTCTCTATACATAATATCTAATCATAGTTGAAATGCATGCATTTTTATTATAAGTGCAATAGATCGAATAAATTGCTTTCAGCTTTAACATTTGCAAATATATAAAAAGGGATTTCAGTAAAATGGCTCATGGACTGTAAAAGAAATTGTAAGGAGACTTAGTAGATAAATAATAAAATATTTTCTTAACGCGTATTAACTTTTACTACAGGAAACAAAAATTACCATCTACACTGCTGGCCACCCAAATTGCAACACCAAGAAAAACAAGAGATATCACAACAAAATTTATTGTGTAGATAACATGTTGACCAAGTAACAAATGATTAAATTTACAGCATTCTATGAAGCGTGGTTCCTGCCAAAATCAGTACCCAGAGTAGCCGCCGTTGTTGGAGATCACAGCTGCCACACGCCTCGGCATTGATTCAAAGAGACTTTGAATGTGTTCTTGGGGTACAGCAGACCAAGCAGCTTCCACACGTTGCCAAAGTTGATCTGGTGTGACAGCTGGGGATGAACTCTGGGTCAGTCGTTGAGCAACCATGGACCACATGTTTTCTATCGGCGAAAGATCCGGAGAGCGCGCCGGCCAGGGAAGCAATTCAATCTGGTGACCCTTGGACAATGCGTGCCACGTGTGGCCGTGCATTATCCTGCTGAAATATGGCTGTTGGCAAGCCCTGAAGGTAAGAAAGGACAACTGGCTCCAACACCTCGGAGATGTAGCGCTGGCTGGTTAAAGTACCGGCAATGCGTACTAGAGGAGTGCGAGAGAGATATCCGATACCGCCCCATACCTTAATACCCGGTGCAGGACCAGTGTGACGGTGCATAATGCAGCTGTTCAGCATCCTCTCTCCACGGTGTCTCCAGACTCGAATCCGACCGTCGTGGTGTTGCATACAGAAGCGTGACTCGTCAGTAAAGAGAATTTCATTCCATTCTGTCGTCCACATCCTTCTTTCATCGCACCATTGGCGGCGGAGACGTCTGTGGTTCCGCGTCAGAGGTAGACAAAGCAACGGACGTCTTGCGGACAGACCATTCTGCTGTAAACGACGTCGAATGGTACGCGCAGACACTGGATGATGCGTTACAGACTGAATCTGCTGTGATATGGTTCGTGATGTGACTGAGCGGTCCGTCACTGCCATGCGTACAATCTGCCTGTCATCACGTGACGTGGTGCACTGAGGTCGATGCGGTCGATCACGTCTGTCCGTCGTACCCTCCTGCACCCAACGATCACATATCCGCACCACAGTTGTTTGGTTTCGTCCAATACGACGACCGATTTCCCTGAAAGATAACCCACAATCTCGGTATGCCACTATCCTTCCTCTGTCAAACTCGGATACTTGATCAAAAGATGATCGTTGTTTCCTACGAGGCATAATTTATCGTTTTTTTGAAAAAAAAGCAAGAAAAACACAATTGCTGTACTTGAAACCGTCGAAATCTCCAAGCCTTAAATAGCGCTTTGAGGTGGCGCCACAGGCGCGCTTGATGTGCGTCTGCGCTGAAATTCTAATCATTTGCATATCTCACCTCAGCTAATGCATGTTGTAAATTTCATATTATTTGCATGCTTCCTTCAGGGTGTTGCATTTACGATGGCCAGCAGTGTACTTGTAGATTTATATTACACGTAAAGTGATAACTCTGCTGTCCCATAATAGACAAATACTTTGACTTTAATAGTAACGATCATTGAGTACTATCAAACTTTAAAAAATATCTATTCTTGATGCTGGCATGAGAATGAATTTTATGAAATGTGTTGTTTTACAAAATTTTTAAATTTATAAATTTGCTTGTTTGCCGACATCGTCGCTGGTTTATAATTACTTTGTAATGAAAACTTAATAAACAAACTACTGTATACTTAATTGATATCATTTTAATTCCGAACATCATTATAAAACAATACTTTTGCCTAAAAATATATTGCTGCGTTTTTATAAAGTTGTACATAAATAAAGAATTAACCATGTTTCGAAAAGAACAGAATACTGTGAATAAATGGTCAATCTGAAAATGTACATAATTACTTGAGTGAAATTTAAAAGGTTAGAATTAGCATAAATAATTTCCAGAATTTCTTTTACGGTTTCCGCATTCTTAAGAAATACTTAAAGTATGAGTAATTTATCGCTTTTTATTGCCTCAAAATGAGTCCAATCTTTTAAGTAAACTATTACTGGTGTATTGTTATTGAACAAGTTCAAATCACAGTAGCTTATAATGAAGAACATATTAACAGTAAGTTAATAAACTGTCATGAACGATTTTATTGTGTTAAATACATTTAAAAAATGAACCATAAACGACAACGACACTATTTGTAAATCTTCATAATTCACATTGATTTTTTTTTCTATATCAAAATGTAATTTCTCAATCACATAGCTTAAAGAAAAAAATCACTTCATCAAATCAAAGTTTATCGACCTTACTCTGAAACTGTCATACACAAGGAAGTAAAAAAAAAAGAAATTGGCATGCTTTTTAGAAGCTAACTACCGCGACGTCCAAATGTCCATCAAAGTATAAATCTTTCTATATATAAAGATTTTCAAATACATTCTTCAGCTAACGCCACGGGCGGACATATTTGAAACTGTCATTTCCGAGAATAAATTATCGGACAAATGCTATTAACTCGGTTTTGTAAAGCTCTCGATTGGCAAATAAAGAGTTCGTGAAACTGCGAGTGTCCTATATGCATGTTAATTCGAAATTATATTTCCCGAATTTATGCCAATTAAAAGTTGTCTACATAAATAGAAAGCTCCTTGTTACAACATTAATTAGATGATCGCGTAAAAGCTTAGTATCAATTTGTTTATATGTCTTGTCATACAGTTAGCTTACTTCCAATACAACAATTTTTTAAAAACGAGAGCATCAGTGCTGACAAATAATTATATTACTACTATATATTGATCAAATTTATGAAACACAAAACTATTTACTACGCCAGGTTTTTTGTACAGCAGGAGACATTTGACAAAAGCTAAACGATGACTTTCATTATAGAACAAAAAGTAACATTATAGATAAAAATTATCTTTCAAAAAGAACTTTGCTATTATATTAATTCAGGTATAATAGTCTCTTTGTTTTGATATCTGATTTGTTGTCACAATATTAATATACAGTAAATGTACGTGAATAATTTTATACTGTAATGTCTTCGTTTGACTGTTGCTGGTATTTTTGCTAGCTTGGTTCACTTTATAGTAGGCTTCCTTCATAATGCATGCAGGACGCTTCAAAGTATCGGGGCTCTACCATGGCCGAGCGGATAAGACACTAAACATGGTAGATGCTTGAAATGTGAAAGTCCCGTGTTCGGACCTAACGCGCGGCTGTCGATTTAACGGCCTCAAGTTTTGAGCAGTTTCCTACAGATTTAATCTGAATACACGTTAGAACCACTTAAAAAGCCTTCCGTCCAAAGCACTCTCCCCAGGCCTATCGCACTTGCGTAACTTTGCCATAACATAACAAATCAAACCGATTGTATCAGGCAAAGTTTAAAGTGTGGTAAAGGGAACCAACACACTTTAAAATTACACATCAATGTAGAATGAAAAATATCGTCTTTATACACCTGTTAGTAATTGCTTTAAAGGTAAGAATCTTTTCGTGATTGGTAAAAATCTTCCAAGACTTCTTTTTTATCTATAAAATACCGAACTAAAATTAATAAAATGTAAATTGTATTTCATTTTTAATGGTAAAGTTTTAAAAAAGTAAACTTATTTCTAATAAAGCCTTATAATGAATGTTAATCAAATCTTCAACATCTTCTAAGAAGTGATTATTAACTCTTTGCGGTTATACGTCTATTCTCAGCCACCAAAGCTTTTTTACCGTTTCAGTCCGCTCTCGGCCTATACTTTTTTACCGTTCCAGTCGTATTCTGTTCTACTTTCAATCCCCACAGCAAACAACCATGCCGATCCCCTTATATTAATTTTATATTGAATCTTACTGTTGCACTAAGAGTCTTAAATGCTGATAACTGTTCTGTATTTTAAAATGAAGAGGGTGGTATTCAAATACCTTTAGACAGCTGCACAGATTAAAACATCTAGAGAGCCTCCATAGTCTGTGAAGTTTCTGGGCCTTTGGATATGTTTTACATGAAGCATTAAATTTAAACTGATTTTCTCGTAAAATGAAAATCGAATACTAACAGGCGTCGCAGTTGGTCCTATTTTCTAAAAATTTCTACCTCTATAAATAATAGAGTAAAATGTTCTGCTGCTTCAACAGTTGTTAAATGTTCTTTTATATGTTAAGTTGTCGAATATCAAACCATTCAATTACTAAGCTATAGAAATACAACTTTTATCAAGGTAGGAATTTCAAAAAAATAGAACCGACTGCGACGCCTGATATTAGTCAGTTAATCTGTAATATTGATGTATGCCAGTTTTTGTTCCAGCTTAGAAAGTTTACAATGAAACGTACTGAGTGAGAGAATGAATATATTTCCATATAAAATATAAATACATGTTTATGTGTTGTAATTGCTGACTAACGGCTTCATTTTAAAATTCAAAATTAAAACAAGGATTTTTTTAACAAGTTCTTTTGATTATGCTATTTCTACACATAGTTCTACTGCATCTACTACAGCTGCTCATATTTCTCCCCATGCTTAAAATTTGGAGTAGGTATTATACATCACTTGCCTAAAATAACCATTAGATTTATTTCTGGTATATTTCAATAAGTTAGCAGACAATTTCGAATGTGTTTGAAGAGACATATCCTAATTATTATTGATATAACTTAGAAAATATAATTATTATCATTTTATTATAAATTATTTGAATTTGGGTTTTATTATACAAAAAGTAACCTACTGAATATTTCTTGAAATATTAAAAAATATTAATTTTAACTAAAAGGATTAATAAATAATCCTTATCAAGCAGTAACTTTACTACTTTCCATTCTTTGGACTGTTTAATTCTTGTCCATTAGATTTTCACATTATCATAGCTTCTAACAAATATTGAATGTAATTAACCCCTTTTGGAAACAGTAATCTTTGTGAATATTTTTTTTCGGAATAATAACCACCTCACTCGTTTAATTAAAAAAACTTTGATTTTTTTGTTGTCCAAAAACCACTGTTTGCAAAAAGTGGTAGGTTATATTCCGTACATGTTGACAGCTGTTCATTATTAGTCTTACTACATGTTTGTATTCATGTCCCACTAATCAATTTTCACAAGTTATTTTTAAAAGAGTGAATAACAATCAAATTTTAAATAATAAATTTCTTAAAGATAACTAGAGTAAAATGCATACATTCCTCACAATTTACAATGCAGCTGTTCAAATTTTACTGACATTAAGAAAAAAAGTAGCATCAAAATCTTAAAACTTTATTGAAGTATAGCTTATGTTATAATGTTATAAGTTATGTTAAAATATTATTTTTTAAAAACTTATGAGACGGCTTAACAGTAGAATACGACTCAAAAAAAAAAAAAAAAAAAATCAACAACCAGATTCTAGAACACACTTTTCACAAATTGAAGATTAACATCATGCATTATTTAACGAAACTTTCACATACCTATTAATAATAAATTAATTAAGTTGGCGTGATAGACAACAATTGAAAAACAAACGGTATATATATATATTCTTCGAAAGACGAAAATTAATTTTTGTCGTTCAAGAATCCGCAAAAAGATAAATATCAATAGACTCAGAAATATGAAATAGAGCGGCGCAAATAGTAAATAATTATTTTAAGCTTGCATTCTTTCTAAATAAAAGAAACTTCAACTACTTTTAAAAATTATACTTGGTGAAAGGTAATGGTTAAAAAAAAACACAAATGTATATATTTGTGTTTTAAATATAGCTACCAGAAAAAATTGACTTCAGAAACTATTGAGAAAAATAAATAACGTGGAACAATAGAGAAATTAAATTAAATAACTTAACCAAAAATAGAACCATACATAATAGAGCAGAAAAAATGTACCAGCGGAAAAGTTATGATGTATATTATTCCAAGATAATATATTGTAAAATAAACAAAATAAATATTTCTAGCAATCATTTGCATTCCATGAATTCTTTAAAACGACAAAGTATCATGAACCGTAATGCATTTATTCCTGGAATACAGGAAACGCGTATGGTAAAACTTATAGGCAATATTAAAAAGAAAGTATGTAATTTAGTGAAAATTTTTAATTGTGTTTTTGAAAGGAAACTTGTAAAAATTAATAAATAAAATCATATTCGTGTGTATGCACGTGTGTAGTGATAAATATTATGCACAATGTATTTTTTATTCCTTCTAACAGCATTCTAGAGATAAAAAAGGATTATTTAATTTCTCTTTATTGACTTTCTTTATGGAGATGTAAGTGATGTGTTGTATAAATTGTGCGACAACATCATTACCCAAGAAAAGTTTCTTGTTTAAAATATTACTGCTCAAATTAATATATGATTACTATAAATACAGTAGATCTGAAAAACGATCATATTTGGAACAGCGAAAAACTGATTATATTTTAATGATGGCTATTATTCAGAAATTCAATGCTTAAAGAAGTAAAACTAAAAAACTGACAATTTTTACTTGTATATTTTTTGTTAAAACATTTGTTTTCCTGTAAAAAATACTCAAAATGGTAACGATATTATTCTGGTGAGAACTTTGACTGTTAAATAAAATAAAAAATAACTACAGTTTTTACTTGTATAATATTCTTTTAATTAAAAGTATTTTTCTGTTTAAAAAAAATGTAAGCTAGTAACAATATTATTCTTGTAAATTCTTCCCCCGTTTCACTCTTTTCCACGATGAGAAGGAAAAAAAACTTTTAGTACTTGAACAGTAAGCAGTTCAATTTGAGGTAACGCTTTAGGCAAATCTAAACAATTTAAATTTCAGTGTTTGATTCGTTAACCGGAGTACAGAATAAAGAGAAGAAAAAAAAACTTAAATTACATCTCACGGAAACTTGAACAGTTAATGCGGAAACTTGCGAACACGACGAATGTAGAGGGTGCGAAATTCTTCACCCTGCTCTTGCCTCATCTCTTTGTAGCTAAGCTTAAGTTTTGCTCAAAAGCCATTACAAATAGTTTTGCGTAGTTTTACGTTAGTCAAGTAAATCTGTATAGTGTGTATATGTGAAAAACTCAAGAATTTGGCATAAATTTATTTAAAAAGTAATGATGAATATTTTTTTTCTTAACGCTTTAACGCGCAGTGTTCCCGCTCTGGGAACACCAAAATCTGATGTTTTGACTGTTGCCAGTCACGAAGAATAGATTTGATTTCTATAGAAATGCTTGCGGTGACATAGCTCCACGAGAATCCTTTACTTTTTAAGCACATCATTTCCCGTAAAAAAATTTTTCACGATTATTTTTAACAGCACTGACATCTGCTGAAAAATGGAAGAATGCGAGAACAGCTGGATAGATTGCCCAATGCTGAAAAAAGGGTAGCCGTTGCCATCGCTCGACTTAACTACCAGCAAGATGGCGGACGATCGAAACGTTCATCGCGTGCCACAGATCTAGAGACTCTTTTTTTGACGACAGCTGGCTGTGCCAGGTTTCTAGATCTGTGGCACGCGATGAACGTTTCGATCGTCCGCCATCTTGCTGGAAGTTAAGTCGAGCGATGGCAACGGCTGCCCTCTTTTCAGCATTGGGAAAGGGTTGCGCCTCAAAGGGTTAAACATGGCTATTACGTATTTGAAATCAGCGGCAGTGTCCCCCCTCCTTTTAGGGTGTGATCCTATAAGGGGTGGATGAGTCGATCACCCTAGTCGATCCTCAGCATACTTAAACCCACTTTTGAAGCCATGCTTATCCTGTTACTTCTCATCATTTAAAGACGCTACTACCTTATATAAAGTAAAATATTCTCCAACAATATTGGAGAAGTACATCCATTGCATAAATACTTGTTAAATAGTACGCCAAAGTTTGCATATTGTTTTTTTTTTTTCATTGGTCGACTGTTACTGTGGTATGGCAGTGTGTAAATTAGAATTAAGAAGCCAAATAATGGCCTTTCTTCCTTTCTCAACAGAAAAATTATAGTTGCTACACATTCAAGGTCAGAATTTTTTGCCGGCGCAATATTTTCCTTGTTTAATGTTACGGTAGGATATTCAAAGTACCAATCATCGATGACCTTAATCCCTATGATCACTTTCATGCAAATAAAAAATATATGTTAGAAGATTTCTGATTCCGAAGCTTATTAACTTGGAAAGGGGAAAAAGAAAGTGGAACGGAAGAAATGATTTATGTACGTAAAATTAGAATACGTTTTATAGATATATTCTTACGTAAACCATTGACTAGAACTTACTTTTTTGTCATACTTTAAGCAAACTGCATATGAAAACTACAATATATATACAAGAATTCATTTACAGTTCCAAAGTACAACGGATCTTGCTGGATAACAAACAATTTTATACATATTTCAAATGGCTATACTTTCTTACTGTCTTTAATTTTAAAAGCAATCTTTAATTCAATAAAAAAATCTTATAATAACTCTCGTTACAATATAGTTTTTCTTTATTGGCTGTTCTTTTGCAAATTTTACCCTCAAAATGTCTTTGAAAAATCTTACTTCATGGTCACTTATAACTGTATAACAGATTTGGGACGGATATTCAAATTATTGTACTGTTTGTAGCTGCATTCGTGTACCACAAACAATCAAATATTAGAGTCACTTAAAAGGCTGATTTCCAAGCATAAACCAGACGAAATATTATACTTCATTGTCAATATTACATAGCAATGAAAATTGAAAATCAAGATTATTCAAATGCAAGACAATGTATATGTATATATTGGACTTTTTCCATCACATACAGGCATATGACTCGCAGCTATTCTTTAAATAATTGCTTTTGTCACAGCTTTTACTCTTGCTCATACAGTTTAATTAATAAGTCGTAGTTTAAAATTTAAATTTTCATTTTAAAATTAACGCTCTTTGCCAATAAATCGGGAAACATTCGTGCATCGTATGCTGACAAAGATGCTTTTAAAAGAGCCGTCAATAAGTGTTTACTTTTCATTTCACACATGCCTGCTCTCATACCCAGATACTACATAAATTTATAAAAATAAGTTATAGCACCTGTCTTACTCTTCTACAGTCATAAAGATGACTATCAGTGGAACATTAAATAGTTTTCAGGGCTAATTCCTTCACTAACATCATGGAACGATCACCTTAATTTTCCTAAGTCATTAGGATAAGTTCTTAATGCCATCATTATAATTAAGGAAACAATCTAATAGTTAAACCCAATAAGTTTAAAATATGTAGATCAATTAGAATTATGAGCCGAAAGCGTTAATCTTACATTTTTTTCAAAACAATATGTCATAATCTCATAATATCACCAGATCTCCCTCTAATATGCCGGCCTATACACATTGCCACCACTTTTGTGCATCCGTCTGCCATATTTAGAACGTCTATCGCCTCTTTCACGCTTTTGAAAACAAACAGCAGCAATTTTTGAAGTTAAGAACGTGGTTCAGACTCCCAAGCATCTTTATGGCATATCAACATTTTACTCATGTTGATTTCAATTAGAAAAATTGAACATTCCATGACCTTTACCAGGATAACTCGAACAACTGAAGGCTGGACAAACATCTTTATCCAATATTCTTTCGATTCCGGCAAAAACAATGTTTTATTAGTACTTAAATCTGTGGAACAATCGTTGACCAAAGCAACAATGGGAACCCCCTGACTGCAGCATCCGCAGAATGGCGGATGCTGCAGTTCGTATGTGTATTCGATAGACACTATCCGGTAAAATATATAAATATAATTAAAAAGCATTATTAAATAATGTTACTTTATGCAACCAGCCATAATAACATTACATTACAGCAATAAATTACTCAAGGTCTATCGCATCCCTCATCCTATTGCTATTTTTACCATTGTTGTTACTCAGCGTTTACATTTTCAGCAGAAGAATGCAGTGATCTTAATACCCTTGACCTTCGACAGGCGTCCTACTTTCATTTATTTCTGAATCGGTCTTCAAGCAAAAACTATGTATTTTTTTATCTATTTCCTGTTGTACTTTTTTATACTTTTACCTGGAACTGGGTTATGATAATATAAAAGACATTGTGGTCTTTTTTTATTAAATTCACGTACAATTTTATTTGAAAGGCCGTAAATAAAATTGCTGGCAAGTAAAAGTCACAAATAATTATCACATAAATTCAGCTCGAATTTTCCTTATTGTTATAATTGAACTATAATGCATAAAACTTACTCTTTTAAATGGCCAGGAATCGAACGACCTTGAAACTGTTCCAACAGATTTACGAGGTTAAATGGTTTCCCTATTGGCGTTTTATTGATGAAGTTTGCCGATATTTGGAGTACAGTTATTTTATCATTGTGGGTTTTTAGACGTTTATGCACTTAAAGTGAAATAATGCTATTTGCGGAGAAGCATTTTTCTGGAACTTCCAGGATATAGGTGACCTAAAATTCTACTGAAATGTATTTAGAGAGTATAGCAACAAAGGTATTAAGAAACAGATTAACTCGATATTTTAAAGTGTGCGAGAAAGTATTTCAAATGAATCACTTTGTATTTCCCGAAATAAGACTGTCTCTTTTTGAAATAAAAAAAATTATGTTCTATGCAGAGAAAAATACAATTTTCCATCGTTCCATTATTATAAACTACGTTGATGTAACTTAATAAAAATGTCCGGATCTTTTGGAACCTGCATTTTACAATGTTACCGTTTGTAAAACATTTAAATTTGAAACAGCATCCTTCCAATCGGTTGTAAGTGATGAATGTCAAAAAGATAAGAATATTTTTAAATGATTAGAACTATCTTTAATGTGAAATTTAAAAACTGGGTATTTACTCCTGAGGAATAAAATGGCGGCGGCCAAAGATTCCAATCTCTAGACATGAGCCAACCAGCGGCATGCGTTTGTTTATTACATTATTACTTTGAAATTTTGTTTTATTGATCATTATTCTTGAAACATTCACATCTTATAAATAACCTACATATAGCATTTTCTCACCTTTTATATTTTTTAATACGTTAAAAATGTTGGAAGTGGACGGTATATTTTTTTTCCCAGACAGTTACTCTCTTTTTATAAAGGTTGGCCACCCCTGCTCTAGTGATACAAACATACTTCATCCTAAGATGTGTAAAAATTTAGAATCCTTTTAATCAAATTTTTTTAAATGAGTAAATATTTACTTTATTAAGTAGTAAATTTCCAATATTTTACTCTATAGAAGACTGAATATGTACTCCTTTAGAGATTGAATGTTTTCGCTGCGTTTCACTCCTTAGGAGTAACTACTGTGAACTCTTCTTATATTAGAATGTTCGGCTTTTTTCAGCCTCGAATGTGTAAACGACTTATTATTTGCTTTCTCCCATTAAAAATATAAAAAACTATCATCCTATTAAAATTATCAATTCTCAAGATATTTATATTTTTGGTATAAAGGCAAAGTGAATAGAGTGAGGCGAACGAGGTGAAAAAACTAATTTTTAAAATTCCAAAATAGGTGCGGATGATTTAGGAAATTTCATTTATGCAATTTAATCGTTCTTCTAAAGTTAAAAAGAGCTTTTTGCTAAATAAAGAAAGAGGTATTAATTACTTTTAGTGAAGGACAGGGCAATGCCTCTTCACTTATTAATTTATGCATTTCGTGGTACTATGGGAATTTCTTATAAGTTATTTTCATGAAAAATACCATCTTCCCTTGAAACGAAGAATTTAGGACTGACCAGTCAAAAAGCACCCATGTAAACCATGATAGATTAATTTTTTTCACTAAACACCTATTATGATCCTCGTTTTAACACCTCTAAAGAAATTGAAATGCACAAAATTACACTATTAGTAAGAAGTAATTTTCGTATGTATGAATCATCGTAATGATGTAAAAAGTGCAAATTGGTCATGGCTAAGATATATTTTCGGTTTGTTAAATAAAATATTTAGCTTGTTATGTTTATTGAATAAATGGTATGTTTTCCAAGATAACATTTAAACGTATCCTTCATTTAATTAGCATTCGGAATATTTTTAAGTAAACTCTTTACAGCTAAATTTTTTCTGATAATCGACTGTGTCGTATGCTAAAACCTTCCTGTTTCTAGGCATTCTATCAAATAAAGCGTATAATCTCAGGTAATCTCGTATAGCAAATGTAAGTAAACAGTGGAATTATTTTAAAGTATAAATATAAATGCAAATTTTAAAAAATCTCAATGAGGAAGCATCGGAATTTTAGCTATTTATGCAGTGCGACTTTCCTGTGAAAGCTCGGAGATTTTGCGCAATGGGATAACGTACATTGTGCTTTTTCAAGTGAATTTCTGCTTGTTTCGAGACTTGCTCATCAATCAAGTAAAGTGTACTAAAATCTAAAAAAGAGAAAAAAAAATATTGTTCTCTGAAATAAATTGTGTTATTTTAACTGTAGGATTGTCTGAATGTCTGCTCATTGTATAGCAGGATCTTAACAATCATCAGACTTATAAGCGTGAGTATTTACCGTATTAGCCGGAATATAACACGCCCTCACATAAAACTCGACAGCAAAATTTTTTATCAAGATAATTAGAAAAATCCTATATTTGAGCCTCGAATTTAGCGCGACTCAGTTTTTTAACGGGAAATGATCGGTCAAAAAATACCGCTTTATATTCGGACCAATACGGTAAGTATAATATACTTTTGCCTTTTTTAATGACATCATCAATTTGGTCAAGTAACTCTTCTAATCACACTTCAGTGTATAATCTGTCGTTATTTTTGACTTTTCAAGAGAACTTAAAACAATAAGTGGAATTTTAAAACCCTCGTCACTTTAATAACTACAAGTATATATAATTTTTAAAAATCATAAAACTTCGATTATAAAAGAATTTTTATGGCCGAGTGGATAAAATACTGAATATCGGAAGATGGCTCAAGTGTGCAGGCCCAGGGTTCTGGACTAGGTCGCGCATGTCTGTGTAACGATCTGGATTTCAGTTTGGGAGGTTTTCTCCAAATGTAACGTGAATACGTATTAGATCACCTTATGAAGTTCTCCGCTTGATACATCCTTCCCTTTGGCTGATAGCCTTAGTATGTTCAGCCTTAACAAAACAAAGCTTATAACCAAGCTTTATTGTTAACATCTATATAGAAGAACAACTGGATAGACTGCTGTTGAAAAAAGCAGTCTTGGCCATTATTTGTGCCTTTGTATATATATTGTGCAACTATTTGCCTATAGTTGTGCAGTCTTTTGCGATGGCTCGATTTCACTACCAGCAAAATCGAATTGCCAATCGGATGCCATAATATCAAAGAACTTCAACAAAGTTGACTGTGTGGCACGCTACTGGCGATTCGATCGAACGCCCTGTTGCTGATAGTTAAATCGAGCGATGGCAACGGCTGCATTTTTTTAGCATTTTGCCCATTGGATTAGTCGATCCAGTTGTTCTTCTAAATACATAGTTGTTAACAGAAATTGTGAGTGAATTTCTATGTGATGGTAATTTCATCTAGCAAAAGGGCATAAATAGAAATGTAAAAAGTTTTACATTGCATAAACAATTTTACGGTTGTCATGTTATTTATATGCTTTGATGTACATTTAAATTCAACAATATGATTTTTAAGACAAGGGAAAGGTAAATAAGATTGTTATCTTAACTTATACATGCATAATGTTTTGATATCCCACTTAGAACTTCTGTAAACGTTTCTAAAAAGTAAACAATTTTCAATTACGATATATTTTTATTCCTAAAAACATTGTTTTTTTTGCCACCCAGGTGGTGAAGTGACTAAAGAATCATTCTATCTCACCTTGTGTCTGGGTTTGATTCCCGGTTTGGTTTTGGATGTTTACTCGTCCGTCCCTTCATAGGGGGTAACGTTGGCCGCCCACTGGGTGCCCGCATGGGTGTGTAATAGAATGGCCGATGCTTTGTAGTTGAAAATGCCTATTCGGTAAGTACTCTCCCTCTCTTGTTATTGAAAAATAATGCAATGGTAATAAGCTCAATAATAATAATAATAATAATAATAATAATAATAATAATAATAATAATAATAATAATAATAGTTTTTACCGATATTGCACATTTTACAATGAAGTGTTGTTTGAAAGAAATTGGTTTATAAATTTGATTCTAAAATGTAACACAGAGAAAGATACCTTTCATGAAATTAAAAAGGTTTAAAATAAATATTCAGTTAGCAATAACATTAGAACTACAGTTCCAAAATTTTAGAAAAGGTTTTATTACATCTTCCAAAAATTAATTTAAAAATTTACTTCTTTAATTTTAATGTCAACTTATTATCAACTTATGCATTTGTATATATATTGTGCAAAGCGAACGCATGCGATAGTGTGCAAGCGATTTAATGAAAGTTTCTGTTTATTTGCGATGAACGAAAGCTTACATCTTACATTTTTTCGGTTACAATAAATGGTTTCATAATTTTAGTAATTCTTCAGTTAAACTTTTACAGATATTAGTATTACATGAAAATACACATATGAGTTCGTAGACACAGGTTTTTGAAACTCTTTATCAGCTTTTTAAAAGCATCACTTTTGTAAAATAAAGAAGATAGATACATATTTTAGAAGGATTTTTAATTACTGATTTGTTTAATGTATGTGTTGCGACTCTCTGATTTATTTAAATATTGTAAAAAGGGAGATGGTATTTCTTTTTCTTTTTAGAATGAAAACATCTTAAGAAAACTTCAAAGTTTCTCACTTAGAGACATTTTTGCCCCCTTTTATCACACCAATTCTACTTATTATATTTTCGAAAGTACGCAATATGAAAAATATCGAAGTTAAGTAAACACAGGCATGAATTACTTAATCACCATTTCTGTTTGTTTGTTTTGTATTTTATTTTAACTTTCTGATAAAACATAAAGCCCTCTTTTGCAGCATACGCTTGCCTCTGTTAATAACGCATGTGATTAATTCCACGCTACTAAATTTCAAGTTGCATCAAACTTTAGAAAAACACAAATAAATCCAAAATGTTTTACAGATTAGAACATAAACCACCAACTAATCCCTGCAGGAACACATACAGAATCATCTCAAAACCTGAACCTCATAACACCCAAGTTCACTGCCAAATAAAATGAACAACTGATAATCCCCGCGAACTTTCATCCCCGTGAATTAAATACCAAATATAACCTTGAGACACCGTCTTTCCGTCCCTCTTGTCCCATATTGCTTTGCATGCATAACTACTTAACCTCCGCAACACCTTCCAACAAGATTATGTGTTCACCCAACTAAGAACAACTGGATCAATCTGCGACGATGGCCTACTTGTGGCACTGCAGAGTGGAAAAAAAAATCCTTTGTCGAAACAGAAAGCTAGTCAATCCGTATCAGGAGGCCTATTCGCTACTGCTTCAATTAACCTGCTTCGGAATCTTTATGGGCACCAGTCACTCAAAGGACATCTTTTGTATTTTCACACGTTCAAAGGTTGTTCATGGTTCGGTGATCAGGCCCCGAACGTCGCCGAAGTTTGATTCTGAAGATACTCCAGTTGCTTTTATGGGGTTTGTTTCAAGTCATTATAGGAAAAGGATTGACCTCCCTCACAATGAGGAACGAGTCCTGGAACGGTACCAGACAACGGTTGCTGCAGTTGTTGTTAAGATAAGATTGGTTTTTAAAGAGCTAGGCTGCGAAGAAAAAAAAATTACGTTTAGGGTAAACGTTTTGTGGTAACATGTTAATAGGCGAAACACAATAGACTTGGCTTCACAGGGAAAAGGTAATAACTTACGGTGGGTAAAAAGTCTTAAAATATCACGCAACGACGTTAAAAGTGCATCAAGTAGGTCTTGATCTCGATACAAAGAGTTTACTGAAAGTATCTAGAAAAACAAGCCGTTCTTCAACTGTGTATTAGTGCTATTATTCACAGTTCAGCTGTACAAAATAAGAAGAAAGGCCCACCTGCCTGGTTTTCTTTTTTTTTTTTTTTTTTAATCTTTGTTCATCGGAAGGAAAAGCTACATATACCATTCGCTAACAGATCTATATGTTCAAATCATGACGAAATTGTTTCAGTGTAATGTACAAGGACTATTTCGTATTCACCGTAAAACAGGTACGAAAGCCCCGCAAACTATCTTCTGTACAAAACACGTTTTAGTAAAAATACGTAACATATTCCCCATGGATCAATACTTAAGGATAGATATCTATAGTAAAAAAAAAAAAAAAAATGGTCTCAAAAAATTCAGCACTAGAGGTCTCTGATTAAAGCAGGGGATTAACGCAACTGCACATGTACGACTGTACTTTACTACCATTTGCGAATGTAAAAAAGCAACCTCTTAGCAGCAAAGTAATTCTTGTTTGCATCAATGAAAATCACACTCAATACATTTAATTTTTGTCTATTTAAAATAAATAGGTTATTTTCATTTTCTATTTTTAACATTACAACAGTTACCGTTGTAACGGTAACGGTGTACCTACTGTTGCCATTTCAGTTGTTCAATTCAATAATCAAATGAAACTAAACTCATATCTATAATTCTTAACATATACAGAATGAAAATACATAAATGAAAATAGATGAAAATACATAAATATAGAACTAATGCTTACTGGCGCTTTAAAAATAAACGGAATTTTCAAGCAGTTCTAGATATTTTTTCTTTTATTTCCTTCGCAAGAATGACGTCATTTTTACGTAGCCCTTTAGCTTCTGCATCGCTGGCAAATCATACAGATACCGCATATGCGCATAAAAGTTAGTACCCTGCGTTAGTCCGAGTCCTGAGGTTTTGAGAGCTTTAGCTCCACAGATGATTCCTATCCTCAAGTATCGGTCCGTAATATTCATATTTTGTGACAGCACAATAATATGGTTGGATATTGGAACACAGACATACAAACGTAAATGTAAATGATTTTTCATGTCAAAACGGAAAGTATCAAAAACGATATCCCATGTGAATAAAAAAGTTATAAAAGACAAATATATCTTGCGGAGAAAGTTAAGCTTCATTTTAGAGTGCTTCATCTGTGATTCGTCAACCAATTGAAACAAATTCTAACTTCGAGCAGAAATATATATATATATATATATATATATTAACAAGCCCCGAAATTAGTTTAACATTAACATTTAGGTCACATTAATTGCTTTAACTCGGCATAAAATGACATAAAAATGGCATAAAATATTTTAGCCCTCTTTTTAACTTCGCTAGCTTCTCTAGAAAACGAGCACGGAGAAATTAGTAAAACCCGACTCAAAGTTTGGCAACTAGTATTTAACGCTCTGTGAAGCAAAATGGAAATGGTACCTTCAAGCTAAATTCCCATTTTTTCCTGTGTTTGCATTATATTTTAATTGGTTTAATACTTTCAGGCTATTAGTACTCAATAGGCATGTATTTTAATGCAATTTCGCAGATACATGCATTTATTAAACTGGAGTTGTAATAAACATATCGAATTATTTAGATCGAGTCTTGTGATATTAAAACTATATTATTACTAAAATTGATGTGGTTCAAAAGAATGCCTAAGTAGAATTTAAAAAAAAAACTATACCTAATTTTCATTAGAAAAAAAAAGAAACAGTTAAACAGAACAGATGTGAAGTAACGGTTTGAGTATTATTACAGTGATTTAGAAAAAAATAGACATTTCATTTAAAAAATCAGCTTTTAAGAGTTCATATGAGGAAATGTAGAAGAAGACGTCTCAAAAATCTCATGCCCGAAGTATAATTAATACAAGAATATACAACGCGTGTGTAGTAATTTTTATTGGTGCTGTAGGATATATGAGACAAGCTAAAGATACCCATAAGCAACAATGAAGAGAAGACATGTTGGATTTTGCCTCTCAAGGTGATACAACAAATAATGTCTTTAGCCGCCATGAAGGTCATCCCCAGAACGATTACTATCATTTGCAGCAGCATCGTGTCGTGATTTATCCTTTCAGGTGTTGCGATTCGATTGCCTAATTTCTTAGGATGATCCACGCTTATTGTTCTCCCTTCTCCAGCGTGCCTCAAAACGGACATTGTTATGTGTTATTTTGTTGTGAGATTTGTAGAGCTATTCTAGCAGTTGCGCCGAATGTTAAGAGAGAGGGGGCGTTTTAGGTTGCTGTTGCTTTTTTTAACTGTTAGATGAAGAAAGTTTATGATTTCGCTATTTTGTTAGCGCTAAAGTATTCTCTTGAACAGATATGCTTAATGCCTATAAGCTAAAACATACGGCTATAGCCGGCGTTTGTTGAAGTACAGTGGGTGACCAAATTATTCCCGGCAGTCACAAAAAAATAGTATTTTTGTGTTTTAGGAAAAAGAATTGCAAAAACACTGGCTGAGAGAATAGGATGAATGTTTTATTTCTAATTTTTGTTCATTTCTTCATTATTTTCTGCAAAAATATATGAAGAAATAGTAATGGAAAAATAGAGGGTTGATGAATGTCAGTTAGTATTTAGTTACATTCCCTTTGTCGTCTATATCGCCTTCGATACGCCGAGGCATACTTCCCATGCACATTGTTGTACTTCCTTTGATTCCTGTATTGTGATATATTTTGTAAATATCTATTAATTTTTAAGTTAGTTGGCATCTAACTAAACTATATAAACTAAAACCTATTCTACTCGAAAATTTCACAATCAGGATATTTTATTTTATTTTTTTAATTACAAATTTAATCTCTATTATCAAAAAAAAAAAAGGATTCAAAGAAAAGTTAATTAAGCAGGTCTGAAAGGATTAAAATTCCAAATAAAACTGCTGAATTTATCAAAATAAAATATATACTGATGTAAAATAATGTATTTTGATGTTAACTAATAAGTAGTGAAATATTAAAATGACTCTCTCTGTCACAGACAGTACTAAGTAATATAATAGTTATTGAAAAAGCACGCTTCTAGTTGAAATATTTTATTTCAAACACTTTGAGAAATATTTTTAATCAGAAATTCAAATAAAGATGGACGAGCATATTAGTAAGATAAATCAGAATAAAATTATTTTTTAGAAGGAATTTCGAGGTTTAAGCTAGCGGATATCTAGATATTACAATAGAGATATTATTTCGATAGTTAATAACACAGTCTCAGAAAATCTGAAATAAAAACAAGTTTGTCTGGAAAATAAAAGAAGAGAAAAAGCACTTTCCATAAAGAAAAATAGACTGAGCATGTTAAACTCATGCGAGGATTGATAATAAGCTTTTAAAATGGACTTTTTATAGCAATCTGCACGTGTTTTGAAAGTTTATGTTTCTGTATATCAGCACCAAGTTTTACATTAAATAACCAAGCTGTGCCAAACAGTGGCTATCAGTGCTCATTAGTCATTTTAGATTCTCTCTCATTTACTCGAAAATGACTTCTGGTTATGCGAATGTACAACTTTCTGTTGGAATTGCCAATGGTAGCATGTTTTTCATAGAAACAAATAATTAGGTAAAGTTTCAGTAAGTTGTCACTTGTTGTCACTGTAAATTGACACTGTAAATTTTTAGCTGTACTAGGCAGCATTGTTTAATTGGAGTTCATATAGTCATTCATATAAATGCATAAAATTAATTAATCAAACTTCAAATTTAATCCATGTCCATTTAGTTTTAATAAAATTGTTTGCCCTCTCTGATGTCATCTTAGCACACCAGTCCTGGACTCAATAGGTCCTTTGTTTACTAGGATACCTATTTCAGCTATTAGAATCATTTTAAATTCGTCTGATTAGTGGAAGGGTCCTTGAAATTTGACCGTAGTTTAAAATTTTCAAACGATTAAAGACATTTCATTTAAATTATATAAGTAAGTTTTTAAACTGGCTAGTGTAATACATTATAGTTTTAAAAAATTAAAAAGCATGTCTATATACAGTCAAAGTGTGCAATGATCACGATCTATTCTTATAAAACTACCTTAGTTTAAAACTTTTAATTTGGAAAGTTTAAATTTACTTAATAAAACTTTAAAATTTAAACATATTGTTTTTCAAGGTTACGTATTGAAATACTGGTTTTCAAACAAAAAATTAAATGAAAGAAATTTCCTAAAAGAAGCCTTTTACAATACTCAATTACTTTACTCACCTTCAATCCGTCAACTATACATCATTCTCCATAAAATATTTCCGTTTCATGTTTAGAACAAATAAAAAAACTCAAAATATAATTCTCTTAAATAATAAAACTCATTGTACTCTCTAAAGTGCCTCCCGAAAGAAAAAAAAATCGTTTTGATAAGTCCGGCTATTTTTTTTTAAATAAAGTATTGTAATAGAAAGAAAAAATCTGCATTCTGAATGAAGAACACTAGTTTCTGGGCAGCAAACAAAAGTACAATCGAGCTCTTTTAAATATGAAAACATTCGAATCTTCGATAGCGTCACAGCAAACCACTAATTACGCGAATGGAAAGTTGTTCGCAACGTTAAAAAAAAAGAAAACTACATTCAACTTTGACAAAAGAGTTCTTGACTTAACAAGCAGTATTACAAAAAGCTATTACTCCTAAAAACATCCCAACATAAAATAAGCATTGGCGCCGATCTACAACCTGCTTCAAACAGACCCATCTTTAATGCTGAATATTTTGCATTCCTTTTTCATAACCCGGAAACCATTTTGTTCTCACTGAAAGTTCAGTGAATCCGTATTATTAACCATCGAAATATTGAAGATTTCCAACCACTTCGTGTTCCTTTTTTTTCTTCTCTCTTGCTTCAATGGCTTTCCATTCAGTTTTGGAAAAACAGAGTACCTCCATGGTCGCCGGCTTATTAAGCCATACGTAAGAAATGAGCTTAAATGAATTGCCTATTAGGAGGACATTGGCTTTGGGCAATCCGTTGGGGCAACTTGTTACTTGATGGCCGCAAGCGGAAGTGAATGTTGTTCGGTGATTTGCTGGGGATGAGTGGATATGTACATAAAGGAAAGTTTAATATCATGCACGCGTATGGCTTGAAACAAGGCACGTGGTTATGATAAATTAAAATGCTATATATAATATAGGATTTTATATATTTCCATCTACCTCAGTTTTGCCTTTCGTAAATTATGCACCAACTTTCCGACATTTCCTTATCTATAGGCAGCCAAATACCCATCCGATTTTTCACCAAGATTTTTCAAAAATTTGACTTCCCCCCACCCCCCATCTAATTTTCTATGTAATATGATTTAATTCTTTATTTTGAAGAAAATTTTAAATGTATTAAATCGGTAGAAAAAATCTATTTATAGTTGCTCATAATCATAGTATTTTAAAGTTCCTTACTGACAAAACCGTGCATGCACATACATTCAGTACCTTATATTTTGTATTGCAATGCATGCAGATTTTGAGTTAATTTATTGTAATATTTTAACAAATTGTGTTTACATTAATGTCCATAAAATTTCATGTTTATATAATTTCCAACTCTAATACAAAGAAATTAACTTCATTTTCGTTTATAAGATAAACTATCAAAAACTAATTTAAAACACGAGTTAAGGTTTCCTATGCGTTTTTATTGACTGATTAATGTACAAGCGGACTTGTCTCACAACTTAATAAAATTGATTGAAAAACATTTTGAGAGGCTATTATCAGCTAATTTGAACTCCAAGTTTGTAAAAATATCTTTTTCGTGATATATTTTTTTTCCTTCGAAGCTCCATAATGTTTAACTTTTCAAACCATTGTAAATCCATGGCCATTTGTATGATAATCTCGCATTTTCGATTTAAAACAATTAGTTCAGAATCTGATCAATGAAATTCTCAACATATTTATCATAAATTCTAATTTTAGACTATCACAATTGTAACAGAATATCCTCATTTAATTCGGCAAAAATACCTCTTTTTTATGACATAATTAGAATTTTTTTTATGACATAACTTTTGTGACAGAATTCAGTTATAATAAGCAAGCGTTTAAAAATCTTGATTATTTTTTTACTTTATCGTAGAAAGATAATAGACTTAAAAAATACTCAAAATTTTGTTACGGGTGAATTCTTAGATTTTTAAAGTAGCGGAGATTTTTTCCCATACTTTTTTACACGTCAGTTCGGAATTTCAATCCATTCTACTACAACAGTGACGTTAAAATGGACAGTAACTAGGGCCGTTGATGGCAAAGGCTTGTGGCCAGAGCCTGCCCATTAGAAAAAAAAAAAAAAAAAAAAAAAACAGTGACGCGAAGACGGACTTGCTCACATAAAGCTTTCGGTCAATTGCTTCCATTTAAATCAGAACTAATCATTTATTATAATTCCTTAATCATTTTTTCAGTAACTAACTCTACTGTTAAAGGAATAAGTCAGATTGGAGGTGTAGGTCTACTAATTTAGAACACACATCGTTACAGAAAGTTAATCGTGCCTTACGTTACCTTGAAGAGCTTTCCAATATTTTCATCTTTTTTCTTTTTTTCTTTTTTTTTTTTTTTTTTTTTTTAAATGGAAGTATGAATAATATTCTGATAAATTTTAAGAGATGTAATACTGCGTTCCTCAAGTATCGAACACGTGTCTTACGTTTATTGATATGCTTAAAAATTACAAAATATATTTCCGCAAGGTTTTGTCCATTATTTTAAAAGAGCAGCAGTTCACAACTGTAACATTGTTATTTTTTGTTCGAAGGAAATGAGATAAAAAACTTTTCGTGTAGATTGTCTTTAGAAACAAATCCGCATTTTTTAATGAAAGATATCAAACTTACAAAGGAAAAAAAAATTCTACCAAGCAGAGCTTAACATTCAAAGAAACCATTTTACTCAATCACAGATTGAGTGAAAAGTAACATCTTTTACGCAAAATTCTTATGGTCTAATCAATGGTCTATTTCATTCATCTAGATTCAAACTTGCTAATTTAAAATTGAATATATTTCATTGCTAAAAGTATAACTCAAAAAGTGAGGACTTATATTAATAAATAGTAGTGTTAATTGAAACGTCAGTTTATCACTTACGTTAACGGTACACTTGTGTTAGAGGTTCAACCCTTCCATTTGAAATTTTCCAATGTTATTATTATTGTTGTTTTTCTTGATAAGGCAAAGTTTCAGGAAGGCTATCTGCCTAAGGATAATGCCTTTGGTGGAGGACTTTTTGAGGGATTCTAAAGCGCATTCACGTTACACTTAGAAAAACCTCCAGACCATGAGATCGACAGCTGCGTGTTATGCCAGAACTGTTATCTTCACTCTTCAGCCATTATCACTATTAACATGCATTAAGTTAAAAATAATGTATGCTCTGTACACATCATTACATTGCAATACTAACTGCTAATTTCTTGTGAAAAGTGCTGGATATATAAAATATATTTTAACTAATATATGCTCTATAAAACAGATCTATCAAAACAAGTTTAAATCTCTCCCAAAATATTTTCTCTTTACAAATTAATAATCAAGTTAAAGCTGCAACTCTAAAAGATTTCCGTCACATTCTAAACTGATTTATGTCCCCTTTATCAAAATTTCTGTGCTGTTTCTTTTTGAGATTTTTCCCTCCATAAGATGTCTCTAATTCATTTTATGTAATCTGATTATCATTTTACCACTTAAACCCTTCATGCAAGTGATTCTTTTGTCAAGCAATTGAAATAATCTTGCTCACGTAAGCTTTAATGCCGTCAATAAGTAAATGAAAACCATTGAAATACTTAAAGAACTGCCTTGGTCAGCGGGAGGTAGCGCATTTCCAGGTCTAAAAAAAGATCGTGCTTGAATTTTTTATCAGAAGATTACACGGAAGGATTACATAAAGAACTAGTTAAACATTTTTTTAATCTATAGAGTAATCTTTTGCCTTAAAAAAAACAAAAGAAAACGCTAAAACCTTACTTCCGCAAAATAACATGATTTTTTTTAAAATTATAACCGTTTGAAATGTTTCCTCAAATAAGCAGTGTTTAAAATAATTTTATTTTTCTAGAAAAGCTAATTTTATAAAATTACATGTTGAGATTTATCTCACATTTTAAAGCTATGGAAGTTTAAATATCTGCCCTTGTCTTGGTGATAAAGGGTGTGCTAAACAAGAAAGCTCCGCTTTTTCCAAGAAAAACCATAGGAATCGATTTTTGCACTACAAATGAATCTCTATCAAGTTTAATATTACGCATTATTTGTTTTTTCATGAACGAAGAACAACATGGTGTACATTAAACTAACAAATATGGTGTAAACGTATGTAGATTCCATTATAACTAATCGCACCGTTTCTAAAAAGTTTGAAGATTATTTGCATGCAATAACGACTTCTATTACTGGTACATTCTCACACTTGTTTAGACTACTTTCAACTGCGTAATAGTATAAACGCACCCTTTTATGGCCAAGGAAGCTCGTACGGTACACAGAAACAGTTTGTATTGTTGAATTCGACAAAAAATTGGTTGGCTCGATTTTTTAACTGAATGATTTAGTTGAATTAACAAAATAATTTGTTAAACTAACCAAGAATTTTGTTTCTAACAAAGTTATTTGGTATAATAGCTCCAGCAGAATTTTCTCAACGCAACAAATTTTCATTTTCCTGGGAGTGTCCTTTTAGATATTCAAAATCATTCAAATCTTTTTATGAAGTATTGCACTTTTTTTCATTAAAAAAAATTCTATGTATTCCTTCCTTTTTTCCATAAAAATTCATTTTATAAAGCTTTCATAAAACAGATAGACTTTTGATCAATCATTATTTAAACCTAAAAATGCATTCATGAAACCATTCATTCCATAACGCTTTTACCATCGTAGCCATTCACTTCTATTCAGCTGAACTACTTGCTACTTAAAGAACAATTTTTCATCCCTCATGGTCCAGCAACATAGTAATTACATTTCCGTCCCTAATGCATTTATTTTAGATCCCAGACTGACAGGAAGCACAAACTTAGAATGCATAAAACTTCCAAAAGCACCCTGCACAAAACAGGTCCCCCTTCCCTCTACCCCCGATGCATTAATCGACCTTCTCAATATAAATAAAGGTAATTATCCAGAAGAGTCAATGGAATAAGTTCACAATAGATGACATAGATCCTTCCCTGAGAATGAATGAATATTGCATCGTAGTTCGCTCATTTGTATTCATTCTTCCCATTCCTTCTGTTGGCAACATGGCATTCTGCAAAGTTTACAGTGAGTTGAATCGCTCTTCTCGGTTAACGCGCGGAAATAACCGTGTGTTATTTGGAGGAGAAACAAGCATTTGAAACTTCCTTTGATTTGTCAGTTTAAAGTCTTTTATTAGAAGCATTTATGGAAGCATTGTCAATGCAAATGGAGTATTCCTGTTGTGTGCGTGTTCATGTATTTCATTAAATCATTTGAATGTTGTTTAATACTGAGCTAATTAACACGAAAACTTTTAGTAGGTTTCTAATCCGCAATACTCGGGCACAAATAAATAAACGAATAAAAAAAAGTCCGGAATATAACTGATTAATTGCTACCTGGTGCAAAGGTTGGCAAATACTTCAATTCAAAAAGTATTTTAACCTTCATGATGATACGTTTGCCGTAAAGTATGGAAATTTTACTAGACAAAACTGTTAAAGGGCAATGTACGAGGGCTGTTTTTTATTCAACCTCCGATGGCCAATAAGCAAAAGACATTAGTAAAGAATAGAAAGAAATTTATTGCCAAAAGTTATGTACGCACGTGGTCTCTTTTCAACTTACACATTAGGAAGATTTGAGCATTTGTCTAATCGGTAGAGGAGCTTTCCAATGCCCTGTTCTAGAAACATTACAGCCAGCTATGCAAACATGAGCCTGAACCTTGTTGTAAAATCCTTCATTGTCTGGAAGCTTTGGCCTCTTAGCCAGCTCTTTATTTCAAGAGACAGATGAAAATCTCTCTAATCTAAGTCAGTAACCAAAAGAGACCAATAAGGTGTTTCTGAACAACGGTAAAGTGAGAGTGAGATTTTTAATGGTCTCTATTGGCCATTGACTTAGTCCCAAGTGATTTCCGATACTGGAACTGAACAACTGCCTAGAAGGCCAGAGTAAGAAAGCCCAAAGCTTTCCGTCAAATGAAGTTTCACGAAACAACTTTAGGCCCTTGGACGCATGGCAGCAAAGTTTCACTAAGAGGGCATAGGAAGGCTTCCGCCAGTTGCTTGAATCTTCATGACGATTATGTTGAAACAAGACCATATATGTGCCTAACTCTTGGCAGTAAATTCTTTTTATTATTCACTCTTGTCTTTCTTTGATTGTGTATCGGAAGTTGAATGAAAAAAAGTCCTCGTAAATAAATTTATGTCAAGTGTTGTGAAAATTGGTTAAAAAGATTTTGTATAAATTGATGGTACATAGTATGTGCCTCTGTGGACAATCAAAGATGCAATATGTTACTGCTTTGTCCAAAATTTTATTAATTTGTTTCATTTAAATCAGAAAAGTTATACAGACAGTGACATTAAATACATTAAATATTCAATTGAAGAGTAATTTTGAATAAAAATTTAAGCATCACAGTATGCAGGCAGAGGTGGTCCCCCTCCCCACTCCATTTGCGCTGTATTGAAAGAAAATTTATGATATATTTATAAACATTTTTTTCATGTCACTAATAAGATTCTGATGTCGCAATAGCACGAAAAAAATATAATTTATAAATTATTCGTATTTCGTAACAATTTTAAACACTGTAAGGTTGCTTTCTCTGAAATTGTGAAAGAAATGTTTTGAATGCGTTTTAAATTTTATTGAAAATAATATTAACATAGTTAATTAGAGTTTTTTCTAATTTTAATCTTAATTTACATCAGCATTGTGTTACAAGTGCTTTACGGCAAATTATCTAGTAGTGCAGTTATTAAAGAATCACACATCTGTCTAATAAAATCCGAATATTTTTTTTTTTTCGTCTTATGAAAAGTAGAAAATAAAAGTTTCTTTCGTTTAAACCATTACTGCATGATCATTTTAATTCAAAATAAAAATTATTTTGGGAATGGTTGCCTTATATATAGACTACAAAAAATATGAGAGTTAAAAGTAAAAGAACGAAGTAAAATCCTATTAATGTTTCAGAATTGATACATTATGTTTGGAATTACTTTTCTTGATGTATCATATTTCATACAAAGTGTAAAACAAAATCATGTATCAATTGTATTACACTATAATTTTGTTTCAAAGAATTTTCATGCTGGCAAATGGGAAACTGATCAGAACTTACACTCCATTGAAAATTTCATTGATATCGTAAAAACATTCGAATTGCATTTGCTTAAATGTTTATTATTTATTTTTGTAAATCTGCAAGCAATGAAGTATAATCCATTTATTTAATTACCTTAAATTTCAGGCTGGTTTCTATCCCAGATTATTTCAAACCACTCTTTCTCTTAAAACATTAACTCTGCGTAAATAAAAACGCTACGCAAAAAAATCTCTTCTAACAAAGTGGGGGAAATGTATGTTGCAACTATGTAAAAGCTTCGGAACCGAGTTCACATTTTTCATGCAACAATTCTAACAATTAATTATATATGCGATAACATATTCTAAAGTTTGTTTTAAGTAAACCAAAATAACTTTTTTGTTATGATAAATTTATTGTTCCGTGCAAAAAGACATTCATAAAGATCATTTCGAGCCCATGCCCTCAATAAAAATAAGACTCGATACTAATTAACAGTAATTTTTCTGCGTTCTAAATAAAATGAAGCGGGAATTCGGCGTTTCTCACGCCATTGACCTACAAAAAAATCTCTCCGGAGACACCCTATGCACCTCTCCACCTTCTTACTTGCGTAGGTGAAGCAGTTAAGATCAAAAAGCTACTTGATTATTAATATGCAATGCTTGTATTACAAGAGCAAAGGGTATGGCACTAACATAGGCGGGGATCGCTAGTATACGGTGAATAAATACATTGACCTTTCGGAGCAATTGCATCGTCTGGGAGACGGTCTGAAGTTAACTTGATTGTTGGAAGGGATTGACTAGTTATACACAAACATCACTCGTAACACAATTTAAATAATACCATTTTCCACTTTTTTATTCTTTAAATCGCTTCAGCTAAAATATATAAATAAGACCTTTGATCGAGTCTCAGTGATTGACGTACACTTTCAGATTAAGAAGGAAATCCGAAGTGCCTATTCCTTTCTCATTTTCTCCCAGGAGTGTTCAAGGAGAGGGTATTCGCTCCGGAAAAGAAAACTAATGATATCCCCCTTTCAGAACGATATCAAGGAACGTCTCAAACTTTCACCAGTTCTCTCTTGAGTAAATTAATTAATCGGTGCTTAAATTAAAGAAAAGAAAGAAAAATAATCAGAAAAGTATTTTAAAGGGTTAAGAGCATTTTTGAGGTTTTCTACACCAAACTTTAAATTCATTTTTGCTCCCTCATTTACTACATCGGCAGAGCAAGATTAATTTGTGGCATGAATATGTTTCTAAAACTTTTTCAAGAACACGCGCCAAATACGCGCCAGATCAAAATTCTCCTCAGAACCCACTGATGCTCATTTCTCAAGTTCTTCGCCGAGAGACTAGTTTGGCCCACCAGTTCACGGGGTATAGACCTGCATGAGAAATATGGCAACGTATAAAAGTACTTGAACCCAAAGTGTTCGCTCAAATTATGTTCTTTTTTTTCTTTCTTCAGAGTAATAACATTCTATTTCTACTCCGTTTTTTATAGTTCATGTCTTATTTTCCTTTTCTGCGCTATTGAAAGTGATTGATTTATTGCTTCTAGACATGAGAGAACCTTTGTGCTACCCAAATCGCACAACACATGAATATACTGATGTAGTTTTTACCTTACTGAATTTTATAGCATTATTTTATTGCATTGTTTTAAGTACAAGTTTTTAACTGTATTTTTAAGGTAAATCGTATAATATTTTCTATACGATACACCTTTTACCAAACAGACAATTCAATGTACTAAAATATAGAATCCAACGTATGTAAAAAATTTCATTTAACAACATAATATTTTGAACTACTATATCCTTAAAAATGTGTGCGTGAGTCTCAGGAAAATTTTACAAACGCAATGCATTGGTTATGTTTACAATGCACAGGATTTTTTCAAAAGTATTATTTCAAAAGTTTATAAGTGGCTGTGCCGCACAGCCAGCTGCGTCAAAAAAGGGTCTCTAGATCTGTGGCACGCGATGAACGTTTCGATCGTCCACCATCTTGCTGGTAGTTAAGTCGAGCGATGGCAACGGCAGCCCTTTTTTCAGCATTGGGCAATCTATCCAGCTGTTCTCGCATTCTTCCATTTTTCAGCAGATGTCAGTGCTGTTAAGAATAACCGTGACATTTTTTTAACGGGAAATGACGCGCTAAAAAGTAAAGGATTCTCGTGGAGCTATGTCACGCGCAACTATTTTTATAGAAATCAAATCTATTCTTCGTAACTGGCAACAGTCAAAAGGTCAGAGTTTGGTGTTCCCAGAGCGGGAACACTGCGCGCTAAAGGGTTAAAATAAAACCGCACTCTTCTCATTCAAAAATAAATACAAACTGCGCATCTGACGCATTAAATGCATTTTATGCCTACTCCATTTAGTTAACAATTATCTTCTCCTCCTCCACAGTTTAACACAGAAAGCTCTCTTCCTATCCCTCTCTTCATAACAAAGAATTCCCTTTCACAAGCCGTACCCAATCACCTACAACCTTGACTAAAAAGCCGTAATCCGTTCCGGTTCCGATTTCACATCCATTTCGATTACAATTAAAATAATTGAAACTGGATCACAACATTGTTTGAGATCTTTTGCACCTGATCGGAATGCTCAATGAAGTGTGGGCAACCTTTACAGCGTTATTAGGTTTCGGCCACCATCTTGCGCTTGCGAATGTCGATTCTAATAAATATTCAGTGATATTTTCGATTCTGTCTGCGGCGCTTTTAAGGGGTGCCTAAGGTTTTACAAACTACGAAACGGGTTTGTTTGTTTTTGTAGACGAGTTTTTTTTTTTTTTAAATTCAAGTGGGTCGTTGGTCACGCAGATTGTCATTGTGAGATTATGACTGTAATATAAGTAAAACAAAGGCTGGAATATTTGCATTTAATGTGTACCTTGGAATAACAATTGCTCATTTATGCTATTTAGAACTGTTCCGTACGTGTTTTGGTTAATTCAAATGCAATCTGAGCTTAGATGAATATTCATAATTAATGAAAAATTCAATTGTAAGTGCTACTGAGTGTTCACATACGATTAAATTCATCTACAAAAGAAAACTTTGTCTACTCCTTATGTCTGAATTGCGCCAAACAGATGTTGCTGTTTATTAAACAAACAATCGATCATCCCGAAGACAATTAAAGCTCTGAAAATTTTAAACAGTAAAATTATGAATCAGTCAATGATAAGATCCACAAGTCCCAAAGATTGAAGTAGGTCCAATCTCACGTTTTTCTGTCTGTGTGTGATCAGACTTACATGTCTGAATAGAAGTCTGATTTTTAAAAATATCCTTTTGTCTGTGTATGTGTGTGTTGTGTGTGGGGGGGGGGAGGAAGCTTAATCAGGACAACCCATACCAGTCGTTAACTGCCCCTTATTTTCTCATCATATACATGAGAAAATAAGATTTGTTTGTAAACGGAAAATCGTCGACGGTTTTTTGATGGTATGAGAATACTTACTGATATATAATATCAGTAAGAGCTTAATAGGAAAACAAATTTAGCACTTAACTTGACCGGATAAATGTTGTGGTGAACCTTATTACTTAAAACAATAAGAAATTGTTTTATCATTCATTAAAATTATACGAGAATTGTTTTGTTCAGTAAGATGATGTATATTGCTATTCATGCTAATGATACTTGGAAGTGTGTTTAAAGTAATAAGGTTCATGTAATGGAGTGGTCGTCAGTTTCACTTCAGTAAAACCCGCCATGACGAACGTCTGTAGTTTATAAGTTAGAAAATAGGAAACAGTATTCAGACGTTACTGAATTACTGCCTTAGATGATATTGCCTCGAATAAGAAAATATTAACCAAACGATGAGTCAAGAGTATATATTCATGTATAGCCAGATCCTAATTCTGATCTTATCCACAATTCTGAGGACTATATATATCCTCATAGTAAAGTGGTTGTATCATTTTGAAACAGTCACTTCAAAGAAAAGTTTTTAAAAAAATTAATCTTTAATTTGAAATGATAAGCAATTGTTCTTTTTTTAAATGAAATACTGGATTTTCAGAAAATGGTTTGAGATATACTGTTAAAAATTAGAATGACCATATTATTATGAAAAGCAGTGTGTCTAAAAAAATAATTTTTATGATATATATATATTTTTTGTCAGTTTATTTGTCAGTTTCAAGCATATAATTCCGTTTAATAATTTTGTTTTGCTTGGATCGAAGGGTTTTTCATGTAACATACTACTGGCTTAATTCTCATACTGGTTTGTTAATGCCGCACGTGAAAGTTTTAAATTTCTCATGCTGATATGAAATGTCTTACTTTTTTTCTAGAGGCCTACATGTGTATATTTTTCTATAAAAACATGCAGACATATTTCAGTAGAAAAGTGCTTTAAAAATGGTCTTAAGAAGTATTTTCAAATATCCTAAAGGTTATCTGAATATAATATTTAGTCGATACAAGAAAATTGCTACACATTTCATAAAAGCATTTTGTCATTACAAAATAAAGAATTTTCTAGGCCTTAAAGTTTGAAAAAATAGTAAAATGAAAATAGGCCCAATTTATAATTACTTTACAAAAAGTATGATAAAAAAAACTCAAGTTTGATTCGCCAGTGCATAACTCAAATAAATATTTAGATTGTAAAATATTTATTGCACAGAAAATGAATGAATGCATTTTGATTAAGTCCCGTACAAAAAATAAATTAACTCAATAAAACTTAGTGACAATATTTAATGTCTATCAAAACTAAAAGCTGAAGAATATTTTTCTATACAAAGCATTTTTAAAATGCTACTTCACAAGTTTTTATTTCGAGCCGACCACTAGACCTTTTTTTCATTTTTATCTAAGATGAAATCGCTCTCTGAGCATAACATATTGGGATTTTTTATCTTTGTGTGGTTTTAGCGTGAAATTAGAAGATGCGTTTATTTGATTTTTTCTTTCTCTTTTTCATAAAAACACGTATTTAAAAGTGATCTGAAATATAACTCTGGAAAGGAAAGGAGGATTTCGCAGCTGTTTTATTAAAAACTAGCAGCGTGCCCGTTCTTCACACGGTAGGAAACGAAAATTTTCCTTTCATGTGTAATTCGAAATTATTCGTGATGTGGAATTAAAAAAAAAGAGCAAAATTATTTGACTCTTAATGTAAAGTTTGTGTCATGAGAACTAACATGATCATTGCAGTATAATGACTCAAAAAACTACGTCAGTGTCATTCACTATCAAAAAAGTGGAAAGCTTAAAGGTTTGCAGAGAACTCCTGGCTTTCAAAATGTCTTATTCAGGGGCGTAGCCAGAGGGGGGGATATCGGGATATATCCCCCCCCCCGAAATTTTTGGATTAGTGATGAAATTACGTCTATTTATGCATATATAAGTTCATATACCCCTCGAAAAAATTTCCAGGCTCATATCCCCTCCCCGAAAAAATTTCCTGGCTACGCACCTGGTCTTATTTCTACATCATACAGTTTTTTAGGCTCAAGTTGTAGCATTAAATACCTAAGACACTACATGAAATGCAGCACCATTTATCTCTTTCCGAACATGTACCATATAAGGAAAGTATTGTAATCATGAAAAAATTCGACTTCGAGATTTTGGTGTATTGACACGTTTTGAGGTCTTCTGAATTCATTTATTCTATTTTCAAGAGATGTTTTTAAAATAGCTGCGCACCCGCTCTTCATACGGGAAGAAGGGAATATTTTACTACTAAAATCATATCTGCATGTGACAAAACAGAATTTCATTTTTAAAAAAGTTCAAGTAATCTCCTCTGTTGAAATTACTGCGGGATATATTAACGCAAATTAGAATTACTTTTCGTTTAGTTGGTTATAAGACAACCGTTGAAACAGGACACTTTTAATTTCATGAAATATTTATTAACGTGGTACATTGCGATTTATTCATATTATTTTTACAAATCTAATAATACTACCTATTACGTACATTAATACTATCTGTATTCGCTTCTCCCTCTTCAAGGCTCCCTTTAAAGAAACAGCTTAGATTATTTGGCCTCAATGGGATCTTTTGATTCTGTTTCGATTCTTTGCAATTTACGCATTAGCATAAATAATAATCATTTCACATAATGGTTGCCATTAAGGAAACTCTCCATATATATTTAATTTATACATAGTTTTATAAGATGGGCATATTTAGCGCCGCAAACCATTTCATCTTACTGTGGGGAGAAAATATCCAAGGGGTGCCATTTTAACTATCCATGTATCTAATATAGCGATATCTTTTATATCCTCCATAGTCCTGTGTCCTGAAAAACATCAAACTGTGTAATCTCGAGCTACTTATTCCCACTTTAATTGTGACAGGGCGTTAGAGTTGCAGAGTTTACAAATTTCACGCATTTTTTTTATTTATGACGTCACTGTTTGACTGCCGTAAAGGATACCCCAGTAGGTTGAGGGAGTTAATTTCGATATTTCGCATAATTGTTTTCAAACGGTATCATTAAAACTTTGCGTTATGTAACCTTTATGGAGGAACGTAATTCAACGTTAAAATAAAATTATACTCGCAACCTGCATGCGTATGTTAGGCAACGCCTGCACTAAATTAAATGCCAAAAATAAAAATAGTAAATAGAAAAAATTTGATATATCGCACTTTGAAACGAACTTTGTAACTTTTAAAATGAACATTTTCAGCGCCGTGAAGACATTTCAATTTTTAAATAAGCACCGGATTAAAATACCACTTCTAATAATAATAATCGTGAATTTCTTAGTTTATTTCTACAGTAAATTTTAATTAAAATATCGTCTCCCTGTGTTGAAAATAGAGCTGGAATAAATGAGTTAAAATTATGGAGTAATTTTTACGTATCTTAAAGCATCTGAAGTCATAGATCTTCACTTGCGGATTGAAATTCTGATATCCCATTTAAAAACTCGATTGGTTGAAAAAATCCTTTTTTCTAATCCTTTCTGTGGCAACAACCGAACATAAATTCTCGTGCCGTGATCGCAATGTAATGAATGGCGTAAGATCGCGTTGATGCTATTAAATTCTAAACATTAGGCTGCATTAAAATTCGTAAAAAATCATCTAATTTACATAATTTTTTCGTTTTTATTTTAAAAGAGGGAGAAAAGAATGTTTCACGATTTGTCAAAATATCTAAAAGTTATGACGGATAGAATTGAAGATGCGACAGTTTTAAAATTATTTTACGAAAACCAATCGCGAAGCAGATGCTTAGTAAAAAAATTCCTAAAAATCGGTAAATCATGTTACGTATTCAGAACAAACTGTTTTTAAAAGAAAATTTCCTCTTCTATCCGATGATACAAATGCCGTTTTGCTGCGAGCGTAATTTCCGGCGTTATTACGAATTAGGTGAGAAAAAATGCCAAAAATCGCATAAAACATAAAATAAAAAAAATTCTAGGTCGAATTTTGAAAAAATTTCTTCGAGGTGCACAACTACATATTTACATCTTCCCGAGTACCAAATTTGGTGTTTCTAGGTGTAGCCGTTTGTCCGTAACGCTGCCGACAGACACACACACACACACACACACACACACACACACAGACACCTTCTTTTATAATAAGTAGAGATATATGTGTACTAGTTTGTTGATTTAATTAAAACAGACGTAAAGAATCTTAAAAATATGCTAATGGTACATAGCTAAGAAAAAAAAGTTTGAAAGAAACTAGTTCATCATGTCATATGATTTAAATAAATGAGAAAACCTATACTGGCACTATTTTTACTTGTAAAGAGAAATATTTTTAAAGTAACATTATTTTTAATGTACAAGGTGGTTGTAACTGAACCCTTATAAACAGCATCTGCTAACAGCACCTTGCTCATAACAAATTAGGCATCATTAAAGCATTTCATGTTGCAACCCAAAAAGCGCAATTTTCAATAAATATCTGTGTCCCTATAAATAAGTTGTAATACTGTGAAGACTAAAATCCCTGTAAAAGACTTATTAGGCTTTATTGAGCACGCTGTTATAAATATAGAACTTCTTATAGAAAAAGTGTCAATTACTTTCTACAATTTCATAACAATTAACTCTTTGCATCTATATGTATGTTAAAACATGTACAGACAAGCATAAAACTGAAAATGCAAACAATTTTTTTAATTTTTTGTGTGAAAATTTTTTTTAAAAATGCAATAAACATGCGAAGGATAAGGAACCTACATTTGGGTAAGAGAAAGTTAAGCTATACTGTGATAGACTCATAAAAAGTTATGGGGTAAATATTACAGCACTCTACAGGACAACCTATGAAATTTTAAATAACACTTCAATTGAAGCAATATTTGAATTCAGAAAGTAGTATATTCATGATTTTTTTTAAACATGATTCGAATTACAGAAATCCTGAAGAACCTTAATACCCAAAATTTCACCCAAAAACAAAAGCCACTTTCGTCCAGTGCTTTACGTTCTTATCAAGATCAATCATCCTTTAGTTGGGCAAGAAACCCACCCTAATACTGGGGTTTTAATAAAAATAAGAGTCTTGATAATAAATATATTGTCACTGATAAATATTTATTCCAATTAACTGCAAACCATAAAATTAAAAAGCTCTGAAATAACATTTAATTTTCTGTCATTGCCTCAAGCTCACTAACGTTTGTATATACTTAAATCGTAAAGAACAAATCTGGCGTTGGCAACTAACATTTTTATCCATCTCATGATATAAAATTACATGAATTAGAATATCTTTATGCTGAAACAAAATACATGCTGTGCTGCATAATATTATGCCTGGAACATTTACGAAGGACATAAGCACTCTACTTTTCTTTCTACAGGTTTCTAATTACATGTTAATTGGCTTTATATTTCATCGTCAAAATGCCATTTAATAACTACAAATACCATTTATGAATGGGTTACCGGAATGGGTAAACACAACCACAGCTCCTTGTATACGCACAACATATACTTCTTTTCTGCTTTTACGTTTGCGAGTTATTGTTAAAAGATTTGAGCCGACATTACAGAAAAGATTACTGACCTTGCTATTGTATTTCTGTGCGATTAAAGTAACTAGAACATGCAACGACCTTCACGTAAAATATGAATGGTTATAGGTACTGCAAGTGTTCGTCTTAATTGGATTTAATGTAAGTTTACTCTTTTATGAACTGAAATGTGATACTGTGTTTAAAGTGACCATTGTGAATGTAAGATAAAGGGGTGCAATCCGAAGTTATGGTCAGAATTGTGTGCTTCTTACCTTGAAGCGGCGTGTTGGAATCTTTATTATAGAATCTGGTTAGACTAAAATACTTTAATAAGATAAATTAACCATAAAATACTTAAAAGGATAAACCAGTTATGCTTAAAGTACAGTTAAATATTTCTAACCTCTTTGTTTACCACATTTATGTGGTAAACAAAGTCGTTATTGATAATAAAAGTATATATCTCCAAGTTTGAGAACTTAATCGATTGGACAGAATTGATCTCTGTTCTTAAGTATGTTTGATGATTAAGTTAAAGGACAAAAATAATTATTTAATTTATTGAAAACCAGCATAAAAAATATATAGGTAATTATAGAAATCATAATCTATTTTGGCTCGCCGGAATAAAATTAAATAAAGAATTAATTTCAAGTTATTCTGCAAAAAGAGGACAATAAATAAATGCAATTGAACTAAAGATCATTTACTATGTTGCTGAGAAGCCTTGACTTTGATCACAACAGCCAGTCTTTTAGATATGGAATCCACAATGTTTTACAACACTTCCTTTGATGTTTCATGGTGCCAACTTAAATTATTTGTTCCTGATACCCTCATTTTGTTTTTTGGTGATTTTCAAATGTATTCTTTCCATTTTTACTACATAATACTACAAAAATTCTCAAAAATATTTAAATCTGGCAAATTTCCTGTCTATTTTTTCTGGGCTTATTCTTAAAGCGATTGTTAGATTTCTCAACTTTCAAGCTTACTTTTGGCCAGTAGTGTATATTTTAAGTATTAAAAAATGCTAACATTATTAAAAGTTTTAGCTATCCTACATTACTATAAATCCTAGTTTGAACTTTTAATCGAATACTTGTTTTTTAATTAATTTAAAATGCCTTTAAAAGAATTATGGATTAAATACTTAGTTAAAACTTTATAAATCATTACCTAAAATCACTAAAGTTTTTTCAGCTGCATTTTCACAGCCATCTCCAGGTGTTTCACCTTATTCTTGTTTCCTCCGCTTTCAGCATTTCCTTCCACTACTCGTCCATGGGTCGTATAGTTTACTGCTTCTTCATCTACTAAAATTTCTAAAGCCTCCCTTTGATATGAATAGTTCTTGCCTCTGAACTCTGCTGCTTTTTCGATATTTTACAAGTCTACATTTATTGGTTCTTTCTGTATTATTCTGAATAGAGCTAAAGTAAATTTTCTTGTATTTATGTCGTTTTGGTGTCCTTTCTTTCTTACTAATATTTTCCTTTCTGTACAGCTATATATATAGCAATCTGTCTTGTTTTAATCTGAAAACTTTAAGGTTGTTGTAAGTGATCTTTTCTAAATTCTGAATTTTTTTTAATTTATTTTAAGCGTTAATAAATGATATGACTCACCCATGTCTGGACGAGGATGCTGAAAGCGAATAAAACAAGAAGATGGAACGTGGCTGTGAAGATGTAACCGAAAGCTTAGTGATTTTAAGTAATGTTTTAAAGCTTTCACTGAGAATCATTGTTTGGTTTTAAGTTACTCTTTCATAGAACTGAACGCTATCGAAATTTTCCTACAATATTTCCGAGTTTTGTTGTTTTGTTTTAAAGCAATTTCTGAAAGTCTGTTTTAAGAATGATACAAACTTTAAAATCTCATTTCTCCAACAGATTACTGAAAAATTGCTGAAATAAGTAAATTTTTGAACGCACGGCACATTTTGAAAGCATGTTATCATGTTTTTAATCATTATTATATGCATATATGACTGACAGCTGTGCTCTGTATATGTCATATTGTATGAAACACGTGCTTTGTAAAAGAGCACTAAAAAAAAACTGTGTAAATCAAAGATCATATTTATACAATGCTTATACAATACAGAAACTTTATAGCAATAAATGTTCTTTGGTCAACGATCTCCATCTGTTTTGGAAAAAAGTATGTTTATTTTGTTCTATTTAAAATTAAAAATGAAATGTCCCAATATGCATGTTAGGCCCAACTATTGTTTTCTTTTAAGTTTACTTAATTTTCTTTTATTATTATTTCGAATCCTTTCACATAATTTTATTTTATTTTGTTTATTTTATTTTAGAATTATTCATTATTTTAAGATTTTTTTTCTGGAATCATTTCACTTTCTTTTGGTGTACATAATCACTCAAATTTCAATCTTTTGGTTCCCGTTAGGTTACAAATTAAATTACCAAAGAACAAAAAAAAAATCAACAAAAGAATAACAGTGAGGTTAATGACCGTACAATCCTCTCTAAATTAAGTCAGGGTTAAAAGGTCTTGACATTTTCCAAAAAGAAAAAAAAAAACTCTTTCTTCACCGAATATGTCTTAGACTAAATGTTTGGATACTTAACACATACACGTATACTGAATACAGAAGAAGAAAAAAAACACTAATGAAACAGAGTGAAACACTGGAGCCGGATACGCCTCTACATGCACTTTTTCGGTTCTCCGTTTACATAAAAACGGGTCTTGTCCACGAGTTCTCTAAATCACCCCCAAAACGTGACTTCAAACTTTCTCCTCACAGTACATATTACATAAACGTCTCAGAGACCATCTCTCCTCTCTGATTGTTACTTTTTTTTCCCGTATCCTAAATCATAGTTTAACGAAAGGCGCTACCGAAGTGTGTGTGTATACCTTCAGGTGTATTCGTGGGATGGGGGTGTGGGTGGTGGGGGCATTCTAAGAACGATTTGTCTGAAGAAAGTTACGGATGTATTCTAGGTGGGCTGTGATCCCGGGGTTATGGAGTCATTATCTAGTCATCATTGACGTAAGTGTAATAGTTGTGTAAGAGTTTGACAAAATGTGTGCAGCGAAGATTTTATGCTTGTGATTGTTGCAAGTAAACGGTGTTTTGAAAGCATGCAGCCATTCAATAAGCATTACAAAAGTAAGGACAGCTCGTCTCTCTAAATTCATAAAATAATATAAACAATTTAACATATATATTAAATGTTTATAGTTTAATTCAAATATTGTCCCTGTCTTTTCTAGTTTTTTTCTGTGTGCAATTCCCATTTAAATAATAAAAATATAACGTCAATAATAAATTTAATGTTACAGTTTGGGTAGGACTTAGCCAAGAAGTAACCAATATTAAATTTCTTATTTAATATTGGTTATATTAAATAACTGGCCAATATTGAATAAGATTAGATAGTAATATAAATAACAGTTTTGCATTCGAGTATAAAACTGTTATAGTTATTAGCAACTACTGTAGGTTTATTTCCCCCGTTTTATTTACTACAGGAATTTTTTTAAGCAGAATTTCAACAAAGAACTTATGGTCTTGTGCTCTTACAAGAACTTTTAAGTTTATCTTTCAAACAAAAGTCTGAAACTTTCATCCTTACTCATATACACCTTACACATATTTTATTTTCTATATATACACGCTGACGTAGAATTTAGCCAATTCAGACCCGTCGTCCTTAATTGAGGACACAATAATCGCATTATTATTGTCAGAATACATACCTTAAAGACATTTTAAATACCACATGATATATTAATATATGCATGCGTATACCATGAGTATACCTGACGTTTTCTATCTTTTAGAGATTTTTCTCCAAATTACACGATTATTTTCTAATTTAAATTGCTGTAACATAATGAAGTCATTCTTTGACTATTTTGCGATCATACCTTTCCCAGTTATCCAGTGAAAAATATGAAGGAGAAAAAAAAAGACACTCTTTCCTCTTCAATAAATAAAATTCCTTTAAATGTATTTTCTTCTTAAAAAGACATGCATATTAATATGCAGTAATTAACACATGGGTGAAATTTACAAAGTTTTAGAAGGAAAGAAAAAAAAACGCTCTAATACATTACATCATAAATCTTTCACAATTTTGAATTATGGCCGAGAATGTCTTCCTTGCTTTTTATTTTTGCATTCATTGTTCCTTAAAGATTTACGAAATCTTTTTACCTGCGCTCTTCTAAGCGTCTTAAAAATTAATCTTAATGCTTCGATTAACAAGATTAAATGAGAAACTGACAAGCATTGATTGGATTTTATAGGCAGCAAAATAATTTGCGCGTAGAGCTTTCGCTTTAATATTCTGGAAAAAGTATATATAGTGGTAAGAAAAAATTGAACGTTTTGAATTATTCTTTCGCAGGGTATTAAATGCGGTTTTGCACGTTATATTTTTGAAGATATTTAGTATTATATTTTTAAAAAGAGCGATTGTGAAGAAATATTTTCGAAATAATTTTTACGCCACGCGCAATAATTGCTTTATTTGTTGCAGAAATTTCTTGGTCTGCTTTCCATTTTCGTTTCTCATATTTTCTGTTTCAGAGCAGCAAATTTTCGCTTTAGCAGGAAAAGTGCGTAATTCTAGTTTTTCAATAAAGGTGTAATATTTACAATGAATGAAGCAGAGACTTGCATTCAAATTTGGAAGTCCAATTTTTTATTATTTTAAATCAGCCGTTTTAAGAAAATATTGCCTGTGTGATTAAAATGATGTAGGCAATTTACTAATATGTTGTAGAACACACGTTCTTTTTTTTCTTTTTCAAATAAATCATTAGTGTACTGAAAATAGTTAATTGAACTGCGGCAAAAAGGATACATAGATTTTATACTGTGTGTCCCATAATGATTAGGGCAAGCTTTAAGGAAGGTAGGGTATTTAGTAAAAAATTAAATCATATAGTAATGTGGGGTCAAAAACGCCGTTTTCACATTGCAAAAAAAGTCTGTCAAATTTACAGAAAAAAAAACTGTCAGCCAGTTTATTTCTCTTTTTTCTACAGAATTTTTCCATAAATTTTACAGATTCTCAGTTTATTTTACAGAAAACTTTCGTTTATGGAAAAAATACAGAATTAAAATATGCGGAAATAAACTGTTGTCCTGCCTGACAGTTTTTTTTTTTTTTTTTTTTTTGCTGTACATTTACCTGTTAATTAACACTTTAGGAAAAGTGTTGAAGTGTTCGCCTAATTTCTGAACCAAGTTTCATGAACAGTGTGCTTGACTCCAAAAATTTCATCAATGAAATGAAATAGAATTTCAAAACCAAAAATTTTATTTATGCTTTTTCTGTGAAAGATGTGCTAGTTTATGGCGGACAATGGTTAGAATGTTCTATGTTATTTCCACACTAATTCTAAAGAAATTATTAACAGCTACAAGAAGTCATTTCCTACTTCACATTGCTATGGGATTCTGAATCTTTATTATATGTCCTAGCTCTCCTTCAAGTTGGCCTCAATCAGTATGGTACACTCTGTGGAAGGGGCATACATAGACTGCAAAAAAAGTCTATTAAACTGACAGAAAAAACTGTCAGCCAGGTTTATTTCCGTATATTTTACAGACGTTTTCCGTATTTTTTCCGTATACGGAAGATTTCTGTAAAATAAACTGAGATTCTATAAAATTTATGGAAGACTTCTATAAAAAAAAAAAGAGACGGAAATAAATTGGCATCCTGGCTGACAGTTTTTTCTGTGAATTTGACAGACTTTTCTTGCAGTGTAGAGACATGTGCATGAAGGTATATTAATGAATATATATATATTTTATAATCTTATATGCTTTTTTGGTTAAAAAAGTGATGGAATCTCCATAATTTTGTATATATAATACAATGAATAGCCGTATTTAATACGGGTCCTCTTAGAACGGCGTATGAATACTAGAAACTTGGACATAGATTGGCGTACATTGGCATACAATTAATACGTAGGTATTGGCATACAATTAATACGTACGTATTGGCGTGCTTTACAATTAGATTGATTTTGTACCAGACATGTGATTAAAAATTATCACTTGAACTAAATCAAGCTAGTATGGCACTAGTATGGCATTTGCTTTAGTACTCTACACAGCGTAGTGATAGAATTAAGAACCAGGCAAAATTATAATAAAAATATTTTAATGCCACAGCATATTAGCAAGTACTTATATGTGATTCTCCTGCCGAACACTAGGTTACCCAGAGCTGATGAGAGTTAAATTGCCTAAAATAGAGCGGTACCTAATATGTGTTCGATTTGCACTGGCTTTTGAAATCGAATCTCCTGAAAAACGAATATTTTTAGAGCATACTTTGTAAACGTTTCATGTAAATAAATTTTACTACTCAAATCGTGCTTTATTTAAAAATTAACACGATAGCGACACTGTGTGAAAGTAAAATAAAATTAGAAACAAATTCAAACATTTCTCTCAATCTTAAAAAAACTCTAACTCATGAGTTGATTTCAAATTCAATTTGCAAAATATTATGTTTTTAAAATGGGTATCACTTTTCCAACATAACTTAAAATAAAAGTTTTTCACGGTAAGAAAGCAAACTTTCCTAAGAACATACTTTAAGCTCTTAAAAATGGTGATTTATGTCGTTCACTAAAACTTTTTACTCAACAAAAATGCCTAAATATCAACATCATTTCCATATTACGATAAAAACCACAAAAACAACTTTCATCGTACGGAGAAAGTTTTATACTTTTCTTTTCTGAAAATGTAGCAAGAGATCTCAGTTAGTCTTTTTCCCGTAAATTATGTTGCCACTAATAAAATCCAATCAGTAAATGTCAGACTCGCATTTAATCTTGTTAACTGAAGCGTTAATATTAATTTTTAACGCTTCTGGAGAGAAGTTGGTAAGAAGATTTGGGAACACTCAGGAATAAATAAAAAAGTTTCCTTGTCCTAATGCAAAATTACGAAATGGTTCTGATTAGCTGCTCGGGAAAATCTTTTTACTAGCTTTTACGTTTACATAGAGTAAGTTATTTACTTATCTAGTCATGAAATATTAATGTTTGAGAATCTAATGTCATTATTATAATAGTTGTTAAAGATAACACAATGAACTGAATATATGCGAGATTCAAACACATTTCTTTAAAATCAATGAAATATAAAAATTGTATTGTTAATGGCATGTTGAGAAATCAGTGCATAAATATTCCATCATTTTCCCTATCATTTATAATTTTATCTACTTTTTATAGTATTTTCTTAACATTTAAACAAAATTTAAATAATGTTGCTTTAGTATTGCACCAGCATTTGTTTACATCGCATTATAAAAAATTAAATAAAGAAACGTTAAAAAAATTGTAGAAAAAATAAATAAATAGTTATATATATGTTGTGTATGTGTGTGTGTGTGTGCATTTATTTTATAAATCATTTTCATACAAGCTTTATTCAAAGAAATGAATGTGTTTATTATCATCTTTTTCAAATTGCAAATGATGACAATTATTGTTATAGTAACACGTTTGAAGTTCAATTATTTCTAATGGAATTAATAAAAAAAATCCTACGATACAAATATTACGTTCTAAAAATTTTGAGGTTCAGAAAAGAATTTTTCCACAAAAATTTGGAGGAAAAATGCAAGAACAGCTTTTATTTTTTCCTCGAATAATAATTTTTATTTTATCTTCCAGCAAGTGATAAATATCAATGAAACGAACGTGATTAAGTAGTTATTTCTAGAACTCTTATCAAGCTATACACACCATGAGAAGCACATTTTTCCGAAATAAAGAAAAAGCAAGATACTAAAGTTTAGGAGTACGGGGTGAATAAGCGTGATACTGCAACTAAGATCAAAAGATCAGACAATAATTTATAATTTTTTTGAAAAATCTTTAAATTTAAGGCTAGCAGAAACGTGCTGGTAGCCCTATGTAGGTGTAAATTAGTATGTGATCTCCCGATAAACTGTCTATAATGCGTTATAAAGCTATAGCCTACAGAAGTTTGCAGAGATTTTAAAAAATCGTGCACGATTTGGAGCTCTTCGTACTGTTTTAGAAAAATATCTAAGCTTTCAGTTTGCAAGACTACTTTGCTTGTCGTCGGTTTTCAAAGCAGTATAAGAAATTGAGAGTTGACTTCGTTGTGAAATACATTGCTGTGGTTAAGATTGGTAAAATGCTATTTACAATGAACTTAGATGTACCAAATGATTTTCAATACTTTTACTTTGAGCTTCACATTAAAAAGAAGGTAGTTCTAAATGACACTCTGCTGTTTGTTCTGTGGTGGTATGAAGTGATTTATACAAACCATGCATCAAGGTTATTTTTCAACCACTGGCGAGATGAAGTATTTGGAAGCGTTCATTACTCAACATGGACAGTTTTAAGCCTAAGAAATGTATAGAGCTTATGGAACTTTATTAGCAACATCAGTGGGTAAAAATTATCGATTATTGGCATTCGTAAGTAGCCAAAGAATGAAAAGTTGCCATAATCAACAAATACCCAAGTTGTTCCCAGTACCCATTGTTTTTAATAAATTTAAAAATGACTACGTATACTTATGTAACATGTTAGTCAGTATTCTTTTATCAGAAATACCACTTCTGAAGACTTTCTTTCAAAAAGACAATGCTCCCATGCGTGTTTCAACGGCTGTTAAAGTTTGTAGCCAATTCTGTTAAATTACTTGACTGGCCAACTAAGAACCAAGATTAAAATAAATAAAATTTAGTATAGCGCGAACGTTTTGGGTGGTTTAAAGGGTCCATCCTTCTTCAATTTCAAAATATTTCTACATCCACACAGGTAGAAAAGTTAGTGTAGCTTTTAAACTTTTAATCACGAGATATATTTAGTGTTCTTATTAAGAATTCAAATCTCAGCTCCATGATGAAAAATCTATAGGGCATTCTAGCCCAGAAAATATGCAAAAATGGTGCACAATTCCAGAGGAAGCAAGACCTTATTTCTTCAATTCGTTAGGTTTGAATCAATATTACTTAAAGCACTCAAGATTAACTGCACAGAACTGTGTCCTCAAGATTTATTCACATCATAGAAGAAAAGGTGGTGTTCCTGTTTATCAATGTGTTTTAAGAGGGCCAACAAAGAAGTTTGTCTTTATCTTTTCGTTTGATGCATTGGGCTTTTAATGAAGCTGTAAGACAAGTCAATATTTTTCGCAATTTGAAAATGATATTTTTTACGTGATTAGTTTTAAAATACCATAAATTACATTAACACAAAACTAATTGCTAATTGTGATAGATTAGCTATAAATATTACAATGATTGCACACAAAAAAATTATTATTTTGTTGTTGATGTTGTTTATTTAATTTTTTTCTTTTAAAAAAGTTTTATGAGCAAACTTTTTAAATGTGTTTAGCTTCTTTTTTTATTCAAACAGTATTTATCTTTAAGAATGTTCCATAAAAAAATCTGAATTTTAATATTATAAAGTAAATTTTTGTAAGTTACATTCATCACTGTTTCATATTAAAAATATTCCGGACCAACATAAAATCTTTTGATATGAAAAAAATGCCTAATCTAACATTTTGTCTTTTATTTAATCTTTTTGTCCAGAATTTTTATTTAAAGAAACTAATCATTTATTACGATTTTTGAAAAGGATTCTTTTTTTTTCCCTTAAGGCTTTTACAAGCTTTTCCATTACTTTTTCATAACTTCATCGGATTTAAGATAAAAGAACTCACCTTTCCCTTACATAATACACCGGAACATTTAAGACACCTAATAAGATTCTCAGGGTGCATTAAAAATAAATATTACTGCTTCAATTGAAGAGATTAAGAATGCTGGATTGAAGCCCGCTGATTAGATTTTATAGCTTCTAACGCAATTTGCTACAGTGCTTTTGCTGGTTCATAAAGAGATACAGGAAATGGCTCTTTTTCCCTTTTCTATTAGAAAGTTCAGAAAAAAATATTAACTTTAAATGCTTAAACCTTAATAAACACCCATGCCTTTATGAACAAAATCACCCTGTGTTCTTAAGCAGTCAAAAGTGCATCTGCCTGTAACGCAGAATAATGCTTTTGGCTCAAAATTTCTGTTATGTTATCTTAGTGTATTACATGGTTGAATGTTCACTAAAACGCTAATTGTTTTACAGATTGCGATTTTTTTTTCCTTGAAAATATTGAACCGTGAAAGAACTGTGAGCATCTATTGATTAAAAAAATCTTATTTATTCAGATTATTTCATTTGTTTTTATGATGAACAAAGGATTTAAATATGAAGATTTTAAACATTGTTAAAAGTTATTGAAAAAAGGTATTTAATTATTTTTTTTTTTTTTTTACGAAGCTTAAAATTTTTTCTTATTTCTACACATACATGATTCTCGTTAAATCATGACAATATATACACTTCTACTTTTTTGTGTTCACATTACAGTTGCATAAGCCTTGTTAGTGCTTAAATAACTGCCGTAAACTATTTACCTATAAATGCGAATTCTGGGAGGTTTAGCCATGACTAACACCATTCTTATTTTAACAAAATTCTGTGCTTTCATGCACTTTCTACGGTGTAATTTCAAAGCATCGAAATTGAACTATGTTGTACATTTATGCGTTGTGCACATAGGAAAACATTTTTTTGCAGTTTTAGTAAATTTAAGGTTATTCAAATCGATTTTTTCAGTTTTCTATTTAGGCACAATATCATTTACTTCCTAAAATACATTTACGTTAGTTTATGCATATGTACAAACTAATATCATGTCTTTTCGACAGTTTGAATCTACATTTTTTTCATTAGATAAACATAAAAAGCACAATATTATTTTTTAAAGTAGAATTTTCATTGCACTATTTCATACTGGCACTACATTTGTTTATTGTTTGGACTCTTTATGCTTGTAAATGTTCGTTATGTTGTAACAGTTTCAACAATTTAAATTTAAAACAGTCTTGTAAATTTTAACTACTATATAAAGAAACGTAGACAGAGCAAATAACGATGATAATTTTTAAATATGTTTCATCAGTTCAATAACATGCCGTCAAGACTTAAAGAAAAAAAAAAGGTCACAAATACTGCTAGAATTGTATAATGTATCTGCAAAATTTTTGCATGCATTTGACAGTCAATCCTGGGAAACTGAAACTGTAGCATGCTATTCATATTTTCTCATTCTTTTTTAATTCATTTATTTTAATTTCTATTTAATTCATGGTTTAGACTGCTAATTAATCAGTCATGACTGCTAATTAATCTTAATTAGCAGTCATGGTTTAGACTGCTCATTAATTGCAAATTACAATGAAACTGCTAGACACTGTCAACATAATTAAGATATCACCAATAATTTGATCTTGCTTTCTGAATTTAAAAAAAAATGTTTTTAGTGCAGATTTATAACACTCAGTAAATCTATAAATCTAATTTAAAATATTACTAACTATTGACACTAAATAACTACTGCAATACTACTAACGTCAAAAATATATGAATTCCAAAGAATTCCCATAAACTTTAATACAGCAAAGCATATTCAGAATTTCTATGAAAAATTAAAGTGGTTTTAAATATTATAGTTTTGATTTTGTTTATTCTTCAAAAATTAAAACACTCTCCTAAAATACAAAATATAAATAATACTGTTGAAATATCTCCCTATTTTATACATTGTAGGAGTTTTTACTCTACATGTTTACATATTTTAATAATATTTCAACGAATAGTTAAAATTTCGACGTCAATATAATATAAAGGCAACTTTTTTATTATAATCGCATATCTGCAATATTTTAAAGAACAAGGGATTTTTGCCCTACTCTCATTATCACGTACTTCTTTTTATACATCCAACACAAACAATCAGTTATACAATATCATAAAGCATATGTGTTTTATTTAAATTCTCATAAAGGCGTTGATTAATTCACTTATTTCAAAATACATCTAACATGCAAAATAAGCCTTAAAAAAGAATTGAAAATGGACCATAAAGCAATTCATACCTCCCCATATGCTTGGAGTAAGACTACCTGCTGTTGTCCAAGATATACGACAGTATTGTAATGAACTTCTGGAATTTTGCCTCCCTGCTTGCTCAGCAGTGTAATGCATAATTAATTATGCCTTTTAGAGAGGGTTCTTTCATCGCCGTGGAATACTTAAGAGGGCATTTTTCTGTGTCCGCTAGCCGGGTGGTCTTCCCAGTGCCTATATTCATTAGGAAATTTGGTTGTAAGAAGAGAAAAAAATGGAGGGGAGGCGAAAATTTGCATGTGAAACGCTTTTTAAATGTTTTAAATGTAAAACAATGGATGTGTTTGAAAAGGGGGAAAAAACTCTTTTTCCAAAAAATTTGTTGATAGTAAATTTTTCACATATTCATGGTAAAAAAAAAATACAAAAATGTGAAGTATTTTCAGTGTGAATAACTAATTATGCATTTTTTCAATAATTGGGAAATTCATTGCCTGAAAAATGAAAACTAATCGATAAAGATATTAGTTTATAACTAATCGCAATTTGTGTGACAGAAATAGTTTATAATAAAAGTGGAGGTGAGAAAATGAACACGTTAGTCGCTGTCGCGTTGCACGATCAGAGAAAAGCGAGCGACAAACTAGTTATTCCAAAGAGAGGTGTCGTCACCAAACATTGTAAAATTAAATCTCGTTTTTGTTAGAATTGTCGTGTTAAATAATCACCGTTTGTGTTTTTGAGTGGTTGTTCTAATTTTATTTCTGGTGACTGAATGAGCATTTGAAATTACACGTTCTGTAGAACCAATGAAATAATTTCTCCCTTCTCTTACTTAAATTTATTTATTGTTGTAATTTCGAGATTAACCTATTTAAGTTTTATCACAAAATGTGGCTCTTTCAAGAATTAAATTTCGTCACAATTACAAATTACTTGATCACAAAGACCTGAGACAGTATTACGAGCCCTAGTTGATTTTTCTTTCCATGAAGCGAACAATTTTGATTTAATTTCATGTAAAACATCACTGCATAGTTCACAGTGGTTTATTCTGAGCATAACTTGACGAAATAAGATACCAGTCAAAAAACTGTATCAATAAGTTATATAAAAAAAACTTATTATTCAGAAACTAATTGATGGTAAACTATCAAAGATAACTTTTATTAGTAAATATAAACATATTGTTAATACCCGTGTATGAATAGATCATTCTGCCTGATGTTAAAATGATCTAAAGTAAAAAAATAAACCATCCTTCTTTAATTAAAGCACACATAAATGTAATAAATGCTTTAGCAATTTATTTTGCTTAGTAAAAACTAAGTCATATGATCTTAGTTATGAAAGCGCTTTATTAGTTGCTTCGTCTTAGATTGTTTATAAATACAAAAGGCATCAATCATTCAGTACAAATTCATATAATTACTAATCAATATTTATATTCCATGTTATCAAAAACAAAGCCAATTTTCCTTAATACTCTTACTCAATTGTATGTTCTTAAAGTAAGAATAATATTTAATATTCATGTAGGGCGCAGTTAGTCACTGATTCCAGTACAAACTCACTGACGTTATTAAATTCACTGACGGTATTAAAAACGTGACATTTTAATTTATTACAAAATGCATTTCACAGGTTGCATGCGCAAAATTAACAATGCGATAAAAATGCAAAATGAGGTTAGTCTATCTATTTTAGTTGTATCAGTAGCATAAGTGCTGCATTAGCCAAAAGGGCTTATTTATTGATTAAAAAGTAATTTATTTGTTGTTCTAATAGTTTGTCTGTTTATTTGACTTAAATTAGGGATCAGCTTCCTACATGTATATAAATAAACACTAGGCTAGTTTTTCTTTTAATGTAACTATCTATAGCTCATTCAGTTTGATTATATTTTTTTGTGAAAATTGTAAAAAGATTAAAATAAAATAGACTTTTCAATCTTCTTTTTCTGACCCCTAATGAGTGAAAATTTTACCTGAAAGTTCTTATTTATATATTTTATAATACGATAAAACTAGTTATTAAAAAAACAACATCGAAAGGCAAAGCTGGTTAATTAACCTAATTCTTTTAATATGAAAAATTATTTGCAAACACTATAATTCTCAAATGCACGCTTCGAAGTTAAGAAAAGAAGCTAGTTAGGACATGTAAGTACTTTAGTAAGCTTTGCATAATGTGCATGCATATTTAAACAGTTGAGCAGCACAAGAATGACTCCCGACAAAACTTTGCTCCTATTTTTCATCTTGAGCGTTTCACCAATGTTTTTAGTCTTCGCGCGAAGCATCCAAGAATTTGTTCTGGTTGATAAGTGCTCGCTGCGCTGTAATTTTCATTAATAATACCTCCACATCCAGACAATTACGGACATTTCTAGCTGTCGATTTTTGCAATTCAAATTTGTTAAGCTCTCCAGAGTGGATCACGTTCATAAAGGCAACAGTCATATTTAGCATATTTTCCTACTTCTTAAACTGCGTATTTGTGAAAGTGCTCAATTAGCGTGCATTTTCTGTCTTGTGCATCTATTTTTGTATACGTTCTAATAAATTTTCATAAGACCCTTTAATGCATTTAAATAATATTATTTTGGGCTTTGGAAAGTTATGGCTGAAAAAAAAAACGGAAATTAAGGAAAATTTGCTGGCAAATGGGACGACAGCACTAATTTCATATACAGGGATGCGTTCCAAGTCCCCTCGCGTAAGTGAAAATTTCGGGAAAATTTCAGGTTTTGAAATAAGGTACATACGACTTTTTAAAACACATACGCAGTTCCATTAGACACTTATCAACACTCTTATATCGTTTTCAACCGTTTCCCTAAGTGTATGTTACCATTCCCTATATAATGTAAATAAAGCCAGGTTTAGAGTGGGGAGGTTTGGGTGCTTCCATCTTCAGTGATGCTAAAAGAGATGAAATACTGTTCGATGATTGGCTTTCTTCTTCATTAGCAAATCACGAAGACGATACTTACACCTCACACCCCGCACCCCTGTTAGCACTTCTTACTGTTCACATACAATTTCTATAGCGGGCGAATAGTCCGCGTTATCTCTGAAATACGTTATTCGGAAAAACTCGTCGTAATGTCCCATTCGCGTAAGCTAGATCGCGTCTTAGCGCAAATCCACTGTAGTATTTGTGGAATTTTATTCCTGTAAATTCCGATAGAAATTCCTTACCAGAGAGGGATCTGATCCTTTATATGCGGAAATTGTCCTGCATTCAAATATAAATAAAGAAGCCGGATTCCGGAATTTTCCAGTAAATGTACTGTTATTTTTTAGAGTGCTTTGCTTTACTATAATAGGATAGTATTCAGCTTTTTAATCCAGTATCTGGAAGGCAATCTGTGCTTGGTTAAAATAACAGAAAGCACGATTTAACGTTTCTTGAAGATTACATTAATTACATTTTAAACAATCACATGTATAACATTGATAACCTGCATACCCAAATTTCTGTAAATCTATATATCTAAATGCGTTAAACTTGATAATTTTAGAAGTAACATGACGTGTAAAAATAAAATGTACTGAGAATATGTTTTGAGATAGCTTTTCTAGATTCCTCACATTACATATTATTCTGGTTATTTTATATTTTTTCTTAAGTCAAACTAATTTGACCAAAATATCAAAAATTTTAAAACCTAATTTAATCAATGAAATTACAATTAATAATAATTATAATAATAATAATCTTTTAATCCTGTTCGAAAATTAAAAATTTAAATTCCTAGATTTATCAGTGAAAAATGTATGGACACTAAGAAATTTTATTTAATTTTCCTTTGAAAGAGACCAATTTTCCTCTTGTGCAAATTCTATAAAAAAGAAAATTATGTATCACAACACTCTTCCATAAAAATAATACGAATATAATTTTGAAAAAGTACTCAAAAATTAACATGGGGTTTTTCCGTACAAAATACCCATTTCGATTAGCTAACATATTTCAAAACATGTCATTTTTCATAGTTTGAATGTTCTGATCGTTTGTTAAACCAGCCTCTCGATTCGTAAAACAATCCAAATGCCCACCTACACTACGAATTCTGGGCCTTCAAGAACAAAAAATAACCTTCTTTTTTTCAAATATTCTTTTAACGAGCGAATCACTTTCAATTCTTTTTCTTATCGTTAGAAAACTCCTATCAACTTAAAAGGGACATGAAACAATATTCCGATTAAGAAAATGTAAGACATGCCTGTCTTTTGTAGTAACTTCCGGAGAGAAGATCGAGCCATTTTTCTCTTTTCAAACGCTCTTTGTTACTCAGCTTAGAAATAACGGAGCGTAGAAAGTATAACGAAGCGAGTTGGGTTGTTCGGATCCTTCCGTCGCTGTTGGGCGTTGGTTGCACTCGCTAACAACTGGGATTGTACCGCTAAAAAAGATTTTTGTTTAGTTACTTCTTTCTGTCATGCAACCGATAATTATTTTAAGATGTAATTAAAATAATTAAATATTCAAACCATCAAAATATTGTACAATAAGTTGTTCTAGTATTTTAGTTTTGACTGAAAAGAGTTAATGGGTTACTATCTCGAAAAGTTAATGGGTTACTATCTCGAAATACTACAAACAACTTTTTGCGTGATTTACACACAATTAGCAAGGGAAGAAAGTAAAATGCTTACACATAATACAATAAAGTTCATTTTTCTGTTAATCATGCACTTCATAAAATAAATGAAGCTGGCAACATTTTCTTTAATTTTAATAATTTGACATAAACTATTCTATTAAGCCTGTCACTCAAAAAAGTATTTTTGTGTCAATCAAATTTAGTATGTTGATATTATTAATAATTTTAAAATAAGCAACTGGATAGAAATTGAGGTAACTATACGTCATTTTAATTTTTCTCCACCCCCCCCCCGTCGAAAAAGATTTTTTTCTGTTTGTTCGGTGTTTTAACGAACAGCAAGAAACATGACAGAGTATATAGGGCACTGGCATGATTAGGGTGTTGTACTGAAAATTAATCCCAAAAATGTCACGGAAAATATTCCACCACATAGAAATCTACATATATTTTCTACACAAAGTACAATTTTTTTATGATCATTGACTACCATCAGAAATCGGTAAGGCTCCTTCGCCCTTAGGCATTTGCAATAAACGTTCCAAATCATTGTGTAAAAGAATTCTCCATAATAGTAAAATTTCATTAAAAAAAACAAGCACCTTTTCAAAATTTACAGCAGAGTAGATAAAAGACAGTTTAGAATATCCCATTTTACTCTCAAATGTAATAAAGTGCATTTCGTTTACAGAAAATGGCGAATTAAAAAAAAAATAATAATAAACCTTCCTTGTCTTTCACGAATTTTCAAACCTCCCGTTTCGGACACCGAGCACTGAACCAAGCTGGGACTCAGTCCCTTCTCTCCTATATATGTACATAAAAATTAAAAACCACAACTAAATTATTCATATTAAACTAATGCTCCAGTCAAGCTTTTTAATGTTAAAAATAAAAGTTTAAAAGGAAAACATCAACGATCTTAAAACAATAAATTTGTAATACTTAAATAACGCTAAAAATGAATAATAACAATAATAATATTAATAATAACTGAAAAAGAAAATTAATTAATTAATTAACAGTTAAACTACGAGGGGAAAAATTCGACTACATAAAAGTAAAAGAAAATACTATTGCGATTTAAAATAACTACACAAACTAAAAGCAAAAATAATTAATTAATTAGGATTTCATCTCCTCAAAAGACATCAACAGGACCCCTTCCCCAAGGAAAAGGCTAGTAAATAGCAGTTAATTATATTAAAATAGCAGTAAACTACCACCAATGTCGGTTATTCGTTGTAAAGAAATCTATGAAGCCTATCTATGAAATTTAATTTACACTGTAATACTCTTCTGGGATTTATAAAGTCTTCTTAAGTAAAAATTAATGTTTGAAACATGCGCTTGCATGCAATTTCACCCTGCACTTAAGCTTTTACAAAGATAATTTCTAATCGTTCTTCACTAAATGTTTAGAAATATGATGAAGGCACTCGTTTGCCTTATCATATTTCTAAATATTTATATCAACGTCTAATAAGCTTCTGTTTGAGCTCAACAGAATTGTCTCGCTGCTTTGCCGTAACTACTAATTTTAGGGACTATCCTACGAACACTAATTACGGGTATTAAAGAAGCTTGGATGCGTAGTTATAAGCCGCCAAGGTGTTCACCATTTTTTGCCAGTCTGAAGGTTAAACTCTGGAAACCTTATAGAGGAGGAAGTTTCCCGATAAAGAAATCACCTTGTGCATTTTCCTATGGTAAATGCATTAACATTTTATCAAGGGTTCAATAGATAAAAGTATGGAAGTGTTTCATTGCTCTTTGGATATAATATGTAACACGTTCAATTTCACAGCAGACAAAATTAACTGTGCTTGCCCCATATGGAATATTTTTCAGTCAGACTAAATGACTGCAAATTAAGTTTATCTTTGTTTATTTAAACAATGTTTACTAGAATAAGCGTATTTTTTTTTCCAAATTACTAGTACTTGCCCTATTGTAGGAAGCCACATTGTTTATATTTATGTCAGATATATGTAACATAAATGCTTTTGTATGTACATGGAAAGAGCATATAAAACTCCCCCAAAACTTGAAGAAGGTTAATATTGAGCTTCACAGGCTCACATTATTAATTGTACTTTAAAATAAAACACTCAATCAATATATATTTTATAAATAACACAGTAATAACATTAATTGTTCGATCATAAACGAGAGTTATATCAGAGAAATCTTTTATATTTCTGTCTTACAGCAATTTTTCGCCTTTTTTAAATTCAGGCAATAGCTTTATAACGGTAAAAACATTAAGACCTGCCTCAGCTACGTCATAGTCAAAGCAGATTCGCAATTTTTGTGATTTCAATTCGTTTTAACCCATTTGTGCCTGGATATTTTTGCGACTTTCTTCAATTTTTACTGATAACAGAAATAATAGATAAATTTCTGATGTCAACTTCTTGAACAAGGAATGATTTATTTTAAAATCATTTTGCATAAAAATCGAAATATCAACATCCTACTTGGTCATGTTAAAATATTGTGCGGAGTTGAGGCTCAATACTCATGAATAAAGGCTAGGAAAAATAAATAACGTTTTCGACTAATAGCGAAAATGCCGTCCCAAAAAAGGGACGCTAGGCATAAATGGGTTAAATAGCTAATCGGAATAATCCAGATTTTCGTCTGCAGAAAACCTTGATTTAATGAATATAACAAGTTAAACTGCAGAAATATTAATTCGATAACTAATAATTTGATAAATATTAATTCGATAATATTAAAAATAGAATATGAAGTTATTTATTTTAAGAAGACAAAGATCCAATATATTGAGCGTAGACATTTTTTGTCATTTTTTTTTCTAGTGTCCATTGTAATTGCATTTACAACGGACTTTATCATCTATTCTAATAAATATTTATTGATCATTTACATTTTGGATTTCTCAAATGTTACTCTTGATCATTCTATATAAGTTTTGAGGAAAATTCAGTGTGTGTAGAAGTAATTTACTTAATCACTTTAATTCTAAAGAATATTTTAACTGCAGAGAGCATGATGCGATCATGCTATAAATCCATTTTATTTCTGATTCGCGAATTTCAGCAACACCTTCAACAGGACGTTAAATTACGATACACACATTTACAATTAACCGGAGGCAATAAAAATCTTTATATAATCAAGAGAAATCCGCTTCGAAAAATTTGCAAAATTGCTTTTCAAGAGATATTACTACATATGTATCTCGTACAGAGAACGCTTTGTTTGTCTACCATCTTTATGAAGTGTGTTGCGTATCCTGTTTGTTCACAGTTATCTCTTCTCTTCTTTTCAGCCCCTTGGAACTCAACTCCCTGAGTCAGCCTGTGGAACCGCCGTTGTTGAGGCAGAAGTGTTGTTGCAAACATTTAGAACGTGCCTATTGTTTATTGATAAATGGTCCGAAAAGTTGTGAATTAAATGGATCATGATAGTGAAACTTTTCCTGCCCGTTCTTCGCGCGGTGGCAGCAGACCGAAGAATTAACGGTCACATACAAGTTAATTATTTCGTAAGATATCGTTGTAATTAAAGAAAAAAGACGAAACGTGGCATATACTAGTTGCATTAAGTGAAGAATTAGATTTTCGTAAAGTTCATTAAAGATCAATTCCAGTACGTGCAAACGAAATCACCACTTAGCTGCCAAGTACCCTAAAACTTCTGGTGTTTCTACAAGAATCCTTGTCAGTTCCCAAATTCAGAGCAAATGCACATATACTCTTCGAATTTCTTTATATATATTTAATTCATAAATATTCACGCTGAAGCACTACTGTTTTTATCAGAGAATGGCCATTCTTTTTTGCTACTATTCATTTTTAATCTTAGGCAGGTTTAACTTTTTCGCTCTCTTCATTGAAAAGACACAGCTGCGAAGACTTCCCTTCTGTGACCAGCGTTGCTTCCTAAAGAGGTCTTTGAATGAATTTTCTAATAAAGCACAGCATCGCACATGTGTGAAAAATTTGAGTCTGGCCCAGCAAACACACACAGGTTCTCTGAACGTCTATTAACGTTCAGAAGATGTTCCGAAAACGTCTTCTGAACGTTAATAGACGTTCAGAGAACCTGTGTGTGTTTGCTGGGGGGTTCAATGATCGGCTATTTTTTAGCAACTGGACAGATTTTTAGGTTCAAGAGAGGCTGTCCATCGAAAAAAAAAAAAAAAAGTTTTCGACCTTCGTGCAAGAAATTCACACTTAGGCCTATCATACGTTTTGTGATTTTTACATTCACTGTATAGCTCCTGAAGAATTTCGAAAATTCCTGGTATTTTATCAGTATGTATCTGAAGCAGCCTGAAAGGTGTTGGCAGGTATGTTCATGTACTAGTATCCTGTTAAACATTTTAGGATTTTAAATAATTGTCATGCAATTTAGAAGATCCTCATTATCAGAGACATTGAAAGGGGTACTGATTTTTGCCCGCACTAGCCGTCTAAGAGACGCGAACAAATTTTAGATCATCGGACTGCATATAAATATCTCTAGTTAATTAAAAGGAGAACACATAATAAGAAATCAGAATTAAGTAACTATATGACGTCAAAAACGCCGTTTTAGCTTAATAATCACTTTGGGAAAATGTTGAAGTATTCGTCTAATTTCTTAACCAAGTTTCATAAACAATGGGCTTGTCTCCAATAATTTCATAAGAGAAATGAGGTAGAAATTTAAACTGCCATCACTCATTTTCTGTGAAAAGTAGATACGATTTTGACGAAAGATGGTCGGAAAGTTCACTATTATTTCAGCACTCCTTGTTATGTGATTCTGAACCCTTATAATGTTCCCTGCCTCTCCTTAAAGTTTGTCCCATTAATTATGGGACACTCTGTTTAAGAGTATACCTACGAAATTGAGAATTGGCAAGAATATCGACTTGAAACTGCTTCTTTTCTCTTTTCTAGTTAGGTAATGAGTGATCAATATTGATCAATGTAATATAAAAGAAAATTGTGAAAAAGTTAATAAACATTAGCTATACGTGTGATTAATGAATTATAAATTATTAATGAGTCTCCTTCAAAAGAGTATAGCACAAAAAAACTGAAGAGGTCAGGTAATACTTTAGAACACACTTTTGGGAAGTCTAATCCTTTAACCATAAAACCAACGTCTGAAAATTTACTAATGCTCATATTTTTTTTTTCGTTGGCTCGATCTGATTACTGAGCGAGAAACTATCCATTTGAAATAAAATTACTTTAATAGAATATGCAGTCATGTTGTAAACTGATTAAATAAAATATTTGGCAGTAATTTTTCAAAGAAATGGTTACAATGAATTCATTCATTTTTTAAATCAATTTAATTTTTGCAATACTTCAAAGTACCGTCAGTACATAAAGGAATATTAAACTCGCCTGTTTCAGAGAATTTCTGTAACATTTTTCCGTATCAAACAAAACTAAAAAAATGTATATTATTGATGTTTAGAACTATTTTCCATGAATGGTTTTTATATCATTTATTTGGCAAGTCGTATTAGTAGTAAAGAATTTAGATCCATTAAAATCAATGCTCTGATTTTTTTTCTCCGTATTGCAGACAAAAGAAATCTATTGTTTCACTTCGGTAAATGTTCCTCTGTTATTTTATACAGTAATTCTTATCTTAGGGGATCATCTAACTATTGAAAGAGAAACTTATAAAAATTCAACTTTTAATTTCTCCGAAAGTTTCCATCACAAATTAATATTAACATTTTTATTATTTATTTATTACGTTAAAATATTGTGCTTAAACTCCCTTTTCAAAATTTTCTCAATGAAATAAATGCGTTTTCCCTCAATACTTTTTAACTTTCAAAACGGAGAATGTTATCACTTCGTCGAAATTTTTTTTATGTTATGTTCCGCGATAACTTTTCAAAACGCGGGCCCATTTCGATCATACTTTTCTTATTCGAAATTTATAAAAACCATGAATTTAAAAGATTGCCCGAAGGGGCCAGTAAAGAATGATAGTTGAAAGTGAAAAGTCGTCGCCAAGGTTGGACACTTTTTGCGATTTATCGCCATGTTTGGCCAAAAAAATAAGGTCCCAATGCAGAATTCATCTTGGCAAAATCTTCTATATTTATCGAGATATTGCCAAACATTACTATTTTACTATGGTAAGGATGTTATCATAAGAAAATCGGAAAAAAAAACATGTTTTTAAACCACTACTTACAGGGTTGATAGTAGCGGCGTTCCTAGTAATGTACTGAAGTCACCAGGGTTAGCAACTTTTCACGATTTATCACCTAGTTTGGCGCCAAAAAAAGTTCCCAAAACTTAATCCAGCTTAGCTGTATCTTCTATATTAAGAGAGATATTACCAAACCCTACTCTTTTACAGTGGAAATAATTTTCCAATTTGATTTTGATTTCGTTCGTAATTTTCTTTTTACGAACTCTTTTTTTTTTATCATGTTAAAAAATTGTCCTATTATGTTTAAGTTTTCCTGTAAAGAAAAGATTATTTTCTTACTTATTTAACATGAGAAAAAAAATAATTTTATTATATTTTAAATTTATTACTATTTGATGCCTATCACTTATATCAAAATGAATCAAGTTTCCAACCAAACAAGAAGTCAACCACATCCGATGTACTATCATTCCATCTTTTACAAATGATAGGATAAAGACGACAGATAAAGTAATAGAAATACTTGGATGAACTATGAATCACGTTGTTAGAGGGATTCCATTATTATTGTGTCCATCATCTGTAATGTGATCTGACATTTTTTACCGCACAGATGACTGTAATTAATAGTAAGAAAAGCAACATGTTCTTTTACTGCAGAATCACTTTCATCTTTCTCGATATGCACAGATAAGTAGCACATACACTGCTTTTTAATGAACAGCATGGATATTATCTCAAAGATAATTCGTCATTCTCAGACAAAGCATAACAATGATTATCTGCTGTTTATTTATTAGAGCTTTTTTTTTTTTCCTAAAGCTCATTCTTTCAATAAAATTCATAGATTAGCGCAACCACTTCAATTCCGACCATCGTACCTCATGCCTCACAGCTTCCCGAGCGTTGCGGTACTATCGGGAAGTGTGAAGTATGGTGCTGGTCCTTGTTATTTCGTGTATAAGCAAGTATTAATGATTCTGCACCCTCCAGCAGTATTACGGCTGTGTTATGGGTTTCTCCAGGCTCAGATGCATTTGATCGCTGAATCGTAACTAGAGATCACCACGAAATACGGCGGTGTGTAATGCTGGGTAACGGGATTTACAGTCATGTATGTATTTCAAATATAATTAGTTCACGCGGAAACCAGCAGAGTATTTATTTACGTATGAGAGCATGTAGATATTGTTTGCCAGTAAGTGTGTACGTATAAATCATATGCTCATATAAAGCTATCGTGTAAATGAAGTTTTAAAGCCATATTAGACAGAATTAGACGGGTAATATAGAGAGTGGATTATTAATAAATAGAAATTGAAATGTAACTTGATTTTTGTCCCGATCAAAGCATAATTGCTTCACACGTTATGTAACATTATACCATTTTACCAAGTTAAGTAATATATAATTATTTAAAATGCCATCCTAATGCATTAATTAAACATTTCTAGTGTCTAGTGTTTCATTAATATAGTTGATTATATGTGTCGTAGCAATTAAGTTTGTATAATTTTCTATACACTGAATCAATTTTATGTGGTGATATTATATAATTGAAAGAAATATATGCAGAAAAAGTCATCATTTAAAATGTATGATAGTGTCAGCTGCTGTAACTATCAGTATCCAAAAATATTTACAATTTACATCGACTCATTTAAACTTTTGTCATTTATAATTTTTTTAACATCTAGTTCAGTTCTTACCCCTTTTTTAATTTGTCTACATGTTACACTTTTAACCATTACAAAATTGATTATTAGAAAAGTAATTTAAAATGTTATTTAATATTCTCTAGTATTATATGTAACAAGGTTATTTATTAATTACATGAACACGCATACTCATTAAAAAATTGCAATCATGAATATATTTAAAATTTTCATACGTTTCGTCTTAGTATCTATATCAAAATATTGTTATTATTATTATTATTATTATTATTATTATTATTATTATTATTATTATATTCTAGGCCCACCAACACGGCCAAAGGTGGTATATTGAACATGGTAGATAGCTGAAGTATGAAGGTCCCGGGCTCGAGCCTCTCGCGCGGCTGTCGATCTAACGGGCTGGAGTTTGAGCAGTTTCCTCCAGATGTAACGTGAAAACGCGTTAGAAACCTTAAAATGTCCTCTGCCTAAGGCACCCCATCCTAGGCAGATGCCCTTCACGTAGGCTTCCCATAATACAAAACAAAACGTTCTCAGGGCATTCCAGATACAAGCTTGTAAATTAAAACCAAAGAAAGTCAAATAATTTTTTTTTAATGTCTTTCATTTTTATTTATTTATCTACATTTCTATTGTAATTAAAGATATCCCTCAGAAAATTTTAATCCTGAATATTTTATTTCCTCTTTTCTAAATATTTATAATGACATCAACATTCATCAGTTCTAAGAACCTGAAGGTTAAAAATCAATGTCAATATTTATATAACTCTATAAATCATGGAACACTCAAAGTTTTTCACACAAGAATGATTCATCCATTTTGACTTGGAATATTAAATACTCATGTAAATAATTTAGACCTTAAACATTCAATTTGTTATTGTTTATTAATTAGATGTATCTTAATATGTAACCTCAGTTACCGATTCTTAATGTTTAAATTGAAAAATTAATTTAAAATTTTATAAAATATAATGAAAATCTTAAAACGATCGAATTTAAAATTTTAAATTAAAAAGAAAAAGAAAATTATAAACAAATCTGTTTGAACGCTTTATTTCGTTATTTTTACTGAAATTAGAACATTTGAAATTAAAAAATCATTGCTCTAAATTCTAAAAAAAAAATTTTAATTTTCTAAGGTGCTTTGACAATTAAGTTGGAATCAAAATGAATTTTAAAATGAAAAATAGACAGTACAAATTATTATTTTTTTAAATTTAAGAAATTTAAGAAACAACTTTTGATTTTCGAAGGCTATTTCAAACTTTCTTAAAAAAAAACTCTGAGGAAAACGCAACGAAACCGAGCGAACTTTCCAAAATAAACAGCACAGAAAACGTAAACAAAGCAATGCGTAAACCATCCTACCTCGTTTCACCTGCTGACCGCTCTCTTCTCAAAGTATCCAACAATTTCAAGAAGTCTCTATCCCCCTCCACTGGCACAAGAATCCTACGTCTGCATGCTTCCACACAACATCTCAAAGGATGCTTTATGATTCCAATCCCTTCTGTTTGAGAGGTTTAGAAAAAGTGACCGCCTTAGTTTGGAACCACTGGACTAGGTCTGATCTCATTCCTCCATTCAAGCAGGCCGCCTTCCCGGCCATCAGAGGGCGCTGTCTCACGGAGTAGCCGAGAGAAAAAGTGAGGAAGTTCTGAGCTTTTTTTTTTTTTTTCCCCAATCTGCAGATCATGTTTGGATTGGGGATTTAAAAAAGAAAAAGTAAATGTGCTCTTGACTGCCGTGTTGTTCGCTTACTGATGTTTAAGCGATTTTTATGAGAATTAACCTTTTACAGACCGCATTGAGATCCAGGCATATTTTAAATTAGTTATTTTGGATATTTTGACTTCTAATGCGTTAACTCTTTAACGAGCAGTGTTCCCGCTCTGGAAACACCAAACTCTGGCGTTTTGATTGTTGCCAGTCACGAAGAATAGATTTGATTTCTAGAAAAATAGTTGAGGGTGAGCTCCACGCGAATCCTTTACTTTTTAGCGCGTCATTTCCCGTCAAAAAATGGTCACGATTATTTTTAACAGCACTGACATCTGCTGAAAAATGAAAGAATGCGAGAACAGCCGGATAGACTGCCCAATGTTGAAAAAAGGGCAGCCGTTGCCATCGCTCGACTTAACTACCAGCAAGATGGCGGACTGGCTGTGCCGGAGCACAGCCAGCTGCCGTCAGAAAAGGTTCTCTAGATCTGTGGCACGCGATGAATGTTTCGATCGTCCGCCATCTTGCTGGTAGTTAAGTCGAGCGATGGCAACGGCTGCCCTTTTTCCAGCATTGGGAAAGAGTTGCACCTCAAAGTGTTAATTAAAGGATATTAGTCATTTCAATGGGAAAAACAAAAATTTATACAATTTTCACTGTCTTTCCAACCGGGAGCATGGGTCATTTCTAACTATAATTTACATTGATTTCAAAAACTGAACATACTGATGGGTAGTTAAAATAATGAGTAAAATATTAAGAATAAATAAAAGATTTATTTATAAATTTAAGTAAAGATATGAATTTAGTTTGAAGGGGAGGTGGGGGGTTATGAAGATACTCAATGATAATTCATGAAAATGGCTATCTTCATGATTTTTTTTTTCCAGTTTCCCACTAATGTTAAAAATGCAACTTTATTTTTTAAAATTTATTTAAGTCATTTTTTTAACTTTACATGCTAAACTTTTCATGCCAATACTAATAAAAAATTTTGTTTTTTAATGCATTTTAAATCGATGTTCACAATCGGGAGCATTGGCCTGTAAAAGGTTAAGAAGCGTATATGTTAGTTTTAAACTTTTTCAGTGCTTAAAACTTTGAAGTATACTAATATTTTAATGAAATATAGATATAGATTAAGTATCAAAATTAACATATCCAGAAATATGATAAAAATGAAGAAGTCACATAAAAATAGTGAAATAAAAATACACAAGTATTAGAAGCTAAATCATTTATAAAAGGTTGTATCGTATATCTATAAAATATTTCCTTTTTATTATTATTATTCCCGAAATAAAGCTTGATATTATCCGTAAGATAACTAAAAATTGAAGTATGTATATAATGTAAATGGAGTAGAAAATATATTTCACAGAAATTAATATAAATAATTAGCATCTTTTTAATTATTATTATTTATAAAATCTTATATATATATTTTTAAGAATATTAAGGTTATGGTTTAGAATAAAGCATTCGTTTGGACTTTATATTTCTTAGTTCTATAAGTACTGATACCAATCATAACTTTGAGAAATTTTAATAAAAGTATGAAGCATTGGAATTTCGTTAGAATCTTTGTTAGACTTTAACTGAGACCTCCTAACCTTCATAACTCACGTTTAAATACAATTTTATGTATACATGTATATATATATATATATATATATATATATATTTCAAAGTCTACAATTTTAAATCTCTATTTCTGTCAGCTAGACAATACAATTATCCCACTAAGTTCCTAAAATCCATTATATACAATTCTTGAAAATGATGTGTCTAATGTCTTTGTTAATTTACTGGAGGTTGGGTGGGGTTTTGGTTTTAAGGTTGTAATTGGATGGTTGGGTTGGGCGGAGGAAGTTTTTCTCTTATATATATATATATAAAAAAAAAAAAAAAAAAAGTAATATGTTTAAAAACAATTTGGATGTATTTATGCATGCATATATATATCTGGAGGAATTAAAAAAAAAAAAAAAAACGGGGTTCCTATATTGTGATTATTCTGTTCTAAACATTATTTTTTTTTCTTATTTACTAGATTAATCTTCTGTCATACAATAACTTATTATACATACTTAGTCAATAATAATAATCATTATATTTTTTAAACAATATGTTATATTTAATTTTGCTATAATATTTATTTTATTCAATCTTTTAAATTTATTATTATTCAATATATATTTATTATATTAATATACCTGGATATTCTTAAAATTTAATAATATTACCTATTAGTATTTGGCAACTCCTAAACTTTCTTCTTTCCCCATTTACACATTTATTTAGTGGCAACACCATTTTTCACTTTTTACAATTCTTAGCATTGGCAACACATATCAACTGTTCAAAATAAATTTCCATGTGCTCAAGGTATGGTATGTAAAATTATCTTTCTAATTTTTGTTATCTTTTTGATTTCTTCTTTCCTTTATATAGTAGGGTAGGGCCCAGATGTGTGGAGTTAATATCTCTTCTGATATGCCACACAACCGAAACCCTACTATTTGGTTTACTGTAAATTATAATCCACTGTTTGTGGTCCCTGAAGATGGTGACAGTGGTTATAATTTCCGTTCCATTATACTATCACAATAATTCTTGCACATTATTTGGATTCAAAATCTGGTTTCTAATTCTTGATAATAGCTGTTACTTTTATGCGAGATATGTCTTATTTGTAGTATGTTTTGTGTTTTACTTGTTAGTTATATTCTATTCTGTTGTCATAGCTGCAATTGCGCGTTACAAATAGGATATCTTCTAAATAATTAATTATGGATGTTTGATTTGACTTTATATGCCATTTTTGCATTGCTAATAATTTTATAAATCTTCTTACAAGCTATATTTTGCTGCAAGTGCGCATTTATAGTTATGTAATTTTCCTAGTTACTACCTTCAGTTACTCCTTTTCAATCAGCATCTATGATTTATCTATATTCATTTTGAATACTTTGTAAAATACAGCTATCTATTTAGACTATCTCCTTTCTATTTTTATTTTAATTTCCCAACATTTTCATTTATAATGTTCAAACTACTTCTGCCTAGTGCTATGGTGTTGCTGCTGCTGCTGTTTTTATTTAATCAGTGTAAAAAACATCTTTTTTCTGTATATTTGGATTACTTAATTAGTTACAATTATCTACAATTTGTACAGTTGCTAACTACTTTACTTTGCTTGCGATGCTTTTATTATAATGTGCTGCCCTCTATTGGCAATCTTACGAGTTATTTCCACTCTTGGTAACCACACAGCGACGATTTTAAATATAAAAATAATATAGTACATAGACATTGATGTAATGTACAGCTAATAAGCCATCTTTATTAGAAGACCTTAATACTTATTAAGTTACTCATTTTATTCTAGTTTCCGCTAGTAATTTTTTGCTCTTATTTTACTCAAGTTACTCTTCGCTGTATTTTATTTATTTTTTAAATTCATATTTCTACTTATTGTCATGTGTATGTAATTTTCTATTTTTCATTTTGTAAATATTTTATTCTACTCCAGACTTTCATACAATTTACTTTTATGTGTTTGTTTACTTTTATAAGAAATTATTGCTAGCTTTGTTTTGTCACTTAAAATTTAGTATGTACCCCTCACTTTTTTATGAATGGTAGATTATAATAATTTAGCGCCTGGCAAACAAGGAAATAATATTTTTCCTTATGCTCGGTACAAGAAAATTAATGATGATAAGGATTATCTTGGATCGAAAGCCTGCGACTTATCATCACCTACTAATATACATCAATTGCCTACTCTTAAATTTATAAAATGCACATCTTCTCGCTGTAAAACTTGTCCTTTAGCTGATACTACAAATATTTGTAATAGTCGGTCTAATTTAAGCACGTTTTGCAAAGTATACAACTGTATCTATATGTTAACCTGTAATCAATGTAAAATAGCTTATATTGGCCAAACTAGTAATCCTTTACACCTTCGTATTAATCTACATCGAAATCATGTTAAGAACTATCCTAGTAATCTTTCTGGTAATAACTTTGAGTATGAACATTTTCATATGCATGGGTTCAATAATATTAATATCACTATTCTATCTATAAAGAAGAACCATAATGAACGTTTATTTTTAGAAAACTACTTCATCCAATTTCATAATACTAGTTATCCGTATGGTCTAAACCAATTAGTACATAATAAACAATTAATATATTATACTAGCACTACTAACATAAATAAATATTCTCCAATCTATAATACTTTAAACTTGTCTATATATAATAAAACAATTAGAACTTCTAGAGGTAAACGTAAAAAGTGTAATAGTCCTAAGTATTCTAATAGTTATATAAAATCTGCTATTTTAAAATTATATAATTACTATACCAGTACTTATAATTGGATTAATATACGTACTTTCATTTACTCCATTAAAAAGAAACTTTTAGTTAAGTATTTTTCTATTTTTTCAAATCTTAACATTTCTGGACATTTTTCTCACCTATTCTTCGATCTCATTGTTGCACGAGCCACTGCACTTACCGTAAACCTAACCAATAAAAGTAATAATACACCTTCTAATTCTAACTTATTAATTACTTTCACAAATCCTGCATTCAATAACTTAAACTTCAATACAATATTTTCTAATAATAACACTTACTTTCCCATCAAAAATGTCATTATTAAAAAGTCCTTTAAATATCCCCTACCCTTTGGTAGGAAACTATTTAACTATAACTCCTTTTCAAAAACATATAACCCTTCTGATACACCACCCTGTATATGCAATGATAATCACTATAGGAACTTCATTAATAGGGATTATGGACACATCATTACTGGAGATCTAGCTATCGTAAAAGATATTAGGCTAAAAAAACTCATGCAGAAAGGCTCTAAACACCGTATTCCTTCAAAACACTCTTTTAGTGGCATTGTAACACAATTCACATATGATTTAGATTTTTACATATATAATACTGCCTTAAAATACAGCACTCCTATTGAAGCCTTCACTACCTGGAAAGTAAAAGTACTTTCATTCTTTAAGCAAAATATTGCTAAATATGTAAAATATAGTTCTCCTGTCAATAGTCAATTTCATACACAAATAGAATTTATAAAACAGTATTTCATAATTACTTATGTAGATAAATCATCCAGTAACTATGCCTTTATTTGTAAACAGTTATATCATAGCTTGTTAGCCTCTACAATTGTAAATAACAGTATCTATTCCTCTACTAATTTGTCTACTGTAGTTTGTAACAAAATAAATTCTGGCTTTTTATAAACTTCTCAACCTACAACATAATAATCTACACTATCCTTATATTGTACTAATCCCTAAATTTCATAAATCGCCTTTAAAGTTTCGAATTGTTACAATAGGATGTAATACATATAGCAATGTAGCAAGTAAACTTCTATTAAAGATACTGTCTGTTATGCATGAGTATTATATAAAACGTAATGATTACTCTATAGGAAATAGTTATGATCTACGCAATACAATATGTACTATTAGTAATATTACCTCTTTATATACCTATGATTTTAAAGATCTATTCAACAATATTCCTCTTGACGATCTTTACAATGTAATTAATGAATTATTTGAAACTTGTGTTAACAATATTCAGCTCCCTTCCCATGTTGATGTAACATATTTCAGTTGTCTATCTAAATTTATTATCTATAATAATTTTATTCTACATAACAATAAAATATATCTACAAAATCATGGTATACCACAAGGTGGTTCAGCATCTAGCTACCTTGCAGATCTTTACTTATATTACTATGAAAAAGAATATACTAATACACACATCATTCTTAAACGATATATAGATGATATCTTACTTGTAAACACTACTACTAATAATAACATTATCTTCCCCATAAAATATCCATCTGCTCTGGAATTAATTAAAAATGATATGCTTAACAATTCTGTTAGTTTTCTAGATCTAAGTATCTCCATCACTCCTAGAAATAGCCTTAGTTTCAATATATATGATAAGCGTAAAGATTTTAGCTTTAAAGTAAATAGCTTTACTCATTTTTCCTCCTGCTTACATAAATCTGTATTTCGTAATATCATCTATAATCACTGCTGTAGAATCAAGTTTCTATGTTCTGATGATTTCAAAGTCTCCAATTTTAAATCTCTATTTCTGTCAGCTAGACAATACAATTATCCCACTAAGTTCCTAAAATCCATTATATACAATTCTTGAAAATGATGTGTCTAATGTCTTTGTTAATTTACTGGAGGTTGGGTGGGGTTTTGGTTTTAAGGTTGTAATTGGATGGTTGGGTTGGGCGGAGGAAGTTTTTCTCTTATATATATATATAAAAAAAAAAAAAAAAAAAAGTAATATGTTTAAAAACAATTTGGATGTATTTATGCATGCATATATATATCTGGAGGAATTAAAAAAAAATAAAAAAAAAACGGGGTTCCTATATGGTGATTATTCTGTTCTAAACATTATTTTTTTTCTTATTTACTAGATTAATCTTCTGTCATACAATAACTTATTATACATACTTAGTCAATAATAATAATCATTATATTTTTTAAACAATATGTTATATTTAATTTTGCTATAATATTTATTTTATTCAATCTTTTAAATTTATTATTATTCAATATATATTTATTATATTAATATACCTGGATATTCTTAAAATTTAATAATATTACCTATTAGTATTTGGCAACTCCTAAACTTTCTTCTTTCCACATTTACACATTTATTTAGTGGCAACACCATTTTTCACTTTTTACAATTCTTAGCATTGGCAACACATATCAACTGTTCAAAATAAATTTCCATGTGCTCAAGGTATGGTATGTAAAATTATCTTTCTAATTTTTGTTATCTTTTTGATTTCTTCTTTCCTTTATATAGTAGGGTAGGGCCCAGATGTGTGGAGTTAATATCTCTTCTGATATGCCACACAACCGAAACCCTACTATTTGGTTTACTGTAAATTATAATCCACTGTTTGTGGTCCCTGAAGATGGTGACAGTGGTTATAATTTCCGTTCCATTATACTATCACAATAATTCTTGCACATTATTTGGATTCAAAATCTGGTTTCTAATTCTTGATAATAGCTGTTACTTTTATGCGAGATATGTCTTATTTGTAGTATGTTTTGTGTTTTACTTGTTAGTTATATATATATATATATATATATATAATATGTATGTGTGTATTACTTGCTTGTCACAACGTAAACTTGAAATCAATCACGGCTGGAAGAAGGAATCTTGAATGTTAAAAATAAATAAATATTTTGTTTAGAATGCGAAATTCATTCCATTTTCGTTTCATCCTATCGGATTATTGAAACCTTAGTGGTCACATGAAACTTTTATGGGTGCTCAAAATGTCTGTCTATATAAATTCTAAAATAACATTCTACTACTTGTCGGTCATGCATGTGGGTACTTTACAACTTGAGTACAGTCAAGAAAAACAGAAAAAATGGATAGATATTGAGCGGCTTTATAATTCAAGATTAAGGTTAAATTGATCTAAGGTTTTGAATAAATATTAACTAGGGAAATTTCCCTCCCTCAAAAAAAAAAAAAAAAAAATCCTTTCTCCCCTCTCCCTGAAAAAATAGTCGGTCTAGAGCACCCACAAAATTTTATAAAGTCGGCGCCTCTGAATAAATGTTGTTAAAATTTTAACACATTAATCTGATTATTTCTTCTTCCACTTCTGTTTACATCTTTAATTATTTAGAATAAAAATTAAAATATTCCAAGCCCTTTTCTTTACAATAATTAAATACTGTTTTATAAGCAAAAGACATTTTTGCACGTGAAACAAAAGTTAAAATTGGTTGTAAATATTCGCTTAAAATATTTTAAAAAGCAAAAATCAATGTTAATACACATTTTTCTTTTAAAATAGCTATAAATCACTTTGAAATGAGATCACAACTCGAAAGCATCATTAATTAGACTAATTTTTGTTTCATATCATTTTCAGATTTTTTTTTTTAAATCATAAAACTAGAAGCGTGCCAAAAGTATTTTTAAGGGTATAACATGTTTAAATTATTAGCGTAATAAATTGTTACTTAGTGTCAAATATTCATTATGGGATCTTGGAAAATGAAATTTAAAAAGTTCCCAATTTTTCGCCTTTTTACATTTGCATAACTTCTTAATTCAATAATATTGAGAACTCATTTTTCAAAATGGAATTTTCTTTTTTTAAAAAGATTGCCCTTGTGTATACTGCAAAAGAAAATGAAATGGTAAAACTTATAACTTTTTGATTGCTATAGTTAATTAATTTTCTTCAAAAGGGTGGATCACAAAAATAAGAAAGCTTTAGACAGTAAAAACGACTTAATTGTGCATTTCTAGGTAGATATAGTCCTGTAAAATTTTAAAGCAGTTTTAGAATTTTTTTAAGTTGTTCTTATAAATAATTTTAGTCGACTCAACAAAACTGTAAATAAGCCATAAAATACAAATTCATAATGGTTGTAGCATCATAAAATAACCACTTGGTATATATAGATAATTAAGTGAAGTACTTAGCCTCATGTAGATTTAAAAAAAAACTCTTAAAATAAACAACGATATAATTATCTGATAAAAATTCTGTAAATAATATTATTTCCATATTACTTTAAAATGTTCCTGGTAGATTTTAATATAGACGACTACTTACACATATACGACGACGTATACTTTAGAATCAGATGACGGCAACCCATTTTGTCTAGCGGCTAAAGAGCCATTCTGCCACACCACGGATCTGGGTTTCATTACCGGCACGAGCTTGGGGGGCATTTCGTCCGTCCCTTCATAGGAGATAACACTGGTCCACCTATTAGCTGCTTCCATAATAAATTGACCAGTAATTGTAGGCTTAGTAGTGGCCAATGCCTACCAACAACTTTATTCAAACACGATTTGAAATTTCGCAAACAAACATTTTTATGGGCTTTTCAAGTAAACACTTCGTATTTTACTGTAGTTATTTCAGGAATAATAAAAATTTTAAATACAAATTTTATTGACATTTTTGTACCTGCGAATCTAGTTAAGTATGTAATTTACAAGCAAATTCATTAGAAAAAAAAATTATTGGCTGTCCTTTGTTTCCTAAGGCACTTCGTATAATTTTTACATACACTTACATCGTAGCTATTGATTTTATTACTAGACGTATTCAGATGGTAACAACATAAAAAATAAAATCCTACTGACAGACTCATTGAACTTTGTTAATATAGGACATTTTTGGGCGCAGAAAATTATTTTACTGTAAGAATAAGTGCTATGTACTTCAGTTTTAGCTAATAAAATAAATAATGTCGAACTAATTTATAATAAAACAGTAGCCGTCAAAAACATATGTACTCTAAAAGAACAAAAGTGGGTGTCATTCCTGAGGAATGAATGGACAATCAGCCTAGACATATATTCAGTTCTTCATAATGTAAAACGTTATTTCTTTTGACCAAATTAATTTGGAAGAAATAAGATAAATATTCATTTTATTAAGGTGTAAATGTCCAATTTTTACTCAGAATCTGATAGAAAATTAGATTCTGAGTAAAAATTGACCTTGCCATCTACTTTAACGTTTTGTAAGTTAAATGCTTCAACCACCATTTCCCTTTTTAAGAGGGATTATTCACTCGTTTCGTTTAGATTGCTTGTAAGTATTTAAAAATTAAAGAAACAAGAAGAAAACAAAAAGAAGAAGGAAATGAAAAACGAAAGACTAGACAAATTCATTTACACTTTTCACTAAACTACTACCCATGGAGCGCAATCTTCAGAAATTTTTATATGTATTCATGTAAAATATTTATAAATGTTCTGAACGCCATTTTCACTTTTAAACTTTCTAGGAACAGCTTGGGTATTAGGAATTCATGGCGACTTTTCATTCTTTGGGGACTTAAGCATGTGTGTAATCGATAATTATTTGCAATTAAGGTTTCCAATGAAACAGGCCCCCCACCAAGGCCAAGTAGATAAGACACTGAATATGGAAGACAGCTGAAGTGCAAAGGTCCAACGTTCGAACCTACCGCCAGCAGTTGATCAACGACACTGGAAAAAATTATTACAGCATAACGTGAGGGTAAACGTAACGCCAACACGTTGTGATGATGGCATTACGCTTATCCACATTTTATAATATTTTTTGTTACAAATTAATTTGCTTGAAAATTACATGCATAAACAGAGACGCAAGTACAAAAATGTCAATAAAATTTGTACTTAAAATTTTTTATTATTTCTGAAATAACTACAGTAAAATACATGATATGTTTTATTGAAAAACCCATAAAAATGTTTGATCGCGAAATTTCAAATCGTGTTTGAATAAAGTATTTTTGTAAATACAGAATTAGTTTTAAATTATATTCTGCAGTCCGTTAAAGTTTGCTGTATAATAGTAAATATGCAAAACCAAGCAGTGATATGAATGATAATTTGACTAATAATTTTACAATTATTTTGCTTTAACGAAAGTTTTAATTGAAATTTCTTTTAAGTTATCAGTTATGGGCTACGAATCACCAGATGACTTTAAAATGGTTGACATTTCTCACGTATAAAATATACTTATTGTGTTGTGCTGTGGATTTACAGCACACCATGCTATAGTATTTTACAGCACAACGTGTGGTTAAACCTAACGCCAACACGGTGTTATGTAGAATTTATCAATTGCCATACAATCATTACCATTGGTTCTTCGTGATTGGCATATCAATGTCATTATGTCATTTTTGAGTCGATCAACAACACACATATTATTACACACTGTATTATTTTACAGCAATATATGTGATAAAACTACAGGTAATTCTTACAGTCTAACAGTATAAAGGGCTTAGTTAGTTTTATCCAGATGTAACATGAGTACTGTCTTGTGGAGATGTACAGTGGAAGATGGTGATCGTAAGTCGTAAGGTGATCGTAAATACAAGCGTTTGTTGGTATAAATTATATAAAGAAGGTTGTCCGATGATGGCAATTAGAGAACATTTTGTACTGGTGAAGCACTGGTCGATGATCGTGAAGAGACGGAGGTAGGTTCACAAGAGAAATATGGACCCTAATAGTTCATGACCTCCATAATCACGTTGTGTAAAAACACACATCTTGCTAGCGCTTGTCGATTTCATATTTTACCGGACGGAGACGCAGAAAATTTAGAAACACAAAAAAAAGGCATTATGAAGATCGTACTCTTGAGGAAAACACAGGAAACTCGATGGAGATGCAGCATGTACTTCAGTTATTCAGATTAGATTTCAGTCGATGTCATAAGCAGTCACATACTATTACTAAAAATATCACTTATAAAAACATGATGACTAGGGGGAGCATCTTCATAAAAATAATACAGCGTGCTAAAGCGCCCTGGTACCTTGGTGGGTGAACGCCTCCGTCACCATAAAGTCATCGGCGTAGATGCGAATTCCGCGGTATAAGAACGCGGTATATATTACGTGTCGGTGGGCAAAAGCCTCCTCACATGAAGTGAGTCGCTTGCCCCCTCCGAAAATTACTCTCCAACTGCTAAAGAATGACCGTTAGACTATTGCTATAGAAAAAGGGAGCTCGATCTTTCTGGAACAATTTTAGCAGGTGTTTTTCGAGCAATATGCTTCTTGCGCAGCAGAGGAAAACCGCAAGCACAACTGTTTCAGCAGAGCAGAGAATACATATGCAAGCGAAAAGGTGTTGTTGTTGTTATTATAATTCTTTTAGCAGGAGAGAAAACTGGCGTCAATAAAGTACGTATGTTATTTTATTTTATTTAGGCAGCTGATAAGAGGGAAATGCTTTAGAAGTACGTTCATGCGCTGTAATTGAGAAGGATAAGAGGAAAATTGAAAGCTTTAGAAAACAGTTATTGTTAAAAACTTTTAAATTAAATTTAGAATAGATTATTAGTTTAAATTTACACAATATTAATTAGGATTTGTATTAATAATTCTTCATTAAAAAAATATGCACGTTGTGTCAACGTGACAAGTACCCGTTAAAACTCCTTAAGAAGTCCACTGACCAAGGTACCCCCCCCCGAAGATGTCCCTCGTGTAGACTTGCCTGTTGCCATAACACAAAACAAACAAACAATAAAACAGTGCTCCGAATACTTCCTTGATTTGAAGCAACCATAATGACATAATTAATGTTCCCTAATATTTCATACAACCAGTGGATGACAAGCCACTTTCAATGGTAAGCATTAATAACATAGTTGAACTTCACTGAAAATCCACCTGTACTTACAATAGTTAGAGCGCAGATAGACAAATGTAGAGACAAGCAGTTATATATGATACTTTACACTATATAAATCCATCAAAACCTCAAAAACTGATATCTTGCAAGATAACCGAAATTCCTCCAAGTATAATAATATAACTATAAATCCAACAATCTTGGTGTCACAAAAGCGAGTCCGTTTAATTTACAAATAGTAAAAGTGCTTTTTCTCTAGAGCTAATTTTCCACTCGATCCACTTCATACATTTTTTAAGCACACGTAAATGTACCTCCGCAACATTAAATGATGGCTTTAAAAAAATGCATTTCAAAGTTTTGGCTTGATTAGTTGCCTTTAAAATTTCAAAATGTTTGTTTTATGATAACGAAATTACCGGCTTTCAAGAAACTCCAGTTCGCTGATATTATCGTTCTCCAATTTTCTAGGAAGATAAAATTCGCTCCGAAAAATGAGATCCGAAGCTCATAAAGCGAAAATATTTTTCATGAAAAATGTCATTCTGCAATTCACAGTGGATTTATAAAGGATTCTAAGTTTACAGTTTATCGCACTTTAAACTCAGTCTATTTGATGAAAATAATCATTTTGTAATCCATGGTATAAAGCAAACAGCAGTACACCAGCATTTTAAAACGGTTTTTATTGAGAATAAATGTACATGGCATTTTATGTTATAGTACATTTATGATAACGTAGCTGTACTTCAGTGTTAAGCAACATGTAATCGTGTGAACGACGAACAATTGACGATTTAATCATCGACCTAAAAACTACGCAATTAGCAAGTGATCAACTGTTGAGAATTTTACAATTAAAGATTAATCAATTATTAATAGTTTATTTCAATTTAAGATTAATTAATCCTTGATTAGAAGCTAGTTTGGTTGAACAACTAGCATTTAAAACTAGTTAGACTGGAAAATTTTCAGTAAAACTATGTATTTGACGTAAGACTACTTTTTAACATTTTTCAACTTAGATAAAAAAGTAATTATCAATTTAGTTTGTCAATCTGTCTGTCTATTCTGTCTATCGTCTGTGTCCATAGACAGACAAATCGAATTTATAAACACATTTTAACTTTGTAGGAAAATGTTAAAAAGAAGCCCAATTATTATTAAAAAAGGAAAGAAAAGAAAAAGCGATCGAGACGTTATGTGCATTTAGTAGAATTTAATTTTTAATTGCTTTAATCAAATAAATTTTATGATTAACTATTGATTTGTTGTTGAATGCAGGTTTGCAGTTAAACAATTGATTAGTTGATAATTTTAAGATCACAACTGATAATTAATTGTCGATTGTAAATTTCACAATCAACCATTGATTATTCAGTAGTTAGATTGACTAATCAAATTTTTAGATTAAGGATTGATTAATTTTCAATCATTTTTTGCCCAGCACTGGTATACTTGATGCTTTTGAAGCCACCATAAATTAACAGGAACTTTGGGGGTGCGCTAGAACATGGTTCTCTCTTAACCGAAAGCGCAGCCAAGAACTTTTTTTCAGGGAAGGTACTAGATGTGAAAAAAAAATCGTATACTATACGACGAGAAAATTCGTAAGCTAACAAATACGAAATTTCAGCTGAGAATTGGAGAGGGGAGACAGAGAAATTTCTAGTATCTTCCTATGTCCGTGCCTCTGATTTTTTACCAGTAAGATGTTAATTCTTAAGTCACCAACTAACCAACATAACGAGAGAATAAATGACCTCGTAGATCTAACGTGCACTTTCGCAGCAGTAAGTCATTGGTACTTTTGTGTAAAACATAGCTGAGTATCCGTTATTCGTGCGGAAGAAAGGGAGAAAGTTACATTTTCTAATACGCATAACTGGAGTTAATCCCATTGAAACATTTTTAAAATATATATGCCTATGTACATATACTAGCCGCCTTCGGCGACCAGTTTGTCGCTGGTTTTTGTCGATGGAACTGTCGATAGTGAACGCTACTGTGATGGTTTGGCCAAACGTTCCATTCCGGCAATTCATGGCGATGTCGAATTCTATTTGATGAGGTTTATGCAAGATCAGTGAGCACACGAGCACTTGAACCCCCAAAGGGCAAATGCAAAATACACACATAAACAAACAAATTTTTTTTTTTAAATATCAAGTACACTTCTAAATTTTTGTGATTTTAAAATGTCCTCCCCCCAACTGTTATTAAATACGCTTATCATAGCTAAACGCAGTGTATTGTAAGTTATTACAGCAGTCTTTCCTCGATCGCACGCACGATCGGAGAAATGCCCTTCTGAACCGCTCTCTGAGAACAGATCCAAATAGAGTGGCGGGAGCGGTTAGGCGATGTTGATATCATTCCATTCGCACATTTTCAGTGTGCGCACGGACCATTTTTTTTTTCTTATCTCTTTCGAATTCTTCCTTAGTTTTTTATGTTCGGTTTGTTAATCCATTTTTTCCCCATTTTCTTTTTATTATTTTAATCATTTTTCAGTACATTATTTTTTATGAACTAGTATAAATAATTAAGATGTCTGTAAAATAGGTGTTTCGGAGCTAAAGCAATTACATTTTTCAACAGTCTTTGAAAAGAAAAATTGAAAGAAATTTACTCAGCCAACGCATTTGCTATAACTTAGCCAGATGGCGAAATGTAAGGCTTGTGATTATTTTTTTAAGTTGCATGCATTGTTTTCCTTTAACTGCTGAAAACGCAAGTATATTTCAACTTGTAAGTTGCTTCGTATCTGCATATTTAATTTTTGGAATTCGTTTTGTGTACCTCTATGTAAATAAACCACGAGCCGCCACTGTACAAGATGGCGATAGACCGCATCGCGCCTCCAACGTGTTTAAGCTACTGCAAGACCACTTTCAGAATCGTGTGATTGCTTTGGGTTAACTGCATCACACAGGAATGGCCATTAGCATATTTTTTAACCTGGCCGCCTTAATCTCCTAAAGAAGTGTATCGGGTGAATCCTAAAGTGGTTTCTGAAGTGTTCGATTCGAAGTCAAGTCAAGGTCAAATCAAGGTCGAAGTCAAATCAAGTCAATCAAGGATGTTCCATCCAGGCTGAAGTCTGTAATGCAGCATTTTGTTCTGCTCATACGTCAAGCCATTGCAAATGATGGCAGACATATCTAACAAAACTGGTAATTTTTTATATGGACTTTTTGAATGGTCTCTGAGTTCGAGACTAAAATTCGTCTGCTGGCGGTATTTACACCAGCTCCTATTCAAATGAATTGAGTATCGATTTTATAACTACTATATTCTCTTAAAAACCACTCGAAATTAATTACTGCCTTTTCAATATTTAAATGGAATGTTCAGTAAAAGATTATATCGGTATTTCGCTTCGAAACTTTGTTAATAAAAATGATAGTAGCGTTCTAAAATTATTACATTATTGCGAATACTGTATAAATAATACTTCAAAGGGTTAATTTTAAGTTTCTTACATTTGAAATAATACAAACATTTATTAAATACATTTTGCACCTTTTAAAGTAAGATTTTTAAATTACTTTAAATTACTTTTAATCATTAATAATACTTTTTTAAAAACTTACATTGAAAAAAATCAATTTATCAAAAGTTATTATTTGTTAACGACTGATATTCTAACTTGTTTTCAATAATTATAATGTCTAGAAGAAAGTCTTAAATAAACCTCAAGACCCAAACAAGCTGAAACCAGAACTAATCACATCCATAAGATGACGTACGTGGCAGCCTCTTTCACATAATGATTTTTTCTGTTTTTTTTTTTTTTTTTTTAATGAACAGATATTCAAAATTCCATGCAGAGCCCGACTAAATATGAAGCCCAGGGTAGACATCACTCATGACGGCTCCTTTCATATTGGTATAAGTATATGTATTCCTATGTACAGCTGCTGAAAAAAAAGGCACACTTGCTCTTTATTTCGCCGTCGTTCGTCGTACAGTAAAGTTATATATACCATTCGTTTGCAAATAACGCGTACTTTAATTTACTATTAATTTAATTTGCATCAGGGGCCGTCTTCATATTTAATTCTGCATCAACTTCGTTTTTCTCAATGGCAACCCCATATTTTTACTTTATTAAACGAAAGAAATCCTTCAAATTACCCTGAATATAAATTTTCACCAATTTTCTACGATAATTTCCGGAGATATTGCGAATTAATTTTTGCACGTTTTTAAGGAACTTTCTGCAAATTGAAAATCGCTATTTGTAGGTTCCGAACTTTTCGCCTTTCATTAATTTCGCTCGCAAGAGTTAAAAGAAATTAATATTATTTTCACGGAAAATATTGTTTGCATCTCTCTTAAAGTTTTTTGTACTGAGAATATCAAGGGTAGAAATAGAATATTTAGTCTGTGGTCCAAATAACCCGTGAGTTCATAACTTCCTTGGTTCGCACACATGATTTAAGGGAAAAATGCAAAATGACTGCTCACGATTTTGAAAATCTTTGTAATTTTGAAATTGTTATTGAGTATTTCCGTTGATGGTTCTCTTAGACAGGTGAAATGTTGGCAGGAGTTAAAGGCTGCTCTCTGCTCTTCTGACTACAAGCTTGAATATTACTCAGCTATGTTCGAACTTCAAGAATGGTTTCCTGAGAGAAAATTTATTTGTTTGAATTTCATGTAAAAAACGCAATTACTTTTTTGCCGACCCAATATTATCACTGTGTTTGTCATTTCACTTTCTTCATTTAATACTATCGTCTGCAATGTGCAATATTCTTAAGACTTTTGGCGGTATTTTAATTTATAGTTAGATGAAAATTTAGACAGAAAAACGTGATTTTAAATGTTTGATAAAGTATGGGGAGGCCCAAAGACCTAATGTTTCCGAAAAAGGTCACATTCAAGTTGAGGATGTTAGTTTTTCAGAAATAGGACGTTGTATTAGAAGACATACATCTACTGTATCTAATTCTATAGCTGGAAAATATTTTATTTGGGGGAATATGGTAGCAGACGCAACAATAGACGCTTTATAGAATCCCTATCAAACTGTAAAAACCTCTAATTTATTTGCTTCAAAATTTGATATTTTTCATGCTGGTATCTTTTACTGTGTTTTTGCACAAAATAAATCTAATTTACGTTTATTGTATGCAATTTTCAAAACATTTTCACTTAATAAATTTATATACGGTGCCTTAACTCGTGAAAATAACACATTTTATTTAATATAAATTAAACTACTGAACGTAAAAATTTGAAATTTTACACAGCCATGTAATATTAATTTCTGCATCTATTTCCATTGAAATTTGACTAGGTCGCTATTCATAATTTTTTTAATATTAATTTAATAATTCATAATTCATATTAATAATTTATTAAAAATCATAATTACATTATATTATGTTTGGGCCGTTTAGTTCTAATAGTACGAATAAAAATCAGCTTCTTACTACCAATATTATATGAGATATGAATTGAAGAATGAAAAAATATTTTAACATAGGGGGAGGGGGATTTTGGGTGCTCATAACTCACTCATTTTCTGTCCAAATTTATTGAAAATTGGTGTCCGGGGTTAAAATGAGCTAAATTTTTGAAATATGAAGTGAAATCTAGGGGTTGATATTGAGAAAAAAAAAAGTTGGTGCGAATTTTAATATGTAGATGGACCCTTATGCAATTTTTATGCATAGCAAATTAAAGTGCACGTCAATCGTAAACGATTGGTATCTGTAACTTTGCTGTACGACGAACGACGGCCGAAAAAAGTACAAGTGGTCTTTTTTTTCCGCAGCTGTACAACCTCCCAAAAAAGTGTTTGAGTTAGAGATAAATTTATTACGTTGGTTTCGTAAATTAAAAATTATTTATCACAGAATATGAATTAGGCTATGTATAAATATGACTCTCCATATTTCTGTCAAGTTGTGCATTTTACACAATATACAGTTCTTTGTGCATACTGATCATATATGTTCACATTTGTACTATGCACGTGCATTTCTACCATAGACAATTGTACTGTTTAATAATTTGTAGTAGATGCGGATCCAGGGCACCCCTGCGTGCTGTGTTTTGTTATTAATTTGAGAGATGAATTTATAAATTCTAAGTGATGATTTGTTTTACACTTTTGTTTTCCTTTAGCATTGTACCCATTCTATTTTTAGAAAGTAGTTGATGCAAAAGTTCATATTATTTCATGCCTAATGAGTGCATGCACAATTCTGCTATACATTTGAAGCAGCAGCAGTGTACTTGTACTTTCGTCTTTTAAAATAGAATGAAGAGTCATCTAGCCACTTGTACAAGTTGCAAGAGAAAAAAAAATTCCTATAGAAAAGTGCCGAAGACAGATGAGAATATTAATGTCTTTGTGTGGGTATGACAATTCATTAAAACAAATTTATAAATGTGTTGTATGTATTTGTAGATAAAAGAGTTTGTTATTAGTTAGGACAGCGGTTCTCAACCTTTTTAACCTCACGCCCCCAACAAACGCTAACTTACGGTGGCGTCCACCCCCTCACATTTTTGCAGCATACATTCAGTTTTTTATTCTTTAACAATGATCATTAAGTCAAATTTTCTAAAAAATAATGTTACCAGTAAAGTTTGAATAAACATTTTAAGCGAACATGGATATATTTTTGAGTAAAAATGAGAATAAATAAGATGGCTTTTTAAAAACAAGCATCATTACTTGCTCTTTGGTTTTTCTCACGTTCCCCCTACAAACGCTCTGCGCCCCCCTTAGGGGGTCGTGCCCCACAGGTTGAGAAACGCTGGGTTAACACAATTCCGCATGCCATATTCTATGAGATTGAAATAAGTGAATTTTTTACATTAAAAGCTCAGAAAATCTGGTAAAATAAAGCGTTCTGGAAAAAAAATATTCCTTATAAAAATAAATTATTTCTGGGTAATCTATATGTAACCATTTGGTACTAACAATTTTTAGCATAACATATTTAAAATCGGTTATTTGTATAAGAATATTTTGACTAACAACGTAAACGTTTGAAATACATTACCCCATTTTCTAATATTTATAAACTGTTTACAAACGCTTAGTGTATTTATGGGGTGCTCGTTAACATAAAACACCACATAAATTTTAAAGAAAAGTTTTATTGGACGTACATAAAATCTCTGGCACAGAAATGAAAATACCACATCTCGGATGAAATTTTTAGAGAGAAGTAACAAATAGAATAGCAGCACGAGCATGGCAAACTGCGTGTTGCCACAGTACTCCCCCCTAAGTGCCAACGGTACGATACCTTAAAGGTACTTATGGTTGAATTTTGCTCTTCTTCCCGAACGAGTCACGGTAGCCGGTGGAGTTGACTTAGCTGTTGCGTGTTCACTTGGAGTTGACCGTGAAGCGTCAACTGTTATTGCTTCCTGTTGCACGTTGGAAGAAGAAGGAAGAAATGTTTCACTTTCGATGAATGCAGGTTTGATACGATCACCGATTCCTTGCCAGAGATGAATACGGTGTAAAATTTTTCGTTTCGCACAAGTACCTGATATGGGCCATCATATGGTGGTTGAAGAGGTTTTCGCACAGCATCACGACGAACGAATACGTGTGAGCTTAACTTCAATGCAGGGTGTACAAATGTTTTGATGTTGTTGTGCGCAGCGGTGGGAATGGGCGATAATTTTTTCATGTATTCACGAATTCGAATTAAAAATTCTGCCGTATCTGTGGTACGTGTCGAAGATGATGCTTAAAATTCACCAGGCAAACGAAGTGTGGAACCGTAGACCAATTCGGCTGCTGTACACTTGAGATCGAGTTTAAAAGCGGACCTTAGTCCAAAAAGAACAAATGGCAACGATTCTGTCCAACGGTTGTTTTCCCTAGCTCGAAGGGCCTGTTTGATTGATTTGTGATAACGTTCCACGAGTCCGTTAGAAATTGGATGATATGGTGTCGTCCTGATCCGCTGAATGCCTAGCAATTTTGACAGTGAAGAGAAAGGCAAGACTCGAACTGTCTTCCTTGATCCGTAGTTATTATGGAGGGAATACCGAAATGTGAGATCCAGCCAGATAGAAACGTACGAGCTACTGTTTCTGCAATTATGTCAGAAATAGGAAAAGCTTCAGGCCAGCGAGTAAACCGGTCAATACATGTCAGTAAATATGACGAACCTTCCGACGGAGGAAAAGGACCAACCAGATCAAGGTGGACGTGGTCGAATCGCTTTTCTGGTACTGCAAATAATTGAAGTGGACTCTTCGTTTGCCGCTGCACTTTTGATCTTTGGCACAGAATGCAAGAACGCGTCCATCGAGTGATGTCAATGAACATCGATGGCCAAACATACCGCTGCTGAATTAGCTTCTTAGTAGCACGGATACCGGGATGTGCTAAATTGTGAACTAGGGAACTAGTAGCTGGAACGCTTGTCGGCGAAACGATGCTGGAAAATAAGGACGAATCGTTCCTTGAGAAGTGTCGCAGAGTAAAGTAACTTGACTGCTCATCTTCAAGGGTTGAAGTTTGAGTCCGCTGTTAGTAGAGCTTGACTGAATGGATTTTAGTTCTTCGTCAGTCTGCTACGCTTCAGCCAGCGATGAGAAGTCAATGTCGGAGGGCATAGAGATATCATTTATCCGAGACAAACTGTCAGCGACGACATTATCTTGACCTTTAACATGCATAATACTTGTCGAAAATTGAGCTATTAAGTCTAGCTGTCGAAGTTGTCGCGGAGATGGATTAGAGTTTTTAACAAAAGCAAAAGTCAGAGGCTTGTGATCAGTAAGGATCGTAAACTCTCTACCTTCCAGCAGGGGTCGAAAGTGTTTTAAAGCAGCGTAGATCATCATGAGTTCTCGATCGTACACTCTCCAAAAAAAGTATTCGAGCAAGCGAGAAATTTCCTACGTTGGTTTCGTATATTAAAAATTATTTATCAAAGAATATGAATTAGGCTATGTATAAATATGAATTTCTATATTTCTATCAAGTTGTGCGTTTTTCAAAAACTCAATTATTATTTGCAAATCTAAAATAGAAAGTTTCTCACTTGCTCGAATACTTTTTTTGAAGGGTGCACGTGCTGTATCTAGTTTCTGCTGTTGTTAGCTTCCTTTCGAAGGCAAGAGGTCGGTAGCCTTTAAGAGTATGCGCTTGCAGCACAGCACCAATGGCTGTATCCGAAGCGTCAGTTACAAGGGATAGCTTGTCCACAGGTGCATGATATGCTAAGGTAGCAGCGTTAGCTAGGTCATCCTTGCACTTTTGAAAAGCATGGATAGCTTCTTCAGTTCAAGTAAGTAGTCGATTGTCCTTTTTTTGCTGTCTTTAAGATAATGAGTCAGAGGCGCTTGATGTAAAGCTGCTGATGGCAAGAAACGTCTTTAAAAGTTTATCATTACCAGGAAACGACAAAGTTCTGCTACGGTTGTAGGCTGTGGGAAAGTACGGATAGTTTCGACTTTTTCCGGAAGTGGGCGGACGCCATCTTCAGTGATAAGGCATCCCAAGAATTTCACCTCTTTCATACCGAAGACACACTTAGAAGAATTCAAAGTGAGACCAGCATTTTGTAGTCACGTAAATATTTGCTTCAGGTGAGATACATGTTCTATTTCGTCAGCTGAGCATATTAAGATGTCATCGAGATAGGCGATACAAAAATTTAGACCTTGAAGTACGCTATTTATATATCGCTGGTAAGTTTGACCTGAATTGTGCAATCCAAATGGCATGTAAACGAATTCCCAGAGACCAAATGGCATAGTCACGGCTGTCTTTGGAATGTCCTCGGGAAAGACGGGAATTTGGTTTTAAGCACGGGTGAGATCTAAAGTAGAAAGAATTCTATTCCCAGCAAGCATTTGTGTACAGTCTTGTACATGAGGAACAGGATACCGGTCTGGTACAGTTACTGCGTTCAAACGACGGCTCTTGGATGGACGAATGATGCCTTGTTGTAACATGAATTCAAACTCAGCTTTCGCAGATTTTAACAATGGTGCACTTAAGCGTCGAGGCTTACAGAAAACTGGTGGACCTGTCGTTTGTATGTGATGATACACTGCAACATCAGAATTTTCCTTAATTCGGCCGGATGTGCTTAGAAGTTGAGGAAATGATGACAAAAGTTTGTGGTAATCGGAGTTACCAAAGAGCAACGAAATGCGTCCGATGGACGTTCGGAAATCTGTCCTGTAGTGGAAATACTTGTCGTAAAATCAAGAAGTTTACGACGGCGAGCATCCAATAGGAGGTTGAAATGGTTCAAACAATCTATTCCGATGATGGGCGTAGATACATCGACAACAATGAATGGCCAGGAAAAAGATCTTCGCAAGACAAGATCCAGCGTTAACAGTTTCGTACCGTATGTTGCTATAAGTGAATTATTGGCGGCGTATAAAGTTAATTGCCCTTTTCCACACTGACGATTCCGAGGGCGAGAAATGGCTGAAACGTCAGCACCCGTATCGATAAGAAACCTTATTTTTAAATTATTGTCGGCCACGTAAATTCGACGATTGCCGCAGTTATCCACGGTGGCCACTTGGGACTGCGCGGCTAGTTTTCCTGACTTCGGTAGTTGCAGAGCTTCTTACATTTGCGAGCTGCATCACCAAATTTAGCATGGTAAAAGCAGATTTCGGGCATGGTAAAACCAGACGCGAGTTGCTACGCGAGCGTTCACGCTTATAATAATGTCTAGAATGAACGGAAGTCTGAAACGGTGGTCGAGTCGACAATTTAGCAATCTGTAGTGAAAGAGCATCAATTTGTTGCTGTAACGAAGCGTAATGCCTTTCTTGATTAACGGACTGAATCTGCAGCGTATTAGGCGATAATTCATGAATTTTATCAGCCATCTGCGCCAAACTGCTTAAGTTTTCAGAACTCACCGCCAGGATCGCTTGCATTTGGCTAGGTAAACGGTTAAGCCTTCAGAGTTTTTAGCGCCATTTTTCCAAAGTTGGAACCAGACAAGTCGCGCATTTTGGCGAGTAATTGAGAGGGCTTACAATCTCCTAAGTGAGTGTCTTGTAACAAATGATTAAGCCGTGCAGTTTCAGACTCAGCAAAATGTGAAATCAATCTTTCTTTTAATGCGTCATATTTATGTGCAGCCGGGGGATTCGAAATAATATCGCGGACAGATTGTAATACACTAGTATCAATCGCAGAAATTGCTGTGTAAAACTTGGTTTCATCATTTGTGATAGAACCTAAACTGAATTGAGCTTCGAGTTGAAGGAACCATGTTTCCGGAATTTTCAGCCAAAATGGCGAAGGTTTAACGGCGACGTGCGCCAATTCAGAGGCTGCAACTACTGTGCCAGACAATGCCATATTAAATAACGTAAATAAGCGTAAAGTCCTGTAGTATTCAATTCAAAAATATCTTCTCTGTTCACTCAAAAGTAAAATAAAACAATGTTTGCGTCCAGATGAACAAAGTTAAAAAGATCTTACCACGGCAGAGATTACGGTGAATTAAAGAGTTGGTTTGTGGCGGTACGAGATCACCTCCGCGCACACAACACCCGGCAATTGAAGGCCGGTCGATACACACTGAAACGATAAAGAATTAAGCATGTCACATTTGGTTGCTGGAGCTAAGCAGGGCCTTCTCTATTGTACTGCTCGGGCCTGCTACAGTGCTTTCCCCCCACTGTCCTACGTCACAAAACCGGTCTTGCTTTCTCACCACGTGCAGTTACTTTACCTAGGATTCAAGAATGTACTAGTCGGAAGTTCAGTGCAGCTAGGTATGTGTGATTAAAAGCTTCTAGAGTGTGAATATGAATAATATTTATAAGTGAAGTGCATTAAAGTGTGGATAATTTTGCCTTAATATTACAAGGTAAGTGATCTTTACCTTTTTACTTCCTTGTACGTAGTATAAGGAAGTAATGTGATCCCGAAAAATTTTGGGGGCCAAATTTCGACAAAAAAACCGATTTTGACTACCTCTAAATTTAATTTTAAAATTTTTTTCGATGCATCCTATCGTAGGCTAGCATGCACGATCATATTAACGCGTCTGCAACTCATTTTGACCAGTGGCGAGTCTGCTGTGGTCAGTTTTTCCATGCCGTCTGTACGTACGTACGTACGTACGTATGTATGTAACTCGCATATCTCAAAAACTATTGGTCGTAGAATGTTGAGATTTGATATTTAGGATTGTTCTATGATCTAGTTGTGCACCTCCCCTTTTGGTGGCAATCGAATGGATAGTTTATGTACAGGACCGCCCAAAAGATTCGAAATACATTACGCTCTATGGGCCGAAATTCATTAAACTCGCCTAACTCAAAAGCTATTAGGCGTAGAATGTCGAAACTTCATATTTTGGATAGTTGTAACATCTAGTTGTGCACCTCTCCTTTTGGTTCCATTCGACTGGATAGTTTATCTACAGGACTGCCCAAAACATTCGAAATACATTACGCTCAATGGGCCGAAACTCATTAAACTCGCATATATCAAAAACTATTAGGCGTAGAATGTTGAAACTTTATATTTAGGATTGCTGTAACATCTAGTTGTGCACCTCCCATTTCGATTCCATTCGACTGGATAGTTTATCTACAGAACCGCCCAAAAGATTCGAAATACATTACGCTCTATGGGCCGAAATTCATCAAAGCGTTTTTTAGAGGTATTGGGCTATTTCAAACGACTCAGAAGTGATGTATGCTGTAAAGAGTTAGAAAATGAATTTCTCCATTAAAAAAAGTGTCTTTATCATTTGTAGTTCTGCTACAGGAACACTCAAAAGATTTCCAATACATTACGGTCAATGGCAATTTTAGGGGCATTCATCCATTTCAAGCACAATACCGTCCTACCACATAAGTTAGGTAATGGTCCGACCACGGTCACGTGCCTCCCTCAAGAACTATGCCAAAAGTCGCCAAGCTTGGCTACTTTTGGTGTACGTGTGTGCATATTTAACTCTCAAATCTCAAAAACTATTATGAAATTTCATATATAAGAATGTTGTAACATCTAGTTGTGTATCTCGATTTTTGGTTCCAATCTAGAGAGTTTATATACAGGACCACCGAAAAAAATTTTAGTACTTTAATGTCTATGGACATCTTCAATATAATACAACTGTAGACAGTCATTGTTTGGTACATGCCCAAAAACTCGCCGTCTGTCCTCGACCTTGGCGAGTTTTGGCGAAATATCGCCAAATTTGGCGATAGTCAGTCATTTTGTCCATGCCCAAAGTATCGCCATTTGTCATCGTTCTTGGCGAGTTTTGGCGAAATATCGCCAAATTTGGCGATAATCTGTCATTGTTTGGTTCATGCTTAAAATCTCGCCAAATTTCGTCGACATTGACAAGTTTCGCCGAAATATCGCCAAATTTGGCGCCAAAAATTATTTCATATTTTGTATAACACTAAAACTTTAACCCGTAGATTTTTGAACTTTTGTATTTAGAAATATTGTAATATCTAACTGTTTTCCATATCTTTTTTGACAGCAATCGACTGAGAATTTATTTACAGGGTGAGCCAAATGACTTTAAATACATTGAGGTGTATGGATGCATTCAATTCATTGAAAGTCTGTGGTCAATGACTACTTTGGCTATCCCCAAAATCTCGCAGACTATCTCAAGTTTGTCGGCTTTTGGTGAAATATCGCCAAATAAAGTGTCAGAAGGAAATATTTTAAATTGAACTCAGCTTGGCGATATCGAAATATTTGTCTAGAAATCGCTAAACCTTACTATTATTGATATTTTATCTCTTTCAAACAAATAAGTTTAGAGGAAGTGCGTCGAAAATATTTTTGATCTAATGGACGTGCAAGGAAGTCATGTGTTGGACACATCAGATTTTTTTTTTTTAATTAAGTGTAGTATAGCCTTTCTTTGACTTACTCAAGCTATCCTCAAAAGAAGAGCCACTTTTCAACGTATCGAGTTAGAAGTCTAGGGGAATCTTAAATATTTTAAAACTAGGTACTTTAAAATAGATATTAGAGAGGATGTAATGTCTTTTCCTGTGCTTCATTATTTTATTTCTTTCAATATATGTGTTTGTACGTTTATTTTTCGAAAAAGTAAAACTAAAAGGGTTATAATTTGATGCAGAGTCAATCATACATCTTTTAATGTTATTTAATTAGAGCACATGGTGAAAAATGCTATGTATTCCTATAATTTCTAATTGAAGGCTATATGCAACATTCAGATATAGCTCTCATACACAAAAACTTCATTGTAACACGTGAAAATTATTATAAAATACTACTCATTTAAGATTTTACCTCATTATTTTATACTTTGTTACTTTATTCTTAAACGTATCATGAGTATTTAATCATTTTTATACGCTTAATGTTAACAACATTGAAAAGAAAACACCGGGAAAAGGCATTCTGAATGTTCCATTCTCTCTCATGCATTTTGATTCGTTAATATACTGCTTTAAAAATTCATTTTTTAAATGAAAGAATTGGGACTGCTTTTTGAAGGGGAAAAAAATTGTTTCATGCGACTTGTTTAGGAAAGAAAATAAATCTCTTAAGTGACTTGAAATTTTTCAGGATGTCTCTTCACAAGCTATACTACACACAATAATTAGCGATAAATAATGCCAGTTATGGAATTCTGGGAAAATTCTTAAACGTCGAATTTCATTGGAATATTTTCTGAAGCATGACATATTTAGTATATACGTAATATAATAAGGTCACTACATAAAGGTTTCGATTTTTTCAGATGCCTCGTAGATGTTCTGTTCCCGGTTGCTCGTCAAATTACGATTCTGTAAAGCAATATACCACAGTATTTAGTTTTCCGAAATATATCGAGCTGAGAGAAAAATGGATAAAATGCATAAATAGAAAAGATTTCATTCCAGGAAAACAAGCGGCTGTTTGTATTAAACATTTTGAAGAACAAAACATAATTCGTGAAGATAAGGCTGTTAGAGATGACGGTTCATTGCTTATTGTTCCCAGATTAAAATTAGCTTTAACTAAAGACGCATATCCTACAATTTTTGAAAATCAGCCATCATATTTAACGAAGAAACTCCCAACAAAAAGAAAATCGCCCGATTCAAGAAGAGAATCAAATAAAAGACGAGATGATGAAAATTTCGAAAAGTGATTAGAAGATAAAATTGATTCTTTTCAGAATTTTTCTGAAGGAATCAAAGGCAAATTAAATAGTTCTTGGTCAGTTTCTATTGAAGCAAATTTCCTTGTTATTTACCAAATGTCTTTTGAAAACTATCCCGCAATCACTATAAGTTTTAAAGTCATGCAAGACCTGACAGTCTTGGTATTTAAAGATGGTTTAGTGTTTGAAGGCAAAACACTGTTAGCTTTTATTTTAGGAAAAGAAAATAAGCTAGATAGGTGGACGAAACTTGATAGCGTCTTAAGCTTCTTGTCATCTTTGAATATTGCAAATCTTACGTACGAGAAAAAAATTGAAGTTGTGGTGAACTGTTTGACAAATCTTCATGAAAGCTTAGATGATAGAGATGAAAATATTCCGACTGTCAAGTTTATTTGTGAACAGTTACTTCTGACAACAAGATGTAAAAAACAGTATAGTCCAGAAACTTTATTCTGGTCTTGTAAATTATATTACAGTTATCCTGCTGCATATTTAATGCTACACCAAAGTCACGTTCTTTTGCTCCCTCATCCATCATATCTTAGTCGTCATAAGACGTCATAGCATTAATACCTGTTAAAAATTTGACTGCTGAACAGCTGCACTATTATACACTTAAAGTTTTACACTTGCTCAATGATTGTGGTTATGAAGTTGTCTCACTCATCTCAGACAACAATCGGATTAATCGAAATATGTTTAGCTTAATGTGTGGTGGTACATTAAAGTCATATTTAAATAACCCTTTTGATACTAGTAAAAATTTGTTTTTTTCTTTTTGATACCTGCCATATCCTTAAAAGCGTTCGCAATAATTGGCTAAACCAAAAATCTACAAATCAGACCTTTTTTGTCCCTAACCCAAATGAGTCTAAAGAAATTATAGTTGCTAGCGTCTTGCACTTAAAACAAATTTGTGATTCAGAAAAGCACCACACTGTAAAGCAAGCGCCTAAATTAAATCGCAAAGTTTTATTCCCTCCGTCAACTGAACGGTAAAAAACACAATTTTGTGTGTTGATTGCATATCCCTCATAGTAACAGACAAAGAGCTTTCTTGTGAATATTCTAGTGATTTAGCTGAATATATAGCACTTTCTGATAGAGGGGATTGCAATGGCCTAAAGAGTTGACCATTAAAATAGTGCTACATACATTTCAAATTTTTGAAACTAATTTCAGAAGAATTCGAAGAACTCTTTTTAAATATTAATTGTCAGAGAAAGCTTCTAACTAGACTTGTAAAAGATAAAATTTCCTTATCAAATGATCTTCCTCTTAATGTTTGTTCTTGTGGGATATCGTCAGAAAGTTGAAATAAACAAATAAGGCGATTACAAAATTATAATAATAACGTTTTTTCCTTTTAGTCAATAAATGTGGTACTGCTTTAAAAAGGCGATTTTACATTTTTTTCGTAATTAAACACTTTGAATTATCCCTCCGTTAAAAGGTATTTGCTCAGTATTCCTTATCTCCAGCGGAACAAACCGGACTCATTTCTAGACCCCTTCTTTTCAAGGAGCAGGCCCGGTGAGTAGAATAGAGAAGGCCCTGAGCTAAGCCATCCTACATGCACACCAACTGCGAGTGGAAGCGTAATCCTCTTCTTCCTTCAGCGCGAGCCAGGTGCAAAAAAAAGTATATTCCTGCGCGGTTGACAGTTATCGCCTTCCGCGCAGTAACGCGCTAGTTTCCGGATGCAGCAGATTACTGCGCGATGTCAGACCCCCAACAGGTTGGCTGCACTCGTAAACACCAAATGAGTTACACTGGTGCAATGAGTTTCTGTCTAAGGCGTTCGTAAAGGAAACTGAGTGCATACAGTTTTTAAACTAGAGTATTCGTTTACAAAATTGAGTGCGATTAGTTTCAAACGAAATAAACCGACCTCTGCAAAGGTTTCGTCAGTTGTTTAGGAGATACACTTGCTGCAGGTTGTTGTTGTTTTCAAATGGCGTCCGTTGTTATGGAAAAATATGTTGTTGTGAAAAGTATTTTACGTTTTCTAAAGCTGCAAAATTATTATTGCAGCTTATTATTTTTTCGAGGAGGAAATTCATGCGTACGTCAGAAAATGCTACGAAGGAGAAGGTACATAATTTTTCAAAGGTAATCATTTTTCTTGTATTTTTCATTTTAGTAAATTAAAAAATGCATGTTTTAGTGTTGAGATTGAAGTTGATTTAATACGTTATTAGCAAAATTTGAGCTTCTCTTGCTAAATACTTTTGAAAAAATGAAGTTTAAGTTGAAATTTCTAAATTTTGATTTGTGCACTTCAATTATGCCACTCTTTCTTTTAAAAATCCTGTTGATGCTATATTGAGTATGTTCGGGGCCGTCGTTATTAGCAACCGGGCCTGCTTATTCGTTGCCACCGGAAAAAATGGGTGAATCATTGAGGCCTAATGTTTGCATTTGCGCTGTTCGATTGTATGCGATTTGGTATTATAAATGTTATTTTATTTTATAATTAAAAAACAATTTTGTTATAGTTTTGTCATAGTGATTTAATAACAAGGTGATTTAGATGTAGGTAATGATTTTTTGAAGATTGCGCCTTTATTTATGGAAATAAATCAACAAAGAATTCGAACTTTTAGTTCTGAATGTAACGGTAAGTGTACACCTGTATAACTCATTTAGAAATTCTACAAATTTATAGGATATAAACCATGTTTTATGAATTAATATTCATGTGTTATTTATAAATTATTTTAATCTCAAATCGTTTAACTTCGGTAGTTTATTATTCTAGTAAATAAGCGTTCGTTGTAATACTAGTTAGACATTCTTATCTGTTTAATTATTTCAGTTGAAAATGTCATTTATCATTTATTATAAATGCACTAAATGTGTGATATTGGTGTCAGTGCAGAAGTACTGTAAAATATACTATCAATTTATGCACATGTTTATGTAGAAACTTTAATTGAAGTTAATATTTTGTATAAGCGTTCATTATGCTCAATTTCAAAGTTTCATTTAATGTTAGAGGTAATGACTATAATAAGGTACATTAGGTAATGGCTATAATAAAAAATAATTAATTCAGGGATTGTTGATTTTTAGTTTACTACAGTGATTAGAGCAACTTGTGAAAAGGAATCCTGAAATTTTTCGAGTCCTAGAGCTGTTACTATATCTTAATTTGTATTCAAAGGCCGTGCAGAAGGGATTTTTTTTTGGCCACAACCCTAATATACAGCAATGCACGGACGAAAACATGTTTTTTCAATCATCAGTTAATAATCACTTAAAAAAAAAGAGGTGGAATATTAGTGGTATTTCCTAGTATGGTTTTCTAAAATTTATTATTTTTCTTTGGAGAAAAAAATATATGGAACTAAATCTGAAAATTATAAATCATTTTCATTTCGAATGGTAAATTTTTCGATAAATAAACTCATTTGAACTAACCAAAATAAAAACAGTTAATAAACGTGTTCGATCATACACTGTTACGTGATTCTTAATCCTTTTGCTATATTTTATCTCCCCTTTAAGTTCGTACTACTATTTATGGGACACCCTTTATTGTGTAATTTATTCTAAATGTTTCTCGTTAAATTAATTTACATTGTTTTTCTTTTAAATACCAAGGACAAGAAGTGCACGGGTTGTACTTATAATTATAGCAAACATTCTTCTGATACCTACACCTTACAAAAGATTAAAAATTAAATAGTATAGCAATACTTAAGTTTTTTATACGTGAATTGTAAATATCAAATATTTTAAATTCTATTTCATCTCCTCGTCATATATTCTGTTAATATATTAATTGAACAATATTTAATAAATGAAAATTTAATAACTATTAGTTAAATTTATTTTAAAAGTAATAATGGTTGTAACTGCTTTGAAAATGTGAAACTTAAACATTCTGTATAAAGATATGCATAAAAATGCCTGTATCATTTGTGTATTCGTTTACTTTAATGTATACTAAATGTCAGCTTAATTTGTTCATGAATATTAAAAATCAAGCTAAAATAATGAATCACGAGGGTTAGCACTACCTTGTTTTTCCTTCAAATTACATGTATCTATTTACTTTAATGTCCACGTGTATGTATCATAGTAAAGAAACTGTCAATGAGTTCGTACTTGAATTAATAACACACAGTCATGACTTAAAACTACATTAAATAACGTTTCAAAGCATCGGAAAGCTTAAAAATTGCTTGATGTATACGTGAAGACGTGAGGATCCGTAGGCCTCTTTGGATGACTCATCGAAATACTGCGCAGGCCCGTTACAAATAGCGAAGGCCCCGGTATGTTCTAATGTCGCGAATTGTAAACAAACACGTCTCCTAGGCGACGAAACTAAATAAACTGAAGTTGTTCGTAAAGTCAAAGGAAACTGATAACCACTGTCAGCACTAAACACAAACATTCCAGTTTTCTTACGAAAACTCGTGCAACGAGTTTGTCGTTTACGAATGCAGCCGTTGGAGGAGTTTCAACTTGAAGAAAAGATTCCTTCCTTAAAATCCAATCAACGTAGATGGGTCAACATTTTATGGGGTGCTCGTTAACATAAAACACCAAATAAATTTTAAAGAAAAGCTTTATTGGACGTACATAAAATCTCGGACACAGAAATGAAAATACCACATCTCGGATGAAATTTTTAGAGAGAAGTAACAAATAGAATAGCAGCACGAGCATGGCAAACTGCGTGTTGTCACATATTCTTCAAATACCAAAAGAAATTAAAATGTGAATAAAGGAGTACTAAGTAATATTTTCGCAGCGAGGAGAATGTGCGTCACTCCTAATCTATAGAACAACAGCTACGGCTGAGTGCTCTAATATAAACATAAACAAACAAGTTAACACAATTCCACATGCCATAGCAGCATTTCGCCAATTGTATCTCGCCAAAGTGCTGCAGTTGTGCAAATTTGGAAATACACCGCGCGTACAGCCAACGTTTCAAAACAGACAGCAACGGCGAAACAGAACGAAACAACTGCGGTACGGTACGGCTGGTATGAATCCCCTAGTCTCGTGCTCAAGTGAAGTCAGGTAACAAGTGAAGTCAACTAATGGAGAAGCCCATGTTCCCCGTTTTTGAAGCCAAAAACTACGCCCCCTCATCCCCCGAAAGCAGAGCCTTATTATCGCATGGGCAAATCGGGACTTTGCCCAGGGCCCCCGGCTCGAAAGGACCCCAAATATCAAATGTTGCTTTGAAATATTATTTTTTTATATTAAAATTTTATGAAAAATAAAACAAATTTTATAGATGGGGCCCCCAAATTCATCAATGCCCGGGGCCCCAGTTGTTCATAATCAGGCTCTGCCCGAAAGCATTGGATATCATCATTGGAAAAAATGTAAATTTATATATTTGAAATTATACAATAAAAAACAAGTTAATACGTGTAAACAACCTTCCATAAACGTAAAATGGATAAACAAATTTGTTAGTAACTCTTAAATGATTTTTGAGTAGCCTAGCAGTTTGTTATGTTTCATTAATATTTACTTGCTTTTTTTTTCGTAATTGCGTCTAAAAGAAAGCTTACTTATAGTGTTGTTCGGATGATAGATCATGTGTTTCAGTTAATAAAATCTCTCTTTAAAAATTATTCTTTTGTTTTCAAAAAACTAATTAATTATCAACAAAACATACACTCAACTATTCGGAAATCACATTCGAATACTTTTTTTGAGTGGGTGTAAATCATAGATGAAGTCATTGTTTTCACAAACTAAATACCTACTGTAATTATGACAAGAAACAGAAAATGTCCTTAGTAGTTTTACAAATTTTCTACAGTTGCAGATTTAGTATGCTTTTATACTAGGAAAGATAATTAAATTTGTATAATGTCCACACTTTTTGTTTTAATATTGAGAACAACACGGTGATTTGTCCTCATTTTGTGTTTTAGAATTGGGCACTGCGCATTGATTTGTCCTCAATTCTAGTTCTATATGTTCAAAATTTGGTCATCTGGTAAGGTGACCAGATTTTTGAAGTCAGAATCGGGGACATGTCCTCGATTCTGACAACAAAACTGGGGACATTTATAATTAATGCAATAATTAACAGTAATTTAATTAAAAAAACAATGCAATAATTAAAAATTGTCCCCAGTTCCATTTTTACATTCTGGGGACAATTTGAGAAACGTCCTGAAAATGGGGACTGTCCCCGGAAAATGGGGACGTTTGGTCACCTTATCATCTGGGTAAACAGTAGGGTATTCAAAACAATATGCCGTTTTACAAATAGTTACAGCTTTAGCCGTTAGATGGCAAGTTCAAGCAACTGCATGTTGCAAGTGTTTGCTTTGCACTCTTTGAGAGTGCGGTGGAAAAATCTTTGCAGATTTTGTGTTGACAGTTTTCTGCAGTGTTAGTACTAATTAAAGAATCTAGATGGCGCAACTTACCAAATAAAATTGCATCAGGTGTTTTTAGTTCCGATATGTCTGTAAAATAAAAGTTAATCAACAAACAGGAAGAAGGAAGAAAGTTACATAATCGTTGATGGTACACCGTAGAATATTTTTGAGACATGTCTAAAAGTCGTGTATTTGTAGAATTCTTCTATGATATAATTTCACCTTATTCATATTTAGCATTTGAGGTATTTTATTTATTCTGATTTTGGAAATATCTATTTGAATTAGTGTACATTTATAATTCAACATTTATTATTACTGTATGTACAGAACTATTTCCTGATGCCTATTTGGCCTATTTTTATTTATTTTCGTTGAATGCCATTTCTATGTAGTTTTACGTTTTCTTATAACTTTCTTTTGTTCCCTAGTATTATGTTTTACTTAATTTTTACTAGGTTCTTCATCGTTATAAACTGATATGGAACTTAGATGTGAAATTAAAACCTATGCTTCTAGGTGGTGTTATGAAGACATCAGGTATTATATTAAATTAAAATAATCCAATGAGACCTAATACCTTTGTTATGAAAATTTCTTCTGACAGAATTCTGGAATTATAAACATGTAAAATTTATATTCCTTCGGTTATATTTAGAATATTTTAACTTATGCGTACAGTGTAAAAGGGAAATCTTAGCAAAGTCTTAAATATTGTTTTTTAAATGTATGTTGTGTGACTTGATGAAATTCTGTTTAATTTATCAAAAAAAAAAAAAAAAAAAAATCTAAAATTAAATCTTCAAACGTATGCCATACATATGTCTTTCATGTAATTCTGTTTATTTATGTGCAATTTGTGCATAGGGTTCTTTCTCAGCCTTTGAGGCCATGTGCACTTTATCTTTTATGTCTATTAAGAACACTAAACTGTGGGAAATCTTGCATAAGTGGGGCAAATCTACAAGGCAGCATTTTTTTTTTTTTTTTCACTGCCAAAGTCGTTATTTAGCAACTACTTTTCGCCACTATTTAGAGTTCTTTTCATTTCAAAGACTGCACAATCACCCTCCATCTTTGTGATTAATAAAATTAACACATTTATTAAAATTGACCGTAAAATCCACTAACAACTAATAAGAAGCTCAAACTCTCTACAAAACAACTCTAAAATGGACAATCATTAGAGTGGTTCTGCCCCCTCCCCTCTGTTTTTTTCTCTAAAGTAAATACAGTCTTGCTGCCATCTGCAGCACAAGTCAAAACAACTGTGAATGAATTTCGTTCATTCCCAGTTGTGTTTATAGACACAGTACTCTTGCCAATTTCGTCGACAGTTCTATTAGGGGGGATATCAAAAGACACAGGCACCTCGTCCATGTTCAAAATTTCACTGTCGGAAAATTTAAAGGTCGTAACTAAATTTCTGGTGTATTAAAAAAAAAATTAATCTTTTTAGCTTCCCAATCGTCTAGTAACCTTTGTCCAACTGTGGTGCGGCTTCGAGTAGTCAAATTTGTCCGCCTCATGAAGCGATGACACCACGAGGCACCGGCAGTAAAATTCTCAATGCTGTTAAATATGGCCAAAATTTTGGCTTGTTTGGCTTGTAGATACAGAGCTCCATGTCTTCGTTGTTCCAAAATCCAACTGTGCAGTTGATTTTCTAAGTCAGGCCATACTGCTGTCCCCCATCGAAAAACTTCTTGAACAAGAACCTTCCGAGAATTTTTCTTTATTCTTTCTCTACAGACGAATATTTGATTCATCCACATCAAAAAGCCTACCGGCCTCTCTATTTCCAACTTCTTCTGCTTTGCCGATAACTTTCAGCTTAAATTCTGAACTTACACATTTTTTCTTAGGTGCAGACATTATAACAAGGTGATGAAAGCGTACAAAGTCTCAAGCTAAATGATAAAGACGTTGAAGAATGAGACAGCAATTTCAACATTTCGAGTTCTTAGAGGCGTTGACAAAGGCTAGAAAAAGATGATATAAAAATCGGAAACCACCCCCCACTGCCACGTTGCACGTGAGCCAATCACTAGCAACTCCATCATCGGTCAAGCAGACAGACGAGCTATATTCTACCTGGAGTGAATACTAATGCGTCCACTGTTTGTTGTCTGCCGTCGTGCACTGTTCGTGGTAGCTGCTGAGCTTATTTCATTTTATGAACACTGTTCCGAGAACATTTGGGCTCGAAACCGGAGGAACAACAGCTACATCGTGAATCGGCTTGGTACAAAGCTATTGGGATTTGTCAGATCTTTCAAAGTGGTTTGTGTATGAAAACAGCAATTTTGAATGCCGGTCGCTCAGTAAAAATTGATACCTACAAGAATACATGCGTTTTTAAAAATTGCAGATAATCCGCAACGCCATATAATCCGCACTAAATATTTTTAGGTGTTTCTTAACAGATTATACGCAAGAAAATACAGTATGTCTAATATTGTGCCATGTCAGGACAGAGGCCATGGAAAAAGATTTTGATAGGGCATGTGAGAGTAGAATCAATAGTTCTTTACAGAAATGCTTAAAAGAATCCCCCAATATTTAAGGTATTTGGGCATTCTTTTTGTTTATGTTTAAAATTTATTTTGAAAATATACATTTATTTCAAACACAACAAAATGAATCAATGTTATAGATGTTTAAATAAAATATTGCTCTTTATCAGAAAGAGTGTATATGTAGCATTTATACAGGAGTGCACAAAAGCGCTCCAGTATATAAAGGTCTATACCAGAATTTTAGAAATACAGTAGAAGATCGATATACCGCAATTCTATAAACCACAATTCTCCATAAACCACATTAACACTGCGGATGTAAACAGAAAAGCACAATTAAGAAATTTCTACAATCTGCGTTTTTTTTTAATTGCTTTCCTAGGGAATTAATTTTGAGACATTAGATAAATCCCACAACATGCCAAGCTTAAAATAAACAATTATTCTCCCATGCATGCATTATCAGCATAACAGCTGGCCGGCCAGTCGAAGAGGAAGAAATGTTTACTTTAAAAAAAAACCTCCCTTTTTCCCTCTACTACGGAACCACTCTCTTTCTCCCTCCTCTACCATTGACTTCCCAAATAGACATTTATTTATTTAGTTATATTTCTCTTTGTAAATTAAAAACATTGATTTGTTTTATATTAAATCGTATGCCGTTACTTGGCTTCCTAAATCATACGTAGCATCACCAAAAAGTGTTTTTTTTTTATGATGTGTGTGTGGGGAATGCACATAGCATATTCTAAAGTAAAAATAGCCATGTTTCTTTAAGTTTGGCAAGAAGAAAGGTTTTAAAATGAATGGTTTTCTAAACAAAGTTGGGGGGGGGGGGCACACGCCCCCACCCCTGCCCGACCGACGATATGCTTATGTCTCAATATTGACAGTAAAATACTTTTAAACAGTCTATGAGAAGTAGGGGAGGGAGAGTTTTCTCAATGTAACACTATTTTAAAACTGAATTTTGGAACTGGATTTAAGCCATCATTAGTTAAAATGAAAACTGCTGAACTAATGCATTGTGCACAAAATGGAAAGTACCCAGTTTGCAAACCTGCATGAAGAAAACATTGTGAATATTTGGTAATTGATGATAAGTCACAAATTGTTAATCATTTGACCAGTGCTGAAATAATTTCCTCTGTTTCAAAACAAGAGGGAAACAATTCTGAAACAGAATCAAATGCTGGAAAGAAAGTTGAAAAACTTTCAGAATCTGAAGAAATTTCCATAAGAGATCAATATTTTAAATTCCTAGAAACACAAGACTGTGTAACCAAAGTAAAATTATTACCTGTTCAAAGGCTGCAAGAAAAGTTATTTGTTGAGAGATTGCAAATTCTAAAACAAATCAAAATTAATATATTGTTTAACAAATAAACTTTAATGCTTTTGGTAATTTCAATTTATTTATTTTTTCTGTAAATAAATAAATTCCATTTTTTTTTTTTTTTGCTTTTTAAAGTAGTATTTGTATTTTAAAAAAAAGTTTTAAGCATTATATTTATGTGTTCCAGCTATATTTTAATATGTTTACTAGGGAAGTTTAATGATATAAGTGAATGATCTATATAATGCAAAACCTTGCGTTTCGAGGTTTGCATTATAAAGATCTTCTTCTGTATTTAAGAAAATATATACTGTGTGTTTCAAAAAAGATGTTAGAGTGATTACCTTTTAAACTGTAAGTGACAGAAACATGCTTTCAATTAGAAAAGTTCGTGAAATAAACAGTAGATTTCAGATATGTAAATTTTTTTACCAGGGGCTATATACATATTAAAATATGAAATTTAATTTTTATACAGTTTCTCCTTTCCTATCACTTATATTTAGAAAAATTCTACTCTTTGTCTAAGAAAATTAATTTAAAAAATCATGTGTCTCTAAGTAAAATAGTTAGCCAGAAATTTAATTTAAAAATTGATGGCATACGCCACTTTACCTACTATATTGGCATCGGTTCTTAGGCAAAAATTTCTTTACTTTAAAGGACCAACTATGAGTTGATAAAAGTTAAATAATGATCCATTGTTGATAATGGCAATTAAGAGTGTTCAAACAAGTGAAATTAACAGGTACAGTTTTACCTGAATGGATTGGTACTGTGTTATGAAATTAGTGATAATTTAGTCTTTTAAGGGGGTCATCCCATAATTATGTCATGCTTCTAAGGAAGGAATTTTGAAGTTTAAAAGAGGAGGACAAAACAATGGTGCAGGTTACAATGGCTTGGTAACTTCTATAAACTGCCAAACGTGCATTATAGGAAAATTCTAGCTAAATTAGGATTTCAGAAGTTAACTGTGTCTATCGAATGACTATTAACATAAATTAACTTCATTTGAAAAGTAATTACATTTTTCTCACTTTGGAGACATCCCCTTGATGCTTGGCGACAAATGCCAATATATTCTAATTGCAATTTCTCCAGAACTATTCCATTTAGAGGCTTGGGATTTTTTTTAAATTAGAAAAATGTTGCTCTTTGTCTAAGAAAACTAAAGATAAGTGATAGGAAAGGAGGGACTGTGTAAAAATTAAATTTCATATTTTAATTTTTAATATCTATTTAAGCCCCTGGTAAAAACTTGACATATCTGAAATCTACTTATTATTTGATGAACTTTTCTAATTGAAAGCATGTTTCTATCACTTACGGTTTAAAAGATAATCACTTTAACATGGTATTCTAATATATTCAATGAATGTAAAATCTTATCCAAAAAGGTATAAGAAGATATAACCATCAAATAGCATATCCAATTTTGCATGTACATCATATACTATAATTGTGTTGAAAAGTGTTGTATAACTAATGCATTTGTTGTGATTGATCTTTCTTGTTAATTTTTTTTTTTTTTTTTTCCTTAGGGAATTCTCCTCCAGCCATGGTTCCTAACAAAGGTATTTACATGGCCCAAGATTTAAAAAGACTGCAAAAGTTTTACCAAGTGCCATTATTTATTCCTGAAGTAAACATTGCATTTACTAAAACTTTATAGATTCATAAGAATAATGAACAATATAGTTAATATTATAGCATTCATAAATATAAACATAAGCACAAGGTGCACACTCAAATGCTAATAAAAATTTTGAAATACAGTAGAACCTCTAACTATAAGTCATTTTATTATTACTATTGTTTTTTTTTTTTGGGGGGGGGGGGGGTTCTGTCTAGCTTTCATAAAATGGTATTGGTTATAATTTATCTTTTTTATCCAGCAGCACACAGTTCAATTTCAGATTTTAGCTTTATTCAGAATTGCTTAAACAGTGTGTCTGTCCACCAATGAATGAAAAGGTGACTTTTGCTACTAATTTAAAGATTAGGAGACTTTTTTGATCAAACAATGTCATTTTCATACTATTTTCTAGTTTTGGGCTGCTTGTACCTTACTCCAGGCAACTCATTTGAAAATCAAATTTCAGTTTTTGTTAACTGCCTATTATTTTCTAAGTTGTGACCGATCTTTCATCAAACATTCTGATTTATTTATTTATTTTTTAACTGTGCTATTAAAAATGAATGTATCATAGCCTCTGTTATGCAAGAAGTTTTTTGATGTATCATTTTATTCAGTCCTTCTTAAATGACAGTATGTTTATTTCTTAACTGCGAAATTTCTTAATGCAAAAATGCTACTATTTTGGCAACTAAAATTAAGAAAATGGCTACTAAACTGGCATCTATTTTTTATGTCACTGAGGCTACTAATGAGACTATTTTAGCCTCCTGGCATTAGTGAACTTCGTTTAGTGAACACCCTGTAATGGCAACCATTATAAAAAATGTTTATCACTTATGCTAATGCATAAATAGCAAAGAATCAAAGAGTAGAAGAGGCATTAATGGTTTCAAATATCTAAACTGTCTCTTTAAACTGAGCATTCAAGATGGAGAAACAAAGATAGATAATATTAAATAGCATAAGTAATAGATATTGTATTAGTAGATTTAGGTAAATGTGTATTAAAGAAGAGAATACCACGTGAATAAATGTTTCGTGAAATTAAAAGTGTTTTTTCAACATTGTCTTACAACTAACTAAGCTATATAATACAACATTGTGTTAATGTATCTTGTGATAGTCTCAACAGAAGGGACTACCTGAACTTTTTTTTTTTTATTTATTTTTTGATTTTGTTATGATCATATTTTAGGAAAATATTCCTTTCCTACCGTGCAAAGAATGGCACACAGCTAGTTTTCTTTTATCATTATCAAAATATCATCAGATATCTCCTTTTCCTAAAATAAAGATGCAGTATGGATTCAAAGAAACAAAATTGACAAAATATTCAGTTAATTTTCATGTTACAGTTAATGAACATATTACACTGTAGCTATTGTAGATATTTGGTAATTTGATGGTTTTCCATAATTAATGCATAATTTTGTTAAAATATTCCTTTGTTACATGCAGTGGCATTCTTGGATAAAGTAGCATCTATTGTGGGCGATAAAACTCTGTCTTAGTAGGAATGACACTGATCACTTCATTTGTATTATGATTCCTGAAACTTTTTTAGAATGGTCATTTATATTTGTTTCTATTGTGATGGTTCATTGTGCAAAAGAAAGCTAGTTAGATTTAGGTAACAGTGAGTCAATGTAAATATTTTAGCGTTTTATTGAGTTTGAGTTGTTTGTGTTATGGCAAGCCTACACAAGAGGCATCTGCCTATGGAGAGTTGGTACTCCAATATTAAGATTCTCTTGATTCTGGAAAAAATCATTATCCTTGATGTTTGTTTGTGTTGTTAAGGCAAAGCTAATGCAAATGCAAGGCTACCTGCCAAGGATGGGAAGGTTAGAACGCTTTATTTTCACTCTTCAGCCGTCTACCATATTCAGTGTCTTATCCTCTCGGCCATGCTGGGGCTGATAACCTTCGAATTGAAAGTGAAAAAGACTTCGGGGAAAACTGTTACAAAGTTACATTATTTCTTCGATGTACATTCTTAAACGAACATTCATTAAAAAGAACATTCCAGTGACATTCATTATCTTAATCAGTTTGACTGTATTCATATTTATACTGATATTTCAAAAGGAGAAGATAGAAATAACTGTCCTTGGGGAAAAAATTCCATTTCACTTCATTCCGTCGCCCATCATTCATGAAATTAAAGATGTTTTTGGAAAGGACTCTGGCAAAAATAAATTGCGATGATGTATGTTAAGTATACTGGAAAACATTTTGAACATTTAAATGCTTATAAACTCATCATAAACCTTATGATTTTGGGAACACAACAGGACATGTAAGATTATTAATCAGTTCAGTGCTGAAAAAAAAGGGATAAATTGGCCTTTTAAAATTAATTCACCGCAAACATAGCAAAAGCTATCGGGATGATTTTTACACTTGCAAGGTGTTAGAAAATTAAACACTAAATCAATGATCGATATTATAATAGCAACTTCCTCTCAATTACTGTAATTCACTAACAAGCAAAATTAGATTGTTTAAAAAAAATTAAACAGCACAACTTAGAATCACAGAATCACTGCCTAGACCACTGCAAAATTGACTCTCCAACTGCTAAACATGTACTGTACAAGAGAAGATAACAATATACGACTACCATGAGAAGAAAAATAAACACTAAAACATGTCAGAGCACGAGTGAAACATTAAGCATGGGAGGGGTAGTCTCAATTCCCCTTCATACACTTTTTGCCAAAATTGTTGCTGTAGATTTGAGTCTTGAACAAAAAAAATGAGGGAGGGAGCTGGAAGTTTTAATATGTAGAAAATAAGAGAAAAATTGCAATAAGAATAAACCCAGATCCTTTTCCTATTGATTTTGTTTTTAAATTTAAGGTTGCAAATTTCCCCCCTTCAAATGCCTTGCCCTTGCTACAAATGTTCGTCTTTTAGGACAGTTAAAATAATCCTTTTCCCTCTTCCAAATCAAATTCATGACTGTAAAATTATGATGTTGAAAAGGGGGGGAGAGATATGGAGAAAACAGTACGTGATGAGCCAAAATAAGGGTCATATTCGGATTTAGGAGGTCATTTTGCATTACCTAGTGTTTGAAGGAATGATGCTGGGGCTGATTTTCATGCAGCACATTGTAACATTTCACTTGAAAATAAATGCTTTTAAGCAGTACATTTAAGAAGTTGTTAAGCTGATTTGTTGTAAAATTATCAAGCAATATGGATTATGTCGAGTAAGTAAAGATTTTAACTTGCTAATGTAATGTTATCGTTAGTTTTGTTTCCTCGTAAAGGAAGAAGCAACATCTTTTAACATGTGTTTTCCTTGTGTAATGGTATATTAACTGTCGTAGTTTTAACTTTCTTCTGAAATAAAGCTTGTATGACTGCATAATAATTTTGAAACTGCATTGTAAATGCTAAGTTTCAAAGGCTTAATTAACTTAAATTAATCTTACTTCTGAGCATATCAAATCAAATGTATTCATTCATTTTCAATGTTTAAATTGCATTTACTTCAAAGAATTAATTGCAGATATGAAATGCTTGTTAGCTTAGTCAGAATGGTAATAGTAATTCTGCTGGTCTTTCATCATCAGTTTTTCAAGTATAGGAAGTAGATCAATTGATTTTACTAAACGGAATTTTGAACTATATTCTTGTTAGTGTAATTAAACATATTGTCAATGAAAGTATTTCTGAATAATTAGTAAATTAATAAGTTTGACCGATACAGAATATGGATTTAAACATTTAAAAATGTTTTTATGCACTTATAGAATAGCCTTAACCATATTAAGTTTATTATAAATGCGGTTTATCTTCATTTGTACAAAAGTGCAATGTAACACTTTAGTAATAAGTAACATTGTACTGAAATTCCCAAAGATAAATTACTATATACTGATGTCCAATTATTCTTCAGATGAGGAAAAATGTTTCCCCCCCCCCTCCCCAATAGTGGGCCTTAAAAATGCTTTGGAGGCATTGGCTGCGACTAAGGCCAGAGTTCTTGGTCACTTTACTATGGGGGGATCTAGTAGGTAGACCAACGTTCTCCCCTATGAAGGGTTGCACACAATGACATCCACGCTCGGTCTGGGAGTAAAAATGTTAATAAATCTATAAAAAATGTTTAAATTCAAACATCAGTAATCGTATTTAAATACCTTCGTCAATGAGAAGAAAGTCGTAGCAATATAAATGTGTAAAATACATCATTCAACTACAGAGCTTCTGTTTAGCAGGGTGTCCACCAGCGACTAAAAAGGCGATTTTTGTTACTAATTTAAAGATGAGGTGACTTGAAAGTTTTGATCAGAAAACGTCATTTTCATACTATTTTCAAGTTTTTGGCTATTTGTACCTTACTCCAGGTGACTCATTTGAAAATCAGATTTCAGTTTTTGTCAACTTCTTTCCTCTTCTTTTTTTTTTTTCTTCTTCAAATTTGCTATTGGTCCTTCATCAAACATTCTAATCTGTTTTTTTTTTTTTTTTTAATTGTGCTCTAAAAATAAATGTACTATATGCTCTGCTATGTAATGTGCACATTTTCTAATTTATCATTTTATTGATTCCTTCTTAAATTAAGCTGAATGATGTACGTTTATTTCTTAACTGCAAAATCATGCAAAAATACTACTATTTTGGCATTTAAAATTAAGAAATTGGCTACTAAACTGGCAACTCAATGAGGCTACTAATGATACTGTTTTTGCTTCTTGACAGTCTTGGACACCCTGCTTAAACATGCAAAACATTTCATTATTACACCTATCAATTAAAAATATCCATTACAACAAGCTTCTTTAATTTAATTTTTTGTTTGTTACTTATTCGATGTTAGTGTGTTACATGTTAGATTTTTATTATTGTTTTTTATGTTACAGCATTAGTTAAATTTATTGTTAAAAATCTCTTAATAAAAAAAGTTCCCTTAATAATTTTATATGTGCTCAAGGTATTTGAAAAATTTGGTCATTTCTGCTTGTCTTTTACAGTGGTATTTTCATAAGTGTGAATTTTCATTAAATATTTTATTCAAAGTAATTAAATTTATAGATATTCTGATAAGTTAAATCAAATGCAGACATGTTTATATTGAACATTTATTTTTTTACTTATTTTTATCTGTTTTTGTTTTTTTCAATGTGCATTTTGAAGTTTGAATTTAGCTGTCTATTCTAGCTGTGTGAGAAAAGTCAGCTTACATGTTTAATAATTCTTTTTAACTTGATGTTCATACATGTTTTCATGAGTAAACTGGCATATTTATTTGTTTCTCAATTTTTACACATAGAATCTGATGGATATGATTATGAAAGGAGGATCAGTGAATACTCAGAAATTTATAACTGCTGTCGATATGCTAAAGCCAGAGTATTTAGAAAACATATCAAGAGCTATGTGGCAACGTCTATATGAACAGGTTTGCTTTGCTCTTAATAGATCTGCATATTAACAATTGCCTATTGAGCAATTATCTAGGTTTTATATAATAGATATTTCTCTTGAAGTCTTCCATCACTAAACTTTTGAAAGTATAGTTATCCCATTAATTTCTATGTAAATGATAATAATTCATCCACATATATATAATTCATTCCCCTCACCCCAACATATTCTTAACTCTTTTTCAGATAAGAGGTAAACTTAATTTTATAAATTTGATACTTAAATAATAATAGGAATAATTGATGGCAGTATATGTTTGTTTTGTCGATAGTTGCAGGAAAATTATATTTGCTCTTATTTTCATTATCTTAACTGTACAGAAAAGATTTATGAAAAAATTTCATTTTATGAATTAATTTTTTAAAGCACAGTACATTAAATCATCATCCCAGCATGATTGAAGGCTGTAAGCCTGTTTTAACCTCAATCCACCGCTTTCATGGAATTCCTCTAGTATTTTAAAACTTTTCAAAAATAATTTCTGATAGAGACAGTATTCTGTTAGTATATATTTATGCATGAATTAATTCTTAACGTTTGCTGTACAATTTTTATATGTTTATAAATAAAAAGTAAGTATATGTAACCATATCTGAAGCATTGTTTTGTGGAAAATAAATTTCATTAAAAAGTAAATACATGTAGTCTTAGAACATTGAAGAACTTGAGCACTGATTTTTATTAATCCAAATATATGTAGGGAAACCTGCGCATAACAATACTGTAGGACCTAAAAAGTATATCATTGTAAACATGCTGAGCTTTTGTGCACTATTTGAGCATTGAAGTTGCTTTTTTAATAATCAAAATAAAGGAAAAATATATTTACTATGCAGAATAACATTTCAGTCATCAATAGCCACATTCATTACTGAATTATTAATTGTATGTTGACTTATAAAAAATTTGAGTAAAGAATCTCTTTGCAGTAGTGAAGTTCAATGCATATATATATATATAATGTAGTAATTACTTTCTTTTGGTTTTGGGTTTGCTGTATTGCACTTTCTTTCATGATTCAATAAGGTAAAAATTTTATTTCATTTCAACATTACCAAAAAGTAGCTTTTCTTTAAACGACAATGTTTTATGCACACTATTACAAGGGATCGATGCAGATAAAATTGGGTACATTTGGTGGTCCTTTTACAAAATTACAATTGATTAAAACTGCCCCTTCACAAAAATACAATTGATTAAAACAGTCCCTTCACAAATATACAATCAATTAGAAAGTCACTACATTGGCATTTTACCCTACATTTTAATTTGTATTGTCAATTATTTTAATTTAAAAAAGTAACTTTTATGAATAATAGTATGAAAACTCACAAAGATAAGTATTGAAATTCACAAAAATAAACAATTTTCACAAAAATAGGACCCTGGTGAAAAAATTCCTGGATCGACCCCTGACTACAGATGAAAGGTTTTAGCAAATCAAGAACTCTGCCAAATTAAAGCACTGTATGACTGAAAGGGTTCACAAACTTTTACCGCTCTCATGCTGCAATGTACAGTCTGGACCTTAAATGGTGTCCCCACACCTCCTCTCTCCGCAAGAAAAAACTATTTATACATACTATAAATCTTTTTGCTAAAATACTATAAAGTTAAAATTAACGTTATAGACAGATGCATGCGGAAAGTGAATATTACTATGGATAGATTCAAAATATACTAAGTAAAAAGGAATTTCACCTTGGGACCAAAGAAAATATTGTTATAGGCCAGTTTATCACAATAGACTGTATTGTTATATACAGGGTTCACTGTAGTTATGTTGATCACTGACTCTGGTTCTACTACTTCAAAACAAAATTTTTGCTTCCATTTTTCAAAAAAAAAGTTATGGTAAAAAAATGTATTGAAATCCGCAATGCTAATGCAACAAAATGCTAATGCAATGGCTTGAAATTTTCCATAATTATGTGAAAAATATTTTTTTTAAAAAGATATCTGTGCTACATAGAAATTTGAAAATCCATATTCCCCGATTTTTAGCATTCCCCCCCCCCCCCCTCATTTTTAATTCTAAGAAATTGGTTATTTGGATAGAACAGTTAAAAGCTATCGCATCTATAACATAAACTTATTTTTAGCATACCGATTCACAATTTTTGCAATTCAGTACATTTGAAATAATTTCTCAATACTATCCAGATTTTCATGTGTAATGTTTTGACAATAATGACTTTCATGTGTAATGTTTTGACTTTAATGTTCATGTGTAATGTTTTGTTTAAGTGGCAACAATGTTACTTCATTAACTGTAATATTAAAAATATGAAAATACAACTTTAAATGGACAAACATTAAATTTATTGAGTGTAGACTGTTAGTGTGTGATATTTTGTCAAATATTTTTTTCTAGCGCTTGTTGAAATTGCCTTTACTGCAATCTTTATCTATTAGTCTTTACACATCAAACATGAGAATTAAGTGAATTTTCTTTCTCAAAAATTAGTTTTGTAGACATTTGTAAATTTGTTAATATTTGTACGAGATTTTTGACGACGACAATTTGTTCTTGAGTGAGATCTTTTTGCAGCTTTTTCTCCCTTACCCAAATTAGCTGTAAGATCTTATGTGATCATCTAGCTGATGTAATTTGTCATGAAGTTTTTACTTGGATCAATAAAGATTCTTTTATTTTCATTGAAATATTGGATATAAATTGCATGAAGTCAAAAACAATTAATAATTGTTCATGCATTATGAATTGATGTAAACTAAATACTCATTTTGTTTTTAATTATAATCTGAAATAATTCTTTAAAAAAAAATAATGTATAAGTGTTATTATTATTGTAAGAAAATTTATACATCTATCACAATCATTCCCTCTATTACGATACTTTTTTCAAAGTCTAACGGATGCATACAAATTAAGCATTACACAAAGCTGTCTAGATAAAATGTGGTAGGACCATTGGATGGTGCTCTCAGATTATACTTTCTGTCAAACAATTTCATAAAAGTTTCAGCTTTGGTGTTCACTTTCTCATAATACATTTTAGAAAATTTTTGGGGTTTTTACTTATTCAGACATTAAAATGTATTATTTAAATATGTGCTTAACATTTATAGGCTAAGCCATCTCTAGAATTCTGTACAAAGGTATTTTACTAAAACTTAGGGGTGTTGTAAAAATTACTCGAACACTATAAACATGTTCTTCTCATTCAGTTTAATGTATATTATTATTTATGTGAGCATGAGGAGGTTGCTAAATGAAAGCAGAGCACCCTGGTGATGTCACAGATTATAGACCTATTGTTTGTTTTGTTATGGCAACGCTAAGCATGGGCGATCAGCCTAGGATGGGGGGTGCCGTGTCAAAAGACTTTCTAAAGAGGTTATAATTTGTATTCTCGCCAGATTATAAGATATGAAGAATAAAATTTCTTTTCATTCCAGTATTCAACCATTCTATAATGATAGTCTCTGTATAATAATATATTATTTTGACCCCAAAAGTATCATTGTAGAGAGATTTCACTGTATATGTTCTTTGTCATGCATTCAAATTTCAATTTATTGTTCTATAGATAGCTGATAATATTTTATTTACTTTATTTTAAAGCAATATTATTATTATTTTACATCAGATTATATTAAAATAAGGTTAAGGTTTTTGAATTGCTACATTACTTTTGTGTACCGTGTATCTGAGTAATTAGAAATGTTTTCCTACAAATATTTAAATAATAAGTTTATATAGTTTTCTAAAATATATATATATATATTTTTCTTATTTGTGTATTCTTATTATTTTCAGCATAAAGACATTTCAAAACCATCAAGCTTTAGAGAGGTAATTTGTATTCATTTAAACTTTTAATCTTTTCACAGAAAATGAAAATGTTCATTCAAATTAATTAGTTAAAAACATTAAAAGCCTAAAATTTCCATAAAAAGATTAAAACACGCACCATGAGCACTTTCGACAGCTTAGCCCGCTGTCATCATCAGAACTGAGTTGCTTGGCTCGTTCACCACTTCTTCTTCACTATGGCTTGCCACGATTGCTCGATATGCGCATGCGCCATGTCGTTGACAGCTCCCTCTTGTGTCATTATTTCCAACGCTTCCCGTCTTAATCTATAATTGTGATTATTATAATTAGCTATTTTCTTGACATTTATGAAATCTATATTTATATTTTCTTTTAAGGCTAGGCGGGATAGAGCGGTACTTTGTCTATTGTATTTTATGTCGTTTATGTGTTCTTTAATTCTATCTTTAATTTTTCTTTTTGTAACTCCAATGTAGTATCCGGGAAGGTTGGAATCTCTATATGTGAAATTTATTTTATAAATACCTGCGGTTTCTAGAGGGTTAATCTTGTCTTTATCTGACTGGATTCTTTTAAATATATTGCTGTTGCGTTTAATTGGGATACGGAGGTTCATTTTACGTGCCCTGTTGGATATTTTTACAGCGAGACCGCAACAGTGTGGAATCGGATGAGTAAATGTGGATTTTTCTTTTTGTGCATCGTTGATGATGTTTAGTTTCTTTCTTCTGAAAGGTGGGGGATGATATTGCTAGGATAATTAGCTTCGCGTGCAAGTTGCTTTATGAATTGTATTTCTTCCTTTAGTAATTGTTGGTTGGAGCTAACTTTTTAATCTTTTTACGGAAATTTTAGGCTTTTAATGTTTTTAACTAATTACTAAGGTATTTCCGTGTTAAATTTTTAACTAAGTGTTCATTCAAATGTTCTTGTGCTTATTATTTTAGGCTGGAGAATCAATTGGGATTGAAAAAGATATTTTAGACAAAGCAATAGAAAGCATCAATGATGATAAAGTGAAACAGAGGCTTCGAAAATACACAGATGATGCCTTAGAGTATGGGGTATGCAAATTTGTTTTGAAATTTGTGAAAAGCAGTTGCTAATCAATAATTAAGTATTATTATTAAGGTGTTAAAGCATGAATAACAGGATTAGAAAAAATCAGATTTTTTTTAAAAATTTAATATGGAATTTTAAATTTTTATTCCTGCACTACTTTTAAAATACACTTTTTCTTAATGGCTAATGACAATAGTTTATATACATCAGGGTTCACACTAGGAAAAAAATTTGGGTAGTATTTTCCCACTCTAACTTCAAAATTATGTGGGATTTTTTAAAATCTTAGTGAGAACTCATGAATTTTTTTATTTAAAAAAAATATTTATATTATTATTATGTTTTTTTTTTCACATTTTACAATCAAAATTAATATCATTACAAAAATACAATGGAACTTTGATTATAAAGATCAAAAATTGCAATATAATATACAAATGATTTTGATAACAATGCAATTTAACAATATCTTTGGTTCTTTGCACCATCAAATATTTTAGCTGCTTTGTCAAAATCGAACAACTCAGCATGTGGGAAAAGCATGTTATTTTTTGAGTGGGATTTAGTGTGGCATTGCAGGAATCGAACAATCCTGTGGTCGAATACGCGCCCTGTATATTAAGGTGTCCTTTATTTTCTAACTTTAAAATTTTTCAATGCCCACCCACAGTTTGGTTCCATTTGCTTCATTATAAACCCATACAAATTTTTGTGTCAATAAACAAATTTTAACATGTGCCAACTTGAGAGAGAATGGAATGTGAAACATGAAAGCCATTTTCAGGTCATTAAATCACTGTCGGGTACCTTTTAGTAGTGATGCTTTTCTGATTGTTGTTAGTCTCTTCGTCTTCTTCATTATTAGAAGCACTTGATAATAATATACTCAGTAGTTTATTAATAAATGATCAATTCATAGAATCTGGCAAATTAAAAGAAGGGAATCTGCTGACTGCATAAAAAGAGCATTTCGAAAGACCATTTTTCAAATTTTTACTGCTCACTGGGATGGTAAGCTTTTATCACTATTAAGTGTCAGAGATACATAGATGAAAGACTACCAACTAATGCATCTTTTGATGACAGAGCTCACTGTTTTTCCAAAGTTAAAAAATTCTACCTGGAAAGAGCAAGCATGCTTTTTGGACTGTTTAACACATAGGTGTCTAAGTGACTAAGTGACAAATGTTACACAGTGGCACAACTGTTAAACACTGATCTCTGAATGGTGCATCAATCCTTTTAAAAGAAAAATTATAGAAAAATGTTGTAGTGCATTTGGTATTTACATATCAAGACGGACCCCAGGAATGCTTGGTGATTTTTTAGTCGCCTACGCACGAAACACAACAAATTTGTTTTTAAAATCCAGAGTACAACCTATATTTTACATTTAAATAACAACCTGTTTTAATTCAAAAGTTTCCTTATGTACATACGTATTAAAACTGACACATGAATGTTAAAGATTCTTCTATTTTCACTTTACATCGAAGTCCGTTTTAATACGTATGTTACCATACACACATACGCATTACAACAGATTTCTGTATCATATGCATAATCAATTTAAATAAAAATATACGCTTACCTTTTTTAATTCAAGAAGAATCTCACAAATGATCTTCATAATGTCAAATTTGAGCCATTAAACTGTGTATATATACACCAACTGTCTTTGTTGAAAATTGAAAAATTCAAAACGAAGGTTCTTCGAAAAGAACTAAATGTACAAATAACATTGAAAATTCAAATTATTGAAATTTTTAAAAATATTTACTTTGAAACTCATTAAAAATTTTGAAAATTATTAAATTGAAACATTACCTTACTTAGAAGAAGATGAAACATGAACTTCTGGTGGTGAAAATTTAGCAATATCACATAGGATAGCTTCAAAAATATTACTACCAACTTTCTTTCGCCATATAAATTCATCTAAATAGGAGTCTTAACGCTTTCTTAATGTACCACATTGTTTTTTATTTTGCCATTTTACTAAACCCCACAATCTTTCAATATTTGGAGTATGTACCATAATTTCTGGATCAACAAAATTATATTTGTGATTAACTTTAAAATGTTCAAATCCTGCTTTTTGTAATTCTTCAGATTTATATGCCTTCCAACAGTCGGTGTAAATTATACTACCTTCTTCAACATTATTTATTATACTTTGTGTAAGAGTAGTCGAACTACAGTTTTCTACTCGTTCTAAAAAATACTCTTTAGTTTCACGATAAACACCTCCAAAAATCCACTGTTCAGGCAACATTCGACCTGCATTAGTTTTTCTTTTGGAACACAAACTTTCATCCACTTCTACAATTATATTTTTACTCCCTAGCTTTTTTTTTTCTTCACTACACAAACTGTGCACACACACTTAACGGAGATAATTATTCCAATCTATGGTTACTTTATTAGCTAATTCAAGTTGTCTTTCGCGCCATTTAATAGAAGTTAACTCTTCACACCAACAATAAATAAACCTAATGGCCTTTCAAAAATGAAATTCTAGAAGCACAAAACCAATTTCCTGCACGTATTCTTACAGAATTTCTACATTCTTTCACATTACATTTCCAAACCATACTACGACCTAAGTACATCTTCATTTTATGATTATTAACGAAAAATCTTGAAACTGGCAAAATGTTTTTTTCTTGTAGAAAATGAGTAGATTGTTCCTCATCGTTTGGTAAATCCCATATAGTTAACATAACTTAAAATCTTACAAAAATACAATACACTATAGTTAAACAACATAAGGAAAAAACACTTTCAAATGACCCGCAACCGCGTATACTGGTTTATGCAAAACGATGTAGCAAAAGAAAAAAAAAGAGTCTGTATGTACAAAAATGGCTGCGTTGAACGGCTGCGTGAAATTGAAATTTGTTGCAAACCTAGCTCATGAGTGTCTTACACATAGAACGGACATATGCCTTCTGTTTACAAAGTAGCTGTATTATTATAATTTGTAATTACTATATTTGTATTTACACTTTGTAGTTTTTTTACTACTGTATTTTCCTGCAAACGTTAGATGATTTTGTGTCTACTAAAACCAAAACTTTTTTAAATCGCTTTCATTTGGACATCTCTTTGGACAAGATTGCTCTTCAGCCTGAGAAATTCTGTCATATTTAGAAGTCAAATGAAAAATCATTGTGTTGAAAGCAGTGTTAAATTAATAAAGGACTTTAACGGGATGCACTACTAATGAACAAAAATAATTTGTTCTTCATTGAGTACGAGATCATTGCAGCTTATATTGAGATTGCAAAAAATTCATGTTAAAAAGAAAATATCCATACTAAGTGTAAGTTCTGCAGCAAGAAGCATATTAAAACATCAATGTATATATGAGTTGATCATTTATTGAGCATAATTTTTAATTAATAGCATTGAGTATTTTATTTGTTATAAATACATCATATCATCCATTGTAACATTGAAAATTCTGGTTCAGGTTAGCACAGGTTAATTTCATCCTACTGGAATGAAACATTGCATTTGAGTTAATCTGATCAAAAAGAACAATTTTAGGGGGCAGGCAAAAAAATTCCAGCAAAAAAGATTTGATCCAAAAGAAGAGACACCCTAATATATATATATATATATTAACACACTTTTAATATATACAATAAAACAGATGAGTTTACTTTTAATCTAATTGCTTTCACAGATTTTACATCATGCATGCATGTATCTGTATTTAGAAATATCATAGCTAATCATCTATATAGAGTACTGTCTCTTTGTACTAGTAATTATAAGTCAGCGAATATATCTTCTCTGTATTATACTGCTTTGAAATACAATTACCCTAAAAAGTTTCTACATTCGATTCTATTTCCTAGTTGTAATTAGACCTACTCTAAGCTTGTCTGTGTCTTTATTAGGAATTATTGGTTGGAGAGGTTGGGGTTTGGTTGCTGGCTTGCTTATATAATTAAAAAAAAAAATGAAGGGGGGCGGTCAGTAAAATCTGGCTTCAAATTAGTACATGTTTATTGTTCTCCCTCAATTTTCACAAAACAAAACAAAACAAAATTAATATATGAGTTTAAATTTAAATTTATCTGTTAAAAAAAAGAGCTAATGATCACTGGTACTATTCTTTATGCTATTCTTTAAATTAATTTTTATTGTCTACATATTTATTGGCATATTATGTACATAGTGAACTTTAGGAGTAGTTAGACATATTCCTCTTAAATTATTATAAAACCCAAACTTTCTCTTGCTATTATTTTCTTAAACATTTCTAATACTTCTAGCATACTTTACTCTCAACTTTATTTATGTTTAATTTTTACTACTTACTCATCTTTTATTTATTTACTTTTAACTTCTGTTCAACATTTAACTTAACATTCTGGCAGCATGTATTTTTCACTCTACAATTGGCAACAGCCCCCTGGATGAGCCATGTTTTTAGGCTAATGCAAACTGGCCATGTTTTCTCCATTTCTAATATTTTTTTTTTTTTTACTTTCAGTCTTGCTTTTTAACAGGATAGCCCCCTGTAGTTACATATTTAGCTTTCTTTGTGCTAAGTAATTGCATTGAATTCCTGCTATTTTGTTTTTTTATCTTGGTAGTAAGTATTCGGTTTGTGGGGCCTGACAAGTATAACCGATGCTTGCTACCCATTGTTTTACTCCATCCGATTCCATTTTAATTTTCTGTTTTACCATTGTTTGGATTTCTATCAGGTTGTAATGAAAGTTTTCCGCCAAATCTGCTTGACGCAGCTCATGCGGCACCCAGCGATTGAAATTGTACGTCCCAACGATTGAAATTGTATTGTTGTTGTTCTTGAACTTTAGGTACCAAACCTTCACAGTGTCATATGATACAACAGTAGTACCTAAAGCTGTACACATAATTCGTTGACGTTCTGTAGCTGACTTTTTGCAACTGAATTGGATTGTAAATGATGTTTTTAACCCGGTTAGTTTCATTTGAGACACCTTGTACTTAATGATAAAGATATATTTTTTACAGATTTCACTGCACAGTGTTCTAAAGTAAATCTCTTTTTTTCCAAATCCCAAAAAGAGTGTGGAAAGATATGAGCAAACACGCCAACGCGAACTATTTGCGCAGATCATATTTGCGGTGGCGGGAAACTTTCGTTACAACCTAATATTTACTGGATATATCTACTCATTCCTGTTTTACATGCAATTTTGAGTTCATTGTTTTGCTCATCTCTCATTCCATGGATATTTAGAATTTTATATCTGCCATGTGGATGCTACATTGATTTGTAAGTTATGCCTTTTACTATATATATATATATGCATATATATGTTTGGATAATAAACTAAGTACTAAAGCAACATAACTTGAAATAATAGACTATGAAAGAAACATGCCAGGAATAAGTAAAATGAACTATAACAAATAAAATTATGGAAAAAGAAATATCTTTTATAAAATGTTGTGTCTATATATATATATATATATATAGAGAGAGAGAGAGAGAGAGAGAGAGAATATACAACCTGTAAATATCAAAAAGGAATAGTAACCAGGAGACTATTCCAAACAATGTATGCTATCAGCATATACAGAAAATAAAATTGTTTGTGTATTTAAGACATCCAGTAAATCCAAGATAAGAAAAAAAAATCAATGCTGCTACAATTCCTTCATTTTATCTTTTAATTACTGATGTACATAATATAAAACTATATCAGCTAAATTTGTGACAAGAAATAACATAGAACAAGCTTTAAAATATTTTTTAAAACTATTTTCAGTCAGAGCTCGTGGAATTAAAAACTTGATATAAAAAGGTTTTCTGGCTGTTACATTTTCAAGTTTATTTTAGGAGTTGATGCAGATGTAAACTGGGTCCGTTTTGCAGACCCTTCACAAAATTGCATTTGATTAAAATGGCCCTTCACAAAAATACAATCTATTAAAACAGCCCCTTCACAATAATACAATTGATTAAAATTGGCCCTTCATTTTCATTTTGCCAAACGTTCTAATCTGTTTCATCAATTATTTTTACCAAAAATGTTATTTATATGAAAAATTGGTATGAAGATTAAAAAAAAATAATAATAAGTATTGAATTTCACAAAAATAGGACTCTGGAAAAAATTCCTGGATCAACCCCTGATTTTGCAATTTTGATTGTGCTAGACCATATGTAGGAAATCCACTGATGCTGTAGAAGCTGCTGCTCTAAGAAGCTGATTTACAGCCATTTGAGCTTCTTCACATATAGAATTAAAATGGGTTTTCCACCATTCTAGAAGAAGCATTCCAGCTACAATTTTTTCCTCAAACAAGAAATCATAAAATGGATCAGCCTTAGCTATATATTTCATTACAGTGGATGAAAAATTGTTTGAATAATTATTAGGAAATTCATGTGCTTTGCATTTAGCTTTCATACCTTTTCCACTAGCTGTTTGACTACAGATTTTCAATTAATTGAATGTATCCATACACCTTAATGTATTTAAAGTCATTTGGGTGCCCCTCTAAATAAATTACCCCGTCAATTGCAATCAAAAAAGAAATGCACAGCTAGATGTTACAATAGTTCTAAATAGAAAATTTCAACATTCTAGCAGTTAAAAGTTTTAGAATTATTACGATATACAAAATTACTTTTTGTGCCAAATTTGGCTATGTTTTGGCAAACTCACCAAGGTCGATGACAACTGGAGATTTTGGGCATGGACCAAACAATGGCTGACTACTGATGTAGTATATTGAAGATGTCCGTAGACATTAAAGTATTGAAATTCTTTTGGGTGCTCCTGTAAGTAAACTCTCCAGTAGATTGGAACTAAAAATCGAGTTGCACAACTAGATATTACAACAATATATGAAATTTCAACATTCTACGACTAATAGTTTTTGAGATATGAGAGTTAAATAATACACACATATACCATAAGTTGCCAAGCTTGGCGACTTTTGGCTTAATTTTTGAGGGAGGCATGTGACTGTGGTCGGACCATTACCTACCTGTATGGCAGGGAGGTGTTGTGCTTAAAATGGATGAATGTTTTTCAAACTGCCATTGACCGTAATGTGTTGGAAATCTTTTGAGTGTTCCTATAGCAGAACTATAAATGATAAAAAGACTATTTTCAATGGAGAAATTCATTTTGTAACATGTATAACTTCTGAGTCATTTGAAATAGCCTAATACCTCTAAAATATGCTTTAATGAATTTCTGTACGTCGAGCATAATGTATTTAAAATTTTTTGGGCAGCCCTGCAGATAAACTATACAGTCTATTGGGACCGAAGGGGGAAGTGCACAACTAGATGTTACAACCATCCTAAATATAAAGTTTGAACATTCTAAGGCCAATATTTTTTTAGATGTGTGAGTTTGATGAATTTTTGCCGATAGAGTGTAATGTATGAATCTTTTGGGTGGCCCTGTTGATAAACTAGCCAGTCAATTTGGACCAAAAAGGGAAGTGCACAACTAGATGTTACAACAATCCTAAATGTAAAGTTTCAACATTCTAAGACCAATAGTTTTTGTGATATGCAAGGTACACACATACATATGTACAGACGGCACAGAAAGTCTGGTCAAAATAGACACGCGGTCAGTCAAAATGAGTTGTAAATACATTTATATGAATGTGCATGCATATGTAGGATAAGATGCATTGCAAAAATTCTTAAAAGTAAATTTAGAGGTAGTCCAAGTTGGTTTTTTCATCGAAATCTGGCTCCCGAAATTTTTCGCAATCACCTTACTTCCTTATACTCCTTACAAGGAAGTAAAAATGTATGCTTGAAATTAATTTTTTCTTGAGTTATAAGTTTTGCACAAAAAAAAAATTTTTGGGGGGAAAAATTTATTTAAATCATCGATTTAAAAAAATGAAGGGATTTAAATCAACGAACCCTGATAAATAAAAAGTGGAAATAAATAAAATTACCCTCTTTTTTTTTACTTTATTCTTTTTATAAAGTAAAATGGAAACTATCATAGTTTCATTATATTCACTTCCTTATTTTGTGGTCTAACAACAATATTGTGAAGACTATTAAAACTGAAGTTTTGACTAAATGTAAGAAAGAATTAGCATGGTAAATGCAGTTATTGAATGTATTCAAATATTTCTTTTATGGTTATTATAATGTTAAATTTATATAACTGATCTTCTCTATAATGCCTTGCAGTTATTTAAAATTATCTTTCTGTGCTGTATTGCATACTAATTTTCTTCTTGCAAAATTAGAGACAAATTCTTATAGAAATTTATGAACAATACACTGTTAGACTTTATTTTTTAAGATTGTTATCTCGGTAAAATGCAACTGTAAAGGTGATTCACTTAGTAGTAAAAAAATTCCATTAAGAATCTTGAATTTTAAAAAATTTCACAATGTTTTAATATTTTAACTTTTTCTTAACTTCTTTTAAATTATGTTATATAAGAGTGTATTTACATTCTTATGTATATATAACATTAACTGAGCAGGAAATCAATTTGTTTGTTTCATACAAATATGCGCAGTTCACCTAATAGGCTCAAAATTTTGCAAAAATGTAAATAAATATTTGTGGAGAAATATCTTAGCTGCTAAAATTTTAACAATTTAAACTGTATTTGCAATTTTTAATAGTTTCTAATACTGAAAATATTTTCACTATTGTTAAAATAACTGTTTCAAAACTTTGTGAATGTGTGTAAAAAAAAATAATTTTGTAGTTAATTTACAGTAATCTGTATTTTTCTGATTTTTAAAAGTTTTAATGTTACAGGTTTTTATAATAGCTGGCTTGAAGTTCAGTACAAGTATTTAGGAAACAGAAACAAATCATAGAAAAATTAGAAAATATATCTGTTTCGCATTTTAAAAATCCATAATAACTTTTTAACAGCATTTGGGCAGCTTCCAATCCAAGTGTCTCCAACAGTGTCTTGTAGATCCTGCAGGTAAAGAAAAAAGGTTGCATTGTTCACATAGGACCATCTTTAATTCACAAAGCTTTTGAAGTACACCTGATAAAGGGTAATGCAAGAATAGAGGGCTGCATGTATCTAAAATTTCAGGCTTTGTCTGACCCACCAAAAAATTGTTGATTTGGGGTCTGGCCCTAAACCAAAAAAAAAAAAAAAAAAAAAAAAATCTTAGATGCCTTAGCCTTTTTATGAATTCAAATTTAAGGCTCCATCATCAAATTTTGGCAGTATATATATTCCAGACTCCAGTATACCATTTGCCAAAACTTAGTAAAGAAATTATTATTTATTTATCCAGTAGAAACTGAAGGAATTTGAGGGTAAAAAAAAAGGAGGTAAAAGTTTTAAAAATGATAAAGTATCTGTAAAAAAAATCTAGTTTATGCATGGATGTAGAGTTACAATTTTTTATGTGACAGATGCTGATATGTGATCTTCATGGTGCATTTAGGTTACATGCCCAGAAGTGAATGTTACTGCACATCACTGTTATTAAATAAATAAATACAAAATAAGTATGTTTTCTGTCACGGTAAAAGGAAAAAAAAATAGCTAAGAAAAATGCATTGCCATTTAATACATTTATTATTACTATTTTGATTGCCTTTTTTTTTCCATTATTGTTTATGTATGATGAGAATAAAGTTAAGTTTATCTTTCTGTACTTTTTAGGCATTTGGAGCTCCAATGATCGTCGCTCATATTAATAGCAAACCAAAAGTGTTTTTTGGATCCGACCGTTTTGAACTGATGGCCCATGAATTAGGTAAGCTTAAAAAAAGTAACTCCGGCTCAAAATATCATATGCTGTACTTAAGATTCTCACCCGAAAGCACACATATACTCACAAACATGTAATACTATTTAAAAAATAAATAAAGTAAAAATCTAGACTAGTAGCTTTTTATCCCATTCTGGATTAGTTTTTTAAGTCGAAGATCAATAATTACCGCCCCCCCCCCCACACACACACACTTCATCACATAAATACATTCAAATCTGACAATCTTCTCAAGTTATGGCAGTTTTCTATACGTACAGTTTAATTGTATAGTCTAGTTCTAATCATAAACTGCTTCTAACTTTTATTTAAAAATTCTGGTCTTATATTTATTATGAAGATATTGAGCATTAGCATCAGGGCTGGATTATCCATTAGGCTAAGTAGGCATTAGCTTAGCCCTCCATGACTGAAATTTGAAGACAAATGCATTATAATCAACCATTCAAAAAGTAATTTTTGTATTTAAGAAGTAATCTAAAGGGCTCTGTTAATAATCTATTTTAAAATTGCTAACACTAAATAATTCCTATTTAAAAAAGCTTGTTTGTTTTAAATTTGTTTTTTTTTTTTTAACATATTCACTCTTTATCTATAAAATGAAATAAGTCTCTGTTTATGGAACAAATTTATTATAACATATTTCCAGTATAAGCAAATTTCCCCCCCCCTTTTTTTTAACTATACTGTAGTTAATAATAGTATATATCTAATGTCAAAAATCAGTTAAATTGGAAAAGAAAGAAAAAAATTGCTTATGTGAAAGATTTATTTTATTATTTAGTATTGAGGGAGTCAGTTCAAATACTTCTATACCCTTTTTTAAAATAATGAAATTTATTTCAAAATTTGACTAGATATTTAAATGTAATTATTCAACCTTTTTTTTGCCAAACTAAAAAATTTTACATATTAGCCTGGGAAATCTTCAATCCTCATTGTTTTGTGTATAAAACATTTCATTCCTGCTCTGATTTCCTATGTGCACACGATATTATTATTAAAAAAATAACCTTACAAATATAAACTAAAAAAAGATCATTATTATTCTTTTATTTTGACTTTAAGAATTTGAAACATTTTATTCGGCAAAATTGCCACACATGACAACCACAATGCTTATTTCACACTTTTTTCACTACAGGGGTTACAATTATGGAAAACTTTCTGCTTGGAAAACATGAGAAATCTGTCAAACTCCAGGAATGGGTGGACTTTTAAAGTTTTAATGTGTCTATCATTTATTCTATATTATTTTACACATCTGTGCAAAATTTCAGGCTGATAGGTCCATTTGTATACTAAACAAATCCACAAACAAACTGACAAACAGAATTTCATTTTTATTATAAGGATATACTATATATCTTGATATATTTTAATGGCATGTTAATTAAAATATACTTAAGTTACTATTACTTATAATTTACCAAGCTAATAATTATTTATTCAAAAGAATATCCAGTGAAAGTTTTTACTAGCAATTTTTTTTAACTTATTTATTTATTTAGAGGGCAATACCAAGTTCCCTTTGTGAGTTAAACCCTGATTTTAAGTTTGTCTATGGTTTGAAGTTTCCATTTCTATCCGTACAAATTTTCAAGTTCAAGTACCAAAAATTTAATTTTGTCCATTTTACCCAATAAAACGTGGTTTTTTTTTTTTTTTTTTTTTTTTCACTCTGAACCCCCCTTAAATAAACCTGCACGGTTGGGCTTTTTACAAAAAAAAACTGGTTTTTTATTACAACCCTGCAGATGTACCTTAACATTATTTCGGGATAGTTGATGGTTTTTCATTGAGCAGTTATAAAATTTATTTCTTCTTCAAGGAGGAAGCTATTTAAATAAGTATTTATTGCTCAATCTATATGAGATTATATTACAGCTATTTTAAAGTTATAAGTGGTGTTAATTTTTCTACTTACTTCTTTATTACTTGTAAGCTCTTAGTAGCAGGTGTTAAAATTCTATCAGGTTTACTTCTAATGAGCCTGACATCACAGTGATGTTGCTAGACTTTGGAAGAGACGAGTCCTTGGGACACAGGGCTCCAAAATTTACGGGTCCTTTTTTCCAAAAAGTGGGTCCTTATCGATATAAAAGCATTTGGTTAATTTCACGACTGATGTTATCATGTCTCACCCATTTTGGTGTGCTGATGCGTATGAATATCTTATTTATAAATAACCTAAAACTTGTATTTCAAAAAATAAATAAATAAAATTTGTTGTGACATGCATGTCATTTACTTTGCCTTCACGGCAAAGCCTTCCTGATGACGCCCTGAATCCTAATAATAAATTCCCCTTTTGTATGTATACTAAAAACCGGGAGAAAGGCTGCATTGGTAGAAATGTTTAAGAAAGTAAAATGTACTCGCAGAACAGCCGCAACATCTTAAATTATTAAAACTACAATAAAATACTGTTCAATCGCCCCTCCATCTTATATTAATTTTAAAAAATAATTACTATGTATTAATAAATTTATCACAAGGAAAATCGGAATATATTTGAGGAAGGAAAGGATATACAACAGTAAAATATGGAACTCCCCCTTTTTCTCTTCTAGATTGTTTAAAATATTTACCGCTTCTATAGCTTATAGATTTCATTTCTAAATAATTGTCAGATTTAATATAAAACAAATCATTCTTTACATTTACACAAGCGAATATTAAAAATAAATAATGAAAAAACTTTATTCAATTCCGATAGTCCACCATCTCTAACGGAACAACCTCTAACATGAAAACGAAAGTGTGGGGGAGGGAGAAAGGAGAAGAACGTCAAAGTAATCCCCTTTTCTCTTCAGCTTAACCACGTGTGCGCACAGCACGATATATATCCCGTTTAAAAGCAGAGTATAGAGGAAAACTTGCAATGCATCATGGGAAAGCGAACACTCCTATGCCTCCTTTCGACTAGGGATCTTTCTACCCTGCATTTTTCCCCCATGTAGGGGAAGCGTTGCTCCGCATTTGTGTGCATCTAAACGGGCCCACAAAGCCGTTCACGGTGTCAATCGCCCCGAGTAAAACACGAGCAGGTGTTTTACTAGAGATTTACCTAAAATTGGCAGTCTGAACGCGCCATTTATCTACATTATTTCATGATTATTTGTTCCTATATTTGCAAATATCTCAACCACATATTGCAACCATTCTTAAATTTTGCTTTTATTACTTCATCAATGATACACATTTTCCAACTATCAACTATTCCCAAAATGGATGATCCCATAGGCACGTCTTGTTTTTGCTCTGAAAATGGGAATTCATCAATATTAGGTTCAGGGTATTGGAGAAGGTATTAACAATTTTGTCAGTTTTATAAAATATTTTGAATACTGCTATTGATTACTTGGTTCAAAGTCACCTCATTGCATTTCTATGGAGAAAACTACCTTCACAAATTCAATTTTGAATATTTTTCAGCCATTCGTATTTTCTCTTATTTTGAAAACAGATAATTCAGAATGCAGAATTTCTCTAATGCAAATTAAAAGAACATCAATTATAATTTTTCTTCTAATTATACAGAGAAACTTTGTAGCGTAAAATACAGTCATACTATCCTTCTAATTGCACTACAGAAATTTTCATAAAATTATTAAATAAATGTTTTCAAAATAAGGGAAAAAAGAAAAAAAGACTTTTTGAAAAATATTTAATAGTTCATTCTAAAATCTTGAATTTGTAAAGGCAGTTTTCTCCGTAAAAAAGCATTATGGTGATCGTTTTCCCAGAGAGACTTGAGAAGAGCGTAATATCTGTTGAGGGGTAAAGGTTAATTACATCAAAACTGACCATAGCTTCATTTTCATTAAAATCATATTTTTTCATAAATTAGAAAATCATTGGTGAAGGTTGAAGAACTATTAGAGGTAGCAAATATGCAAAGTCTCAGAATTTTGGCCGAGACTCAGAATTTTGTATCCTATTTTGGGCCTTAGGATTTTTCTTAATTTTCTTAGGCTTTTTAACAATTTATTTTGAAATTGTAACCTTTCCGAATTTTCTTCAAGGGATTTGCAAGGTTAATTTTTGTTCCTTTCATGTTGATCAGGCTTACCAACCTGAGGGCATTTGATTTTGCAATAATGTATATCAAGTTGTTTTGAAAAATTAAATTGTTTAAAAAAATCTTCATTACTTTATGCTCATTATTTATCTATAAATATGATAGAAATTTTAAAGCTGTATGATATTCATAAAAGTATTTTTTGTTATATAGATATATTTCAAATTTTGCATACACACACACTGTTGTAAGACATTTTTATATAATTTTTAGATATGAATAATTTATCTCTTACATTTTGATGCATATTTTATATTTCTTTTGGTAAATTTTTGAAATTGAATATATTAATATTATGCATCTGACATAATGGGATACTGCTAAGTAACTTACATGTTCGTTGGCAGCATAGGGGGAGGGGGTGCATTTGGCTCCCTTGAATTTCTCTATGTCATTTAAAAAAAAATTTTTTTCTTCCAATATAGTAACCATATGTTGAAGTAATCTTTGCTCCCCCCCCCTCGAAAAATATTCTGCCAATGCCCATAGTAACTTATAGAGACACTTGACATTTAAGAAAAGTAACAAATTATTATTATGCGTGCATTTTATGCTGAAAATGTATGCATAGTAAGTATCAGGCTTTTGGACTTTGAAAAGGAGATCTCGGGCTTTTTGATTTTGGAAACTTGGCATGCCTGAGGTAGGTGTAATTTGTTACAAGATATATTTCAAAAATGGGTAATTAGGTTCTTCACATTTACTGACAATGAGGCAAAAGGAGAAATATTCTTATGATTGTTATTTTTGCCAAATGATGTTGCAGATGTAACAGAATTGTCAATTTTAAGATCATGATTGTTTGGCCTGGTACCTGTTTTTATTATATCTTTCAGTTTGTGTTTGATTATAGTTGTAAAATCTTTTGTTCATTTCTTCACATCAAGAATATTACTGTTCCAGTTAATTTAACTTTGCATTCATCTTTCTTCATAACTCTTTTTCCTGTTCTGTGCTTATGCTCACTATCATATTGAATAAAGGCCACTATAGTTTTATCATGTAATCTTATAACAAATAGTAATCTTCTAAAAATTGAAGAGTAATTGCATGTTCTACATGTACCTTTATTGTAAACTTTATTTTATAGGTGAAAAGTGGCTTGGCCCAGTACCAGAGGAACTACCTCCATCCAAGTTATAGATTTTTTTTTTTGTGTGTATCTTGAACTGATGTACTATTTTGTATGTAATTTGGTAAATCTATTGAATATTGTAATTTTTCTTGATATGAGCTTAAATTTTCTGTATATAATCACTAAATAATTAATATATTGAATTGAAATATTGACATGTATTTTTAATAAAAGGGTATCTTTATAATTGTTCTTCTGTTTTACTGTACCGATGTTTTTAATTTCTCTAAATTTTTGTATAGGATCACCCGGGGTAAAGTGGGTATAGTTTCTCTTTCGTTGTTTTCATTTTACTAGTGGCTGACAAACTTCTTTCCATAAAAATTTACACGAATAATTCTAGAAATCTATTGTTTGAATTTTATAGAAGAAAGGTTATCCTAACAGAAAACTTAAAAGCAGTTACATGGGGGTAAAATGGGTATAGTCAATATTTTTGAGTTCAAGATGTGAATGTATGAAGATTGATCAAAGTCTTTTAAGAGCAAATTTAGATTTAGAGAGAGTTATGTTATGCATTTACCCTAAACCCATTAATTGAAATGTATATACTTGTATGTGTAAGAAGAATAAATCAATATCTTAATAGGTTTATATAGGCCTATCTCTGTATTTATTAGAACTGATAACTAGGCCTGTTATTTTACTTATTATATAGCTTATCCACCCTATGCAAATTACTACAGTAGAAGACCCAAAATCTGCACTGTATTTTCAATGTAAACAGTGAAATCTGCTCAGCCAGTTGCAAGTTCAAAAATCTGCAGTATAACCACAGAGTAAAACTAATAAGTAATTCGCCCTTGAAAAAAATTATATTTTAGGATCTGTGAACACTGATCGTAACATTGACAACCTTCAGACGACCATCAGTGACATAATTGATACAGAATTACAGTCACAAGATACAGACTATATAAGATACACGTATCTCTAACAGATAAAGAGAGTGGAAGTTAAGGTGGGAAAAGTTTCAACTACAAAACAGGTGGGTGTAAGACTTTACTTTGAAGATCGGCTTTGAAAGCAAAAAAGGACAAACAGTAAAAACAAATAAAACTATCAATGAAATAGAAGTTAACCAACCAGTGGTTCTCACTGCAGTGAATCTAGTGATTGGTGACTGGGTCATTGTGAAATTTGTGGCAAAGAAGTCTGTTCAAGAATTTATTGGTCTTATTATTGAAGCTCCAGATGAAGTTGAATACACTGTGAAGTTTGCAACAATGTAATCTGGAGGTATTCTGTCTTCCCCAAAAAAGTTGACATAGGTGATGTGCAGGCATCACAAATTGTCAGAAAGCTACCCCAACCAAGCTGCAACAGTCGTTGCCAGTTTACATTTGCTCATAAACTTTAATTCAGCAGTTAACAATATATTATAATTACTTTTGATTAAAAATTGATCTTCAAGTGTAACTTTAGGCTACTTAATTTCTCATTTTCTCCATTAATTATAGTGTAATTCCACTTTAACCAACATATACCAATTTTAACCCAAACCACCGGGTAAAAAATAGGTATACACGGGGGGTAAAATGGGTATAGCCCTGTACACCGAAATTAAAACAAAAAGGAAAAACAAACTATGTTCACTTTAGACATAAAATATGCAATGTAAAGAATATTGAACAAAAACATGATTATATTTCATAATGTTTCTGCTAAAATTGAAAAAGATGATTTTTATACTTGCTTTACCCTGATCTTACCCTGATTCTATAAATAAAAGCATTAAGTGAGAAGTAACTCACTGCACTTAACTTAATGAATAATATTATATTATTCATTGAATAAATTCATGATCAAACATAAATTCAATGCATTTTTATTTAATAGTTGAGTATCCATTCTTTGTACAAAGAAAATAGCTAGCTCTTTTGTATTACCTACAAAAAGCACAATCACTTATCTCTCTATTCTAAAAAAAAGTAAAGGCCACTGGCGCTGTCAATAGCTTGTGGACCTATCTCCTCCTAAACCGTGGGGATTTGAGTTTCAACTAAGGTGCCCACAAATTCGAAATCTTCCTAGGAACCTGCTAAGCTGACTTAAATTTCGAAAATCGAATTATTTTAGAAGATATTATTAAAAAACTGAAAAAATAAACAGAATGGTTGCCAGATTTGGCATAAAATCATTCATTCCTTTGCAACAAAGCGTTTCCAAGTATCTAGAATCGCGTGAAATTTACAAAGTTAACACAAAGAGCCTAATAACTTCTTCACCATTTGCACGATCCGCTTGAAAATTTTCATGATCATGTATAAAAATATAGAAAACAATCTGCGCTTCTTAAAAAATCTGAAAATCTACCCGCTCCCTCCTTTTTAAGCGATTTTTCGCTATTTTCAGCACCATTTTATTTCTGAGAGTCAAAAAAGTAAATCATTTGCGTGACAAAATTACCCTTTTCAAGTGAATATGACATCATACAATTGGGATTCAAATTCGTTTAAAAAAGCTTTTCTAGATTACACAGTTTATCATTTTTTTTTCACAAATAAATCGTTTGCATGGACATGAGAATAGCTGTGTACACGAAACGAAATCTTTTGATTGCGAAAAGATTCCGCGAGTTTCCAGAACAGCATGAAATTTAATTTGGGTATATCTCTATTCTAAAAAAAAGTAAAGGCTGCTTGTTGGCCTATCTCCTCCTAAACCGTTGGAATTTAAGTTTCGACTAAGGTGCCCACAGATTCGAAAAATTCCGAGGAACCTGATGAGCTGACTTAAATTTTGAAAATCGAATTATTTTAGAAGATATTAATAAAAAACTGAAAAAATAAACAGAATGGTTGCCAGATTTGGCATAAAATCATTCATTCCTTTGCAACAAAGCGTTTCCAAGTATGTAGTATCACGTGAAATTGTCAAACATGAAGTAGAAATACACCCATTTTATGCCAAAATAAAAACTACAGGAAATAAGTAACTGAAAATGTGTTACACAAAGTTGACAATTTTCATATAGTAAGTTCGCTTAGACAACAGGAAATTAGAATTATCGATTATCCGTTTTTCCAAAACAGAATAACTAATATCTTGAAAATGAAAAATAATTAAAATGCAGATTATTTTAAAGCCGGTTCGGTCCAGCTGGATTATTTGCTACCAGTAGAAATATTTGGCGGCGTTAACTATGCCATTATAGCAGTTACAGTACACTTTGAATATTTGCTAGCGCGACAAGATGGTATAATTCGTGGTGCTAAGTACGCCAATCTGCAAACGATTACGTAAATGAAAATATGGATAACATTTTTCCGGTAACCTTAAATGAACAGTAATTATAGGTTGTGAGCATGTGTAAATCGCCAAATAATGAAAAGTCGCCATTGGTGGCAAGCTATCCTATCTGTTCCGAAGCTTTTATTAACTTTACATGTACGCAAGTCGCCAAATAATGAAAAATCACCATGGGTGGCAAATTCTCAAGGTGTCCAATAGGTTTTACATAATTAAAAATACAGCTGAAACAGATGTTCTGATTTTATTATGCTTTAGCTCCTAATTAATATAACTTTTGAATGGCAACATTAAATATCATTGTGTTTCTAAGGAGTGCAAATAATTTTTCCAGCGATTATAAGCGGAGTCTGCACTCCAGGTGGAGTATAGCTCAGGACCCGTACAACACGGAATCCCATAACAAAATATCTTGTTATGAGCAAAAACTCTTGTTGCTTATATCGTGTTATGAGGGGGAGGGGATCTACTGTAGTGTGAAGTAATTTTTATGTACCAATGAACCTGCAAAAACCAAGCAATGTGTAGCTCAGTAACATTCTATCTGATCCAATCTTCGGGTTGTGTCTGTTGAAAGTATGTCTTTTTTACGAATAAGCCTTATTAGGGGCCGAATGCCTCATATGGTAATGCTTTTAAATCGGCACGCACTAGATAAAATATGAAAGAAAGGAATTAAGTGTTACCGCTTCATATGATATTGTACTTCCTTGAATGTGTAGCAATGTTTGGAAAGGGAGCTAGATTGATTGTGAAAATTGCAGTTTTTTAGTTTAAATTCAAGCATGGAGTGATGCTCTATACTTAGAACAATAAAATTTAACTGATATTCATTTTCCATGGAATAATACACACCAAAAAAATGTTGTTTTCCACCAAATTGGTCACTGCATTGCCAAAAAATTGTAAACCTTGGCAATCGCTTGAAACAATCAAAATTTACAGTATTTTTTGTGAAATATATTCAAAACTTTATGGACATTCAATGTTTATTTTTAAGTAGAGTTCAGTGGTATAACTATTCTGGTGATGGCTGTGGCAAATTCATTGCATGGATCCTCCTTTATTATAATGTGTTCTAAAACTGGGTGATATGTTTTTCTTACTTCTACATTGAAATTTCGATACATTTTTTTCATTTAATTTGTGAAGTAGATATTTTAAATTAATTGAATGCAAAACTAAAAATTTTACCAAATTTCGTAATGAATATTTGGATTTTTCAGTGCTCATGCCCCTCAGCCAGGGACTGCTTGCATCTTGCCTATCCTGCCACCCCATTGTTATGGCACTGCTATAGTTACAAACTATCACTACCAAATTTCATTTCATTCATTCTAATCATTAATCCTTCCTGAGAAAAATCACCATATTTTACATTTACAGTAGTTATTTCAATCTGGAAAAGCACGCTGTCTGTAATTTTAAAGCTACTGTTACCAGACTTCATGTCTTCAAACACTTCATTCTTGTTGTTACCAGACTTCATGTAATTATAATTGATTGTAATCTATTAAATTTTCTTATGTAATCATAGCCTAATCATAATCTGGCTATTGAATTTTTCATGCAGTCGTAATCTAGAAATACATTTTTTCATGTAATCATAGTCTAATCGCAATCTAGAAATTTCCAGATAGTTGCCAGTAGTTTTTGCCAGATAGTCATATCCTGTAATCAAAATCGCTTTGATTACAAGATGATGACGGGTGCCCAATTTTTGTTCTGCATGCTAGGAAAAAGATTTTTGCAGGGAAACACAAACAATTGCATGCCCTGAAGGACAGGAAGTTTCCTATTTTTTAACCTATCGGGAGAGGGGGAGTTGTGTCTTTTATTCGAGGTTCGGATGTTCGAAAGAAGGTAAAAAGAGAGTTTGCTTATTTTCTCAGGGAAAATTTTTAGATGACCATCTGAATCCGGACTGATGAGTGACATGAAAGGGCCTTCCAGGAAGCCCAGAAACCAGGGATGGAGGTGAGGGGATAGTTTAACTATAATCTTCTATTTCAGATCTTTTCTTTATTTTGATTTGTGACTGTGAACAGAAAACATAAATGGCACCTACAGGGAAAAAGTACATGACTTGTCAATTTCTTTCAGGAAAATAAAAATAATAAAGTGGATAAGGATATGAATTTTAAAGTTAAATACACACATCCAGGTGTGTTAATTTTGCCTATTTTTTTCCAAAGTAGTAATTGTTGTATAGATTATTATAAACTGAGGATGAATATCTATATAAATAAACCAATGTGTAAACTGTCCGTTAGTCTGTCTGTCTGTTTCGCATAGCTCCGAAACAGGTGATCGTAGACCTACCAAATTTTGTACGGAAATTCTCCAAGACGGGTCTCGAAACAGCTCAAAGCGATTTTTTTTTAAATTCGAATTATTTTAGGAGATATCGATAAAAAAACGTGTCGCAAAATGATCATTTTTGTTCTCGCCATTTTTCAATTGTAACCCTGCAGTGGAAAGAGGGAGATTTTAACTGTCTAGGTTGTGTGTGTGTGCCATGTTTGGCAAATTTATTAAATGATTCAGACTCTTGAAATAAAAATAAAAGAATACAAATAATTTAATCTAAAAAAAATCGTTAAAGTTATTTTTTAATTAAATTACCATGTGCATGTGAAATCAGAGCAGGAATGAAATATTTTATACTCAAAAGAAAAATAGAATTTGGAAATTTTCCAAAAATAAATGTGCAACTTTTTAATTTGGCGAAAAATAAAATGATTGACGTTGATTTGCGATTTTGAGAAGATCTGATTCTAGCGCCAAGCACTATTTATCATCTGCTTTTGCTACTTGAATTATGAATACACCTGAATGAGTTTTTTAACTTTATTTCAGTTCGAATTGTATATTTTTCTATGCAGCTTTTTACCATCTATTTCTAATGTATTACATCCAGAAAGAAAATTGTTAGAAATATAAATTTTAATTGTGTTTAAACACACTCATCAATAATGATATACTTTCCAACTTAATGAAATAAGGAAAGAAAATAGGGAAGACCCATGGATTATAATATGCTTTTAATACATAGCACTTTAGTGCGTATTTAAAATCTGAAAGTGTTTCAGATTTTCATAGTTTTTCCCTTTCCATTTTTGATAAAGGCCAATATATCCAGAAGCTCTTCAGAATTAATATAGGACGAAAATAATTTTTTCCTTTTTGTAGGTTTTTATCATTTAACCATGTTATTTTTGTAACCAGGGTTGGCCCGACACGGTAAGCATTGCATCGGGGTGCCGGCTTCGAAGGGCCGTCATTCGAACTCAAAAACTAAGTAGAGCATAAAAGGAGTGTCTTTTTTGCATTAGCAAGGGGCGCCACTTACCCTAGGGCCGCTCCTATTTGTAACCATCTGAATTTTAAATTCCATTCAGAATCTGAGAGATTTCAGTGCCAAGGAAGCCGGTGAGGAACAGGATTTTCTCTGAACAAGATTTATATAAATGGCGAACCAACTGGTCGCTGGAGGCGGCTAGTATATATATAATTTAAAATGCCTTTGATAGGTTTCTATGTTAAGGGAAACTTATAACAGTAAATACAAAAAATGTTCCCTGTTGTTTTTTTTCAATTCCATTTTAATACATGTTTCATTGAGCTGATAAAAAATCCACAGCATTAATTAAATAAAAATGATTTTTGGTTTTGGCTGTTTACTTGTATGCAATCTTGTTCTTGGTTAAGACTTAATTATCATTATTCACAGTTTAATCATGAAAAAGTTATTTTTGAGTTTGAGTGTTATTTATGTAGCAGTGTAATAATTTTACAGTGTATATGTATGTATATACACACACACACAAAATAGCTTTTTAGTACCAGAGTTTCTTTGGTAAAGATAAAATTTTAGATAAGCAAAAATATGTTTGTGTTATTAATTATTATATACTTGTGCTATTAGTTTTTACTGTGTTATATGACAATGCAATAATTTTACGAAGTATAGGTGCAAACCTTTCTATACAATTTTTTATAATGTTAGATAAATTTTTGCATAAATGGGTAAAGAGCATGAACAACTATCTACTGAACACTTTTATCCCCTTTAATAGAATCAACCCTTTTTTGAAATGGTCCTTCAATAGAATTGGATGATGAGTAAATATGTGTAAAAATCCTAACTAAAGTATTAAAAATCAATTTTGTCTTACTTTCGACTTAGCTGTAAAAGTTTAACGGATAAATACTATGTGCACTGGCATAATAATTGAACCTTTTTTTTTTTTTTTGGCTAATTTTTCATGGTGAAAGTTTGGGAAAATCTACTCCATAATATTAACTCTATTTTTTCTGCTTCAAAACTGGGGTGCGACTATTATGCAAGTAATTTATTTTAGCAAGAATTTATTATGCAAGTAATATATTTTAGTATTATTATGCAAGTAATTTATACCAGTTCTAGTTATTACTCTCAGAGAACAAACCATGATAAATATTGTTGTTTATGATTAGCAGAGTGTTTATTTATTTATTTATTGGCTGTTGAGTGCGAAAATTATTTAGCACACTTTACTCTTATCTAATTACAATGTATATATAGTATATTACTTATTTAACGGTACTGTAAGAGTTCTGCTGTGCACAAATTTATTGTTAATTAGTTACTTTTTTTATTATTAAAGTGACTTGAAAGCATCACATTCCAAATGTGTATTCAGGGGCAAGCACTGAATCGTCTGTTTCCTCAATGATGATCTGGGTATTACAGCTGTACAGTAGCGAATAATTACTCGGAACTTATCAAGGTTCTTCACAAGTGTGTTGACTCGAACTCTAGTAATATTTCAATGAAAGCAATGATCGCACAATAGCTGAGCTGAATTTATACTTCAGCCCAGAGAACATACAATTGTTAGAGAGTAGAGTATAAAACCTCTCATGTCATGACCAGCTATTCATTCAACATGCAGAACCGGGCCGTGGTAGGTCCTTTTGTTGCTTTCGAAACACTTATGCATTTTTTAGGCCCGGTAAGTAATTACAAAGTTTATTGTTCATTTATTTTCAAGACACTATTTTTAATTCCTGCATTTATTCTGTTCCATGTGTATTAAAAATTTTTAATATTTGCAGTTTACGCTCCTTAGAGCGTATTTCCTTTGGCTGCCTTGATAATTAGTGAATAAAGATTTTTGGCAATGAAGTATTGTTTTAGTCTTTAAATAGTTTAGTTTTGTTTTAGTTTGCAGATTCAGAAATTATGCCCACCCATTAAACTAACCGAACGGCTACGGGCCTGTGTGTATATTATATATATATATATATCAGGGGCGTAGCCAAGGGGGGGGTTAGGGGGGTCATAACCCCCCCATGAGGAATTTTTTGCCATACAAAATGTATATTCTTCACTCCCTTATCCCACACATGTATTCATATATGTGAGTTGCAGTAGTCGTAACCCCCCCCCCCCATGAAACATTTCTGGCTACGCCCCTGATATATATATTAGGGTGGATCGAAATTTTTTTTTTAATTTAATTTTCACGATGGCCTGCATGGCAAAAGTTGCCAAATGGTCAGGTGAGAATTTTCAAAAAAAAAAAATTCTTTTTAAACATCCCTTCAGGTGCCCCACTCACCCCAAAAAATCAATTTTTTAAAAAGAATATATATGCGATGGCTTGGATGGCATAATTTGCCATAAATACTGAAGTTTTTTTCCATAAGAAAAGCATTTTTGAGCATCCTCTTTAGATGCTCTAAAAATTCGAATTCAAAATTAGGCTATTTCCCTCACCAGTTTCGGCAACAAAACAAGAGCTAACTAGCAAGCAACTTCGTTATGCAAAAAGAAGAAAAATTCTGTCAGTCTGAATGTTTCGCTCAACCGTTTTGAGAGAGTAATGCACTTCAGCAGTTAGTACTGAATTTTGATTTTGAAAAGAACATGTGTAATGTAGAAATTAAGAAGTTTATTCGTTTGGCAGGCCCAGCTTTAGATATTTAATGGTCTTACGTGTTCTGAAAGTAAAAAATAACTTTAAAAAATCTCAAACTCTGTATGATATCTTCTGTCGAGCAATAACCATGCATTATACGTTCATATAGCCGGATCTATTCAAGCTAACAGTTATTGTGAAGCAAAACAGGGTATGTGTCGAGAGCCTCTGTTTATGGTGCTTTATTCAAAACACAAAACAATCTTTAAAATATTAAACCTGGTTTAATATTGTTCACTTACATCATTGCAAAAGCGTAAAGGCAGAGTTTTCTCATTCTGTGCTCATTGTTGCTACTTCTCTCGAAACAAGCGAGACAAGATCTAGAACAGAAAACAATGCTGGGCAAAGAGATTAAATCTCAGCTGTTGTATCATTGCAAAACATTGCTTGATCAGGTTAAGCCTGGTTTCAGTTCAAGGATGTGTTAAGCCACCAAACCCATTAAAAAGCAGTCCTGGGTTCGATTCCCAGCTTCTGAATTTTTCGCTCAGTTGCTATGTTGATCAACTTCAAACATGTGAGTTGTCCTTCCTGGTAATCAAACCATCTAGCCCCCACCCCCCTTACACGCGCCTCGCATATCACATTGATTTCAGCTAAAACTGGAAAATACCATGTTTACCATATAGTAATTGAGTATAATATAGCAATAGAGGTGGGTGTGCTTTAAAAGCTTTTCGTAAGTAAGGTTAGTCTAATAGTATAGCCGACCTTGTTACATGGTATTTAAATAGATTTTTGTACATTTCCTCAAAAATTAAAGAACGCTAAAAGCAACCCCAGCAAACACACACAGGTTTTCTGAACGTCTATTAACGTTCAGAAAACGTATTCTGAACGTTAATAGACGTTCTACACGCTATAACAAATAAATCGACGCACCAAGAAGGAGGTGTCCGATTGAGACGAAAATTGGTGGATAGGAAGACAATGTACAGAATAGTAAATGATTAAAATTTCAGAACAATTGAATAATTTATTTCAGAGTTACAGTAACAAGTTCAATAAGGTGTTGACCAGCCGCTAGCCTGGATACAAGATGCCACACGGCGTGGCATAGACCGATAAAGCTCCCGGATGGTCTCCTGCGGTATTTCCTGCCAAATTCGCTCCAATTGTCGAACGAGGTCATCAACAGTCCGTGCCAGATGCAATCGCCTTCCCATCATATCCCAGACATGCTCGATGGGAGAGAGATCTGGCGATCTGGCAGGCCAAGGAAGAGTTTGACAAGCTTGCAGACAGTTTAGAGCAACACGAGCTGTATGTGGTCTGGCATTGTCCTGCTGAAAAACCAGCCCAGGGCACTGCAAAAGGAACGGTAGCAAAACAGGTCTTAGGATGTCGTCCACGTACCGCTGTGCAGTAAGTGTACCTCTAATGACGACCAAAGGGGTCCGGCTGTCAAAGGAAATGGCACCCCAGATCATAATGCCTTGTTGAGGGCCCGTGTGGCGTGCAATAGGGAAAGCAGGATCCCCCCTCTGCCCTGTGCGTCTCCAAACACGTCTTCGATGATCGTCAGGACACAGTTGGAAGCGGGATTCGTCGCTAAGACTATACGTCCTCAGTCGGCATCATTCCAACCTGATCGAGCCCTGTACCACTGTAATCTGGCTTGGCAGTGTGCAGGCGTGAGCGGCAGGGGGCGTAACGGTCGGCGCGAGCGTCGATTTCGCTCTCTCAACCGTCTGTGAATAGTCATGATGGACACTGGTGTTTGGGTTGAACGTCTGATGGTTGATAGAGATGAAGAAGGCGCTTTGACAGCTGATCGGACCATCACTTTGTCCTCACGATCTGTTGTAGCCCTAGGTCGACTGCCACCATCCTGACGCTGCACTCTGCCATTTTCCACCCATCCTTGCGAGCATCTTCGAATCGTCGCATCGCTTCGACTCAAATGACGAGCGATTCGGCGAGCGAACCGGCCTCTTTCAATCCAATGATACGACCTCTGTCAAACTCTGACAGTTGCTCGTAATGAGCACGAATCCTGCAGCGAGGCATTTTTTAAGTTGTTGAAAGGTCATCTGAATCGCAATCAAACCGAAAGTTTTAACAAACGTTGAAGAACTGCTCCTTATATACGTCTGCTGGATGCGCAGTTCCGATGCGCTAGAGATCAAATTATTCATTCATTGGACACCAAATTTGAATCATTTGCATATCTGTTCAAAACATTCATGCATACGAAATTTCAAAGCAATCGGATGATTGTTTCTTGGTGCGTCGATTTTTTTGTTATTGAGTGTACTTCGGATGTTTCCGCGTCCGAGGGAACATGAACTGCATGTATCCGATCAGTTTCATAGTGAATGGCCCGATTCCTTCTCATCGGATCAAGGCTACATGTCCGGTGGAGACCCGAGTAAAATTGCTAGTAGGATATTGCAATCATGTACACAACAAAAGGCATTCGCAAGAAATAAAAAATACAATGTGAAATTAATTGTTCTTCCCATGGCGTTTGCGGAATCTGTCCGTTTAAAGTTATCCGATGTGCTTAGAATATTTCTGTAGAAATTACTTTTGTTAAAGTTCTATTTATTTTTTTATATCTTAAAATTACAGGACCAAGAACTCTCGAAACGACTTCAGATCTTGTTTAAATATTGAATTTGTGACACTATGCAATTAATGTGTTAAAAATAAAACATGAAATTAGTTATTTATTTTAAATGCAAATTGACAGTGAGATAGATCAACATAAGTTTTATGTAGCAAGTGTGACATTGTGTTAAAGAGTTCAGTAAGGGAAATAAACTTTTTCGCTGAAGTTACGTCACGAACCTTTCCATTTACAAAAGCGACATGATCTTCACGGAAACGGGGTGCATTATTGCTTCTAAATGTGCATATATCCATTGTTTCATGTAGGTTTATTAACAGTATCAACAGATATCAACAATATTAAGACTTTTATGTTAGGTGAAATTCAATAAAGTCATCTGCAACATAACTGCGCTAATGCATTAGGGCGTGTCGATTTTTTAAATTTTCTTTTTCCAAAAATGAGGGTGGTCAAAAAGTTGCGTTTTGGTTAGCAAATCACAAATGCATTTAGAACCACTGGCAATTACATTGGTTTGCTTGGTAAATAACTACTTCAGACCAGTACACTTTCATGTAAAATTTGGTGCAAACTGTCTTCTTGCAAGCAGTTCCTTCTTATTATTTTTTCTGTCTACTTCTGCTCGAATATACTTATATTATACTATAACATCTTTAAAAAATTTTATACCACTCATTAAAGTTTTCAAACTAGCATTACTTATTTGCAGCCGAGTGTCTTTTTGTTAATTTTTAATTTCTTTATTTAAATCTTTTTACTATCATACAAGTACTGACATTTTCTTTTTCCATGCACGAATAGTTTCTTCCACTTACAAAATCTGAAAATTGGAATCATGGCCACTAAAAAGAAGGCAAGACTGGCAACTTCCACTCACATGAGTAACTTTATAGGAACTGGTCGAGAAATGCTGCCTTCGGAACTTCCAACTCAGCGTGATGTTCTAAGATATGGTCTTTTGTTGAGAAAACTGAGTGGAGAGAATGTCAGAAATTACCACGCAGCCACTGTTTCATACGATATTTATCCAAACAAAAGAGCAAGCAGTTGCTTGAAAAGAGCAAGCAGTTGCTTGAAAAGAGCAAGCAGTTGTTTTATGGTGGCAATTTTAAATTCGAGAGTCACAGTCTTGAAGAAGATAAAAGAAAAACTGGGAAAAAGCCAAAACTTGTGAAAGAGAATTTCTTAGCAACGTTAGAAAAGCTCTTTGACATCCTCAATTGCAAGTGTGAGATTATGCTATGTTTAGAATTTGAGGATCCATGTCCAGGTGGTGCTGACTGTAAACATGAAGTGCACATCTCCTGCTCTTGTTCTAAGGATATAAAGATCCCTGTCAAAGAAATAGTGCTTATTCACAGTCAAAGAAAAAAGGTTGGATCTATTGGAAAGCAGCAGATTGGATTACTAGATCTATCTGAGAATAGAAGACAAATTAAAAAGCACAAGAGACAAGATGATTTAAGAAGAAATTCTGAATGTAAGCAGAAAAAGTAGTTTCAGTTAGCATTACAACTAAACGAATTTCTTTTCTTCGACGAAGATGAAGATCCAAATGATGTTTGGGTTGAAAAATCTGAAGCTTCTTTGCAGATCTTGCAGATTCTGTGTGATGATTCTGATGTACCTTCTTCAAGTACAAGCCACTGCTATAATACATTACAATTGCGCAGTGTTACACTGCAGAGTATTAGGTATGGTGTCGGCCTACGTGCTACAGCTGCTAATACAACAGCTGCATTTTTGGATACTGGATTAATTACGGAAGGAGATAGGAGACTTGTGGTTGATCACGATAAAGTAAAAGAGGCGCATGAAAAAGTCATGAAATCACTTGATGAAGAGTTTCATGCTCGATGCCGGATAGGTAATTGAATGTATCTTCTTTGATCTACGCAAAGATTCCTCTAAAGTTCTGTTAAAAGCAGATAACTCAAGTAATAAGTTCCCAAGTATTGTGAAAGAAGATCATTACACTATTTGCAGTGAGTCAGGCGGAAGATATCTTAGCCATTTTACTCCACAGAAAGACAACGAAAAGGAAACCAGCTGAAGTTATTGCTAACCATCTTGTGGGTTTCTTAAAGGAAAACAGCACTGATAAATGTTTGCAGGTATTGGTAGTGACTCAATGAATGTTAACACTGATTGGGAAGGAGGAGTTATGCATTGGATTGAGGTAAAGTTGAATCAAAAACTCATCTGGTTGGTTTGTGCTCTTCATTCTAATGAGCTACCTTTGAGGTACTTGATATAAGAGTTAGATCGAAAAACTTTGTCTAACAACAAATGGAGTGGTACAATTTGCAACATGCTTGATACTGCAGCAGAACTTGAAATCAATCCGTCATATGTCAGAATATCCTTTCCAGAACCTTTGGTTCCATTGAGTGACTCCAAAGATCTCTCTACAGATCAGTCATATGGTTACAGGATAACTCAGGCCATAAGGACAGGTGGACTTCCACCTGATTTGGCATTATTAGAAATTGGTCCTGTAAGCCGCTCTCGGTGGTTAACAACTTCAAATAGGATTTGTCGCCTATGGGTTTCCAAACATGATCTTGATGGCAGCAACCTGAATACGTTGTATACACCCTCTCAAAAAGGTATTCGAGTATGAGAGATATTTTCCTATATTAATTTTGTGAGTGACTGTTTAATTTTTCGAAAACACATGGATCTCAAAACAAATATTAGAAGTTGCTGTAATAAAATGTACACTCTACTTTATATAAAAACAGCACTTTATAATGAAAACGATATAAGAAAACTGACTTGCGCTCCAATACTTGTTTCGAGAACGTGTATATAACTCGACAAAATCCGAAATTTAAACTATCACTTTGCTGTGAGTTGCGGAAGTGTCAAGATGACTGAATTTTCCCACCAATAACTATTTTATTGGGTAGTATCAAGTAGTGAAACGTTTACCGATTTATAAATACAAGAAATTAGACCATATTCTTTCTTAACAGTAAGCATAGCTAATAAGTTTTTCCGAACATCATTTTCGAATGATCTCCAAGAGCGAAGCGTGAAGCGGGTCTTATCGCGCGTATGTCAACCTAACTGAAACCACCGTCACCGTCAGACTATCGCCGAATTTGGCGATATATCGCCAAAACTCGCCCAGAACGATGAGAAATGGCGATATTTTGGGCATGGACCCAATGACTGACTATCGCCAAATTTGGCGATATTTTGGAAAAGCCACGGTCGACGACAGACGGCGAGATTTTGGGCATGGACCAAACAATGACTGTCTACGGTTAAATTATATTGAAGATATCCAAGACATTAAAGTATTGAAATTTTTTTCGGTAGTCCTGTAAATAAACTCTCCAGTAGATTGGAACCAAAAATCGAGATGCACAACTACATGTTACAACAATCTTATGTATGTAATTTCAACATTCTACGACTAAAATTTTTTGAGATTTGACAGTTAAATACATACACACGTACAACAAAAGTCGCCAAGCGTGGCGACTTTTGGCGTAGTTCTTGAGGGAGGCACGTGACGGTGGTCGGACCATTACCTAACTTAATGGTAGGACGGTAGCGTGCTTGAAATCTATAAATGCCCCTAAAATTGCCATTGACCGTAATGTATTGGAAATCTTTTGAGTGTTCCTGTAGCAGAACTATAAATGATAAAGACACTTCTTTTAATGGAGAAATTCATTTTGTAACTCTTAACAGCATATATCACTTCTGAGTCGTTTGAAATAGCCCAATACCTCTGAAAAACGCTTTGATGAATTTCGGCCCATAGAGCGTAATGTATTTCGAATCTTTTGGGCGGTCCTGTAGATAAGCTATCCAGTCGAATGGAACCGAAAGCAGAGGTGCACAACTAGATGTTACAAAAATCCTAAATATAAAGTTTCAAGATTCTACGCCTAATAGTTTTTCAGATATGCGAGTTTAATGAATTTCGGCCCGTAGAGCTTAATGTATTTCGAATCTTTTGGGCGGTCCTGTACATAAACTATCCATTCGATTGAGACCAAAAGGGGAGATTCACAACTAAAACCACACAAAATGCAAGAATATAGATTGAAAACTAAAGAAAATCCTATCTAAGTCCCTAAAATCAACAAAAATTGAAAAGTGACTCGACGCGCTCGCGTAGACAAAAAACCCGTGATTGAAAGAAATAGCATTCTCAAGTGCTAATAAATTACGAAAATGCAGTGAACAGCACTGATTTCCCAATTTTACAGGACCAACAGGACAGATGTCGACTAGGATAAGTGGGACTATGCAGCTCTTTACCCCATTTAACAATGCTTTTAATGAAAATACAAGTTGTGTTCAAAGACCAATGTAAGGGGGAAGGGAACACTGTATACAGTATAGTAATCCCAGAAATTTCCTCTTTGCAACGACGGGAACGAACTGGTTAAATACGAACAGAAATTTCCGATATTCACTGTCTTTCATATTTTTGGCAGTAAGCAATCCCCTTCAGTTTGTTTGTTATGGCAAGCCTACACAAGGGATATCTGCCTAACGGGGAGGGGAGTGCTTTGGTCGGAGGACTTTTTAAGGGTTCTAACGCGTATTCACGTTACATCTGGAAGAAACTGACCATAAACTCCAGACTGTTTGATCGACAGCCGCGCGACCGGGTTCGAACGCGGGACCTTCACACTTCAGCCTTCTACTATATGTTCAGTGGCTTATCCAGTCTGCCATGGTGGGACCACAATCCCGTTCAGATTGTCCATTCAGAATGACCCAGTCTTAACTCTCAGAAATTTAACTTGATCTGGTTGTAAGAGTTTATCGAGATACATGACTGCTGTGTATAGGCCTTACAACTGTGTTGTTCTTTGCATATAAGTGCATTTTTATTACAAAGACAGTCATTAATAATTACAGAATAGCACAATAAATGTACAGCTGCGGAAAAAAAGAGGCCCACTTGTACCTTATTCAGCCTTCGCTCGTCGTACAGCAAAGTTACATATACCAATCGTTTACGATTGGCTTACACTTTAAGTTGCTATACATAAAAATTGAATAAGGGGCCGTCTCCATATTAAAATTCGCATCAACATTTTTTTTCCAATAGCAACCCCTAGATTTCAGTTCATATTTCAAAAATATAGCTCATTTTAATCCCGGATACCCATTCTCGATAAATTTGGACTGAAAATGAGTGAGTTATGAGCACCCAAAATCCCCCTCCCCCTATGTTAAAATATTTTTTCATACTTTAATTCATAGCTCATATAATATTGATAATAAGAAGCTGACTTTTATTCGTACTATTAGAACTAAACGACCCAAACATAATTTACTATTATCATAATTTTTAATAAAATATTAATATGAATTATGAATTTTTAAATTAATATACAAAAAAATTATGAATAGCAACATAGCCAAATTTTGATGGAAATAGATGCAAAATGTGATTTTACATGGCTGTGCAAAATTTCAAATTTTTACGTTCAGTAGTTTAATTTATATTAAATAAAATGTGTTATTTTCCTGAGTTAAGGGACCATATATAAATTTATTAAGTGACACTTTTTTGAAAAATGCGTAAAATAAACGTAAATTAGATTTTTTTGTGCAAAACAGTAAAAGATAGCGATATTAAAAAAATATCAAATTTTGAAGCAAATAAATTAGAGCTTTTTACATTTTGATCAAGATTCTATAAAGCGTCTACTGTTGCGTCCGCTACCATATCCCACGAAATAAAATATTTTCCATGTATAGAATTAGATGCAGTAGATGCATGTCTTCCAATACAACGTCCTATTTCTGAAAAACTAACATCCTCAACATTCTAGGCATGGATTTGACCTTTTTTAATATTGGAAACGGCAGGTCTTAGGACTTCCCTACACTTTATCAAACATTCAAATTCACGTTTTTCTGCCTAAATTTTCATCTTACTATAAATTAAAATACCGCCAAAAGTCATAAGAATATTGCACATTGCAGACAATAATATTAAATGAAGAATGTGAAATAACAAACACTGTGATAATGTTGGGTCGGCAAAAAAGTAATTGCGTTTTTCACATGAAATTTAAACAAATAAATTTTCAATCATGAAACCATTCTTCAAGTTCGACCGTAGCTGAGTAACATGATTGTAGTCAGAAGAGCAGAGAACAGCCTCTCACTCCTGGCAACATTTTACCTGTCTAAGAGAACCTTCAAGAGAAATAATAACAGTTTCAAAATTAGAAAGATTTTCAAAATCGTGAGCAGTCGTTTGGCATTTTTCCTTTAAATCATGTGTACGAACCAAGGACGTTATGGACTCACGGGTCATTTGAACCATTGACAAAATACTCTATATTCTACACCTGATATTCTTAGTTAAAAAAAAAAAAACTAAGACTAGAAACAGCATTTTCCGAGAAAATAATATTTATTTCTTTTAACTCTCTCGAGCGAAATTAATATGAAAGGCGAAAAGTTCGGAACCTACAAATAGCGTTTCTCAATGTGCAGAAAGTCCCTTAAAATCACGCAAAAAATGAATCGCAATATCTCCGGAAATTATCGTAGAAAATTGGTGAAAATTTATATTTAGGGTAATTTCTTTCATTTAAAAAAGTCGAAGTAGTTTGTTGCGATTGAGAAAAACGAAGTTGATGCAGAATATGAAGACGGCTTTTTGTGCAAATTAAATTACTAGAAAATTAAAGTATACGTTATTTGCAAACGAATGGTATATAACTTTGCAGTCCGACGAATAATTTCCAAATAAAGAGCAAGTGGGCCTTTTTTTTCCGCAGCTGTACAAGCACAGGAGGAGAGGAAAGTGACAACCATGGACTAACGGGATTCAAACTCCTTGACTTTACTCCTTCAAACTTCTTGACTCGCAGGCAAGTGGCAGCGATAAGTGCGCAAACCCTCGCCGCCAGAGGGTCCCCAAAATTTAACTTTTGTTTATATTTTCAACAAACAAAACTTGAAGAACTTTTTAATTATCGTTAAATTTAATTAAAGTAAAACTTGTTGAATCTCAAAATTAATTATTCACTTCTATATAAAAGATAATAATCCATTGCATTGTTTGAACATTTTATTTCATATAACCGTTTCTATAGTTTAATACACATATCTCGAAAACATTTTCTTAGTTTTTACAGAGCTTAATTCCCCAAGTTCAGCAGAAATTCCCCAACTCTAAGAATAGTCTAGCTTAGTTGATATCCTAGATTCGAATTTTGTCTGTTGCGTTATGTAACCCCCTCTTAAATCCCAGGAACGCCCTGCGCGCTTACTTCGGCCCACGCTTTCTGCGCCGTGCTGCAAAAGATGAGTTTCCGAGCACTTTCCTAGTCATGTCCGATTCCAATTATAGACGGTGTTGCAAGACATTTAGAACCGATCAATAACAAATATTTTTAGTATCTCAATATCAGCGTCATCCAGACAGACATTCTATTTAAGTGTTCAAAATTGTGATGAATTTTGAACTAAAAGGTCCGATTTCTTTAGAATGAGCTGAAATTTCAATCCATTTTTCGAAATTGAATTTTCGAAGAATCCGAAACAATAGCCATTCTAAATTAGGAATTAATCTTGAAGCGGTTAAAAATGTTCCGTTATAAGATATTTTAAAATCGTTGATATGTAAAATTCTAACTTTTGTTTTAATATAGAAATTATTATTCTAAAATGAATGATGTAGTTGAGGAGATAGATGGCCTCCTCCTACTTAGAGCTTATGCATCCCCCCCCCACTTTTTCTTTTTAAAGGGGGGTCTCAAACATTCTTTTAATGTACCAAATTTGTAATTTTTGTAATTCTGCATGAGAAATGCAACCAGACATAGCTTTTTCGACCACTTTAAGTAAATTTTAAGACTCTAGGAAATAGCTTCAATTAATGTCCGAGTTATTCTAGAAAATTTGACTGTTTTTAGCAATTGTAAGAATAGTAAGAAGTGTAAATAATATAATTTTGATCAGCAGTGCCTAAAAAACAATTTTTCACAATACCACCATCAACAGTCCTAATGTGAAAACGACTGGGATTTCCCTTGTCAAAATACTGACAAATCCCTTTGTAAATGCTAAATAATGTTAACATATCAAACAGAATACACACGCCATTTTGTTAAATGCAATTTTGGTCAAAGAGTGTTTTTTCAAATAGTTGGATTGAAGAGGGGGGGGGGACTTCTAAAGAAGATTCCAGTAGAAATTAAAAAGAAATAACTAAAAAACAGTCCAATTATCTAGAATAACTGGTAATAGACAATAATTAAAAATATCAAACTTAATACTTTCGTAGATACTGTGCATTCTTTACTATGCAAAGTGATACCGATTTCGCCACATGGTAAAAGAATAAAACTCAAAACAATAAAAGATGCTCTTTAGAGCATTTTCAAACAGCCACGATAAACGAGTCCTTCTGAAGAAATGAAACATTGTACCTCAGTAAGTTGTGCGACCTCCTCGAACACTAGTGTACATATTTTGCATCATTTATTCATTCTGTCTGCTAAACTATTCAGGAGTCCATGGGGATATTGTCTCGCTCCTCTCTCAAGGTGAATTTCAGTTCTCCAGTCATTAGAGTTGGGCAAGTTTCTTGTAAAACACGTCTACTAAGAGCATCCCAGGCATGCTCTATAGGTTTTCGGTCAGTGGAGTAAGCAGGCCATCTCATACATTCAATATTTTCACTTTCTTGTGGGTCTGATTCTTCAACGGTCCTCCGCGGACGCGGATTGTCTTTAACACTAGATATACCGAAGATTTTTTTAAAGGGAAAAATAGCCACAAATCAGTTATTTTGACTGGTTTTGGTATATCTAGTGTTAATAAACAGAAAGTCTGTATCCAGCGTACCCCTAAAAAGACGAACATGATCCAGATAAATCTCTCTGCAATAACGCTGCGATGTAACGATACCTCACTCAAAGATATGAATCGGTGTTCTACCACTGTGCATGATGCTTTTACCACTTCGTGACGATTTGACCCTACCACTGACGTTCCTGAACATTATGTGGCATAACGTGTTCTCTCTTTCCACACTAATTGGTAGCCAGAATCACTTATTTCCGTGAAATGGAATATATCTGAAAACATCACTGTGGACCATTGCTGCTGATAAAAAACATGTTCTTTACTCCAATTTAATTTTTATGGACGATGGCATGGTTGAAGTGGGATGCTTTCAACAGCCTTCCGTACACACAAACCAACCTGATTTAATCGCCTAGAAATGGCTCTGGCTTATACATTTACACCGGTAGCGGGTGCAAGGTCTGCAGCAACTAGGGATACATATCGATCCTCTTGAGATGTGTTCCTTCCACGACCACTGGCATGCTTTCGCATAACATTTCCACCTTTAGTGGTCTTTTGTATGGCGACATGACACTTTTAAACATGTCCATTACTCTGGCCACTTGCCACACCAGTCTAAGAAATAACGTCAGCAACCTGCGGCGCTATTTTTATCAAACACAGCAACTGCATGAATTTTCGAAAGAAAAAATATCTTTCGTGATCCGCCGATAACTCAGCTTCTGTCCAATTTCGCCATCTGCATTTCATTTTACTGTGATTAGCCTGCTGTCAGGAGCGCTAGTTTGAAAAAACCATCTGTTTTTTAGCAATTGTCAAACAGTGTACAATCAAATCTTAATTAGTTACACCAATTAATAGTAAACAATAAATAAGTAAAAAGAATGATTTACGCAATTTTATTTAGCGTTTCAACAATAATTAGTATTAATTAATTACACATTTTTTACATTAATTGTTGAAAATTCGCGTGACTCCACTTTTTTTAATCAGGACCACACCATTATCTCAAATTATTATGATTATATTGTCTGAAAGATGTAAAAATCACAAAACTATATTCAGATAAAATTGTACGGTAGGTTGGTAGCGTAAGTCTGAATGTTTGTTCCTTTTACACTTAAATTTCATTATTCAAGTTCACTTAAAATACATAAATGACCCCGCTTCAACTTCTGTACTTAATTGAGACAGTAAACCATTAGATTTCAACATTGTAATTTAAATTTCTATATAAACAGCTAAGAATTACGTAAAATTTCTTCACAGTCTGAACTATAATTTATGTTTGACAGTTTGGAAAAAGATAACGTATATTTCAAATGAAAAATATTAACTTTGTTGTGTAAATTACTCCGATTTTTATAATTCTAGATTTTGAAAGAAATATAAGAAACAAAACTATGTATCATACTGCAACAAAAAAGCACATTAAAGCTGGAAGTTTGTACGTTTGCAACTTACAATTCAACATTTGAGTAATTTTTTTTTTATACACAAATGGTCCTGTTGCAACTTAGTCTTTAATTAAGGCTTAATCTTCCTCCTCGTATAGATGCTTTTAGTATCTTGGGCTGGACAGTCTGAGAGATCAAAGCCAAATACAGGCTACTGTCAACAGTATACACACGAGCTTCAGTTACACCGGGTGCAGGAATTTCTTTGATGACTTCAAAACCGTTGTAGCCTCTCAGTTGCAATATGTAAACTGTGCCCATATGATTGCTTGACGCCAGAACAAATGCCTCCTCTGGAAAAGAACAGAAGTAAAATCAAATTTGTTGACTGTTTTATTGCTATTAGAGTAAATTAGAATAATTGTAATAACAGGACCAAGATAGCTTAAGTCATGAATTGTTCCACTAACGAAGTGATTTCATAAAATAATTCGTCATTCTTTGCGTATTAACACGTTCGCCTGTGTTAGAATTTAAGGATGTAAATACTTTCAGTTAGCCAAATGATTCAATCCGACATACCGACATCAGAGGTATCCGACTCTGCTAGACCTTTCTTCACAAGTTGTTTGTTACTTTTACGTTAATGATGAGTTTTACAGTAAAAATACAAAGAAATAAATTTTCAAGGCAAGAAAAGCTAAAAATTTGTGTATTCTTACGGCTACATCACCGAACATTTAATTCGTAACTCAGCACAGTGAGTTACTTCAAACGTTAGCAGGGAAAATGATATTTACCATGTCAAATACAATGATTACCATGGCAACCGACCAATGAAATTTCAGCGCATCCTCTGACTGTCAGACCGCTCATTCAGGTTACGTGATTCTTAGAGAAGAAACAAAAACGAAACAAGACAAAAAAGGTAGTTTTATCGCAATTATTAATTAATTTTTCAGTTAGTTGGCGGCTATTTGTGATGATTTCCTTGATCAGTTCTCTTTTTATCTCCCATAAATATTCGATAGCGTTCATATTCGTAGAATTTCCAGTCCTGGCAACTCTATGGGTGAAACTGGTATAATATAGTCTGCCATGAATACTGTGGCGCTCCTGGCATTATGGCAAGGGGCTGAGTTATGCATAAACGCGAATTCTTCATAACCATTCCTGAAGTATCAGGCGAGTTTGGAAGACTATATTGGTATTTGATGGTTTGCTGTATTATTTAAAGATGCCCAACCCTTTTAGCACTTATGACAGACCTCACAATAATTTTAACAAGGTGTTTTTTCTCTTTACAATGCGATACTTTTTACCCGGGGTTCGGTGTACAAAGCTGTTTTTCTGTTAAAATATCGAATATTGACTCATCCGAGGAACAAATGAAAAAGAGTTCAGGTTAGTTATTTTGAAAACTGTTGTTCTGAGTAGTATATACAACACTTTTTTTTCTCTATTTTCCCGATATATGTTTCGAATCTTCCTGTAACAATTTGGAGCAGTCAGTCGTTTTCTACTACCGTTCACTTTTCTTTTAGGTGATAGTGAAACTCGCCCGATATCCAAACTTCAGGGAAGATTCCCTAATGATTATTTCATGTTTATGCATGCTCCAGTTCCTTACGGCCAGAATGCTAGGAGAATTATGGCATTTCTTGGCAGACCATATTATATTAGTTATACCTTGGCGTGGTATATCTCTGGATATGAACTTCATTTAACATTTATGGGAAGTAAAGTGAGAAATAATCAAGGAAATGATTATGTAAAAGCCATATATTTGGAAAACTAATAAATGTTTGGCCTCGCAATCCTGCAGTCAAATAAAGTGCATATGCCTAGAACGTATAGAAGCAGGAAGTGTCACCAAATACTGACTGACATTCTTATGCCTTCTATATTTTTATGCTATGCTCTTTAATTATATAATTTTTTTTAGCTGAAGACATTAAAAGAATGTAGAATAAGTAAACAAGAAATCATTTATCCTATAACCAGTGTTTTTCAAATTCTTTTGAGCAACTAAAATACAGAAGTACCATTTTTTGTGACTGTTCCTAATAATTTAGCCATCCACTGTAAAGACATTTTTCCTTTATCTTATTTTTCAGTGCAACGGGCTGTGTTTTTGAGCACTTTCTTTTCCATTTATGACCGAACCTCTTGACAGGGTACTCTAGTTTTAAATAATTATACATTACTTCAAAAATCAAATAGAAATATACATAAATTTTATTTTCACTGTAAAGAATCACTACATTTTAAAGCCTCCAAAATAAGATTTGACTTTGCTTGAGCCAATAGTTATGGAAAATATCTCTTAATATCAGTTTTCTGATAGTAATAGTGGAGTCAATTAGTCATACTATCCTATTGTTCATATTTTGCTTTTTTTCCAAAGACGTCGTGCCTTGTTTGCTCCCTTTTTAGCGCTTATGTGCCCTACATTTTTTTCTTTTGTACTGATGAGCCTCTCTCTTCATAGATTGGGGAAAGAATGTTAAAAAAAAATGTGACGCCCTTTTTAACCCATTAAGCGCCAAAGCTCCCGTTACGGGAACATCTATTATATATTTTTTTTTCTTAAAATATTTTAACGCAATTTACGAAATACACATTTTATATAAACATTTACACTATAGGGTGTGTTATATAGTGTAAATGTTTATATAAAATGTGTATTTCGTAAATTGCGTTAAAATATTTTAAGAAAAAAAATATAATAGATGTTCCCGTAACGGGAGCTTTGGCGCTCAATGGGTTAAAAGGGCTTCCGACTGGCAGAGACTTAGAACATTAATTTTAATATAAATATTTTAAATCAATGTCAGTTGAAGGGGGTGGAAAGAGACTGGACGTGATAATACAACGGCGTACCGGAGAAGAGACCATTGGATACATACACAAAAGTTTCATACAATATATTTTGCACTGTGCTGTTTGTTCAGCAATTCTATGCATTATATACAATGCAGTTAGAAATACTTAGGTGATGCCTATGTAAAAGAACACTAGCTGTATAGAGAAAGAAGCCAGTAAAATGTTGGGGAAAATAGCCCTTTTTTTTCTCAATAAAAATGCTTTTTGATAATTTCCCCCTGCTCCTTTTGAAAATAAAATGTTTACACCGATAATTTCTATTTCAAACCGTTGAACAAAGAAATTTCATAGCCGGGGCAATACAGCTGAGTCTTAAAAAGAGATTGAGCAAATAAAATAATGGTTTGTATTGGGGATTTCAAATTTAAGTAGAAAATAAATGTGCAAATGCTAAACAAATTAAAATGCACACCGAAAGATAGAAAATATTAAAGTATAAATATAGGTCTAAATGGCTTGCTTCTCCGAGCTTATATTTATAAATGTAAAGTTCATAACGCTTACCTGCAAGTGCGAACGCTTCCAAAGCATGCACTCCTTTGACGTTAATCACATGGCTTAGAACGAGCTCCTCCTCGTCTAATATGTACACTTCTACGGGCTGAGTGTAAACGTTCATCGTCATACGCTCTTTCTTGACTTGGGTCTTCTCTCTTGCTAGAAGAAGATACAGTGCATCGTCACTGTACACCCACAGTGCATTTGATGAGGCAGGCGTGGAGAGATTGGTCTTGAGAAAGAACTGTAACGTGGAATAAGAAATGACTAAAATCATGCACAATTATCGAACAAAATATTTCAAATAAAGGCTCCCTGTAACAAAGTATCTCGATAACGTATTTTTCTCTATAACGAAATTTTTAATTGGAACGTCACACAAAGACTTAACGGTAAACTATTTTCCATATTGTGAAGCGACTTTCTCTTTAGTACGAATTTTTCAGACTCAACTCATTTCGACATTTAATTGAATCTGAGAATGTGTATGTATGTATTGGGCTAAGGCAAACCTGCACGAGGTGTATCTACTTTAAGGTGGAATAGTTTGGGCGGAGGACTTTTTAAGGGACTCTAACGCGTGTTCATGTTACACCTGGAGAAAATCCTCCAAAATTCTAGACCGTTAAATCTACAGCCGCACCGTAGGCCAGAATCTTGGACTTTCACACTCAGCCATGTAACATTGCAGTGTTTTATCCCTCGTGCATGGTGGGGCTGATTCTGAGGATGAAGATACCTAAATGATCTTGGACGAATTAAAAGAAAAATGGAAAACCATGAAGAGAATGGAAGAACAGACGATGTAAATGTCTCTGACTTTTCAGAAATGAATGCAGAACTATTAATAGCTTCATACAATGCAGATAAAAAAAATTTAACGAGCGTAATAGGAAAAAATGAATAAGAAAGCGCAGATATTTCGAAATTGAAGACATGTCACCGCATACATTCGAAACCACCAAAAGAGGTTTACAAATAAAAGATAATGTACCCGACTTATTTCAGCACGATTTTGAATATGAACTTTTCTATGAAAATTTAACACCCCCCCCCCCAATTGCAAAGTAATGTAAAATTATTGGAATTTTTAAAGTAAGATAAGAGTTACTATATTCTTACTTTCTCTAAATTGGTAAATTGTCCTCACTTTTGAGCATTTCATTTATGCAATGAAAAATAGTAGCAATTTAAACAAATTTGTAAAATATGTTAATTCATTCTTAATGGAAAGTCATTGCTAAGATGCTTTGAAGTTGTGAAATTTACTAAACAGTTAGAAATACAGTCGAGTCCCGCTTTAGCGAAGTCCGTTAGAGAAAATCTCGCTATAGCGAAGACTTTCCCCAATTGTAGAAGGTATTCCCCAAGTCATACTACAATATGGAGCTACAATATCTGTATAACGAAATTTCGTTAGAGCGAAATGATTTCTCGGGTCCCTTTTGATTTCCCTGGTAGCTTGAACTTCGTTAAAAAAGGACTCAACTGTACTTACTTAAATAAATTCAAAAATTTCTGATCTCTGTACGAAGAAATTTTCTCTATAATAGAATTTTTTAACTGGATATAAACGATCTCGTGATAAGGAGATTTTACTGTATTTACTGGAACTGAACGAGCTCGTGGTAGGAGACTTTGCTCACTACTTTACTGTAGTTCAAACAAACATGAAAGATAGTAAACCTAATAAAACTAATTCAATCTTGTAAGATGAAAGATTTATTTTACTTTGAATGATAATAAGAAATAAAAGAATTGCTTGATTCAACCAAAATTAAAAATATTATTTCGTTCATGACATCACTAAAACCGCAACAAATTTGGATAAACGCTTTTGGCTAAAAATTAATAAAGAGTTTTGTAAAGTACGCACATAAATAAAAGAGATACACAGTACGATGGTTTCGATTGGTACAAAAGGTCCGCCTTTCTACAGCTGTATAAACTTCCAACTTCCACAAGCCACTTACAGAAACTATCGTACTGTACCTTTTATTCTTTCGCATTTTAAGTTCTTTATAACTAACTTTTAAAAACCAGATTTATTTGGTGTTTTCGTTGTTTACGATTTTCTCCGGACGGAAATGAACATCTATTACCATGTGCACAAAATTTAATTTAAAATATGAAATTTTACCTGTATACATCTTAGTACACTGAAGATCAAAAAAACTGGTACAGGCATGCGTATGCAAATAAAGAGATATGGAACCAACCAGAGTACGGTGCTGCGGTAACGCCTATATAAGACAACGAGTGTCTGGCACAGTTGTTAGATCGGTTACTGCTGCTACAATGGCAGGTTATCAAGATTTAAGCGAGTTTGAACGTGGTGTTGTAGTCGGCGCACGAGAGATGGGACATAGCATTTCCGAGGTAGCGATGAAATTTGGATTTTCAGGTACGACCATTTCACGAGTGTACCGTGAATATCGGGAATCCGGTAAAACATAAAATCTACAACATCACTGCGACCGGGAAAAGATCATGCAAGAACGGGACCAATGACGACTGACGAGAATCATTAAGCGTGACAGACGTGCAACCCTTCCGCAAATTGCTGCAGATTTTAATGCTGGGCCATTAACAAGTGTCACCGTGCGAACCATTCAACGAAACATCATCGATATGGGCTTTCGGAGCCGAAGGCCCACTCGTGTACCCTTGCTGACTACACAGCACAAAGCTTTACGCCTCGTCTGGGCCCGTCAACACCGATATTGGACTGTTGATGACTGGAAACACGTTGCGTGGTCTGATGAGTCTCGGTTCCAATTGAATCCAGCTGATGGACGTGTACGGGTATGGAGACAACCTCATGAATCCATGGACTCTACATGTCAACAGGGGACTGTTCAAGCTGGTGGAGGCTCTTTGATGGCATGGAGCGTGTGCAGTTGGCGCGATATGGGTCCTCTGATACGTCTAGATACGACTCTGACAGGTGACAGGTACGTAAGCATCCTGTCTGATCACCTGCACCCATTCATGTCCATTATGCATTCCGACGGACTTGGGAAATTTCAGAAGGACAATGCGACACCCCACACGTCCAGAATTGCTACAGAGTTGCTCAAGGAGCACTCTTCTGAATTTAGATACTTCCGCTAGCCACCAAAATCCCCAAACATGAACATCATTGTACACATCTGGGATGCCTTGCAACGTGTTGTTCATAAGAGATCTCTAACCCCTCTTATTCCTACTGATTTATTCACAGCCCTGCAGGATTCATGGTGTCAATTACGTACAGCAATACTTCAGACATTAATCGAATCCATGCCACGTCGTGTTGCGGCACTTCTGCGTGCTCGTGGGGGCCCTACACGAAATTAGGCAGGTGTACCAGTTATTTTGGCTCTTCAGTGTAAATATTTTTATGAAACCTTTCAATAAAGTTTAATAAGAATATTAAATTTAAATTCTTAAAATTTTGTTTAAATACACAAAATCATGCGCTTAGATCACAACACTAAAAACAATCCAATTTTCCATATTGATTATTGGTAGTATTTGAGTTACACAAAGCAGTTTTTGATTTGGCTGCTTACAGAATTTATTTAAGGCTGTAGTTCGAAGAAACTAAAACTTTCACAATCTTAGTACACAAAATAAACTAAATTGTACCAAGGAAATGAAATTTAAAATGAATCTTCATAAGCTGTACTACACACTTAAGTAAACGAAAAAACTATCCCTTTTATGAAACTTCCAGAAAATAAATATTAAACATTGAATTGTACAGCAAAAGTTTTCGAAGAGTGACAAATTCTGCAAAATGTTTCATTTTTGAATACTCTTCCTACAAGTTTCGCACCTCATACAGGTTTATTGTTTCCTACAGTGTTTAGTACAGATAGTTTAGAGACATCCTAAAAATTTTGAAGTTCCTGACATAATTTGTTTATTTGTATTTATGTACCAAAATCACACGATCTTTTTTCTCCCTACAGTCTTTAAGAAATTTCACTTTCATATTCGTGGTCAGCAACAATAAATAAATGGATTTTTTTAAATTTGACTGAGCGAGAAATTGTTGACACTTCAAATAACTAAAACAGGACATTTTAGGTTTTGCCAAAAATATTTAAAAATATACTAATTGCACTCAAAATATTAAAAACAGTTAAAAACACATTAAAATCCGTTTGTAGCACTTTCGGTGGCAGTCACCACCTTCTTCAGCTCTGGTCTTAATTCAAAATGCCTGGCTCTCTTCCTCAGTAAGGCGTTCCACCCAGGATCTACCTGCGCATGCGTCATGACGCACGTTCCACTGAGGAAGAGAGCCAGGCATTTTGAATTAAGACCAGAGCTGAAGAAGGTGGTGACTGCCACCGAAAGTGCTACAAACGGATTTTAATGTGTTTTTAACTGTTTTTAATGCTTTTAATACTATCCGTCTTTTCGCTTTTAAATGCACTCAAAATTTTAAATATAATTTAAAATTTGTTTATACGTGCCTCACTAGTATCAAAGTCCCATTCGTAAACCATTATACCAGAACTGCTTTCATCGCCCGTCACAGACAGGTAGACACTCGGATGATCAAAAAATGAAGAAGAATCCCACTCTACTGAAATGACGTCCAGTGACGTAAGATTGCTTTCGTGAAAAGTCTGAATTAATGACCACGTGTTATTCATTGCTTCATATTGGTATACCAATATTCTTGAAGACGAACCTGAGAATATATAAGGGCATACAAAATAGATTAAATGTAAACTGTTTGGGCAGTTTAAAAAAATAAAATTTTAATGCAGTCTCTAATTTAAAGTGTCCCTTATTAAATAGGAACGTATTTTTGCCTGTAACTATTTTATACAGTAACAACACTCCAGAACAACCCATCTTTTAGGTTTAGAGTTCTTCATGTTCCGGAAGTACATATTCCCCTGTCCAGCGACACCTCTCGCTCCGGGATCCTGCTCAGCTGAACGAGTGTAGGGATGGACGCTAGACGCGAGAATTCTCGCATTGTCTCGCGTTCTCGCATTGTCTCGCGAGACGAGACGCGAGACGAGACAGGCATTTTTTATGCGAGACGAGACGCGAGACGAGAAAGAAAATATTTTGCGGGACGAGACGCGAGACGAGACAGAGTCTTGTCTCGCGCGAGATTTCTCGCGAGAATTCTCGCATTTTTTTCCGTCTCGCATAAATACGATCTGAAAAGCGACAATTTGTCTGAAGCCTCTACTGTTTAACTCCTTGCGTCTCCTTCGTTTTCGGTCCTGGTATACTATCAGCACTCTACAATACGCACAAACACGTAACATTTAAAATTAGAACAGACGAGAGATATACAAAACACACAAAGGAGAGGATAAAGAAAGAGGCGGGAAAAAAAAAGAAAACAGAGAAGAGTTGAAAGAAAAAGAATAAGTAAATAGGAAAGGCGGTACGGTATGTTCAAATCTGACCACTTTTAGACGGGGCCCGGGGCATTAAGTTTGGGCCCCCCCCTTACTATCCCCTTTTTTACGCATTAAGCCCCTTTACTGAGCCCCCCCTTTTTTAAGCATTTTAACCCAGTTTTGACCGCTGTTGTATTCGAAAATTGCATTTCAGTTAACTGTAGTTTTTGTACTTTAATCAAATCGTATTTATCACCCCAAAAAAATATCTCTAACTTGATCTAGTGATAGACAATTAGGTAATACCTATATTATAGAGGAAATTCAGTTTTTTCCCCACAATTATTATTTCAGTACATATGAATTTATAAATTTATAATTTAGATAATCGGGATATATATGGGCCCCCTTTTTCTTCAGGGGCACCGGACTACCGCCCCCCCTTGCCCCTGTGATAATCGGGTTTCGGGTATATCAGAGAGAGATTAGAAGTAGAGCAACTTCATTCGCATTGATGCTTAGTCTGAGTAGGTTGAAATATGGTTGAATATCCTTGGTTGAAATATCCTTGTACCGATATTATCCTCAAACTTTCTCGCACGTTGCGGCGTGCGTAGGGGGGGGGGGGGGGCGCCCACCCTGGTAACAACTTTCTAGGGGCGGTTAAATCCCTATCGTTGGCCTATTTTAAAGAGATTAAAATGACATTTTTTATTCTTATATATTAATATCGGACGGAAAGAAATGCAAGCAATTTTTTTAAAAACTATTTCTCTTTTCGTTTATATTACCATGTTTTCCCTTCCTTCGGCTTGCAAAACTTTTATAATTTTTTTTCCTCCCCATCATTTTATCTTGCAGTTGGGTTCCTATTCTAAAATTATCTTCGCCTGTTAGATGTCTTTTCATTTTTTTTAAAAATCCACACTGGATATACATTAGGGGGATTATGGTTTAATTTTTCTGTAAACAGGGCGACCATAACGACTGTAGTACTATCGCTAAAAATTATTGTGGAAAAGTACAAACGGATAGTCGTCAACAAATTAACTGTTCAGTAATTTAAAATATAAACAAAAAATAAGACATCTATTAACCAACTGAGATACTATAATGAAATCTAAAAATGCACACACGGTAATGTTATTGGAAATGTTAGGCAAATAATTATAATTATCGTTAATATAATCTTGTTTTCATTAATATAAAAATTACACATAATTTAGAGACTTGAAATTGACGTTAAAGTAAATAGTAAAGATTTAATAAAGACTAAAAGTGTTCTGTTTATAATTTTTCAAGGGTTATCTTACAACCAACTGAACGATAAGTAATTCTAATTTGCGTTAATATATCCCGCAGTAATTTCAACAGAGGAGATTACTTGAACTTTAAAAAAAAAAAATCTGTTTTGTCTCATGCAGATATGATTTTAGTAAAATATTCGCTACTTCTCGTATGAAGAGCGGGTGCGCAGCTATTTTAAAACAAACGGTTGTCCATTTCATGTAGTGTCTGAGGTATTTAATGCTACAACTTGAACACTATGATGTAGAACTACAGTATGATGTAGAAATAACACATTTTGAAAGTCGGGAGTTCTCTGCAAACCGCTAAGCTTTTCACTTTTCTGACAGCGAATGACACTGACGTAGTTTTTTGAGTCATTATATTCTAATGATGCCAGGTTAATACTCATGACGCAAACTTTACATCAAGAGTCAAATAATTTTGCTTTTATTTTAGATTCCACATCACTGGAATTAATTGAAATTACTCATGTTAGGAAAATTTTCGTTTACTACAGTGCGAAGAACGGGCACGCAGCTAGTAAATAAAAATAAATACTATATTTTCAGTGTGACATTATATATACGGATTAAATCTCAATTTCTTTTACTTCAAATGCCGATATATCCTGATATAGTTATTAATATATCTACTAATGTGGCTATATGTAAGTAATTGTTATTATTAATATTATATTTCAATAAAATCCCAATAATAAGTTAGTATAAAATGGTAACGAAATTGCAGTCCTTAATTTTGCGAGACTCGCGAGACGAGACAGCAATTTCTTTGCGAGACGCGAGACGAGACACAGTGTTTGCGAGACGAGACGCGATACGAGACAGAGGTTTACCACTGCAAGATGAGACGAGACAGCCCCGATTCTCGTCTCGCACGTCTCGCGTCCATCCCTAAACGAGTGGTTTTTATACAAATTTTAACAAGTTTTTACATTTTGTTACTCTTCAGTTAGACATTTCAACCGTTAATCTTCTTTCCCAATTTCTTTCTTTTAAGATATAATGAGTTCACATAAGTCATAATTGACTATACTAGTGCGTCCCAAAAGAGAACCGACAAATTTTAAGCTGGAAAGGGGTATGGCTCATAATAAGGAATCAGAATCACACAGCAATGTGGAAACAAAAACTCTGTTTTCACTTGCCTGTTGATAATCACTTTGGGAAAAGTGTTGAAGTGTTAGTCTAATTTCTTAACCGGGTTCCATGAACTATCGGTTTGCTCCTAAAAATTTTCATCAATAAAAAGAAACTATAAATTTTAAACTATCAATATTAATCAAGTGCGTTTTGTGAAAGATACATTTGTTTGTGACTAATGATTCTCGGAAAGTTCACTATTATTTCAGCACTTGCTCCAAATTAATTATTAACAGCTGCACGAAGACGATGTTTCCGAATCCATATTGATATGTTATTCTGAATCCTTATTTTATTCCTGATTTACTTTGTAAGTTTGTTGGAACTCTTAAAACGCCCTGTATATATGTTTAAAAAGCAGATATGCAAATCTGCATTTACAATAAATGTATAGATTCAACTATGTTAGTTAACATGAACATAGTTCAAGAATTTTGATATAAAACTTAAGGAAACATTTTGGGTTTTACGTATTTTATCGAATTCCTAAAAACGTATTTCACGAACTGTTCTGTTCAATTCCATATGAACATGGACATGACCATAAATAAATTGTATTTTTAAATAAATTGTCTGAGAAATTATTCCGAATTATTGTAGCTGTGTTGGCAGCAGTTCATTTAGTGTAAAAGTTTCTTTTATCAGAATGGCAACACTTCAGATAAAAAGAAACAAGTCACAGACATCTATGTTGTAGCATGTGTTACCCAGTTGTTTAGCATGAGCTACCATACACTTAGTATATTTTAATTCAATAACCAATTTTACAAACAAAACTGAATGATGAAAAAAGGTACATACAAACTCTCATAAAAGTTATAGCATTTAAGTAGAATTACAGTAGAAATACAACTCTGACTTTTCTGCCCATATTTCAATGTCTTTTTTTTTGCAGGAATTAGCAAGCAATTTTAATATTTCAAAAAATTAATTAGTTACAAGATTTAATGATTTATTGAAAAAAAGAAACAATTTGTAATCAGCATGAATTTTGTGGGAAAAAAAAGATGATTTTTTTATTAATACGCCATGTTTAAAAATGCGATTGAAAAAATATAGCATGAGTTACGTGGAATCACCCTTTACAACTTTACCCATGTGATGTTGCAGGATTAAACTCACACTTGCCATTGAAAATTACGTGAATCAGATGAGATAGCATTTCAGATATGAATAACTTTCTGGACTGAAAATTATGCTTGTGATCATGGTGCATCTTAATGCTACATGCTTGCTTTATGAAAATCTATCAGAAAACTTTATCATAATGTAAGATTAGAGCACATAATGAAAATATTACACATTTCTTTTACATATTTGAAATAACTTTTAAAAAAATTAACAAACTCTAAGATGACAAACAATTTACAAAAATTCCAAATAACATTGAATATTTAACTATATACAAGCATTTATTGATAAAATTTTAAGTGCATTCGCAAGATATAACTTCTCCATCTTTTTTTTTTTTTTTTTTTCCCACTTTCATAATTTTTTTCAGAACTTGTTTAAGACATTTTGGATAAAATTCCATCAGTAGGCGTTAGTGCTATTTTGAATTATCAATTATTTTCAAAAAGTAGCTGGCCGATCAAATTTTTTACATATTGGTATTGCTAGACTAAATTAACGATTCGTAATTAATAATGAGAAATATTTAATGCGAATAACTCGAAATTTTACTGAGCTACCAAATCTGCAATAAACTATAAACATTAGGTATTGTTGTTTTGTTGAGGCAAAGCACACTACACCTATCTTCCAAAGGAAGCAATAGCTTGGACGGAGGACTTTTTAAGGTATTCTAACACGCATTTACATAGCTGAAGTGTGAAGGCTCCACTTTCGGGCCTACCGCGCGGCTGTAGATCGAACGCTCTGCAGTTCGGGCAGTTTTCAGATGTAACGCGAATTCACGTTAGAACCCCTTGAAAGGTTCTCCGCCCAAGGCATCCCCTCCTCAGGAAGATGACCCTCGTGTAGGCTTGCTATAACACAAAACAAATTACATCTTATAAAAACAGACCAAACCTCCAGACCTTTAGATCGACAGTCGCGCGATAGTCCTGAACCCTGGAGTTTCCCACTTCAGTCATCTACTGATGATCAGTGCCTTATTCACTCAGCTATTGGTCGGTAACATACACGTTACAACAAACAAGGGAAATTATTCACGTCAAGAAACATCGATTATATAACAAAACTTTTTTTAGGGGGGGAGGGGCGATTCATATACTACACAAATTGAATAACGAATTATTAAAGCTGATAAAATAACGTCACTAAGTATTTCTTTCAATAATTGCTCTTAGAACTTCATCAGTGCCTTATAGTAAACTCTGTTAGAGAAATATATATGCTAAATCTACCATATTCGAGAGAGAGTATGTTGTAAATTTAATCTAAGCACAATGAAATTCGTACATATGTTTAAAGTCAGTTTATTTCAAACAGTCATCACCTGCTGTGCAATGCAATAAAGTAAATTCTTTTGTATGCTCTTGTGAAATAATCATGAATGCATCATTAACTATTGTGAAGGAAGATGACATACTTTCATCTCCAAAAATTTCCACTAATTATTTGTTGTTCACAGTCTTTGAAAGTGCGCTTTGAACGAAAGTCGATTGCAAATTGTGCTGCACGTGTGGGGATTTTTCGCACCTTACAAAAATAAAGAAATAAATTAGGGACGATATCATTTTCAGTAGAGTATAGGGATTTTTAGATACGAAAAACACACATAAAATTCATAGGAATGGCCTCAATGAGATCATGGGTGAATTAAAAAAAATTTTTTTTTAACTTTGGTAGACTGAGCTTGCATATGAGTGTAAATCATTACCAAAGTTGCGATATACTTAGCAGGGTTTCTACAGATTTCACAAATTTTGCTTCCCTGACATCTATCATGCTCTTCCCTGACTTTACTTAGCGTGCTTTCCCGAATTTGCATTTCCATTTTTAACATTACATCCTTTAATTAATAACTTCTTATACATTTTGCCCCTTTTTTCACAAATAATAATAATAAAATTAATATATACAAGAATCTTATTTGACATCACTGGATTCTAACAAATACTATGTTTGATAATAATTTAGAATAAAATTAATCATTTTTCAACTACACAAGATATGATCATAAAGAACACATTTTAAAATTATTTATAAGGGTAAATGAGAAAATGAAAATCAATTTCTATACTTAGGTTCAAACAGCAAAATTTTTCTTGATTTTATCGCAAAATTCAATTTTTCTTGCATTTCCCTGACCTTTCTTCAATTTCTGCTAATTTCCCTGACTTTTTTCCAATATCCCTGACTTTCCCTGACCAAAACTCATTTCCCTGACTTTCCAGGTCTGTAGAAACCCTGTTAATGACTGTTGATCGTAGAGTGGCAAAATTTCAAATCTGAATAAACGAGGCTCAAGTAATTAAGTCAATAAAAAATAATATTTTGTACAGGAAATTTTTAAGTTATTCCACAAAATTTATATAAATTTGTTACTTACTTAAATAATTCCGTCTTGAAGTACATAATGATACAAGAAACAGCAATTTGCCATACCTTTCATACTGTAAGCAAACATCATGAATGTTTCATCCAGTTCCAGAAGCTTCACATCGAAGAGAGTAGCGTTGGCTGGTGATGCAATACTTGTCTTTTCGATGCTACCAAATGAATATATTGTCTTGATGACTATGGTCGATTTAGCTCCAGGAGTGCACCTGTTATTGGAAAACTGATTATTATACAGCAAGTTAATACTGTGGTAAGCTGATTGTGAAACATAGTTCAGTTTCAACATGACATACCCTATAACCTTTTGTTAAGAATGTCAACAGCTTTCTTGAGTTCCGATGAAATTTCCTTGGCTTATTTTAATTACGAAAGATTCAAGTAATTGAAGCAATGAAAAATAATAGTATTTATTTCAAAATTATTTCACAAGGAAGTATACAGTAATGTCACAATAGGCATGCATAAATACAAGAGAGATAAATAGCTTCATAACAAATTAATTCACCGGAATAGTTTTTGTTCTAGTTTAAACAAATACTGCTACACAAAAATTGCCAATTTTTTGATCGTGCAAAATTGAAAATGTCTGTTGCTTTCCTCGGAACTTATTTATTTGATTTTGTTCTCCGATGATATCCAATCATTTACGGATGCAGTGTGTATGTATTATATGCTAAGTAAACGATGGAACCGATGGAGGGAAATTAATTTCAAATAGAAAAGTTCTGGGAGACGGAAATCTACAAAACTTAACTTCTTTCAGAATATGTTCTTTCCCCTGTTCGGTAGTGTTTGTTTACTTATTTGCTTGCAAAACGGGAAAGAAAATTTTTATCATGTTTGTCATCAGGAAAAAGAAGACCACTACTTTCCCAGCAAACACACACCAGGTTCTCTGAACGTCTATTAGCGTTCAGAAAACGTCTTCTGAACGTTAATAGACGTTCAGAGAACCTGTGTGTGTTTGCTGGGTTGCTTCATCCGGAGTAAATTCCCTCGCCTAAAGCGAAAAGAAACAAAGGAATTGATTTGTCGGATTTGGTACATTTTTGGAGGTGCAAGATGTGAAAATTATTTCTTTATTGTAAAAGTCAAGGTGAATTATCATGATAATAGGGTTATTAGAGTCAAGGTGTATTATTAGATAAGTTTCTAATCCTTGTTTATAATAAAGCCAAAGCATGCCTGATGATACATGGCTAATTCAGAAAGTACAATTACCAATGCCAAGTAGTTCATTTAAAAACATACAGCGTGCCAAATAAGTGAAGAGACTAATTAGAATTACATCCAAACTAAGAATATTCATTGAAATGTCACAGTTACAGGCATTCCTAATAATCCCCTTGTAACTCCATGCAACGTTTATTTTGAACATACAAGTTTCTCAAAGAAATCCTGACTGTCGACCTCCTTTTGTTTGTCGGTCACACAGCATTTTGGATGTCCTCAATGCCACTAAAACGTTCTCCTATTAAAGGAAATTTAATTGTTGGAAAAAGGAAAAGATCTGAATTTGCCAAATCGGGCGAAATTCGGTTATGTATGTTATATGGTTATGTTTGCTATCCCTATTCGTATTTCCTGACCTAAGCGTCACCGAAGAGCTTCATCCAAGATGGCGGTTGTGAAATTATATAGGCCTATAGCAGGTTACATACAGCTAAAATAGGGTCTAAAACTGGTATAAAATCAAAAATTTTTTGTATATTTTATTTGTAAGCTGAAATACATTAGTATGCAAAATTTCGAATCCATTCGAGTTCGGGAACTAGCGAAAAATTTATTTTATATTGTTCATTACAGCAGCTTTCGAGTTATACCGATATTCAGGAGATACTTACCATTTGCTTAGAATTGAAATTAATAAATGAGTCAAAAAAATTTTATTTCCTGTCTTTCTTTTTTTTTTCACACGTTGATAAACTATAGTATACTGATCTGAAATTCTTTCTGTAGCCAAATTTCATTTGAGAAATGAAGCCTCATTTTGTCACTACGTACCGGTTTTAAATAATAAGATTAAGTGGTGTAATTTATGATATTTATGATTATTTTCATCAATTGGGTATCATTGGAGATCACTGGTATAGATGTTCGCGCATACATCGGTTCTGATACTAAAAACATTTTCACAGGTGGTGCAGAGTGAGCCGTTGCACTGCCAAAAATAGCACTGTCCTGTGACCAACAAACACCTTCAAGGCTTAACCCTTTAACGCGCAGTGTTCCCGCTCTGGGAACACCGAACTCTGACGTTTTGACTGTTGCCAGTCACGAAGAATAGATTTGATTTCTACAAAAACTGTTGCGGGTGACATGGCTCCACGAGAATCCTTTACTTTTTAGCACGTCATTTCCCGTAAAAAGATTGTCACGATTATTTTTAACAGCACTGACATCTGCTGAAAAATGGAAGAATGCGAGGACAGCTGGATAGATTGTCCAATGCTGAAAAAAGGGCAGCCGTTGCCATCGCTCGACTTAACTACCAGCAAGATGGCGGACGATCGAAACGTTCATCGCGTGCCACAGATCTACAGACCCTTTTTCAGCATTGGGAAAGGGTTGCGACTCTAAGGGTTAATGGAGGTGCGTGGGAATTTCTTCGAATAGCTGTGCCTGCTCAATTAAATAGTGTAATTAATTTGGATTAAATACTGGTAGTCTCATTACTGATCTGGCGCACTTCATGGGTTTGCACGGTAATTACCTGCGAGAATGCTCCGCTTGCACGTAGAAACCAACTACATCATCCTTATCCACTCTCAGAGAAAATGGAAAGATTTTGCCTCTCATCTTTTTGGAAATATCCAAAAACCCATCTTGCGATATGTTGGCAATGAGGGACCTAGTCTTCATGCAGGCATGGCTATTTGCAACCCACATAACCATCTGAGTCGTTTGAATCTCGTAATCTTCCCTAAAGAGAATAAAATACAGCAACATTTTTTTAAAGTGAAAAAGCAAATAGAAAGCAGTTTAGATAAATGTAAAGAAATCTCGGAATTTATTTCATGGATTTCATGTTCAGTTTAAATGAAATCTAGTTTCATTTGTTGTAATTTGAAGATCGTTGTTTGCAAATCGAAATATATCTATTTCATATTTAAGAAATATTTGGATTGAGAATAGAATAGTTGTAATATAACTCTGTTAAATAAAATAAAAATTAAATAAATAAATTTGTTAAAACGTACATATAATGTAAATAATTGAATATATACTGTATTTTGGGATGGAATGAATGGTAAATCCATTGATTTAATTTTTATTTATTTATTTTGTAAGGGAGGAGGGGACGCAAAGTTTGAATATTATTCAGAATTTCATGGAATATGTCATCATTATTATCTTTCTGATAATAATGATGATAATGCCCATTTTATGAGAGGAGGGGAGGGCCACCTGAGCAATTTCCCTTGATCCACCTTTAGGTGACGCAAAGCGTCCCACTTCTTCAGCCAAACTTTCGACGGTTTCGCCAAAAGCCATGACTCCGCAAGTTCAGTCAGTGTATTTTAGACTGTACAAATGCTGACTTTTGTGACAATATTATAAATTATAAGAAATAAAATATTTATGGGCACGAAACTATTTCGAAATTCTCAAAGTAAGCAAGCACAAGGATGAGATGCGCCACATGAAATCATACAATGCGCCGAGTTCTGCGTATGTTCCAGAAATGGACCATTTTGTTTTAAAAAACGTAGTGTTCCATTTCCCACATCGGTTTGAGCGAAAAGTTATTAAGTTCATTAGCATTATTTTTTTTCCCTCTCAGATATTAATGGCGCTTTTTATCCGTAGCCAGCAAAAATCCCCTTGTTGCGAAAGCGACATTTCCACCTTTCCGCAAGGCTAGGACTAACTATTTGAAACGCGGGTAGAAACTTGTGTTTCGTTTCTTCGTTGTTGGTTTTGTGGCAACACAGAAAATAAAAAAGGTGTTGTTCTTTTTTTCTTGATATGTAATATATATATAATGTGAAATGTGATGTGAGTGTGTATTTTTGTTCGCTGTGAAATATATGTTTTAATAAACCCAGCTTTACTGTTTCTCATTTATAGCAGAGTTTTTTTTTGAGACAAGAATCCGAAAAAACTGCTTATGCAAGGTTAGTTGTAAGTTTACTAGTTTACCTTGTCATAATTTAATAATATCGCTATACAGGGACGCGATATTATTTGGCATCCATCTGCTGGGATACGAATTGTCTCGAATTAAACTGTGGATCGAAGTTGATAACGGAAATTCTAGTGGTGAATTATGGATAATTTAAGAAAGTTAAGAACACCACTTAGAACTGCATTTACGCGTATAGCTAATTCACTTGAGAATAACTTAGAAGCAGATGTTAGGAATTTTGAAGAAATCGAGATTCTGTTTACTCAGTTAGAGGGAAAATGGGCCGAACTCGGTTTTGCAGAAAAGGAAATTCAAAATCTTCTGCTGAACGATGAAAAGTGTTCTCAAGATAATTTCGATAAGGAATATGAGGGTTTTAGCTTATACGAAGAAAAATTTGTCAGATTGAGAACAAAAGTTCAAAAAATCTTAAGCAATGTAAAAGCCGAAAATGAGTCTCAGTTTGTTGAAAATTCGCCAAAACGAAAGTTTAAGCTTCCAAACATTGAATTTAAGTTGTTTGGGGGAAATGTTAAGGAATGGTTGCCATTTTGGTCACAGTTTGAGAAAATACACAATGATGAGGACATCGCCAACGAAGATAAATATCAGTATTTGTTACAAGCAACCTTGAAAGGTTCAAGAGCGCGAGAAATTGTCGAATCATATCCTGCTACGGGTGATAGTTATGAAAATGTAGTAGACTGTTTAAAGTCCCGCTTTGGCCGGACCGACTTGTTAATAGAAGTTTATATAAGGGAAGTTCTTTCTCTGATGATGAATAATGTGATGGGTAAAAGTCCGAAAACACCGTTATTTAAATTGTATGATAAGATTGAAACATATTTGAGGTCGCTAAATATGTTAGGTGTTTCTAGTGAAAATTATTCTTCAATTTTGTATCCGTTAATTGAATCTTGCTTGCCCGTTGACGTATTGAGAATATGGGAAAGAAATTTGAATTCAATGTCGTTGACGCCTGGCAAGAAGGAAGAAGCTGTTAATAAGTTGGATATTCTTATGAATTTTTTACGTCACGAAATTGAAAGCGAAGAGAAAGTGAGGTTAGCTCGCAGCGGATTCAATGTAGAAATAGAAGACGTAAACAAATGTAGTCCTGGTAGGAGGGAAAGAGCTAGCCCAACAGCATCTGAGTTGTTTAATTCTTCAGAAACGAAGGAAGAGGCGTGTGTATTTTGTGGTAAATCACACTCAAGTAACCTCTGTAAATATGCTGATAATTTGTCTCACGAAGAGAAGAAGCTAATACTAATGAAAAAAGGTGCATGTTTCAAATGTCTCTCGATACGTAAACATAATTTCGATTTGTAAAACTAAAGTACCCCTTGTGAGATTTGCCGCAAATTTCATTTTAAAATAATGTGTACTGAAGGAAGCACTCGGGCGGATTCGAGAAAATCTCAGCTTACTGAAGGGGTGGAAACTGGAAAGAGGGACTCTGTTCTGTCCAATAGAACAGCTACTCGTAAAGTTCTTTTGCAGACACTTGTCGTTCGTCTTAGAAGTGAGAGTCAAATGAAATATATTAGGATACTGATTGACTCAGGTAGCAGTAAGTCTTATTTATCAAATTTCGCAATAGCGACAATGGGATATGAATGCATTGCTGAGGAAAATTTGACACATAGTTTATTTGGAGGTATAGAGACTACGGAAACACACAAAAAATATTGGGTTTATCTAAGCGACTTTTTTGATAATTATCGATGCAAGTTTGAAGTATTAAACCAGGAAAAGATTTGTTCTGAAATTGCAAAACTACCAAAAGGGGAATTTCTACAGGAAATTAAGAAACGCAAGATTTTTCTCTCGGATTTAAATGATGAAGTAGATTTATTATATGAGTTTTCTCCGGACGAAATCCATGGGCTCGTAGGAGCTGATATTGCTGGAAAACTGTATACCGGAAACATAGAACAATTAAAAAGCGGATTGGTTTTAATGGAAACACGTCTTGGTTGGACCCTAATGGGGAAAACAGACGCACTTGAGTCTTCAGATAGCACTAAAAGTGTTATGTCGCTGCACGTTAATGATGCGAAAATTTCAGATTTATGGAGGCTTGATACTCTAGGAATCTTAGACCCAGGAGAGAAAGGTAGTCGACAAGAACTTGAGAAGGCAGCGGAAGAACATTTTAACAAAAGTGTGAAAATTGATGGTGATGGAAGATATGTTGTGAGCCTCCCGTGGATAGAAGGCCATCCTCCTTTACCCAGTGGCAGAAATGTTGCAGAACGAAGGCTGAAAAGTTGCATAGATTCATTGAAGAAGAGCGCAAATTTAGAGGCATACGAAGAAATGTTTAGAGAGTGGATTCAAGAAGGAGTCATAGAAGAAATTCCTAAGAATTCCTCTGATGAAAGTGAACATTACTTGCCTCACAGAGCCGTAGTTAATTCCACCACAAGAGTGCGACCTGTTTTTGATGGATCGGCCAGGGAGAAGAATTCACCTTCGATCAACGATTGTTTAGAAAAAGGACCTAACACCGTCGAGCTCATTCCTGCCTTGATGAATAGATTTCGTTTTCAGAAAATAGGTGTTATTGCAGACATCCGTAGAGCCTTTCTACAGATTGGAATAAGTGAATCGGATAGACCCTATCTGAAATTTTTATGGTGGGAGAAAGGAGATTCAGCCAAGCCTAGAGTTTTCCAACATCGAATGGTAGTTTTCGGGCTGACTTGTTCTCCATATCTGTTGGGGGCAACCCTTCGATTTCATCTGAAGAATGTTCCTCCCAGTTTTGCAAAAACTACAACTAAGTTGTTAGAATCATTTTACGTGGATAATTGTGTTACCAGTGTGAATGATACAGAAGAGCTTGAGAATTTTATTGAAGAGTCAAAATTAATTCTCAGCGCTGCTAAATTTGAACTTCGAGGGTGGGAGCACAATTATAATAGTCAATATTCTGAAGTCCTTTTGCCTGAGAAGGAAAAGAATATTCCTGTTCTGGAACTAAAATGGAAATTAAACAGTGATTCTCTAGCTGTTGATTTGCGAGATATTGTTGAAGATGATACACCAGTAACTAAAAGAAAAATTTTGTCGGCTGTCCATAAGATCTTTGATCCTCTCGGCTTTACTTGCCCAGTTACGTTGGGACCAAAAATTCTCTTGCAAGAGTGTTGGCAGTTGAAAGTATCTTGGGATGCGGAACTTCCACCTTCCATTGCTAAAAGATTCGAACGGTGGCAAAAAGAAATATCCATGTTGAAGGAAATAGAAATTCCGCGTTGTCTTACTCCCAAAGGTGAAATATTTAAAAGTATAACTTTGCACGTGTTCTGCGATGCAAGTGTCAAAGCGTACGCTTGTTGTGTGTTTTTAAGAAGTGAAACTGAGAATTCAACGACCTGTCAACTAGTTCAAGCAAGATGCCGAGTTGCCCCAATGAAGACTATTTCCATCCCAAGACTTGAATTAATGGCCTGTGCAATCGGAGCGCGATTGGCGCGAAGTGTGAGTGAGGATCTAAGAATTGAAAAAATACCAAGATTCTTCTGGTCGGACTCCTCAAATGCATTACACTGGATAAAAAGAAGTGAGAACTGGACTCCGTTTGTTTATAACCGCGTGCAAGAGATTCGCTCTTTGTCAAATACTGAAGACTGGCACCACGTACCAGGGTCATTGAATGCAGCTGACCTACCTTCACGAGGTTGCAGTGTAGAAAATTTGGCTAAATCAAGATGGTGGGAAGGTACAGAATGGTTAAATGGACCACCAGATAAATGGCCTCAGTCTAATATAGTTCCCGATTTCGACATCATAAATTCTGAGAAAAGGAAGACTGTTATTGCCGCAGCTAACACGGACAATCCAGGAGAGAAATATTACAACCGATTTTCTTCTTACGATAAATTACTTCGTGTTACAGCCTGGATTCATCGATTTATCACCAACTGCAAAGTTGAAAAGTGCCAGCGAATTTCTGGAGTTTTAACAGTAGAAGAAATAAATAAAGCGGAAACTTCCTTGTTGAAAATCGTACAGAGGGAAGCATTTTCGGGACCAGAAGACAAACAATTAAAATCACTTCAGTGTTATATAGATTCATCAGGCATTTTGAAGGTGAAGACTCGGATTTTAATGAGAAATGACACCAAAGATTTTCGATATCCAGCAATATTGCCTTCACGTCATCCAGTAGTTGAAATGATTATTCGAACTAGACACTTGAAATTAAGCCATGCAGGAGTTCAGATCCTGATGAGCAACTTGAGAGAGGAGTTTTGGATTCTTAAATGTCGGAAGACAGTAAGAAATGTTATTAGAAATTGTGTGCGATGTAGAAGATTTAATTTACGTTGTTATATTTACGTGCGCTGTTTATCGAGCTGTACATTTAGAATTAGCTACATCTTTATCGACAGAAATTTTTTGCAGACTCTTAGAAGATTCATAGCCCGCCGGGGCCGACCTGCAATAATATACAGTGACATTGGCATGCCTTCACCAGAAGCCGGTTCCACGTCCAATCGACCGATCATGCACCAGACTGTCAGAGGATGTCCTGTAAAAAGTGAAGAATGTCCTGCTTCAGCAGTTCCTGTGGTCGAGAAAGCTGACAGAGACATTTTGCCAGAGACTGTTCCAGGAAAACGGTCTAGATATGGACGGTTAATTAAGACAAGAGTTAGGGTTTGAGTTTCTCCAAAGTTCGAAACTCAAAGGTGGGAGTGTGTTGCGAAAGCGACATTTCCACCTTTCCGCAAGGCTAGGACTAACTATTTGAAACGCGGGTAGAAACTTGTGTTTCGTTTCTTCGTTGTTGGTTTTGTGGCAACACAGAAAATAAAAAAGGTGTTGTTCTTTTTTTCTTGATATGTAATATATATAATGTGAAATGTGATGTGAGTGTGTATTTTTGTTCGCTGTGAAATATATGTTTTTAAAACCCAGCTTTACTGTTTCTCATTTATAGCAGAGTTTTTTTTTGAGACAAGAATCCGAAAAAACTGCTTATGCAAGGTTAGTTGTAAGTTTACTAGTTTACCTTGTCATAATTTAATAATATCGCTATACAGGGACGCGATACCCCTACTTAACTCTCTACAGTTATTTTCTTTGAAGCTACAAGATAAAGTGTTTTTTTCCATCTTCTACCTACTGCCATTGTGGAACAGATAAAGATCCAGCAATGAAACTAACACCAGGCGTGCTCTGGGACGAAATCTATTAGAATGGGTGTTATTCGTATTTCTGGTGATGGTCCCTTTCATTATTTGTAACTTTATACTATTAGTAACTTTACACATTTATTTTTTATTTATTTCTCCTAAAATGTGCGTATCTTCTGCAGTTTTGTAATAATAACCTTTAGGGTTGAGATATTTATTAATGCTCACCCTACTTTAACCCCTTGCCTGCGGAGTATATTTCAGAAAAACGTGCGGAAAATTGGAATTTTTTTTCCCCTCTTAAATTAACTTTAACTCAGGTCGGTTGTTATGGCAACGCTGCGCATTGGCGATCTGACTAGGATGAAAGGTGCCTTGGTCGAAGGACTTCTGAAAGTGGTGCGCTTGCGCTGCCCGAACCGAGTTCGGGCGTCACAGGCAAGGGGTTAAATTATAATCAAAAATCTGTTCAAGAAATTCACAATCACATAAAAAAGCGACTCCTTTAACGAAATTGTTTTAATTTTGTGTTCTGGGTGAGCCAAAAGTTCGTTCAAACTTCAAAAAATCATTAAAAAATTGCGGTTTGCTCGAATAGGGTTAGAGGGAAATCTGTAATTTTTAAACGACAAAAAAGGGTTGTAGTTCCAAATGTTACCGGTAGATGTACCTGACGTACACAATGTGAGGAAAGATCCAATTTTTAAAAAAAATCAAAAGTTCTCTAATCCTTACTATGAAAACTGCAATGCTATTTTATTCTGTTTTAATAAATTTTTGAAGATTTCACTTGCTTTTGATGCACTCTGGGTGCGTCAAAATTAAAACAATTATTAAAAAAGAATAAATAAGGATACAAAATTGCAGTTTAGGCCATCGTCATTGCGCCATCATTATAGGTTAACGTCATAACTTTTGAAACTAAAACCATTTTTGCCATTTAAACATTTTTATTTCCCTTTAATCCTCTTCGTGCAAGACCGCAATTTATTGTTATTATTTGATTATTTTTAACGAATTTTTGAAGTTCGGACAAACTTTTGACTCGCTCGGTATATACTCACTTTATGTAGATGCAAACTGCAACTCTTTACTTTTCGCACATGTCTTAATCATGTTTTAAAGGTTGCATATTTAAACTACTTCAGATATGAAGGTTGTGCTGCTATTTCCCGTTGTCAGATTCATTCCGTCCATTTAGCTTGTGAACAGTATCATTTAGATAAAAAAAATAATTATGATCTAACTGTTTCCATGTTTAAGTTGCTTAAAAGATTATGTTACAAAAGGGAAAAAAGAAAACTATGAATTTACTTGCCCAAGAACTCCGTATTCATGAACTGGCAAAAACTTTTGTACAGAACTAAAATCAATGACTTTGAAAAGTTCAAAGTAGTTGAAGAGAGATAGCGGATCTGAAATTCAACAATTTCAAGTCACAAAACAAATACGCATTAAAAGTCAATGAAAAAAGTTTAAAATGTTTCATTTTAAATATATATATATTTGGATTTTAAACATACTTAACACTACTTTCGATGTAATACATTTTCAATAATTTCTTATCAATATAAACTATCCATTAATTATTATAAATTCGCAACAAACGATTAGTTTTAAATGGATTTACCCTGTATTACCTTTTATTTGGTACTCCTTAAGAAAAAAAATAGTAAATTCAAAATTTTGTTGAAATTTTACATCAGTGTAACAGTAAATTTTATGTTGCAAGGCCTGAACTTTTAGTCTTACCTACAAACAATGGCGCTTTCGACTTTTATTACACCAATGTATCGGAATATTTACTTACGTTCTGCAACATCTTTCTGTTTCCTTATCGTTTCATCAAAGGATAGAATATCTGCTGTAAAATTGTCCAGTTTCTCATTCAAATAGTGGACGACGTTATGAGTATAGTTGTAAAAATCAATAACATTGAGTCCGTTTATAGAGTCACATACCAGTGATGTTGTATTTATTGCTGAAAATGTTACCTGAAAAAGAAAATGCATATATTTAAAAGCACTGTGTCAGGAGCTGCACTTTTTGTGGAACCAACTTCTATTTCCCCCCCCCCCTCACCAAAACCTGATAAGAATATGAACCATTGCCATTTATTTATTATGGTATCATTTCCAATTGGTCTTTCTCTCTCTTTTTTTAATAGCTTGTGCAAATTTGCGTTCCAGTTTATTCTAAGATGTAGGTAGACAGCAAAATCTTTCTTACTGTGAATGTAAACCTACAGTGTGGTGTTGTATGGATTGAGAGAAAAAATTCGGAACTTATTTAAAAGGAAAAAGGTTTGAAAATTACACAAAAATGTTTGGAGTTCTTTCCAACACAACTTATTGACTTGATTTATTTAAGCAATTTTGCACAGCTTCTAAATTATATTAGGCTTGTAAACTTTCCTTTGTTTTGTACTTACATGAATTTTCATAAAATGAGTACAACAAACGCCTCTTTTAATTAAATATTTTTGTGTTTTATTCCCTGTACAAGCAGCAGTTAATTTTTCCGACTGTCTTCGTGAATAATGAATTGATTCACCTGCAAAATTCATGTTTAAGTAACACCTGTTTTATACAATTTTTTTTTGTATAGCATTAAAGCAGAGGAAAAGTATATAAATCAATTTTAAAAAGCTAGAAAATTCTAAGTACTTTCATAAATTTGGGACTTCCTGAATGTGCTCGTGCTCCCGAAAAGGTGAATGTGTTACGAGATGTATGCCAGTAAGTGAAAGCTTGCTAAACGATGCATATGTTAGAGCTTTAAAATAGGTGCTGACGAAATTTTTCGTACATGCTTGAAAAAAAATCCACTACGAAGAAATTAAAATCATTCTGAAGAATTTAAAACCGGGACAACTTTGTCTTGGTTTTAAGTCCTTCGGAGCGAATTTAGTTCTATTTTTTTAAGCATGGAGACATACTGATATCTATTTTGATGTCATAATTTTGCAAATAATGTCAAAGCCAAACATACATAGAAATATATAACTGGTAAACACTAAATTGCGCGCTGAACGTGTAAGCGTGTGATCAATGATCATAATACTCAAATTCATTATTGCGCACTGCGAAGTTCTTTTACTTCGTCCTTATAATATATGAAACTTCTCTTAAAATGAATGCCTCCTGAAATTCGGCGATAATTCAGCACAGGTGGGGGCTATTTGGTTTAACCTCTGAATGATTTTTTAAAACAATATCCAACAGCAGTGAAATCCCTGGTATCATGCCAACTCATTCTTGCATGACAAATTAAAAGACCTACTCAGTTCTTTAATTTTGTAACCCTCTGTACATGCAAAAACTAAATTTAGTTAATTTTCAGCAGATTTTAGCCCATGATTATTATAAATATTTGAAACTGTTTAAAAACGTCCAATTTCTCAAAAATATCTGCATTTAATTTTGAAACATCCTCTGCGTATATGTCTCATTACTTACATTTTTTAATGATTCATTTCTCGTGCTCCATAAAACATTTTCTACAGATAAGCCATTTATGCTTCCATCAACAGTTACATTACTTGTAACATTCAGTCTAGAAGTAAAATTTTTGAATCCATGGATAGTTTGATTGTGTACGTTATTTAAAACTTCTTCTAGACGAATGCCGTTTATAGTTCCATTGACCATCGTGCTTCCTGAAAAAAAAAGCATTAAAATAAGAAGTCGTACATAAATATGTCATGGCCATGTTGTCCTGTGTGGCTAACACCGAAAATCAGCATGGCCAGTAAACTACGCAACAGTAACTTTCACTGCGGTGACTTGGCGCTCATAGGATGGGACAAAAATAAGAAGACAACTGTTCTTTACTCTTGATTAACCCTTTGAGGCGCAACCCTTTCCCAATGCTGTAAAATGGGCAGCCGTTGCCATCGCTCGACTTAACTACCAGCAAGATGGCAAGAACGAAACGTTCATCACGTGCCACAGATCTACAGACCCTTTTTGTACGGCAGCTGGCAGTGCCGGCACAGCCAGCTGCGTCAATAAAGGGTCTCTAGATCTGTAGCACGCGATGAATGTTTCGATCGTCCGCCATCTTGCTGGTAGTTAAGTCGAGCGATGGCAACGGCTGCCCTTTTTTCAGCATTGGGCATTCTATTCAGCTGTTCTCGCATTCTTCCATTTTTCGGCAGATGCCAGTGCAGTTAAAAATAATCGTGACAATTTTTTTACGGGAAATGACGTGCTAAAAAGTAAAGGATTCCCGTGGAGCTTGGTCATTTTTATAAAAATCCAATCTATTCTTCGTGACTGGCAACAGTCAAAACGTCAGAGTTTGATGTTCCCAGAGCGGGAACACTGCGCGTTAAAGGGTTAATTTCCTAGAGTGTCTAAAAGGACTATCAATGTTTATCAATGAATTAACTAAAAAAGAAAAGTTCAACGGTTTTCAGGGTTTGTTTAGAATCAAGGCTTATTCTGTCTTTAAACTAGAGTAACTTTTTAAACAGTTCCTTAGCGTCACAATTTGCAGGAGTCGTCTATGTTTGGTCAAGGAATACATGAAAATGTTTTATCCTGCATGGACAAGAAAGTAAAAATCAAACACTATTGAGCTTCGTTAGAAGAAGGTACTGGGTATCCCAAAAAGGTGGTAACTTGTTTTAATTCATTACCAAAAAGAGGTAAGTGGACAATGTAAATTTTTAAAAAATGTTTAAAATAAGGTAGAAAAAAAAATACTACATTAAGAAAAAGTTCTCCTTAATTTTCAAATAGTTACATTTTTTAAATTTGTATATAGCCCCTGTAAGAAAAATTTCCAATTAGTAACATGTGTCCCCATACACTAATGAGGCGAAGTACAAAATTTTAGCCTTTCATCATAAAAAGTCTCAGAGATATCTTTATACCAAGAAGATCAGGAGCTTTACATGAATTTGACTCATTTATTATTACAGTGGAAAATAAATATTTTCATTCGTAATTTCTGTACGGCCACTGAAACGCGATCATCAGACATGATTGCTTCCTTTCTGGAGCCATTGAAAAGAGGTTTAAGTCAGCATATGTATTTATATTCATATATCTGACACTTCCTAGACTACAGTTCTCAAATTTTGTTCGTTACCTCATGAGTGTATGTAGCACATTTTACTAACTGGGAATTTTTTCTCAGGTATCGCACACAAATTTAAAAAAGTGTAACTTTTCGAAAATTAAGGAGAGAAAACTTTTCTTAAACTAGTCTTTTCCTATTTTATTTTGAACATTATGTCCATTTACATTGCCCACTTATCTCTAACAGATAAAGAGTTAAAGCATGTTACCACCTTTTTGGGACACCCTGTATATTTCAGAAGGCGCGTAGCCAGGAAAATTTTTCGGGGGGGGGGATATGAACTTATATCTGCATAAAAAAAACAGAATTTCATCACTAATCCAAAACTTTCGGGGGGGATATATCTCGATATCCCCCCCCTGGCTACGCCCCTGTATTTCAGTGTGTAACAAATTATAAAAGCATTTAAAGAGTTGTATTTCATTAAATTTCAAATCCCTTCTTATCAAGTAAAATTCTTTCTTATATAGAAAAATCAAAATCTCGCTTTGTAGCCTTTTATGAAGGAAGGCTTATTGCGATATAGAAAAGATTGAGAAATTCTTCATTAACAAGCATAATATTCAGCAATGAAATATTCTAAAAGTTTTGATTAAAAATTGAACACTTACCCAATCTTAAAACTTGAAAAGAAATATTAGTTTTATTCAGTCATGTATTACAAATTAAGAATTATATTACCTTTCAAATGTACGTCTTCTGTAAAGTCTAGAGCCGAAAATATTTCTTGTGCATAATTTAAAGTAATCCTTTCCTTGAGAAAACTTTCAAGGCTGATGCCGTCGAGTTTGGATACTGATACACCAGTTGAAGCATTTACAGTGTTGTTGATAGTTACTTCAGCTTCAATCACTTCACTATCATTTGATAGTATCACATCTTCGGGAAGCTTTAAAGTATTCAAATTTCCTAAAAATAACAGTGTAATTAAAACCAATTATGTTCAGTTGGAAAGAGATATGTTTAATTGTTTCAAACATTAGAGTGATACTCGACGCATGTAAGAGTAACTAAATTAAAATAATCTGTACTGTTTTTTTTCTGAAAAATTTAAAAGAAAGCATTTTTCATTCTTTATGACACATAATTTAAATCACTATGTCGGATATTGTATTGGTATATTTGAACTAAAATTATAAAATAATCTACTGAAATTATGAGAAAATAAATATGATATAAATTTATCTTTCCTCTTATTTATTCGTATTATAACTTTAATTAAAAATACTTTATGTAGGTGAAAAAAGGGAAAAATGTCGCATGCATACAAGAACATGGATTAATTATAATTGTTTTCTGAAATTTTATGATATTGAAGGATACTAGACTTTGAAGTTTTACGAAAGAATAAAGTTAATTTAGTTTTAGTAAAGAGAGAAATTTAAGTATAGATATGTATACATTTGAGCATCAGACTGACAAGACAAGAGACAGAGTGCGTATTGCATTTGAAGGCAAAGCCTGCAACAGGAGTATCTGACCAAAAGGGGCAGGTTCCTTGGCTGGAGGACTTATTTTAAAGGGTTCTAACGCGCATTCGCGTTACATATGTAGAGAACCGCCCAGCACTCCAGACTTAAATTGACAGTTGCGCAGTAAGCAGATCCCATGATCTTCACTGTACAGCCATCTACCATAATCAGTGTTATCCATTTGACCATGGTAGGCCCCGAAACAGAGATAAAATTAAAAGTCTGTTATTTACCATCAACAAAGCACTCTAGAGCTTTTTTGAAAAAATGAAAGGCTTTGGTGTAGCTACATGTCTGTTTTACAATTATGTTGATAGTCTACAGAAATTACTTTCACATATAGAAAAAAAAAATATTTCACAGTGAGCTAATCAGTTAAATTCGGTGAACCATAATAAGAACAACCATTATACAAAATATGCTGTATTATATGTGAAGCACTAAATAGACCATTTATTATCATCACATCACAATATAAGTGACATTCTCAAAAATAATAATTATTGCTGTAAGTTTCTTGTGATAACTGACGCACTCTTACAAACAAATAGAGTTACTGACTAATCACTCCTAAATAGCAGTTGAGGCCTCCAAGCCTCAATGAGGTGTAAATATAATCAGGTCCCGAGAGTGTAAAAAGTTACTCCTTTAAATTAAGTTGTGCTGAGGAAAGAAAATATCCACTTTATCATTTCCTGCAAGTTCCTGATTATTTAATTACTATAAAAAAAACATGCTACACACAACAGCACGCAGATATTATGCGGGAGTTATCCGTTTGCACACAGAATACTTTAGGTCAATGTGTCTTATGGTCATGAACCAAGTTATTGTATCACAATGAACGAGTCAAACACTCACCTGTTATATTTAACCGATTTGAAACAAGACCTCCAATTGCAAGGCTTCTCAGAAAAATCGGATGTTCAAAGCTTTTGCTTACACAAGACTCAAATATTTCGGATGTATTGATTCCACAAATAGTGTTACTGATTATTTGTCCAACGGCAGTATTTTTCACGCGCATTTCTTGAAATGTTTTCTTGCCAGTTATAACCTAGGATTGTAAGAAATAAGTCACAGCTATAAAATTATTCTAGAATTGAAAAAAAAAGTAATAGTCCTCCAAATTCAAAAACAAAATCAGTAATTTTAACCATGAATAACTAACTTTTAGCTTTAATGTAATTTACCATTCATAATATTCTTTTAAAAAATCATTGTTACTTTGGAATTAATAATTTGACTCATCTAAAAACTATACACTTCAAAATTCATTAATTTAAAATATTAACTTAAAGTATTATTAATTAAAAATTATTATTGTGGTTCATTAAAAAATATTATGGTGTTGGGAGATTGCCCTCCGTGGGGGACTTTCAAGGGGTCCTAACTCGTATTTATGAGAAGTTTTGGAGAAAACCATGAAAGACTCCGAACGGCTAGGTCGACGGGCGCTACTTGGGATTGAACCAGGTACCTTCCGTCTCTCAGTTGAGAAGGCAAAATGCGCTCGACCACTGGTGAGCCTGTGTGGTAAACAAAGACGCTTTTCAATGGTGCAAAAGATACACTTGACAGGCCTTCAATTGCAGAGGTGTAGCGTGCGCTGAAGTGATCTCGGGCTTCCGCAATTTGAATATTCTGCCCTCTTAATCCCCCCCTTTTTTTTGAGAGAGAGAGAGAGAGAGAGGTATTCAATATAATACTTCTAAAACAGGTCACTAAATTGTGACGAATAAGAGAATATTGGGGACAAGTGGAATTTGTGTAACTAGAAGTTCGCCTTGTTTAAGTTGTTCAAGCTTTGAAGATGGTGAAAATGCTCCCTCAAAAAAGGGAAGAGTATTCAAAAAGTCCAGAGGGACAAAAATATATATGTGACGAGAGTGCAATTTGTAATGTAACTACTTTTCTTTTTATTTATACTAAATTAACCAATTTCTTAAATTAAGAAATAAACAAATAAATAGAATAAAAGAAAATTAATGTCCAAATTCCTCGTAAGATACATTTATTTCATATCCACTGCTGCATTTTAAAACAGCCTCGATTTATTTTTTGCTAAATAATGCTGCATTTCTTTTCGATCCCTTTAAAGAATACAAAGTAACAAATGCAAAGATACGCACCGATTTTTTAAGCACATCTCTATATTCACGTAATACCTTTAAGGTCATTTCAAATTTGCAAAAAAATTCTATGCATACTTTTCTCCAAAGTCCAGCTATAGTATGTCTATTTACAAATTACATTTTGAATAATCTACTTTCTAAAACATAATCATCTTCTCAAAAAAAAATTTGTACAGCTGTCTTAAACAATTTACCACTGCACACATACACATAAAAAAATACACCTTAGTTACACATTACCTGGGGCATAGATTTTTTCACAGCATCATTCATAAGAAAGTCCATGCTGATGTTATTCACAGAACCAATAAACGCAAGGTGATCCATATTTAATCTTTGAAATTCGAAGGTTCCTTCAAATTCTGGGGATGAACTAAGCTGCATAAGTGAAATCCAATCAGAAATCTTGTCGCCATTCAAATAGTTCAATTTTAGATTTCCTTCTACGACTAAATTTTTTATGTTGACACTTCCACTTATATTTTGAGGATTCAGTTGCGCGAGGACATTTTCTATAAACTGGAAGATTAAACAATTTATTTAATGAAAATTAAACATTTTTGTGCTTGTATTACCATTTGCACAATAATTAAACAATCATGATTCGTGTTTTAATAAAGTAATTTATCAAAATAAGAAAAAAAGCTTTATTGGTCAGAAACAGACATTTTGAGGAAAACACATTGTATCAACAATAGTATGATATTCAACTACATTGATATGATAAAAACGTTAAACTTATATAACAACAAACATTTAATGATTTGCAATATTTGATGATTTATATAATTTCTCCCAAAATTGTCTGGAAGAAAGAAAAATGATGAACTAAATTAGACTAATACTTCATTCTCCGACAGTGTTTAGAAAAAGAAAATGTACTAGATGATACCTGTGGTGTAGATTGGGAGGCAGTCGTTTAACACTGGAGTGATTTCAGCGAGATAGTATAGTGGACCACACGTCGCAGCCTACAATACCCGAGGAATGCCAGGCCGAACAACATTTAAGTACTTACTTTATTTTCTGTATCAAAGAATTTAATGCAGGCTGTTGTGTTGTGGCTGGCAATAATCATAAAAAAAATGAGTAATTCTACGAGCAGAAGCAAAAGAGTTAATTGATGCAAAAAGGTGCGAGAACACAGTAAATCAACTTGGCGTCAGCGCTAGGAGCAAGAAAGAATGGTCACCAATTAAATCTCCAGATTGTAAAAATCCAGTTGGCAAGGAGAAATAACACAATAAAATGAAGTTTAAATGTAGGCTCGCCAACAAGGGATAGCTTGAGAGCTTGCAACTCCAGAACTTCTATTGAAGCCTTTTTTCGGCTAAGTGTTTGAGAAAGGGCTAGTTTGCAACGAATTCTGAGTTCTAAACATATTTTTTATTTTGAAAATAATTTTTTCAAGCTTGTGTTTGTTCTTTGTGTCTATCTTCATTAATATTTTATTAAGCTGCTTGAAGTATGAATTTATTTTGAACCTGCTCTTGTTAATAGATGGTAAGACATAAGTATTCTTAAAAATTGAAATTGACTTTTCATGACAGACAGGTATAAAATTGTGTCGCAATTTAAATTTTTTAACACCCATTTTTCATCTAAGAATATTTTATTTCTTATTGTTCAGTTAAGTGGCTTCTGAAATCATAAAAGAAGCTTAAAATTAGGAATATTGCACACTGACTAATTTGTTGTGTAAGAAATTAATTTATCAGTGACTTACCGGCATCCAGTCGCATTCGTTAAAACGTCCAACTAATGAGATATTTTCTGCGGTAATATCAGAAGCACGCAGGCTTTTGAATGTAGACACATCATTAAGTCTGACAAGGTCATTAATGTCCACGCCATCAATTTTAGATTCATTAATATTTACTGAAATAAAATGGACGATCATAAAATTTATAATTTAAGTGATATCTGATCGTACATTAGAGACAATAAGTAAAAGATACTTGCGAATTTAAAAACTTTGATCATGTAAGTATAAAAATAGTAGATATTACATTTTTATGACAGAAAGTGATTATCTTTTCAATATTATTTTACAGGAGATTTTTAGTTAAAATTTTAACCAAAAATTCAACCAAAATACAATTAAAAATAATTAAAAACTGATCTATTATGCACAGGTTTTAAAATCTTTGCATGGTTAAAATTTTATACAAAATTTGTCCATTTGTGAAATAAGAAAACAATGAAAAATCTAAGAGGTGCGGTAACTGTATTTCATTTTGAAGATAAGCATAAATGTCTAACATGGGAGAAGTTATTTATGAAGAAATATTATACATTAGAATAATTCAAGCAGCAATCTTAAAAGGAAATATATTTACTTAACATCTGCAATTTACTAAATATTTTCATTGAACACAATGTTAAAAATGTGTTTAATAATAAATATGTTTTCATCATAATCAAGGACGAGACAGAAAAATCAGGTACCGATTCATCAGCTTAAATAAAATTTACACAAAACAGAATTACCCACTTACATTCTTGAGCAGATAAATTTTTGGTAAATACTATCTTTTCTTCCAGAGTGATTTCTTTACTTTTATTCAATGATTTCAACTGCAATTCCGTAATATTTACTTCACTCATCGTTCCACTTGCACTCAAGTATGATGCAAGAGTGTTTCTAAAATGTAGACATCAGTATATTTTTAATAAGCCAAAAGAAATAAATCTTTAAAATGTTACTTCAAAATCTTGAATGCTAATACTTAACACAAGAAAGGTTTAGTTAAAAAAAAAAAGGTTTTTAATAGAAATCCGTATTTAATCAAAACGAAGCCTCTAAAAATTACTAATTAGAATGATTTTTTAAAATTTTAGACAAAGGTAAAGTTCAAAGAATATTACATAGATTTCTTTAAAATGAAAATTACTTGTCTATGAAACTTAAGTTCCAAACTTCGTGATAAAGTTAAGTGCATTATACATTGAATTGCTAATAAATTGTCGGAATAAACTATTCGGTTGAATAGAATATTAAAAAATACATTGAAATAAAGTATAAGGAAAAAAATATAATTAAATATAATGCGTATAAAGCACGGTAAATGAATGAATAAAAAGGACTCCCATTTAAAATGTGTGCTAGTAATTATTTTAAAATATCAGTGTTTAGATACAAATAAAATTAGCTATTCCTTTTTGAATAAAACTTAACTTTGTATTTAACCCACATAAAAATAGTTTAAAAATTTTACATATATTTAAAAAGGCGCAGTTTTTAAACACTGTTACGAGCGTTTTTTGTACCAGGTTATTAATTTTATTTGTTTCTAACGCAAGCTTTTAGCTGCTTATTTTTTCTTCATTTCAATTTTAAATACTTACAAGCAGTATCCTCTGATCAGAAATATATTACGAAAGATTTTGAACGCACTATGAAACTTCTACATTTTAAGAGGGTATTTTTTAATAAGTAGAAAAAGTTTAATTCTATATTTTAGAGGATTACAAAGACTAGTCGGGTACAGCGGATCAGGTGTTAGCAAAAAATGCCTACGATATCTAACACCAGAAAAAGATCTTTTAATAATATTTTTGGTAGTTAAAAACTGAGGAACATTGGTTTTCTTTTAAAAAATGAATATTTAAAGGAACCAAAATTTTCCAATAGTTTCAAATATTGTCCAGAATCAGTGGTCATACTGAAAGTAAATGCATTTAACATTTCATAATCTATTCAACATATACAGCCGTCTATTCCCGACTTAAAAATGGTACATATGAAGTCTGTACTTATGCGGAAATTGCTTATCCTACTATAGAGTACGCGGATCCCTGACTCACTCTAAACATTACGGGCAACCACTCCAATATAAATATTTTACCGCCATTACTCCATGAAGATTAAAAAGTTCAAAAAGATTAAAAAGAAAAAAAAGAGTAATAACATCTACACCGTTTATACGATACTCTTGAATTTTTTTATGATTATGTATAAAAATATAACAAACAATCTGCACTACTTTAAAAATCTGAAAATTCCCCGGTTCCCTAATTTTAAGCGTTTTTTTTGCTATTTTCAGCTCCCTTTTATTTCCGAGAGTAAAAAAAGTGAATAATTTGCGTGACAAAATGAGCTGTTGAAATCCATGGGGCGTCATATTCATCACGGCTTTGATAGGAAAGTGTGATTCCAATTCCTTTAAAATAATTTTTCCAGATTACATAATTTAATTTTTTTCCCACAAATAAATCGTCTGCATGGATGTAAGAATGGCTCTGTACATAAAACGAAATCTTTCGAATGCCAAAATTTTCCGTGCGTTACCAGAAGAGCATGAAATTTGATTTGGGTATATAATAAAAACTGAATAAGATCTTATTTGTTTTAGGTGGGCGAAGATGAACTATATTGAGCTTAGACATATTTTCGTCAATTGTTTTTCTAGAGCCCGTTGTATTTGCCTCCACAACGGGCTTTGATTTCTAGTGTTCAAATACTTACATATGGTAAACTATTCCAGCCTGTTATTAGCCATGAATCCTGCACCTTTTTAAATACTAAAAAATAAAGTTTTATATCAATAATCAGAGGATAACCAAACGATTTTAAGAGTAGAGTGATCATTCGGTTATTTGAGAATTACTAAACTCTCTACAACTGAATAATTATTCAATAATCGAGTAATTGAATAACTTCGTTGTTTATATATTTTTAATTATACTTTTCTGCATCCTACGTAATCTGAACTTTTCAGTATTCCAAACACTCCTTTGCAACATAGAGTTCGGATTATTGAGAGGGCACTGAATAAGAAATAAAGGAAATAAATACCCAGCAAACAGTTTATTAGATACTTTTTGTATTTCATCAGTATAAACTATATCTTCCAGTCGTATTTCATCAAAAAACTTCATGGTGTTCATTTTTTTAAACAGCAAAGTATTCAGGAATTTCCAGGATGCATTTACTTTCTGCCTCGAGTTTAATGTAACAATTCTTTCGATGAATTCATCACTCAACGTTCCCTCGCATACCATGTTAGAAGCTGGAAAGAAAATTATTTCACGTAAAATGCTATTAAACATTCAAAACCATAATTTAAAATGCACAAAAACTTTTCATTTGAAAATTTTCTGTAATACCATTTTAAACCATTAGTTTCAGTACGACTCAAAATTCCGTTTAAAATTCAGCCTGACAATTTTATTCATCTTGATCATCTATTATGATAAACCTATTAAAGGCTAGGAATATGATCTTTGATGCATGAGTTTTCTGGTCTGCATTTTTAACACGAGTTTAAGGAAAATAAAACCAGCTGATTTATTACACGAGATTTAAAATGTTCATGTAGTCTCGAAATTTAATTCCATTGTTTACAAGTTTATTCATTCTTAAATGTGCGAATTTTATTACTTATATTCATATTAGATTTTTAAGAGAAGAATATTAATAGAAAACTTTTAAACTATTTACATGGGTAAATACAGTGAAAGTTAATATTTAACTTATTGTTTTAAAATCAATATAATTATTTAATATTATACAATCGTATACTACATTCATATTTCGCCGAATTACAAATTAAATAAGCTAATTTCCATTTTAATAATTTCGGAAAATTTTTAACTATATTGTATGTGAAATTTTAAAAATTATTTCATTTATTTATTTATTTATTTTTCCTTCAAATGCACTAAATCAAATTAGATGTTTTATTTTTCTCATACAATTACCCTTCTTCTGAAATATATGCGGGGAACTGCTGTTTACAGTAGGCAATTTTCACAGCTTGAAAATAACTAAACGGAACTTCATGCTGCCATACTTGAAGTTCATTCGATTCATAGTTTGATTGAAACTAGGAAGGAGAACATCGGAGGTTTTCTTCACCGTTCATTTAAAAGAAAATGATTAAACATTTTCCAATACTACCGAAGAAAAAGACTGACTACAGCGCCTGAAAAATGCAATGTGGAGTTCTGATGCTGGTACAATGTGGTAACTGGTTTTGATGATCGATCGCTGTGTTTTACGTTCTTGTACCAGTTGCATTTTTCATGAAAAAACCGTGAAAATGATTACAATACGTACGCATTTCAAGGTCGTGTAACTGGTTTCAAGTTATTGAGAATGATGTCAAATTGATATTTCTGACTCTACAGCAATGTTGTCGTCACTAAGACTGGCCCAAAGATTGATTTGTGATTAATTTCAAAACTACAAGAAGGCTATCTGCTTCAAATGCCTTGGAAAGAAGACCTCTTAAGAGGTTCTAATGATACTTAGGCTACATATGGAGAAAACCGCACAAAACTTTAGACAGTTATATCGACAGCCGTGCTTAGGCTCGAATCCCTGACCTTCATAATTAGACCATCTACCATGTTCAGTGTCTTCACCACTCGGCCAGACTCGCTAGTTGACCTAGTGAATTGATGCCTAGGGATGACCTAGGGATTGTGAAGTTCGATTTAAATAACCCACAATATTCTCGATCATATCCGTTGAAAACAAAATTAGCTATATTTAAATGTCTTCCAAGAGATGATAATGAGTTCGGTACAGATAAACATTTTGTAATTAAAACTAGAAACATAACTGTAGAACATTTTATTCCACAAACAAGTTTCTTACCATTTATCATCTTGAAATGTTTATCATGAACAACTTTGCTTCCAAAAAGAGCAATTGCGGTTTCCATGAAGTCACTGATGTTTATTTTGTTCAAAAGTTCAATAGAAATGTTCTTTGAAACCAGTTCTTTAGTGGAAATAGAATCAAACTCAATAGCTCCTACATAAAAATAGATGTTCAAAAAATAAATTTCGGAGAATATGCACATTGAACTTAGTTAACATGCCTACAATTTTATAAATAAAATATTAACATTGCGCATAGTGTGAAAAATGATTATTAGTAGTTATGTTATCTTTAGATTAAAGTTAAACTAAGCATGAAAAACCATAGGTTAAATTTTAAACATTTTGAAAATAGTGATATGGAAATATTAAAATACTTGGTAATTAATACTTAGTTATTTTTATTTAAACTTTAGAATGATTTATTATTTATATAAATGCCAGACATTTGCCTCCATTAGCCTATTTCTATCTTCCTGATACTTTAAAACGATATTATTAAAATCATTTAGTGCACACTTCAATATGCTTACTGTACATAATTTGTTCAGTAGTGTCAAAGAGTGCAGTGAAGAGAATCCCTAAAACCGTCCAACAACATCAAAATCTTTTGCTAACTGACTGCTCATATTTCTCTACACAATATTAAAATTAAAATTCCTTAAATGTCTATTATTTGGTAAATTGCAAAATTTTTGAAACAGAATCGCATCATTTCTGCGTTATGAAAGATTGGCAATAAATTGTGTTTAAAACTTGCACAGTCGTTATGAGGGTAGATTTAACAGAACCACTTTAAGTCGAAGAGCTTGACTTTTTTACAGAACATCAATTTTACTGGTGGAAGCCATAACCAGAACTTTATTACAGTGATAAAATAATGCTTTAATGTATAATTTAAAGGTGTTTACAAAAGTTCCTCTGTTAAAACCTCAGCTGAAATTAGTCTCTGGTAGTCTCTTTTCAGCTTTTCCTTTAATATTGGTATGTTCAGCCCATTTCACTCATGAATAAAGTCCAGAATCTAAATAGATAGTGGCACTACTAATATACCGAATCCTTTTACTACGATAAAAATGTTGAATTAAATAATGTCGTCTTAGATCCAAAATCGTGGTTTTCCTGCACCAGCGATCCAATCTTACAAAAACACTATTGAGATTAAGATTCAGGATTTGTTGAGGATTCTTTGGTGCACAGCACCAGAAAACTAGATCGTCAGCGAACAGAGAAGCTTTAACGACAGGATAAGACAAATGATTTCAGGTTAGTCAATAATATGCACAGTAAACAATAAGGGGCTCATTAAAAAGTTCAACATATATAAAAGTACAGATTCATGCCCGTTTAAAGTGATTTAACATTCATTTTCTATTTTTCACCTTTTTCTGTAATCTCAACTGGATTTTTTTTTCTGGAGAAATTTTAGCATTACTTTTCAATAATTTTCAAGAATAAATGCTGCAAGTTTTAACATATCTTAAATTGAATTATCATGTTTTAGTACATCTCAAAATATTTTTAAATTCCAAGAAACATACATTAATCGACAAATTTATTATATGACATACCTTTTACAATCTGTTTATCTTCAACATGCATAAATCCATTCTCAAAGTTTTTTAAAGCTCCATCTACTGTCAGATCGCTCTCAATAGCCACATTTAAAATGGTAACGTTGTTTATAATTTTCACTTTAACGTGAGGATTCTAAAATGAAAAAAAGTTCATTTTTTATAATTTGTAAATGAAACTATTTCAGTCTGTTTAAATTAATACTCTTTTTACTTTAAAAGTTAATGGTATCATTTATTTTGCAACATCAAAAACTAAATAAAACCAAACGTCTTTGAATAAAACAAAAATAAGGTAAATGTACCAAATAAGAAATGATTAAAAACAAGTCACCATCATAAACCACAGAAGTAAAAGATGATTGGGTGAAAACCATTTCTTTGAATACACGATAAAGAAAAATTCAGCTATCAACGAATGAACTTATTTTTTAATTGCCAAAGTAAGTAGAACACTATCGGTGTAGTAATAAAAATTGAACGTAAGTTTGCATCTTTAAGAGAAGTTCTATCGCTTTCATTTAAAAAAATATTATGTTCCAGGTACCAATTCAATTGAAAGGAACGAACTTATTTTAAATCTAAATATCAGAGATAAATCCTTCATTCATATTAAAAGTAAGTTCACACAAGTTTTAAACCTTGAATTTTAAAGTTCTAAATGACCGTCAGTTTTCACTGGTTGCACTCTTCCTACACCCAATCGATGAAACATAAATCTCTTCGTAATGACATTCGCATATGCAGCTTTATTCATTCATTTATAAAATACAAAATTTCAAATTAAAATAATATTTCTGGTAATTGTCTTGAATTGTCTTTTGTACTAATTTGTATTCATTTTTATTTCCGTAAAATCTGTCAAAAGTCCATACCGTTTAGAACTTCTAACTACAATTGGTTTAGTTCTGAACAGCGCATTTTCCTATCATTAATCGAGCAATTTAGTTTCCCCACAGAAAATAATTTCTACAACTAATCATAACTAAAATCAAAATGCAGAAATAATCTTAATTTGTGATTTTTAAAATAGTATGTAATGAAATATAATTTTTCCTCTTTAAAAAAAAGGAAATGCACCAAGAATAATTTTATAGTTTTCCTCTAGCTGAATCTATATCGGAGTATTTTTAAAGATGACATACACTGTTTTCCAAAACTCAATTAAAAAAAAAAATCATAAAAATAGCGATAACTCACTAAAAAGGAAATCCTCGTGAAATTGGAATATGTTGTCGCGCGAGTAAATGTTGCTGAGAAAGCCTACAATGTGCAAGTGGCGTTTCAGCCAGAAGAAGTAATTTGCTAGACACATAAAACTGCAATTTTTAAATCAAGCATCCCATTTTCGCTGTTATTGTAAGGTAAGAAATTGGAGACAGCAGATTCGTAACAATAATCTCCAGGCATCATTTACTCGAATAACTGCATTAGCGAATTATTGAATACAAGTGGCCAGATCGTTAAATGTCGGCCCTTCTGTAGTTCATTGGCAACAGTTTTTAACTATATATTCGGAATCGAGACGGTTCAGCTGAAGACGGCCAATTGTTACGACCAGCGCATATAACCTACATTTGTCGTTATGCGCACGACGGAATATAACTGCAATTCCGACACAACTCAGATCCTCTCTTGCTGCATTTACTTTAAGGTTAATGTCAACATCAACCGTACGAGGAAGGTTTCACGTCAGTAGTCTGGACGAGAGGTGACCGCCATTTGCCACGCACGTTACGCCACAGAAAGGAACGTTTGAGGTGGGTGCATCAACATGCCCAGTGGACGACTAATTATTGAGGGGCTGTTCTTTTTCTCGGATTTGTCCAGGTTTAGCTTCCAAAGCGATAGATGACGTTGTTTGAAGGACCTAGAATCCGTTATCATCCATCAAACATTCGTGAAAGATATGCATATGTAGGAGGCAGGCAGTGTGTTTGGAGTGGAATCTCTTTGGGTGAAATCAAAGACCTCCATGTTTTCTCACGGGGAGCCGTGAATGCTCAAACCCATAGAGATGACATCCTTGCTGCTTATGTGTGCTTTTATGTCGCGGCAATAGGCGTTGGTTTTCTGATTCAAGACGACAATGATAAACCGCGTAGGGCTCGCATAGCGGGTGATTATCTTTAGATGCAAACAATTCAGCGAAGTAACCAGCTCGATCAACGGACTTTAAATCCTATAGACCATGTCTGGAGTGATTTAGGAAGAGGTATATAGAAATGGTTCTCGCTTCCAGCAGAACTGATAGAGCGCATAACCGACACCATCACACATTTATGTAAATTACTGTATTGTTTCTAGGGAGGATAGTATTCCATATTGAAAGTGTTTTTCCTATTCCAAAGTTACATATCCAATTTGTTGATTTTGTACATATGCCAAATTCTGTAACACTATATGTGTCTAGTAATTTCTTTTCCTGTTATTCTTTAGCTTGCTATCTGTTACATACTGCGTTAAATTCCACACGTTAAATTCCTGCGTTAAGTTTCGTTAAATTCCACATGTAGCAGTTTTATTAAACGTCTTTTTTGGAGATTTTTTTCTTAATTAATGATAACCAGTGTATAGGCTTGATTATATTCTCTATAATTAACCCCTATTTTTAGTAACTAACAGTCTAGTCTGTTTTTCTTCTTACATTATCAGTAAGTATAATATTTCCTAATTTTTCAGCTTAAGTTTGTTAGAAAGTGATTCTGCGATTTCTGTGTTTTATTCTTATTTATTTACTTATTATTTTTCATTCATTACATTTTCTTCTGAAAAATTACATTTCATATCATTAATGTATTACCTTTTAATTTCCTAAAAAAGGGTCTGTGGGTCTTCCAACTTTTAGTTTACGGAAGCCACACTTGACTTATATCAGAAGGTTTTACTTTTCTCTTAATCACCATTAATTTCATTAAAAGACGAAGTAAACAGTAACTAACAACTCTTATTTAAACTCAACAAACAAAATAGCAGAACAAGGATTATCGGGATATAAATTATAAAGTTCCCGGTGCAAGAGCCGCCATAGTACGGTCGGGCCTTATGCACTCAGCTATCTGCTAGCTCTAAACTAGGGAACTGACAAAATCATGCTGCTGCGAGTACTGCACGTGCAAGCTTCTTATACTCTGCACAGTATTTGCATACTGGCTGCACAGCAGTACAAGTGAGGTGGCGCTCGACTCCAGTTGACACTGAAACCATTGACACTGAAACGCATCTGGAGCATCGCTAGAGTTGATTCCGACGCTAATTCTCGGAACAGTTCAGTTGGTGCACAAACACTGGTGGCGAATGAAGGTCAGACGCCACAGGTCTTTACCAGAACCTGGTACATTTACACAATTATGCTTTTGCAATAAAACGTGACATATTTTAAATATAAAACAGGCATATCTCGTACTAAACTGAAGATATTATGACTGTTTACGGTAAAAAATACTTATTCTCCCGGATTAATACTAGTTCAAGAGGTATATTTACCCAAATTTCTGGAGAGAAGTTAAAGTTTGCACCTTTCTTCAGTGTCAGTTTGTTTGTCACCAAGTGGCCAGTAAACCATTTTGGTCCTACAATGGTCTCGTCATCATGGACTGTGACGAAATCTTCGATAGATAAGCCATTGATTCGCGACACTTGTAGTCTTTCAATTTTCATATTCTTAGTTTCTAAAACAGATATATTCTGAAATAAACATAATACATGTTAGTAAAATTGTACAGAATCGTTAGCTATATTTATTTTCATATATATATATATATATATATATATGTGTGTGTGTGTGTGTGTGTGTGTGTGTGTAGCATTTAACGGCTACGGGAAAGTTTGTTGCCGTGGGCCGAATGAGTCGAAGTCCGATTATTTTATTGGGTACTTCGAGACATCTTTGCTTGGCAGTTGCGATCACGTGAAAGAGTAGCTCCTGGGCTGCATCAGCCCCTTTTATTAACTTTTGAGGTCGTGTCACATGATCCAAGCACGTTGCAATTATTGGCCAAACACAAAGTCTGGGCAGCGGTTTTTCAAGGTTTTTTATGTCTTTCAAGACGCCACAGTGACTGAACACGGGGACTGACTACAAAATTACAAAGGAATTGCGAGGGACCGTGTAGTAATTGCAGTTTTTGAAAGCAGATTCCTTTGTTCTAACTGAATTAAAACTGCGTAGTTCTAAAAATGCGAGATTTTAGCAGGCTTTTGATTTTTAATGTTATATATATATATTGATAAAGTATGCATAGAATCTGACAATACTTAAAATTAATGCTAAGTAATCATCAGGTGAGGACTTGCTCGGTAAACATTTGAATTTTATCGGATAATATTGCTACTGTACTATTTTCAATAATGTTTCACTTAATCTATTTTTTCTCATTTAATAAAATGACTGAAGATTGTTTATATATTCGCCAAGCTGAAAGATCTAAAGATGTTTTGTCTTCATTTTTGGCGCTTTCATCTTACATATTTTGAAGATGCCCCCAGGTGGTGTAGTGGCTCAAGAACCATTCTATCACGTCATGGGTCCGAGTTTGAGTATCGGATTGGGCGTCGATGTTAAGTTGTCCGTCCTTCATAGGGGGTAACACTAGCACCCCACTGGGTGTCCTCATAATAAAATGGCCGCAATACTTTCGAGCAGTTGTAGTGGGCAAGCCTAATTGGCAAGTTCCCGCTGGTTGGAAAAAAATATTTTGAAGATAATAGTTACAAAAACTTAATTATACAAATAATACGCTGCACCATTACATTTAAAAAGAGAACAAAGAATTATAGAGTTTTACACAGCTTGCTAAATTAACCATTCGCACCTCTAACTGATCTTGCGATCACAAATATACAGAGACTTGCAGTAAAATTCCACTATCATGATTTCTTCGTTCGTAAACTCCAGTTTTAATTAAATTGCTCTAGTTATAAGATTAAGCGTAAAAATATACTGTATAAACAGTTTCTAGATATTTAACATTAACTCAGATTTGTGTGTATTTTTTTAACAGAGACAACAGAATTTTAAAGCATTAATGTCATGTGGAGTTTTATTTCATTCTGTGTAAAATAAGGCAGAAAAAATAAAATAATTAAACATTACTAATAACAGTTTCTCGATATATGTCATGATTGAAATCTCCTACCAGAAGTGTCTCGAATAATATTTAGACATCAGATAACAGAGTTCATTACGAGAAGTCCTTTCAATGTATTTAAGTAAACAGGTTGTCTCAAAACGTCTTTTGGTTGTCTTATATCATTTCAGTATCCAAAGGCTCTTTCAATATTTACTAACAGGGTATGGTAAACTTTGAGCATGTTCTTAAATATTTTGTCATTTAAAACGAAATACGAGTTTGCGGCCATCAATTCCAGGTTAATAATTTTACCAAAAATAAAACTAAATTCTTTCAAAGAAGTAGTTTGAAATTTCACTTATTCTTCGAAGCTTCTTTCCAATTGATTAAGACAATATTTGCGACCTTAAATTGCTCTATATTTCAATATGTCATTTTAATACACTCTTATTCCCAAAAGTTTGAAAACAGCCTTTTGAGACGCATTGAAAGTCAGATGTATGGAACATGATTTTTTATGATTTTAGTATATAACTATGGCGACCAGGTTTACTTCTCCACAGATTTGAAGTTTAAATGTAGGTAAAAAAAAATGTTTCGAAATCAAAAATACCGAAAGAAATTTTAATATTGATATCAACAGCATGATTTTAATTATTCATATTTACCTGTTTTGTATTTCTCAACCAGACATTGCTAAAATCTCTCAAGCAAGGAAAATAATCCTCTTTCACTTCTAGATTCGTTACAATGACATTTCTGAAATTGGCATCACTGAACCAGTATTCTTGTTCGTCATCCATATTTTTCATGTAAATATTAGGAACTTCTACAGATGGGTCGAAACCGTCTATTAACACTCCTGTTTTCATAGAGATTGCAGAAACGTTCAAGCTTTCCCGAAAATTTTTTACTCCTTTTATTTCATTATCTATGGACTTAACAACAGCTTGACTACTCAAATCTATGCCATTCAATGAATCCGTAACAATATTTTGGAATGTGGTAATGTTTGAAAATAGGACATCGCCATGTATGATTTGGCTTGTGTTTATGTCCATGAACTGATTTAGTGTACAATTGTTGATTCTACTATTCACATTCATCTTCCCACGGACAATCATAGACTTGAAAGTCTTGTCTCCTGAAAATGAAATATTTTAAATTCGCATTCATCATACTGCGGTATACAGGGCGTTTCAAAATTCACTTGACATTTTCCTGAAAAGTAATTTTACTAACAAACATGTTAGTACAAAATAAAAAGTATAAAAATTATCAATGCATTTACATGTATTAGCCCTGTAAGTCTGATCCGGGAATGGCCTACATTTCCATACCCATCGCACGTTTTTCCACAGACTAGTTCAGATGCACATACGATTCAAGTACTTGTTTAAGTTCACGGGTAGAGTTGGAAAATATGAATACATGTCGGCTGTAGTTTAGGAGGGAAAAAGTTATAACGTGTGAACAGGAGATTGAAATTGTTTTTCTAAGGAAGAATATTATAGAATAAATTTTTCGGATATTGGTAGGGAATGAGACGTAATTGGTTTTCTTATGAAAATGAATTTTGGAGAGTCCAAATACTTCTTTTTGACGTTGCATCAAAAATTAAAGGAAATAAAATATTTCCGGCTATGAAATTATTTCAAAAGTTCACAGTCAGTCTGAATTACTACTGCGACAAGAACAGTGTGGGAATACATTATTTGTAACTGTTTTCATCGAAACGTCAAATTACTTTTGAAACACCCAATATTACTCGGTAGAAAGTGTTTTAAGTTTGTAAAGCACGTTAACGCAGTCCGTTAAAAAGTAATTGATTTTGAAAATTATAAAATAAATGAAAATTCTAATTAAAACAAAAACGAAGTGGATCAGATTTATTTAAATTAGATTACAAGAATTTTGAACAGAGCAATAATTATTAAATCATAAATGAAATAATTAAAAAAATATAAGCAATAATTGAAAAATAAACTTAGAAATTGTCAAACTATCTGTCTAAACACAAAACACAAGTTTTTGAAATCTCGTTTTAGACTGCCATAAAAGAAATTCTAGTTAGTTCCCTTTTGTACTCTAACGGAGTAATATTATAAAGACGAAGCTAAAAAAAATTCTTTACATAGAACTGTTATGGAGGAACGTAATTTTACGTTGAAATGTCGAAACTAAAAAGACCTTTAAACAGAAAATAACTTAAAGCATTAACTTACCATTAATGAACTGCTCACCACTTTTAGACAGTGTTTTTGAATATAGATGACTGATATTGTAGTTATTTATGAACGAAATGTTTAAATTTTTCCTTATAACTAGATCCGAAAGAAAGGTCATCGGGGGAAATTCAGTGGAGTTCAAGTAAATTATTTTATTTTCATCTAGATGCATCTGAAAGAAAAGTTTTATGTGAAATATTAAAACTTCTTACATTTAACCAAAATACTGAATAACTGAAGTACAGTGTCAAGCTGTAAGTTTCGTCAAATAATCTTCTTCAAAAAATCTAATATACACATTGGAAAAAACGGGTTCTTATTATTAACAATTGCTTTTTCCTGTAACTGTGTGTATGATGAAATACATTACTAGCATTTAATGATAAAATGTATACCAATAAATATTATTAGTCAATTTAATGTGAATATAAAAGGTGTTCCAAAAAGGTGGTAACAAGCTTTACTTCTTCGAGAAATAAGAGGACAACGAAAATTGAAAAAAAAAATATATTCAAAATAAGGTAGGGAAAAAGGGACTAAGAAAAAATTCCTTTCGTATATTTTCAGAAAATTACACTTTTTAAAATTGCATCAAATTCCCTTACAAAAAAAAAAAAAAAAAAAAAAAAAAAAAAAAAAAAATCAACAATATGTGCCCCATACACTAATGAGGTCATATACAAAATTTCAGAATTATATCCTAAAACTTGTCAGAGATATGAAAATAAATATAGGCTGACTTAGAACACTTTTCAATAGCTGTCGAAGGGAAAAATTTACGTACAATGGTTGCGTTTCAGGGGTCCTGCCGAAATTATGAAAGAAAATATTTTTTGCATTCTAGCATGAACAATCACATTTTAATTTATGTAAAACCTCTGATCATCACTGTTTAAAGATGTTTCCAAGACGTTTATTGATGAGAGGCTAAAATTTTGTATATCACCAAAATAGTGTTCGAGGCACATTTTACTAGCTGGGAATTTTTTTTGTACGGGTGTTGTTTAAAAATTTAAAAACTGCAACTTATTAACAAGAGTGATTTTCAAAAAGTGCAACTTTAAAAAAAATTGGCAAGAGTAATTCTTTTTCTTATCTTAGATTTTTTTCCCTACCTCATTTTGGGGATTTTTTCAATTTACTTTGCCGACTTATCTCTAATCTATCAAGAATTAAAGCATATCACCCCCTCTTTGGGAAATCTTGTAGTATATGTTATAATATGCAGAACTTTTACGTTATTCAGAGATGCCCCTGAAATATTAAAGAAATGCTATTTTTTCTACCCTAAGGCTATTTCATTGTATAAATGAGCAAAAAGTATGCATATGACCTTAATTAAAATTCTACCGTGATATTCGGATTAATGTATTATACTCGTATATTAATACATTTTTACTCCTAGTAGCTGTGATGGATAATGACCATCTTTAATCTGACAAGCTCTTTTAAATTAAATGTAGCAATATTTAGAAATTATTAATAATTAGAGGTAATCAATAATTATCAATAATAAAGGGTTGATTGCATCTACAGGAGCAACATATATGCTTGATGTCTGAAACATTCGTAAGCAAATTTCTAAAAACCACCGAGTGTAGTTACACGGTTCCCAGCCACTTAGCAGTATAGAATTGTAAACGAAGTCTTTATAATACATTTAATACCAAACTTAAAAATTGTGTAGAATGATTACTATAGTTTTCTAAGCGTATTTCAGAAGCAACAAGTTAGTTCTCAAAAACAAATCATTCAAAATGAAGTAAAACGTGTAAAATATCAAAATCAGTCAAATCAAATTGTGTTCCAACAAAGGAGTCCTTTTTGCCAAACTGTTGTCACGAATGTTAACACAGCTGAAACGATTATTAGATTGCGCTTGAATGTAAAATTTAGAAACTCGATTATATATAGGATTTCCAGTCATCTTGATGAACATCATAACTGAACGCTGACATACAAAATTTTGAAACTCTGCATGAAGCTATGTTGATTACTTTGTCCTTTATGAAACCAGCAGGGATTGTATGATGCACTATAAACACTTTTTATCTCTAAAATATACATGCGTATGAAATAGTGTCTCTAATTAAATAATTTAATTTGTGTCCTTAATTTAAAGGTTCCAGGTATTCTCAAACTACGATAAGCTAGCGATTCTCAAAGGGTGGGACGCACCTCCCTAGGGGGGCGTGATAACCCTACGTGGGGGGGGCACGAGCATATCGAAAAGTCAAAAATAAAAGATTATTTAACGATCCTATTGTATATTTAGGGTCAAAGCACATTATTATTGCATTCAATTTATTTTACGGTGGGGGGGGATGAAAATTATTATTGAAAATTGGGTCGCAAATACTGAAAGTTTGAGAAGCACTGACTTACGTCCTTCGACCCTGAGATTATGGATTCTCGTGCTTTAATAAAATTCAGAGAAAGCAGCAGAATGCGTGATTGGACCAGGAGTGAAAAGACAATTCATTTCTTTAAAAAAACTGAATGCATTCTTTGACATTTCACTGCATCGTAACTCTTCTTGCAAAAAAAGTAGTTTTACAGGCATAGGAAAGCTACTCATGCTATCATGAATTACCTTCAAGAAATGTCGTGTGTCAATCAGAAATTGTAATCTAAATACTGATCATCGAATTCTTGTTATTGGGGCTTCAAGTAAACATTTATAAGCAGAGTATAAAAATGTGAACTAGCAGTAAATTTAAAGATAACACAGTTGGATTCGAAAAAAGCATTGTTTAACATTTCAGTGTATTATAACTCTTCAAGCAGAAAAAGTAGTTTTACAGGTGATGTAAGATCAAGGTATTCCGATTTTCGAGTTTACTAAATAAAAAAATGTATATATTCATTACAACTAAAGTCAAGCAGCCATACACGTCAAATTTAAAGGACCGATAAAAAGTAAAAACTTGAATGCATTACTCACACGAGCGAAATGCTTGTTAGTGTTATTAAACCTCAAAAGGCTTTGTATTATATATATATAGGGGACGGTGGCCAAAATGATCCTAGCGGGCAAAACGATCCACGGATGTTTTCTTTCAAACAGGCAGCGCTATCTACTAGGTAACACATTAACTAGTTGTGCAAAGTCAAGAAGAAGCAACGGCGGTATTTAAGCGATCGATGTATTACGTGTCTGAGTAGAATTAAAAAAAAAACGGTTTTATCATATCTCTCATAAGCTAAGCACTAACTTCCCTATTTATTTAAAAATAATCTTTAATATACAGAAATATGACCTAGTTTACTAAATAGAGTATGTCTTTAGATGTGAATTATATTTGTTTAATTTTTGTTTCTCAGCGTGTTCCAGTAATATGACCTAATACGGGAAGCAATAATGCCGGGTAAAATGACCATCGACTGAAGAAACTCCAGTACCGGGTCTTAGTCATCATGGCAGTCCTTCAAGCGTTCTCAAAATACGTGACTTCCCATTAAATTACTTAAATTATTCCTGCGTTCATTGTAGGACATAATTTTTGATTATATTTTTGAAATATTCTATTTTATTGTTGTGACACTTTTTTAAATTTTTAATAAAATAAATTATGCATATTATATGATTGTAAAGCTTATTTTATTTCATTATGTATAACCATAGTTACTTTTACATCTTTTATTTTGCCGATAAAAAGCAATTTATAATTACTTTCAGGTGAAGAAACCTTTAGCCCTTGAGTGAGGGTAAAACGATCATTTGAACACTTCAAAAATTCTATTTTTTTCGTTACTCAGTTTGGGTTTTGAAGTATTAAATATGTTTATGATGCAAAGTGTAGTGCAAAATATTCTGGCAAAGTTTCATTTAACATTTATGTTATTTATGCAAGTTTTCTCTAAGGGGATCCTTTTGAGCCACGTTCATATATATATGTGTGTAGTTTTTTGCAATGAAATAAGAATAATTATTCTTTACGTCATTTTATTAGTCAACCAATAACTGTTCGAATTAGTTTAGTTACGATATCTTCTCAAAAGTTTTGATATATGAAAGGTAGCTTCCAAATTTTACCACCAGATGGGCTACAATCACTCTGGTATGATAGCACTTTTGATTTACAACGACACACATGCTCCTCAAATCTGTATAAAATATGATCAAAAGTTATTTTTAATACATCCTCGAGGCTTTAGTTTATACTTTGAATAAATATTTTGAGCAAAATTATATATATTTGGGGATCTTTTACGTTTACTTATAGATAATTGTAAATACTTTTTGAAAGATATTTTCCAAACGAAATTAATAAAATAAATGTTAATACATCATTTAATTATCATGTAAAAAATAACACATCATTTATAAATGGTATCCTGTTTACTAATTTAACGGAAAACCAAGCACATTATTCCTCAAAACATTCTTAATTAAGATCAGCTTATATGTTAGAAACCTCAACTTACCCCACCGAAACGTTCATTCGCATATATGCTTTTTGCTGATAAATTGGTGAACACTTTCATGCCATGAACTTCTTGCATATTTGACGTGAGAATAAAATTCGAAGTGTTCAATTCATTTATCTTGCCATTAACTTTCACAGATTTTGTTGTTACGCTCCCAAATTGAAAATTACCACTTATATTTAAATAACTGGAATTCAGTAGTACATAATCTAAAATAATAAAAATCTAATTTGAAAAATACATAAAACTATCTATCAAAACTTTCAGAAATGAATATAATGTAAAAATAAGTTAACTCTGAATATTTGTAAATCTATAAATTTCATATATGCACTAGATTTTTTTAATGGCGTATAACATCAGATGTTTAAAGAACTATTTAAAAATACCAAATAAAAATTCATTTTAAAAATCTAAAACTAAGCGTGTCTTTTGTACTTACAAAATCAAAGAAAGAATGGTCTAAGTAGTCCATATTTATTTATACATGCAATTATTTTCTTTTAAAATGAGCTAATTAAAATTTTAAAAAATAAACAACGGATAAAAATAATTCTACCACATTTATATATTTTTATTATCAATTACAAATTAAAAATTCGGAGAATCCAAGCAAATTGTATATCAGTGTCTTGGAGATTGAGTATAAAAATCAAATTGTGAACATTTTTTTCTTATGGGAATAAAAATAGCAAGGTACAATGTTAATGGTTGTAGCCATCTCACCCTTACATTTTTAATTATTTTATTTTTAATTAATACTCACTCTAGTATAAATTATTTCAATAGCAAACATAAAAGCCGAATTTTTCATTTTCAGTGAATTATTCTGTTCTATATTCGTCTCCAAACATTTAACGCTTTTGCATTCATTTTATTTTAAATAATACTTATAAAATCCATTATTACGGAACTTCTAAGTTTCTTTTCTGTATAAATCTTGAGAGTATTCAACATATACTACACTAACATTTTTTTTAAAGCAAACTTATTGCAAATTTGTAAAACTTAAATTTTAAAGCCTTACGAAATAGCAGGCTTCTAATTTTTACAGATAGCTGAAACCTACTTATAGGCACTTAAATAAATGACAAAGATCTGGTTTTAGAATTAAATATGTGTATCTGAGTCAAATAAAATGTTTTTGCGATTTTCTTAAATTTGTTTTTGCAGTTAATGTTTTGATAAGTGATTTTACTTAGTTTACTATGTTACTAGTTGCTTGAATGTAGAAACTGATAAATAAATAATGTTATGTCAAACTGATAATTGATTAAGTTGTATACAAACTTTTCAAGAATACTTTTTCAAATTTTTAAAAGCCTACTCGTCTGCTCATAAATATAAAGATCAGCCATACATAATTACTCCACGTCAATTAATATTTAAAAATTATCTGATTTTCTATTTCATAAAATATTACTAACTTGGTCTTGGATTTTAAATCGCACTTTTATCTTCATGAAATTCGGAATGATAAATAGCTAAAAGAAATACTCTGTTACATTAAATAAAAATTTAAAAATTGATAATAAAAACATTAATTTCTGTTACATTTTTAGATTTTTAAAATATTTTTTAGGATTATTAAAAAGCATATATATGCTTACTCCAATATATAAACTTTTAGCTTTCTACATTTTAATAAGTTCCATGGAAATTATTATCTATACATACCACGAAAGATTTTTAAAATTTGTAATACATATGCATCTTGTTTTTGAATACAGTTTGACCAGCGTTTCTTTACCAAATTTAAAATTTTGAACTTATTATTGGAACCATTTTCTTTTTATAAAATGGGATTAATATAACACATTATTTACCTTCTATCTTATTTTTATTCAGAATCATTGTAGTAGCCTCTTGACAGATTGCTTGCGATATTGTTACAGGAGCTCGGAAATCCTGATTGCCCCTTTTCCTCAATACAGTTGACAAGGAACTGCTGTTTATTTTATTTATAGTTACGTTATTCTTTAATACGTCAATAGTAGCATTATTAACAGTAATGTTTTTGAAGACTAGGGTACCTACAAAATAAAAACACAAGCAGAATAATTTAGAATTTTGTTTTAAATTCAATCTATAATGATTCTAATGCGCAAGCATACATCATAATATGAACAAAGGTTATCTGTTCCTCCACATCGCACCGAAGATTATCAAGTTTATGATTAAACCTTTGATTAAGGCACTAGAGACATGTGTTCTACGATTGTGGTGCACATGAATTTACGGTAATTTAATATGTGAAGAAAGAAAAACTAATAGTAAAACTTTATCAAAATATTTCAAACAGATCAATTGAAAAAAATATATCTTTAAAAAATAAACGTTTTGTAGTACTAAAGATCCAGATTATGTAATTTTTTAAAAAGTTTTATATTTAAATTATTGTTTTACTACATTTTAGAACTACGTGTTTGCATTGTTTGAATCAAAATTTTAGATTTCGTAACAATTTTTGAGAATAAAAACGCAGCTAAAATTTTCAACACCTGAATAAATTTTGATCAAAACATTTAAGTCAGTGGCAGCGCGTGGTACGCCTGAAATATAAAATATTTTTTATTTGATAGAAATGTTTATTTTTGCTTAAAATGAAATGATTTTTTTAAAGTATACTGTTGCACGCTAGTCATTGACCTTGAGAAACGAGTAGTCTTGGTGATGATTGTTACAAGTGGTCTGGTATCGATTGTCGGGTTTGCCTCGTGGAAGTAATTAACTACTTTAGAGCAATATATATTTCGTGAAATATACGGGGTGTCCCAAAAAGGTTGTAATGGGCTTTTACTCTTTATTTATTAGAGATAAATGTGCTGTGTAAATTGAAATAATGTTTAAAATAAGGTCGGAAATAAGACTTACGTAAAAATTCCCTCTCGTAAATTTTCAAAAAGTTACACTTTAATTTGTATACGACCCCGTACAAAAAATTCTCCGTTAGTAAAATGTGCCCCATACACTCATGAGGTGACCAAAATTTGAGAATTGCATTCTTAAAAATGTCAGAGATATGAAGATAAATATGACGCTGACTTAAAGCACCTTTCCATGACTCTCTCGAAGAGAAAAAATCACATTGAATGATCGCATTTCAAGGGTCATACGGAAATTAAGAAAGGTACTTTTTGTCCACTCTAGCAATAAACGCTTATATTCAAAATTATGTATAGCCCCCGATCATCTTTCTTTAAAGATATCTTTGAGATGCTGTATGATATAAGGCTGAAATTTGGCACATCCTCTCATAAGTGTATGTCGTGTCACTTAATCTCTATAGATAAAGAATTAAAGCCTGTTACCACCTTTTTGGGACACCTGTATAGTCCTCTATATACAAGATTTTTCAAATTCTCCTGACAATTTACTGAAAAGTGCTTGTATTAAGGAAATTTAGAAAAAGTAAGTACAATAAATGATCAATGCATTTCAATGGGGTTTCCCTGTGTGTTACTAGCCGCCTAAGGCGACCAGTTGGTTCGGCAGCTTAATAAATCTTGTTCGGAGAGAGTCCTGTTCCTCACCGGCTTTCTTGCACTGAAATGTCTGATTCTGAATGGAATTTAAAATTAAGATGGTTACAAACAGGAGCCGCCCTACGGTAAGTGTCGCCCCCTGCTAATATAAAAAAGGCGCCCCCCCCCCTTTTATGCTCTATTTAGTTTTTGAGTTCGAAATGACGCCCCTTCAAAGCCGGCGCCCAGATGCGATGCTTACTATGTCGGGCTGTCCCTGGTTACAGGAATAAGATGGTTAAATGATAAAAACCTACAAAAAGGAACAAATTATTTTCGTCCTATATTAATTCTGAAGAGCTTCTGGATATATTGGCCTTTATCAAAAAAAAAAAAAAAAAAAAAAAATCTGAAACACTTTCAGATTTTAAATACGCACTAAAATGCTATGTATTAAAAGCGTATTATAATCTGTGGGTCTTCCCTATTTTCGTTCCTTATTTCATTAAGTTGGAAAATATATCATTATTCAAGAGTATGATTAGGGTCATTCCATGGTGACTGACGTTACAATGACTACATTTGTAACCTTTGAAATTCACCAGTGGCTTGAAATATATATATATATATATATTTAAATTGATGAAGAGTATCATAAATGAGTACTATACTGTTATCCATTCTCAGTATAAGTCTTTTTTTTTTTTAAAGGAAATCAAAAAACGTGACGATGTTACACAAAAGACATCTTTTGTGTAACATCAGTCACGTTTTTTGATTTCCCTTAATTAAAAAAAAAGACTTCTTATATTGAGAATGTAGAACAGTATAGTACTTATTTATGATACTCTTGATCAATTTAAATTATATATATATATATATATATATATATTTCAATCCACTGGTGAATTTCAAAGGTTACAAATGTAGTCAAATTGTAACGTCAGTCACCATGGAATGACCATCTAAACAAAATTAAAATTGATATTTCCAACATCCTCTTTCTGGATGTAATACATTAGAAATAGATGGGGGAAAGCTGAGAAGAAAAATGCACAATTCACACTGAATGAAAATTTCAAAAACTTATTCCCAGGTGTATTCATAATCCAAGTAGCGGACGATGAAATTAAGATAAATTGCGCCAAGCGTTAGAATCATCTCCTCAAAATCGCACATCAACCATTTTACTTTTGCCAAATTAAAAAGTTGCACATTTTAGTTTCGGGAAAATTTCCAAATCCTATTCTTCTTTTGAATATAAAACATTTCATTCCTGCTCTGATTTCACATGTACGCGATATTTTAATTAAAAAACAACCTTAAAAATAATCTAAACAAACAAAAATCGTTATTCTTTTATTTTTACTTCGAGTCTATATCATATATTAAACTTGCAAAATATGGCAACCTAGATATGCTACATTCTCTCTATTTCCACTGCGTGGTTACAATTACGAAATGGCGGAACAAAAATTTGCCTTTTGCGACATGTTTTTTATCGATATCTCCTAAAATAATTCGAATTTTGAAAAAAAAAAACCTTTGAGGTATGTCGGGACCCGTCTTGAAAAATTTCCATACAAGATTTGGTATATCTACGATCACCCGTTTCGGAGCTACGCGAGACGCAGACAAACTAACTAACCAACTAACTGACATTTTACAGTTTGTTTTATTTATATAGATTTGTGCTGCTACATCAGTTATCTGTTATTTTAGTAGTTCAAATGTGCGGATCTTCAATGCGTACACCTTTGACTACATGAATCCGTATACGAGTGATAAGCCAAGAAAGAGTAGTAGTTACAGTCTGAGTGAACCATGACCTCCCAACTATTGTAAGCATTTTTTAAGATACATGGAAGAACAGAAGAATCATCATTGCTACAAAAACAGCATGGGGATATATTATTCATTTTATTACTGCATTTGTACCTCATATTTTCATGGATAAACTTTTTTCATGAGAATGTCAAGAATTTCGAAGTATCCGGTATTTTGTTTTAGTTCGTTTAAAAATTAGAGTTTTGACTGGAGAAAAATCTAAAGACAACATCTCGTTTCGGGAAAATTTCCAAATCCTATTCTTCTTTTGAGTATTTGGCAAATTTCCGTAACCAAACAACCTCACCTTATGCAGTATAAACAATTTCAGCCCTTTTCGCATTTCTGACTATTGTAGATCTCCATAGGAAGTTTCTTTAGATTTTCAATATGGAAATGAGGACGATAGATTTTCCCATGAAAAAGCACTCATTCCCATATTCCTCGGACAAAGCTAAAGTTACTTAGAAACATCTTGCAAACTGTTGGCTGCCTTTCCTTCAGCATTAAAAAGAAATATGCTGCTGACAAATATTTCCCAGTGAGGTTACCAAAAAGTTATAAGAACATTTATATAAAATACAAATAAAACTGTATGTACATTTTATCTCAATATTCTAAACTTTTGTAGTTGCTTCTTCATACCATCAATATCACTCTACAGCATGTTTGTTTTTCCTAAAATAAAATTTTACTTCTGGATATTTAATAGTTTTTTGGTTTATCATACAAGTTACCCGGACTTTTCAAAGTTTTGAAACTTGCACTTACTGTGATTAAAAAAAAATGAATAGTTTCATTAATCAGTCAAGGTGTACTCTTCTAATTTAATAAGAATTCAATAAAATCTATCAAGATCTTTTAAAAGAAAAACCGTCTTTTATTTAATAATTGTAAAAGTAATCTCTTTAAAAATTAAATGAAATGCATGGCTACAAAATATATTTGTAGCCAGGCTGAATATTTTAAGCTTTGTGAGCATTTTGTTATAAAAATATGTACATCACCCAGCACTGCTTTCAGATTATTCAATGGTCCTCAAACTTCTTTGAAAAGGAGTTTTTAAATTCCGGGCTTCCAGTGGTCCTTTCCTCCACCTAAAATTCTAAATTTTTGTGTCGTTACTTTTTTGATAAAATTTCTTTAATTTTTAGACTCGCAGCACAATGATTAACGTATAAAGACTGTTTAATATAATTTGTACAGAGGTGAGAAATTCAGCAGAATCATTGGTGATATAAGCTCTAGCACAATTATTTTCAGAAAAATAATTTATATCATTCACTATATAAGAAAAGGAGTCTAGAAATGAAATGACAAGTAAAGGCTCGAACTTCTAAGAATGTGAATGTATTTAATCACCGAGAATGTAAAAGGGGATTGTTTTAAAACTTTATTCTTTGGAAGGAGTCAATATTGACTGACCTAGTGAGGACAACTAGAGTAGGTAAGTCAATATCCTAGCGTAAACTTCCCATCTTCATTACACTGTAGAATATTGAATACTTACTTCTATAGATATTGCATACTTTCACAGCAATTTTACCCTTTAGATATGACTTTCACGTTTTAGGTTAGGGGAGAGGGGGGGGGGGCACACAGTAGGACAATTATACACTTGACTTAAAATAATTACCCTATCTTTTAATTAAACCTAAAAATTAAATACAGAACAATAGTTTGACAATCTTAGCTTTCATTGTAATTTTTTTTCAGAATTTATCCTTATTTTATTCTTTAAAAAACAAGTTAATTTTCAAAATGTATTCAAGTTGCCGGGCATAATGAGAGAGCTATTGAGGTACAGTGGGGCAATGAGTAAGACATACGAAATCATATATATTATGCAACACATTACTATAACTACAATTAAATACAGGTTGAGGTAGTCAACACAAAAGATATGAAAGCAGTTTTTAAATGGAAAGTTAAAAACAGTTACAGCTATGAAATATTTAAAAGTTGCAAAATTCTTTGCTCAACAATGTTCGATGAATTCAAAATAGTAAAATAACACCAAATTAAGCAGTAAATGGTAACAAAATGTTTACAAATATTCATTTTATCATCGAATAAGATCGAAGGTATATTGAAAATGAGAACTGTGGCAATCAGGGCCGGATTTAGAGGTGTAGAAGCCTTGTGCCCCCTAATAATTTTTGAGTGGCGCCCCCTAATAACTTTTTAAACAAATGTTAAAGAATTTTTTCGGCAACATGTGTAGTGAAATGGGTTCAGTGTTAACACAGCTTAGTGGTCCAGGGTTCAATTTTCGGTGGATTTTAGAGGTAGATTTTATTTGCTCAAAAAATGTCTATTACTCTATTTGTTGTCTGGTGTTGGACTCTTAATATAACGTCGATATCGCTCGTAATGGATCACATTCACTGACAGTAGTATGGGAAATGTGCGCAACAATCAGTTGCTTTGTATCTGAAACCTTTGGGGATAAAAATCGTGAAGTTACTTTTTAATTTTTCGGTGTTCATAGGAAATTTTACGTTAAAATGTCTATAGTAGGTGGCCCCCGGACTGCAACCCCGGCTGCCTTCGCCTAAATCTGGCGTTGTGTGTCATTGTTCTTTCTACACCTCTACAATCCATAGGCTTATATGCAGTGGGACACTGTCCCACTGTACTCCAATCAGGATGTCCCCCTGCACCCCACAGGAAGTCTTTTTAAATACAAATTCAAAAGTTGTACAAAATGTATCAATAGAATAAAAATACTTGCATGCATGCAATTAAGGAAGTGTGAGCTTGCATTAAAACAAAGATACTGATTATTGGATAATAATTTACTGTTAAAATCTAAAAAAGTAAAACTTGTCTGGTTTGAACAATGATACAATGAAACAATGATAGTAGAAAGAAAAATGCTCGAAAAATGCAAAGCGTCCCTGCAAAATGAATTGCCACAGTGACTAGTTTCCGCAGTGTGGCAACAGCGATTAACTAAATTATGGAATTTTTTTCTAATTTTGGAGCTTTTGAATCATAAAAAAATACCCATCGTCCCACTGTGCCCTCCCTCTCCCCTATGTAGTTTTAAGGATAATCTCAAGTTGTGAGTTGAAATGGCTTACCTCGCAGAATTTGGTTTTGAGATTTCGACACTAATTTTGTCATGTCACGCTGCATCCTTTTTGCACTTTTTACCACTTCCTCAGCCTTCTCTTTTAGGTTGGAAGGAGAAGGAACATTTGTGACAAGATGTAGCTGATTGATGTCAATCTTCTTCAGCGATTTGATACTGCCTAAAACGAAAACCCGTAAAAATGAGACAATTATAATAGCATCGTAGAAGAGCAGCTTGTAAATGATAACAAGGTGTACTAAAGCACGTCTATGTACTGGATATACAGAAACAATCCTGATTGTAACTTCACGTTATCGAAAATATCGGTTGTAGGCGTGCATTTTCACTTGCAATGTTGTTTGAAATATGATCAATATTCATGTTATAGCACTTTAATAGGACTTAATTAAATCTGTAAAAATTATGAAATTGACTTTTTAAATGCTTTCTAAAAATATTGACGTTAATTTCTCTACAGTTATATTAAATTATTTAAATCAATTGGAGACCTTTAAAATCTGGGACCCTAAACCACGGCATAGCGGCAATCAGACCATATGAGCAGATAAAAGGAAAGTTGTTAAAGTATGTGAAATTGTTCTTCCTACTTAAAAGCATTAGTTTTGATAAATTTCAAATTACTAAGTTTTACATATTCCAAAGAATAAGCAAGAAACGTACCTATTACTTTCAATGAACGTGTATTGAAATCTATAGATGGTGAAATAACGTTCTCCATAATAGATGACATTTCTTTTATTTTATCCTGAGATTCACTTACATGACGGTGGACTGCTTCTATACATTCGACTAATGGGGGATGAAATTTATGATCTATTTAAAAAAAATAAGAAAACAAATTAAAAATATATTTGGTCCATTTGAATCGATAATACGCTCTTAAAATACAGTGACAAGTATATATTATAACATACAGAAGTCTGAATCAATACCGAAATTTAAAATCAGTTAATCAAACAAGTACAGTCGTAAAATATGTTATTCATTTTTGCACTGTGCATAAGAATTGGATTTAAAAAATTCATAAAGATTTTAAAAATAATTAGAAGCGTTTTTCATTAGTGTTATTTTATTTTTTATTCCTTTCTTAATTATATTATTTTAATCTTGGAAGACTATTTTTATTTCTTTCGTTATTTTGAAAATACGGTATTTAAGAACGAGTACCATTAAGGCATGAACAGATTTTTACTTTATGTATCATGTTAGTTTTTCATCTGATTTAGTAACATGAATTTCTTGATTTCTTTTATTGAAAAATTATTTAATATATTCAGAAAAATACTCTTGAAGGATATCCCACAGGGCGTATCAAAAATATTACGGGGAAACATGTAGGGGACTTGTACACTTGTTAGGATGAAAGCATCACATCGAGTGAACTGGGTGAATAACTGACAAATAAGTGTGTTTAGATCTCCCAGTTTGTGAGGAGATTATGAACGACCTATATCTAAATATTCCTATTAAAAATTCTTATATACTAGTTAACCCGTTAAATTTTTTGAGAATACCTTACAATTTAAAATTGGACAGAAATAGGGAAAAAAGACACACTGGATGCTATTCTGAAAATAAATGCCTTATCCTTGTTGAATAATAATTATCCTGATCCAAAATGGATCCGAGTTTATACTGATGGATCTAAGATGAATGAGGCTGCTGGTGCAGGTGTGTACAGCAGATTGTTCTCACAGTATGTACCAGTGGGTAAAAACTTAACTAATTTCTATGCCGAAATCCACACGATCTTCTTGATTCTGACCAATGTGCAATCCAGAGTGGAATCTTTTGAAAAGGCTGTAATTCTTATGGACTCAAGATTAGTCATAAACACAATTTCACTCCAACACTTTTTAAAATCTTCATTTTTGAGTAAAATAAAATGACTTATACGGGAACTAAATATGAACTGCAAAAATGTCAAATTCCAAAGGATACCATCTCATGTGCACATTAGATGGAACCTAAAGAGCAGACCAATTGGCTAAACAAAGTACAGAATCAGATATTGAAGGGGTTACTATTCCATTGGATTCTCTTAAAAGATGTACACGAGATAAAATCATGATGAACTATAACACGGATCTACCTAATAAATCCAGAGATAGGCGATGGGGGAATATTAAAAATGACTTTAAAGAATACTGTCATAGACAACTTAAAGAAGCTATGGCCAATTTTAGATTGATAACTGGGCATGACTGCCTGGCCGAACATCTAAAGAGAACAGGCATATTGACCAATAATATGTGGCGGAGCGAAATTGCTTCCGCGCACACAACACCTTGGCAATTGAAGGCCGGTCAAATGGGTACCTTTGGGCCTGGTTGGAAAACCCCTCACTCGCCTCCCCTACTAGCAATTTTGCTCGGGCCGTCCTCGGCTGGCTGCGTGGCCGGTGGTAGCCCGAGCAAAATTGCTAGTAGGGTCGCAAATTTCACCGGATCAAAACCGACTCTTGCCGCACGCTCCTTTCATTGTTGACCCGGACAACAAACACGCATTCTCCTTCTCGCCTTCAGCTACCGATGGCGCCAGAACAGATCCCATCCATCTCTCGCTCGGCTTTTAAAGTCTGCAACGAGCGGCAACGAAGTCCACAACGACTGGCAGCGACTCACAAAGTCCACAACGAGTGGTACATTCAATCTCCCAAGCGGATTTCAAAACCAGCTTCCGCCGCAGGTTCTCCTTTCAAGTCTACGTCCTATCTGTAAAACAGACACTATGAATAGAGAACACTTGCTCGTCTGCCCGGGCCTTGACTCGACATTACAACTTAAAGGTAATGTTTGCTGCTCTATTGGATCAACAGGGATCTCATGTCCTAAACAACTGAATTCTTCTCCTCTAGACCTTTAATTGCTTTTTAGAGATCTTACTTGTAATTTTATAGATGTCCTGGTGTTTGAATATTGTCCGATTTTAATGATATTTTTTAATTCTCTGTATTTTAAATGTATTTGTATTTTTGATATTTATGCTAGTGGCCTGATATTTTTGGATTGAGTTTCTTTTTAGCAATATGTAAAAACATCAATAACGACATTTAGAGGAGGTACTGCCAGTTGCATAAGAACGCATGACCACGTCAGGAGAAAGTGGTAACAGAAGTAGAAGATCTGAAAGGACACAAGAGATTAATATCTTGAAAACATTTATAGACATGACTAATACAAATGAGAGACAAGTCGAATACCGCTCACTAAACTACAATATGTGTTACTACATACAAGTATGCACCACTAGAAGCCAAGCCTACGTCACATCTACGAAGGCGCATTGATTTCCGGACATATTTGAACACACCGTTACTCCACAGTCTCCTGACACTCTATAACTTTTAAGGTTCTCCACAATAACAAATGCTCATTCACGTGTGCAAACAAACTGGTGAGGTTGATGCCTGTTCGGAAATCGCTCTCGATAAATTCGTTCAGTAACTCGTTTACTGTCTTGATCTATTCCATATACGACTTACTCTATACAGCAATACGTCGACAGTAGCATTGTGGTGACGCTCATGTTCGTCACATCAGGAATTTGTTCTAAATGCATGCCTTCTGAGACGTCTCTTCGTGTCAAACATGTGGCGTTGCAGAGTAATATCTCAGTTAAATTGATAATTGGTCAATGTGACTTCGCTGCTTGACAAACATGAGACGTTGCAGAGACATCCATGTAGTGTTCATGATGGTGTTCATGTGACGTCACAAACAGTTCCACTCGATTTGTCCGCCGCCACAATTTCTCTGTGACTTACACACATAGGCACACGAATTAACAACCAATATGCTAGTTATTCTGACGGAAACAAAGTTTATGGGTAGACTGCAGTCGACCAGCGATAACTCGAACTCTCATAGGTTGAACATTCGTATCCTTCAAAATTTTCATAAATTCCTAAAATAATTTAATAATTTTTAACACAGATTTTCTATACCTCAAATATTTCTTTACCTCAAGGAATGCACCATTAAATAGAAGTTTTTGCAAAAGTTTTATTTCCTTTCACGCTCCAAAAACCAAAATGAAAAAAAAGTTTAAAAAAAAACCTGATTTTCCCCTCCTTAATCTACGTATCCCTCACCATTCAGCTTGTTTCTCGGGAAAACAAAGATACCTTTTTCGCTATTATGACTAATTCAGGTTAGAGAATGGGAAAACTTTTTGCAATTTAAAGTACCAATAATGCATTTTTCTTAAACTATACTAGTAGTACAATATTGATTGAACTAATGCTTATATTACAAAAATTTAAATGTTTGCATGCAAAGGAAAAATGAAATGAAGGAATAGGGCATTACTGATAACTCGAGTATTTGGCCGGTCCTTTCGAACTCCAAGTTACCCAAGTCAAATGTACTTATAAACTTTTATTTGTAAAAAATGCAACACAATGAAGGAATTCTCAGAATCAAATGAAATTTAACGCACAAACGACTTGGATTAGACCAAATATTCGATTAAATTTTCAAAGCCACAAAAAATATTTAACGTCCAAAATCAGTATTTGCTGAGGCCACCATACGCTGCAATAAGGGCTACTATACGACGTGGCATAGAGTCAAACAGATTTTGAATGTATGCTTGGGGAAGAGCATTCCATATTTCTTGTAGACGTACCCAAAGTTCATCGGTTGAATCTACTACACGAGGATCGCAAGCGTGATGCCTACCAGTGAAATCCCACGCATGTTCAATAGGTGACTTATCCGGCGAATAAGCAAGCCCCGAAAGAAGGTGTATGTTTTCTGCTGAAAAGAATTCTTGCGCATTCCTTGCCACATATGGGCGAGCAGTGATCCTGCTGAAAGAAAGTTCCAGGAATGTCTTGAAGGAAAGGTACGACTTCGGGCTCCAGCACTTCTCTGATGTACCTGTCGCTGTTAAATTTACTCGCAATTCATAACAGCTGAGATCGTCCATGATACGCAATCACACCCCAGACCATAAATCCAGGTGTTCCTCCACTACGTCGTTCGATAATGTACTCCGAAAGGTAGCATTCACCGGCATAGCGTCTAATATAAATGGCTCCACCATGGGGCCAAAAATTCCATGGGGCCAAAAATTAAAGCGGGATTCGTTAGAAAACACCACTTCTTGCCAATCTGCAAGCCATCTATGTTCACAAGAGCCCTTATGCAAGTGTCAATGGTTTCGCGTGAGAGGGATCCTGTACAAAGGAGTTCGTACACAGAGTCCACGGCACAGCAGACGTCCACGAATTGACGAAATAGGTACTGATGCATCAGTAGCAGCGGACCAATGTACTGCAACTGTCTAGATCAGAGTTTCACAAACTGTGGGTTGCGACCCCAATTAAATTAAACTCAATTATCCAGAATTAAACTTAATGACTCAAAGCTGCAATAGTGTTCCAAGTAGTCCAATGAAGAAACTGACAGTTTCACTGACACATGTATCGAATTTGAGCAATGCTTATAGGGTTCCATCAAATTTTGGTAAATATTATGGGGTTTCCACACCAAAATGTTTGAGAAACCCTGGTCTAGATGAACTGTAAGCTCCATCAGCGCCATGCGGACCAAGTGTTATACGGACCATCACGCATTGATGTCATTTTTCGGCGTCCACTCCCGGATTTTCGAGTTGTCCGGTTCTAGTCTCCCCACTGCTTCCAAACTCGCATCACTGCTCTGCTGCTACGCTGCACACGAGCTGCTATTGCGCGATAGGAAAATCCTCTTTCACGAAGGCCGATGATTCTCCCCCTTTCAAACTCAGTAAGTTGTTCATATTTCGCCTTCTGCCGTCGACGAGGCACAGTTACGTCTCACCTCACGTATACCACAAACAGATAAAGACTATTTTAAACATGCCGCTAGAGCCCTTTATATGGTTTTAGCAGCAATCCAGAGGGCGCTGCTCAGACCACGCATGCATGGTGGATTTGGAATTTTAATTATTTGTTTTATACTGATATAATTTACATTTCCTGAAAATTTCAGCTCAATCGTGTCCTTCTTTTATGCTGTTGCATTTTTTACAAATAGGAGTTTAGATATTTAAGTTACTGATCATCAACTTTGTCTACTGAAAGTTGACCAAATTGAAATAAATATAACTGGTTTAACAGCAAATTAAATATAAATGTAGCATGTAGTTACGAATTAATACAACTAGAATATAAAATTGAAAGTTTTACCAGATGTTTCTTGATATTCCAGGTTGATTTCATAAACATGAAGAGAAGGGTCTTCTTTGAACACTGGTAACAAATGGAGTAATTTTCCATGTTTCCTCAACAAAACACGTTTCAATCTTGTTAGTGGACTAAAATTTATATTTCCAGCAACCACATATTTAGCAGAGCTATCTTGAACTAAAAATCGAATTTCGTCCTACATTTAAATGAGTTAATAATTAAAAAAATTCCTTCAAACACTTGACTCAATATTAAATGGAAAATTTTCAGAACAGAAAAATTTTTAAAATATGTAGAATCCCGTAATACTACGCTTATTTTTAATTACACAATAGGAGAAAATACTCTTACAAGTTAAGGCATTCTTTAGTATACTTTACTTTTAAAATGTTTAACATTCTAACCTCCTCTCTTCTTTCTTGTGGGCCTCCCCTCCATAAGTCATAAGTCATACTTTTAAAAAACTGTGTATAGAGTATAGCAGCGTATAACTGAAAACAAAATTACATTTTACTCAAGCTTATGAACCCTCTCGTCACCCTGAACCTCATATGAGGCTCCTACTTCAAATAGCAATATTTAGAGAAAAAACAATTCAATTTAGTATTTTTTTCTTTCAGTGATATCAATACCATTAATTCATGTAGAAAGTATATGAGGCTCTTAACTAGATGCATAAATCGTGCCTAGATTGCAGTACTAGTCAATTTAGATCATTTTTTCAGTTTTCGCTTCATTGTTTCAGGACAAAAATTAAGAAAATATTGACGCTGCTTTTTTACCGTTTTTTTTTTTCTTTTTAAGGTAAGTATAGTTTTTTTCTTATTCCTCAACCTTTACCTAATATGTGCATCCTTTTAATTTTAGCATAACAAAATGCTTCGAAAATGCAGAAATTAATATTAGAAAAATCTAATATTAATCGACACTAGAAAAAAAATATTTTTGCATGATTTATAATAGTATTTCAGATGCATTAAATGCTAGACAGATTTTTTTTCTCTGATTTTTCCTTAATTCGGTGACGAGAGGGTTAATATTGTATCTGTTAGTTTCAGGCGTTTTGTAAAATTATAGTGTTTTTGGAGCAAGAAATTATCTCATTTTATATTATTTTATTTATTTATCCTCATTTTATTTTATCTTCATCACATTTCTCATGTTATTTATTTACAATAGAAGTTAATCAAATGGCGAACTTCTTTAAAATTTTCATTAAATATTTATACAAGTCATTTAAGCCGTTCGCGCGCCTACTGTCACGTATACACGCCAGCAAGAAACACACTCATTTCCCGGCCGACACGATGGCGTGCCAGAGCGTTTTCCCGTTCACACCCGTTTAAATACTCTACAGAACTGTTTATGCCGTATAAATGCTCACTCTGCAGAACATTATTAAACAACGCTTTGATATCTGGGTAATTTAGGCTTAATAGCAAAAATCCCCCCCCCCCCCAGCCCTGGACAGGTACAAGTGAAAGAGACTGCTGGCCTCAGCGATAAGCGTGCGTTTGCGCTTCCCGTCGAGAAGTTTAGAAAGAATATTATAACTCATTAGTACGATAAAGTTGGATCTTCTTATAAAGTTGTTGTTCTCGTGTCCATGGATAGACGATATGCACTATCCATGGAAATAGGTGCCATTGCCCTCGAGGGCTTTGGAATTCCTGCCTGTTGGTCCCTTATTTTGAGTCAATTCCAGATGAGGGGCCAGCCATCTCAAATCATACCCACAGATGTATTGTTTGAACAGGGAAAACATTGAAGCCATGACGGAGTTTACGTGCACCAGCTCTCATTGGCGTACACGGTTCCACAGCAATCCAGCCGAGACAGGAGTTCACCCTTCCAAGCACTGACCAAGCCGGATGTTGCTTCACTTTCCGTGTTCTTACGGGTACGGAGTTTAGTGACTAGTCCACTGCGAGACTCTTCTTATAATATATTACATAATTAAACGAGTTATAGAGTCCAAATTTATCTGCAGTTTCTCAGAATAAAGGGTTTTTTACAACGCGATTTTCAGATATTAGTATTGTTGGGATTTACGACGACTTAAGAAACTGTTTCCAATCAAGAAATCTTACTAAAAAAATTATTATACTTAACTGTACGATTATTTGGTATTTTACCGTCTAATATACAGTAATGCAAATTTTTAAGATATGCAAGAATTATGTAATTTATAACATTTTTTATGCGTTTCCAAACTAATAAATAAAGCTGAATAACATATACTTACATAAAACGCAACTGTTATAATTACTTTCTCAGAAAGCATTTCTATTGCGACATCTTTAATAGTCTTGTCAAATACAATGTCTTGCTCCTGGAGAAATGAAGAACCTAAAAGAATAGTAAAAATGGCCGAGAAGTAAATATATATAAATATTAATAAATTAGTTTTTTATTCAGACTTTAAGTTATACGTTGTCTGAAAACTTGTTTGGTACATAAAACCAAGCATTTTACTGGGGATAAGTTAAAATTAGGTGTAACTTCAATTGATGCCTAAATAAGAGGTTAATGAAACTGTATGGTAAAATTGACAGACATTTTGATAGAGATAAGGTAAAAAAAAAAAAAATATGCAACTTAATTATTATTGGTTCTATTATTCCTTATCATAAAGACTAGTTGAAAAAATGTGATTTATGAACATACTACAAAACTAGTTAATGACTCAAGAAATGCACAACAATATCAAGTTGTACATAATAACGAACGATAAAACTATGCCAATCTTGAAATTTTCAGATATTCTCAAACAGGCAAATACATATGTTTAAATTTTCTGCATAACGAAGGTATAATAATCATTTCTTCGGAAGAACTGTGCACCACTGCAAAAATAATTTAAATTATTTTTTTTCTGCTTCAAACAGTTCAAAATAATTATTAAAAATGATCTTTAACAACTATTGATCGACTGATATTAAAAAGTGCATCAAAGATCAATGGTAGCTCACTGGTTCTTTGTCCAAATTTATCGTATTTCCCCGTATCACTTCCGGTATACATGTTACCAGTAATCACCTTCGGCTTCACGTTCGATTTTTTCTTAATTCAAGTCGTGCCGATGATCCATCCCTTACCGTTGCCTAGCGGACAAATGAGAGCAAGAATCGAGAAAGTTCCGTGTACGTGATAAAGGGCCTTTCTCGACAGTCGCTACTATTCTTCCTTGACTGATGATCTATGCTTTGCAGGAAGCGATGACCGTTTTTTACTGGAGAATATTTTGCTAAACGTATAACACCTCAGAAAACTAATAAATTTTTCAAAAAGTTTAACAACCCGAAAATGTTTATCTTTTATTAAAAACATTCAGAAAAATTTCGTGACTCAGGAGTAGTTAGTTTATTTGAATTTACGATGAAAGACTGTTAAATCACTTTTTTTTCTTAACTAGACTTAATTCAGATTTTATGGATTAATTTCACATTATTTGATTATTTCTATCACATTTTTTAACGGATGTTTCACAAGTCATTGAGCAACAAAAATAATAAATCATACCTGACCACCAATAGATTACGATGGAGTCTGAAGTTCCACATACCAGGTGATTGTTCAAGGTATCATCAAAGTACTTTATAATTCGTGCTTCCACTCCCAAGATTTGAATTGTATGCATCGTTCCAGAATCTAAAATAAACTCGCTCATAATTTTTGGATGAAGTAAGTTAACTTATAAATTATTCATTTTGAGATTTCACAACCAATTAATCCATTCATTAACGCAGTGGTATTTAAACTTTTAGGCGATGCGGCTCTATCTGAGACATCCAAGTGGCACACCGACCTAAACTTAAAACTTCACGGCGAGTTAACAGAAGAGTAATTATAATTTGGCGTATTTTTGGAGGAGGAAAATAAAACACTTTTTCTAGAGGCCGTTCGGAAGGTAATGCATACAACTCCTGCTACTGATTAATTGGATTAGATATATGCTGGGGAAGGGGGAAAATCTTTCCTACGTGCTTTTCTAATGTCATTAATCCTTCTGGTACCATGTAAAACGAATAACGCAGATCAGTACTGCATTATCCAGGAATGTCTCCATGAAGCAATGAAAGCCAATCTTGCCTGGCCTGTTGTCCTCTGCAGATGATTTGCTCCAGAGGACACAAATGGTTTCCCTTTTTAATAATTTTGGTTATGTTCATATACTCCATATTATTTACTTGTGAAACAGACAAAATCTGAAGATGGTAAACTCTAAATATAGGTTATTTCTCTGGTGTTTCTCCAGCCCTAGATGAAAAAGAACAGAAGGCTGAATTGAACGTCTTAACCAATAAGGTCGATAATCAGTTCTCCGTGATCCTACGCACCTAATAACAAGCGATATATTTTTGTTCTATTTTGTATATTTTGTGTGGATGTATACCACGGCAAATTTTGAGTTTTCTACTTACTTTTCCTAAATCGCTTTACTTCTACTTTTTTGATACCAGCATAACTTTGAGCAAGATATAAATTTCCTTCCATACTCCAGATGGTCAGAGCAGAAACTTTTTTATCTGATCTTTCTGTTAAAATTTCATCAAGCAACATTCCTGTCCACTGATATAATCTGAAACACAAACACTCTTAAGTTATAATTTTTAAAATTAGAGCATTAAAAGCATGTTTAACAATAAATACATCATAAAAGCTAATAAATGAAAGATGGTAATGCTGTACTTGACACGTTATTTTAGAGCAATAGAACGTATTTTAAACCATGGCATTATTTTTAAAAAATGCACGATGTTAAGCGACATAAGATGCAATTTCACTGAATGTCTGCTTTTGTCAGTAACAAATCAATTTAAGACAAATGCACTTCTTTTCTGCATTAAATGATTTTGAAATCTGTGTTTGACGAACCGGAATAAACGTAATTGTGACTCAACACAATTATGTCAATTTGTTATATAATAAATACAAAATATTAACTAAGCTCCTTCAAAATCATACATAGATATATAAACATAGATAGATGAATTATTTAAGCGCCAGAATAAACACATTTATGAAATTAATTTAGCAATAGTTATGTGCCGTATGTATGTGTGTGCGTTCAGTTCATGCAAATACTTTTATGACTAACTCATTTTTTATGGATAAAAAAAAGGTTTCTGACGTGCCATCACAATTAGTTTATTACATAACAAAATATATATGTTGGTCGTAAAAACTGAAAATGAGAGCAGTGGGGATTAAAAAGAATTAAATGCTCTTAAAATTTTCGACATAACTTCAAATAGTTTCCTGGGATTCTATTTAAAGTGGTTTGTAATAGTTCATAGTTTGTTTAACGGAATGCCATTTTCCTTTTACTAAGATTAGTTGATGAAAATATAAGTACTAGATTAAAGAAAATATTCCATTCTGAAATTGCGTTGCTCTAATATTACAATGAAGGAAATCATGCTATATAAGTTATTTTCTCATTTTTGTGTGAACGAGTAGAAATCAGATTTGCCTGTGAAATCAGCTAACAAAAATTGTAATTTCTATTTTAACCTAAGTAGGCAGTTTATTTGCTTCTAACATCTAATCTGCGTAAGTCATCAGAATTGAAGGGTAATTTAGGGCTTCAGTCGTAGCAGGTAAATACAAATCGTCAGATTACTGAAGAGAAGAGGAACTTGTCAAAGAAATATAATTCCTGAAAGAAGGAGTTTGCATTGGAATTCACGTCTGTACCCTACTGCAAACTGACCTGACTCAGTCCTGACTCGTACGAAAATCTTCAAGAGATCCTATACAATTATCGCTCTTTTCATTCTACAGAATTATAGAATCATTTTAGTAAGGCAAGTGTCCTCTTCTTCAGATTGAGACTAAATTTACTCTCGTTGAATGACCTCAGTCCATATGGATCGTTCATAACTGGGGAACTTAACCTTTGCACATTTGCAGTATTATCTAGGAGTTCGAATGGTTAAAAAAAAAACTGTCATTACTCACTTTAGTTCATTCAACAAATCCCCCGTAGAAGCAACTGCGGCATAAGCTACATGGCCTACTTTGGTTATTGAGAGCATGGAAGGGCCCCTTAGACGTATTTTCACGCCCAATTCAAAAGTATTTGAGTGAAATTTATACAGCTTCATGAAATGAAGTCCTCGTTTGTTGATATGCAAGGCTATCAATAGTATCTGACGACCTTGAGCCAAAGCCTAAAGAAAAAAAATTTAAAAGGTACACTTAAATATCGACAGCCCAATTAAGCTCATTAATCTGTTTCTAAGCTAAACATTTATTATTTAATTATTTACTAAAATACATTTTTTTACTGATTACCAACAAATTGAAATCACTGTATTGACACCTTTTATAAGTATTTAGCTTCAACTTTTTTCTCTCATAAAATATTTCGAGCAACTTTCCAATAAAGTTCAAAGGTATTTGTAATTTTCGTTTGTTTATCTGTTCCTTCCTCTAACTGTGAAGGAACTCATTACATAAATCATGTGTAGGTTTTGGGGAATTTCAATTGCTAATATTTTGTAAACAATGAAAGTCTCTGAAAATGTGTACGTTGTTTCTAATGTTCTTTTCAACGATATAACATTCATTTAAGTTAAAGAAAAAATTTGTTTCACAGTAATTAACCTGGATAACGTGTGCTAACATAGCCCGGAAGTAATATAGTACCAAAAAAAAATCTGAAATGCTAGCTTAACGTTTGAAGATTATATATTCAAGCTTTTGGGCGTCTTTGGAAAGGGCAAAAGTGTAAGGTTCCTTTCATGGTAAGTGTATTCAAACGGACTGTTTATAAGATTCAACTCTCCACTCGCTTCTTTTGATGCCAGGTTTAGCGTGTTGGTTGCAAAGACCTCCCTGCTTTGATCTTTGAATGTCTCACATGCTCGGAAACAATGCTGGATAGAGAAAATAAAATCTTCGCTGCTGTGTTTTTGCACCGATTAGAGCAAATAGATTAATTTTGAGTTCTACATGTGTATTTCCCTTTTCTTAAGGAGGACTTTGGGGGGGAAGAATCATGTTACATAATTCAGGAAATTTGAATCATAAATAAAATAGTAAAAATTGTAAAAACTGGAAAAAAAATTCAAAGTACTTCTTAACCTTTAAATTTGAAATAATGTTCATAATGTTTAAGTATTTTAGTTAATGAAAGTTTTTGTCATATTGAAGTGACCTTTCTAGCCCAGTCGGTGAAATTTACTTTTATCTGTACATAGAACTAACCGCTTGTGTCCCGCAGAGGTCTAGTCGCAAAGCTCCGTTCACATAGGAATACGGAAAGTGAAGCAACGCCGACCTTGGTCAGCGCTTGGGAGGGTGAAAACCTATCTCGGCTGGACTGCTGTGGAACCGTGGACGCTAAACGGAGCTCATGCAAGTAAAATCTCTTCGTGGCTCCATTGGCCTTCCTGTTCGAACGATACCTCTGAGAGTGCCGTCCAGGTGCTAAGTCTCTCATCTGGAATTGGTTCAAAATTAGGAAGCCGAAAGCTAAGTCGGTCTTTCCTCCACTAGAGCTCATTAAAATGAAAGCCACTACGTTCGACAGCCATCGACGTCCTATATGAAGGATCTTTCACCATTCAGAGGTTGCCAAAAGCCATTAGAAACAAAACTAACTGCTTAAAAGATAATTATTTTCTCCAACATAATCAAAGTTCTCCTAGTGCTTATTCAGTTTTTTCTACTTTTATTTCATTCACATTACATTATTCAGAGTTAATATTACTCTTGTGTATCTATGAAATAAGAAAATAAAGTTTCGAATTGATCCTTGAAAATAAATTATAAAATGATAAAATTAATTACCTGAAGAGAGTAAAACGGTCTATTCAGTGGAAATCCCTTAACGGAAACAAATGTAAGGTTTTTCAGCAATACCAACGAGTTTTGAAGAGTTACAGCAAACACTGCAGGAAAATCATCTCCTTGAATTACACAGCCTTCCGATAAATTATATGGATTTTTTATTTTGATAGGAATATGTTTCACAGCAGGCAACGATGCTAGAAAGAAATGGTAGTAGTAAATGTCGATGAAAAACCAAAGCATTATAATCGAAAACAAATACTTAATTTCAAATTTTAATTTTAAACTGGCCCGTTCTCATTATTTCATTCCAACTTTAACATTATTTTTGTTCTATCTTTATTCAAACCCTCTTTTTTATATTTTCTGAGAAAGATTAAACTTTACTTTTGCAATTCTTGAAACGTACAGTTTTATTTTAGTCTTACGTGTGCCTTGTACAAAGTTATTTACTCACACAAAAAAGAGTCTTACTTGACTTCCCTTCGATCAACAAGTCTCTCAGCACTCTCAGCTCCTCTAGTTTCTGATGTAGTCTCACTTTAAAATCTTCAGTCTTTGCTTTTGCAATGTCACCAATTTCATTCTGCGTCCAAGAAGAATCCTCCTGGCAAAAAGTCATCAATGCACAGAAACTGAGGAGTGACGTCCATACGTAAAACACCTAAAATGCACATTATCCTTACTTACTGAAGCGCAAGACAATGAAATCATAAATACTGAAGTTCCAATTTACTGGAGAAAAAGTGAATTCAAGCAATAGACTCATACATCAGAAGTTTGACTGCTCAACTTTTTTTAGTTACTACTGTCTCAAACGGGATTTACACTATCATTTTTTATGTACGTCTAAAGTGAAGCCATCCGGAGTGATTTAGATATTTTCATCCAGTTCGGTGGTTTTACCTCACATGCACTACCAATGCTGTGGGTGTGAAAACCCTCTCAATCACGAGGCTCCCAATTAAATAGTGAATTGGACGGATGAAAAGAACGAATCGTTTGTTTACATTCCACTAAGCCTTTACTCTGGATAAATTATCGATTTGGGGAACCGACTCTTTCATCAAAACGAGTTTCAAATTGTTTCATCGGTCATCTTTTCTATGCACTGTGGTTGAAGTAAAAAGTAAAAGTTATCTGTACTTATCATTTTCGATTCCTTCAAGATGAGCATTTAAAATGATAAGCGTGAGCTTTTATATGTAAGTAACTAATTAATCATTCAACTAATACCAGTAAAATAAACAAAGTTCTATACTTCAAAATATTTTAGTTAGTTGTAAAATTCGGAGTAGTTACTTAAAAAGTATTCTATCACTAAGCCAAAAAATCGTTAGTTTAGCAATTCAGCTTCTCACAATGGTATTCCTCAAATGTCTTGACTCCACGACTCAGGATAGCTGGATAGGTGGTTTGACTTTTAGAAACAACGCGGTAATAGTATTAGATAGGGCCATTAAAGATATAGCTTTTCTCTCTTAGCAGTATACAAGTAATTCATAGTTCAATTATTAAATGTAATTTTTAGCACTAGAGTGCTATTTCGCTCTGTACGAGAATTTTGTCTACGCTATTTTGCTTACGCGATCTCGTCGATAAGTTTAGCAAATATGAATTGTCACGGTGAAGATATTTTCAAATGTCATTGCCAGATAACGTGGAGAGGGGGCGTTAATAAAATGTTGAAAGTTTCACAAGGTTTGCAATTTTTGATAACTAATTGCTAAATTTTGGTCCCAAAAAGCGACAATTTATAATAAATATATCTCGAGTATACTTGCAAAACGCCTGGCGAATATTGTAAAATACTTTTAGTAGGCGATTTTAATATAGATTTTAATTCCGAAGAAGTGTTTTATAGAACAGAGAAGACAAATATGGTACTCATAGATTATGATACATTTTCCAAATGGTATTTATAAAGGTGAAGTATAGTTTGACTATACCAGCCGAAGATTGTTAAACATTTTTGTCATTCGATTTTAATATAGATTTCTATTCCGAAGAAGTGTTTTATGGAACGAAGAAAGAAAACACGGTACACTCATGGATTATGATGCTTATTCTAAACAGTATTTAAAATGTCTACGCGATATAATCGGAATATGCCTATAATTCAAATATGCCTGGCGAAGATTGTAAAACCGTTCCAGTAGGCGATTTTAAGATAGATTTCGATTCCAAAGATGTGTTTTATGGTACAAGAAAGAGTTTATTCCTATTTTAACGTAAATTTTAATATTATTACTAGACTGTTTTGGTTTAGAAGTCGAAACGCATGACAAATCACTATGAAAAGGAAAAATTTATAGGTTTTTTTAAGTTATTTTCCATTTATATTTTGAGTACTTAATATAAAATTTCGAACCAATTTCTCTATTTTTGGACACGATTGCTTTCAGAACGTTTGAAGCTTTTATTTTTTCAATCGTTAAACTGTATTTCTGTATCATTTTGTAAAATAAAAAATTTTATGCCAATCAGCTAACCAGCGAAAATATTTTTATACACAAAAAATTCAAGTTAAAAGATTTTAACGTAAAATGCTTTATAGCACTGCACCAAAAGAAAACTTTAGTGATACTTTAAAAGGTATGTTTTTGATTACCATTCATATCTAAATAAATACAGTTGCACACAGGGTATTAAATACAACTAAAGGTTAATGTTTAAATTTTTATTAATTTATATTTCTCTTATTTTTTGTCGCTATTTATATATATATATTTGCCAAAACATCGTTTGATTTTTAAGGAAAGGTTTACCAAGATAATTTAACTTTACATTCGAAACGTCAGACGAACGCTTATATTACTATAAATGTTTAGTTAGTTGGAGAAAATCATACAATCAGTTTATCAGTTCAATACTCGAAGCTTGAAAATCTAGCTCTACTGAATTTATTTCGGCATAATTATACAATCTACAAATTTTTTTAATGTTCGAATACTGAGAGGCTAGCTAGGCTGAACTTTAGATTCGGATTTTGGATAGCAAGTTCATCGAGATCACTATTATTATGGCTCATTTTAGGCCTTGATCTCAGTTGTTCCCAAATACAATTTTTATCAAAGTAAACTTTTTCATAACAATATTTTGATAAACACATACATTCATGGGTTAACGGGATTTAAACCCGAGATCAAACAGCTCGCAAAGCGGCCGGCAGCGGCTGGAGCACATACCCGCACGGCTTCAAGCTCTCTCTACCGAACATATCTGGTCGAAATTATACAATTAACTTTTTGGGGGGAGGTAGGGGGAATTGAGGGAATAGCGAAACGCTTACAGTTTAACCATACTAAGCTTCCTTTGATCTATGATCGTTTGACGGGAGCGTTCTCCAGAACATGATAGTTAACAGTTCCCTACAATTTATCAGCACCAGAAACATCACCAGAAATGAGATCATTTCCTGAACTGCACATCTCTTCCCGTATCGACCTACCCACGAGAGGACTTTGGGGTTTCACAGATTTAACGTGCACGTTCGCCGAGTGTACACAGTAGTTTTTGATCGTCAGAGATTTGAATTAGAGTGTTTAGACGCAGAGCGCGATATACTGTAAATCTAGCTACCGCGAACAAAATTACAATTAACTAGTTAAAAAAGTTAACAGTTTTCTATTTTTACATGAGATTTGAATAAAAACCGCTCAAAATTACCGTTCTTCTATAGCAATACACCCACACTTAGACAACCTTAAAATCTAAGCACATCTTTCTAGTAAATTAAATAACGAAACTCCATTCACCTCGTAATTAACTTAATACTCCTTGCAAAATATATTATCTCCCAAGCCAAGAAAAATTGCACCGTATAATAGAAAGATCATACAAGAACCAAAACCCGCACAATGAAAATAAAACAAAACCCTAGGAAGATCCCAGGACCTCACTTATATAATGCTGTGTCAGCATTTCAACATTGATTATATGTATGGATAAACGGTTGAACAAACAGTGTATAGATTTTTGATAAAGCGAGAACTTGAGCCAGTTTCCCTGAAAATATCTCCACAACATTTCAAAGACTAAGTAAACCAGAAACCTCCCCCCCCCCAAAAAAAAAGTTCTATAAAAATAAAGAAAATTTAGCATACAGCGCGTTCATATACTTTTTAAAATTCATTCGCGTAAATTCTGTAGAGTACATAAATGTTTAAGCACAAACAACTGACATTAGGTTAAATATAGGGGAGTAAATTTCTAAAAAAACACAACCGATGTTTTCCAAATAATGAATTTCGTAGATGCTCTAACCATAGTAAATTGTGCAATCCGAAAATTCTATATTATTTCTTCTAACGATAAAGTAAAAGCTATATAAGAAAGAAAATCTTTAAAATTTTAAATTCACGTTACAATTTATATTAAACTAGAATTGTCATAAAAAACATGTAAATTAAAACAAACCATTATATTATTTTGTCTTTTTGTGAGATCAATTCTTTCAAATTTAGATAAATTCTTAAGATCAACCAATTTCAAGTGTTATAACCAAATTGTCCCTTTTCTATTAAACTAAAACTTTCATTAAAAAAAACTCCCTGCGAATTGAGCAGTTTTTTTATATTATTTTATCACTTTAAGATCTATTCTGTATAAAAATTATAATTGTATCCCTTTTTCGATTTACTATTGTCAGTATTTTCTGATTAAACCGTTACATGAGAATTATAATGCATAAATATTTTGCCTTATTCCTATTGTGACACTCTAAAGTAATCAACAAAGTTAAAAATGATAACCCACAAACAGATTGAACTGTTTGATAGTAAAATTGTATTAGTATCTCATTTAATGATAGACTAGTACAATAGTAATTATAAATAATTTATAATATTTTTAAATCTAAATTTATATTTAATACACATTCATATTTAATAAACATTAATAAGAGCTTTTAACAGTCAAAAAAGCGTATTTTTTATGTATTTTAACTAAAAATTGCTATACAAGCAGGCTTAAATTAATAAGTCCATATCTTGATTTACCTTCATATCGTACAGTTCATGAAATTTCTGCTGGAATTCACAGTTCCAATGAAATAAATACATGCGTGAATGACTTCTTTTGTTATTGTGGTATTTGGAACATTCAGGGGTCTATTCTGCCACGTTCGTTTAACGTTCGGATTTGTGGAGTATTGTTGTTGTTGTTGTTGTTGGAACATGTATTCGGATTTGTGTACTTGTTCACGAGGAACCACGAGAGAAATCCACGTCAAAGAAAATACAAACACAAGGGGACGGGTCAAATGCCTTGGGCGAGGACTTTTCTGGGTATCTAGCGCATATTCACGTTCCATCTGGAGAAAACCGCCCAAAACTTACCGCTAGACTGATGGACCCGTGAGAGGACCGACCCCTGTTCCTCCACTTGAGCCATCTACCAATGCAGACCTCTTTTGGTCTCCTCCTCGTTTCAAACTCGATCGCTGCCTCTCGATCCAAAGACCTCGTTTGGTCTTTGGATCCTCCCTGCAATTGGTCCTCTTTTTTTTAAATTCCTACCTTCATCAAAGTTTTATTTATATAGCCTAGTACTTTAATGGTTTGATAGACGAAACCTTAACATCTAAAAGAACATTTAACAACTGTTGAAGAAGCAGAAGATTTTACTCTATTATTTATAGAGATAGGAATTTTAAATAAAGAGGACCAATTGAGAGGCCTGCCAATGTCAGTGGCTTTAACCACTGTGCTACACATTGGTATTTGTATCGTAATTCGAAATGTATGCTAGAATGTAAATATTCGGTCAATAGAATCTGCACCGAAAGCTCTACCGTACCTTGCAGAATATCAACATGCATTAGCATGTTGCGAAAAACGTTAATTTGATGTCATGCATCCTAACGTTAGCTTAAACAAGCGTGGCAGAATAGAGCCCTTATTTTCGGACTCGTGAGCTTAGTTTAAATAATCGCTAATAAATCCTCGTACAGGAAAGCCAACACAATGAAAGTTTTATTAGCACAGAGAAAGGAAATTTAAACAACGAGGGTATGAGTGGGAATCAAGCCCACGACCGTACGCTGGAGTAGGACAGACGCTTATCTACAAGCCGCCGGTCCCAAACGACTCACATTTCAAATTAAAAAGCAATCTCATTATTGCTTTTAAAAAAATCTTTTAATTATACTTAAAAAGGAAAAGCAGAAAACATTTTTTCAAATGATTTTTCAAATAAAAGCCTAATTCTCAATCTCTGTTTCAGTCGTAAAAAGTTGTTTTCACTGATAAACGAAGACTGTCAAGACACGTTTAAAAGTGAATAATGCCTTACAAGTTCTTTTCACCTATACAAATTTCGAAAAAAAATGTATATATATTCACAAATTCAACTTAGAAAATTTCAATAACATTGAAATATTCTTCTGTGTAACTGCAAACAAGAACATAATGTATGTGTCAGTATGTAGGAATTAAAGATGTAACGAATAGTGATTTGGCCGAATAGCCAAATACCGAATATTTGGCCAATAGCTCAGGCCGAATGCCGAATATTCGGCTCATAGTTTATGGCGAATACCGAATATTTGTCGGCCGAATATTAATTTTTTTTAATTTCATTTTAATTGTAAATAAAATATCGCATTCAGTTTTGATTTTAAATACTAAATAAAGACTAATTAAATTTTATTTTATATTATTTGTAGATACTTAAAAACACACAAAAGTATTTTATCTGTAAAACTAAAAAAAGCCTTGCCATGAAAAAATATATTTCACAAAGTAAAACACTAATAACAGCATAATTACATATTGAGATATTCACAATTTAATAAATATGGTATGGTAAATGTGATTAATCTGGTAATCATACATAATCACATCATTTTTTGTGCTTTACAGCCTCTGAGTAAAACATATTTAGCAGCTTTTAAAAACTATGTTTGTAACTGAGGATCTGAAAAAATTCCTCCTATCCTCACCCAATAAAGAAATTAGAAAATCAAGTCAAGTAGTGTCACCAATTAGAAAAGTCTGCATTTCTGTAATATTATTAAATACATTAGACTATGTCTTATTCAGTTTAAAATTCAATGACTTCGGATATTATATTATATGAGATTAACATACTGAAGTATAACTAAGCAGTATTATTTGTAAATTCATTAAAAATATTTTTATCTCTTTGTTCTGGAATTATTCAGCTGAATATGTAGAAATATTCGGCCGAACACCTGCTCAGTATTCGGCCAACTGAATACTCAGCAAATCAGCCGAATAGGCCGAATAAAGAATAGTGGCCGAATATTCGTTACATCCCTAGTAGGATTTAGACATTCACACGCGGTAAAATCATTTATTCAAAATTATGAATCGGTGCATGTGTACACCCTCCAAAAAAAGTATTCGAACAATGAGAAATTCCCTATTTTAGATTTGCAAATAATAATTCAGTTTTTGAAAAACTTACAACTTGATAGAAATATGGAAGTCATATTTATACACTGCTGGCCATCGTAAATGCAACACCCTGAAGGAAGCATGCAAATAATATGAAATTTACAACATGCATTAGCTGAGGTGAGATATGCAAATGATTAGAATTTCAGCGCAGACGCACATCAAGCGCGCCTGTGGCGCCACCTCAAAGCGCTATTTAAGGCTTGGAGATTTCGACGGTTTCAAGTACAGCAATTGTGTTTTTCTTGCTTTTTTTTCAAAAAAACGATAAATTATGCCTCGTAGGAAACAACGATCATCTTTTGATCAAGTATCCGAGTTTGACAGAGGAAGGATAGTGGCATACCGAGATTGTGGGTTATCTTTCAGGGAAATCGGTCGTCGTATTGGACGAAACCAAACAACTGTGATGCGGATATGTGATCGTTGGGTGCAGGAGGGTACGACGGACAGACGTGATCGACCGCATCGACCTCAGTGCACCACGTCACGTGATGACAGGCAGATTGTACGCATGGCAGTGACGGACCGCTCAGTCACATCACGAACCATATCACAGCAGATTCAGTCTGTAACGCATCATCCAGTGTCTGCGCGTACCATTCGACGTCGTTTACAGCAGAATGGTCTGTCCGCAAGACGTCCGTTGCTTTGTCTACCTCTGACGCGGAACCACAGACGTCTCCGCCGCCAATGGTGCGATGAAAGAAGGATGTGGACGACAGAATGGAATGAAATTCTCTTTACTGACGAGTCACGCTTCTGTATGCAACACCACGACGGTCGGATTCGAGTCTGGAGACACCGTGGAGAGAGGATGCTGAACAGCTGCATTATGCACCGTCACACTGGTCCTGCACCGGGTATTATGGTATGGGGCGGTATCGGATATCTCTCTCGCACTCCTCTAGTACGCATTGCCGGTACTTTAACCAGCCAGCGCTACATCTCCGAGGTGTTGGAGCCAGTTGTCCTTTCTTACCTTCAGGGCTTGCCAACAGCCATATTTCAGCAGGATAATGCACGGCCACACGTGGCACGCATTGTCCAAGGGTTCTTCGTCAATCACCAGATTGAATTGCTTCCCTGGCCGGCGCGCTCTCCGGATCTTTCGCCGATAGAAAACATGTGGTCCATGGTTGCTCAACGACTGACCCAGAGTTCATCCCCAGCTGTCACACCAGATCAACTTTGGCAACGTGTGGAAGCTGCTTGGTCTGCTGTACCCCAAGAACACATTCAAAGTCTCTTTGAATCAATGCCGAGGCGTGTGGCAGCTGTGATCTCCAACAACGGCGGCTACTCTGGGTACTGATTTTGGCAAGAACCACGCTTCATAGAATGCTGTAAATTTTATCATTTGTTACTTGGTCAACATGTTATCTACACAATAAATTTTGTTGTGATATCTCTTGTTTTTCTTGGTGTTGCAATTTGGGTGGCCAGCAGTGTACATAGCCTAATTCATATTCTATGATAAGTAATTGTTAATATACGATACCAACGTAGGAAATTTCTCTCTTGCTCGAGTACTTTTTTTGAAGGGTGTACGTCAATTCAAAACTACTAAAAATCTTAACAGTGGACTACAAAAAGGTTCACATATGTGGAGTGGACCTCTGGAGCGAAGAGGTTAAATGTTTACTGTCATGAATTTGCAAGTAATTTCGAGTCAGATTAATTCATTTGTGTCTAGCTTCTTTTTTTCGGTGCATTCAAATTTTAGCATTTTCGGTGTCAGGTGCAAAAATTCGTAAACGTTTTTAAGTCTCCTAGCCTTAATCAGGAGTATTAGCACGCTGACAGCCAGACCAAAAAGGTATTAGAGTACAAGCTTTATCTCTTATGTAAATTTCACATATAAAATATAGTTTCTAATAATAATTGATTCATGTCGTGAATAATAAAATTTCAAATATTTCTGCCAAACTGCATGTTTTTCGTAAACTTAACTACCGTAAAGTACCGCAAAAGTGACCCTCCCCCAATCTTTAAAGAAAGGCACGATCAATGGGAGCGGATAAACGGTAAAAATCTGAAAAATATATAGTTCAAGCGTCCCCTCTATCTTCAAGTGAAGCTGGATTCAAACTGTCCGTTCCGTACCGCTAAGAGACCACGATAGCGTCACTCAGCGAGCAAAGCGGAGAGCATTGTTCTGACTTCACACTACGCTGGCATATGGAGTGATTTCATTGGTGCATTTACTATGGCTCCGCAAGCTCGAGCGCAGGCAGCCAAAGTTTCAAAACGGAAAAGAACGGTGTGGCACGAAACGGCCAGCATGAATTCACCTTTAAGGGGCGTTTATTCAATATCATAAGCGGGGTTATGCTTTTTCGATTTTTTCCGTTTATCAGACCGTAGACCGGGGGAACTAGTGCTGCGCTTCGAGTTAGAATAGTTGTTAAAATAGTCGAGTTAAAATAGTTGTGAGTGACATAGCTCTACGAGAATCCTTTACTTCTTAGCACGTCCTTTCCCGTAAAAAAATTGTCACGATTATTTTCAACAGCACAGACATCTGCTGAAAAATGGAAGAATGCGAGAACAGCTGAATAGATTGCCCAGTGCTGAAAAAAGGGCAGCCGTTGCCATCGCTCGACTTAACTACTAGCAAGATGGCGGACGATCGAAACGTTCATCGCGTGCCACAGGTCTAGAGACCCTTTTTTGACGCAGCTGGCTGTGCGCGCGCACACAGAAACAATGAAAAAAAGGAAGAAAATCTGAAACTCTTTCAGACTTTAAATACGCACTAAAGTGCAATATGACGCAGCTGGCTGTGCCGGGCACAGCCAGCTGCGTCAAAAAAGGGTCTCTAGATCTGTGGCACGCGATTAACGTTTCGATAGTCCGCCATCTTGCTGGTAGTTAAGTCGAGCAACTAAACGGGTAGTTAAGTCGAGCGATGGCAACGGCTGCCCTTTTTTCAGCATTGGGAAAAGGTTGCGCCTCAGAGGGTTAAAATTTAATAATTAAATAAATCATAACACAATTTATATTCTATAAATAATTAAAAAAGAATAATAAAATGACTGTGCCTTAAAATTGCTTAAAACCGGAAAAGAATAACCGAGCAGGCATATAACCGGTTGATATGACCAATAGAGAATAACCAAGGAATTAATAATCCTGTGCGTTCTATATTTAACAACAAATTTATTTTCCAGTCCAGCAATCTTAGAGGACATCTATCTTCATCTTCTGCTCCCGGAAATATATTTTCCCTATAATTCCCTGGGAATTTTGTGTGCGCGCATGCATTCCCCGGAATGCCCGGATGATGTCCTCCTGAATCAGAAACACATCAGATTTAATTCGGGTCGACTTACTGTATACTCGTATCTGCCGGTCAGACGAGCGAGCTCACCGGGAACTGCCACTCTCTGAATTGTTGACGGGGAGAGAGGAGAGCTCGTTTATGGAAGGTCTATTCTCGTTCAATTTTCTTCCATCTTCCCATTCTCCTCCTTTGTGCGGATGCTGAGCAACAGGTTGAGTTGTGTTGCCTGATTAATGATATTTAATATCTCGGAAGTGATGTAGGAAAGTGCTGCGATTTTGAGGTAACGTATTGTCGCTTTTCGAGGTGGAAGGGATTTTAATTGGTTTTATCTAATTTGTGATTAGCAAGCATGACTGAAAAGATGATTTGCATGATTATAAATAAGAAATGTTTTAAGAATAGCCTAAAGTATGGCTAGTTTTTCGTGATAAAAACGCTCCTTTTTTTTAAAAACATTCAGTAAAATTCATTGTTCGTTGTTGTAATGTATTATTATAAAAATATAGGAATAGAAATTATTTTTAGAAAAATATAAATATTAATTAAATGTAGACAAGGATTATTACAATAAAACTATAACTATAAAACTATGCATTAATGTAAATTCTATTTTTTATTCATTTGAAATTCTTGCATGATAATTAATCGTTAAATATTGGTTTTCATAAGCATGTTCTTAATGCTAAACAAAAATATGTTTAATGATATTCGTTATTTAAATGTATATATGAATATATGCATGTATGTACACCCTTCAAAAAAAGTACTCGAGCAAGAGAGAAATTTCCTACGTTGGTTTCGTATATTAAAAATTACTTATCATAAAATATGAATTTGGCTATGTATAAATATGACTTTCCATATTTCTATCAAGTTGTAAGTTTTTCAAAAACTCAATTATTATTCGCAAATCTAAATTAGGAAATTTCTCTCTTGCTCGAATACTTTTTTTGGAGGGTGTACATTCTCTCAAAAAAAGTGTTCGGGTAAAATCTATCTTTCCTATTATAATTTTGCTATTAGTTAATCAGTCTTTCGAAAAACTTTACAACTCGAATGGCATACGAGAAGTTGTTATTATGTACTAAATGATTATTTTTTTTACATAAAGATCTGTAGTTTATCCGTAGTTTATTCGCGAAACCGAAATAGGTACTTTGAGTTGCGTTTCAATACTTATTTGAGAGGGAGTATGTGTGTATATTTATGTCTTTATATATAGATGATTTTCACGAAACGGTACAAAATACATTGATGTTCTTGCACCAATTCTGTCGCTTTTTTAATGGGAAGATTTTTTTTTACTTCTTTTAATCCAAAATGTTACATTTGATGTCTAATGAAAATAAAAAAATTGACTTTCACATTCTTTATTTTAGTATTTTATGTAACAAAAATGATGCATACGGTACAGAAATGACAGGCACAATCATTTTTTACGGCTTTAAAAAATGTAAAATAAAACCCTGAATACCCAATACATTATGTTTTTTAATATAAAAATTTCGTCTTTTAAAACTTTAAAAAATAATTTAAAAAGCTGTAGAAAAAACTAGCAGGGATTAGTTTTGTTTCGCTTTGTGAGAATCACCCAAATGTACCATCCAGATGAAAAAACGTTGGTCATAAAATGAAGCAACATTTAACTGAGTGCATTTAACCCTTTTCTTCTCGCTCTTGTCAAAATCACGGACTAAGATTTCTCACTCTTTTTCTCGTGCCCGTAATATTTTCGGGCAATGGTGTTCATAAGTTATGCACCAGAAAGATAAGAGCATCTCAATTCTTATGCACGGATATTTATATATCTCATTTTACACAACAGATGACAGTACCAGAATATTTTTAACTTAATCTGGAGATAGTTTAATTAGATGGTAGAAGTACTCAAATACGTGTACTTGTGATATGCATTTTGCAATCTCACTTCACATTTTTTATTTATGTACAAAGGAAACTTTGTACATAAATATTTATTTGTTTTTAACTTTACGGATATTTATTTTGGTAAGTTTAATAAAATTTTCCTTTAGTGTTTAAAACAGATAATTTTAATTATTCCCTGTTTACAAGAAAACACACATTCAGTCACAATAATCAAAACATACAATATTGTACATGAATTCATTTTTATACAATTTTCTTGAATAAAAAATAACGGTTTTCTTCAAAATAATACGACCTTTAAGGGGTTGACGGAGTTATAGCGATTTCATTTTTTCTTTACTTGAAATTCCATATTCAAAAGGTCATTCAAATGTCAACTGCTACTCGTATGATATGTATTTATGTATACAGTTTGTCCTATAATGATTGGGACAGACTTTAATGAGAAATAGGGCACTTGATAAGGAATCAGAATTGCATAGTAATATGGGGTCAGAAATATCGTTTTCACCTGTTAATAATCACTTTGGGAGAAGCGTTGAAGTGCTCGTCTAATTTCTTAATCAAGTTTCGTAGACAGTGCCTTCCAAAATTTCATCAATTGGATGAAATAGAATATTTAAATTATCAATTTTGGTCACGTGTTTCCTATGCAGCATAGATTAGTTTTGGACGAACAATCATCGAAAAGCTCACTACTGTTTCAGCACTTGTTCAAAAGTGATTATTAACATTACTCTATATTGCTATGCGGTTCTGAATACTTATTATATTCCCTGCCTCCCCTTAACGTTTGTCCCAATCATTATGGGACATATTCACTCTCTCTCTCTCTCTCTCTCTCTCTATATATATATATATATATATATATATATATATAAGATTTAAAATGGCAACTTAAAAAGAGGAATTTAAACAGTTTACCCAATACTAGACAAAAGTCGTTATCATTGTGTAAGGCTCTTCTTCTCTTCTCTTCTATTTTCTGTAGTTTTGATTACTACTCTACATTTTTTTCTTTATGACTTATTATATTGCCTTAAAATTTGTCCCAAACATTATGGGACACACTGTGTATAAAAAAAGGCTTTAAAAAGGCAACTTAAGAAGAGAAATTTGAACAATTTCTTTAATAATAGACAGAACCCGTTATCATGGTGTAAAATTCTTCTCTATCTTCTATTTGCTGTAGTTTTTAATTACTATCCTTTTCTTTAGGTTAATTACAACTTTTTCTTTAGGTTAATTGCAACTTTTTCTTTAGGTTATAATATCCAGTATTTTGCTATAACAAGTTGCGCATTGGAACTCATACACATGAAAACCTATAACAAATTAAATAAAACCGTACCAACACACTCAATAGAGTCAAATTTATTTGCGAATTTTTCTCTAATCCTGGATCTACCTTCCATGATTGTGAGGGACACAATCGCCGCCACCATCTCTACGGTGTTGCTTCTATAAGAGGCGTTTGTGAGCCTTTAAATCGATCTTGAAACATTTTGGGTTTTAATGTTGCACAAAAATCTAATTATCTTGCTCAACCTAATATAATTACCCTAATATCTATCTAACTAAAGATATGATAATTCTGTGTCGATTTCAAAGGAGCTATCGTACGACTGAACTTTTCTGAATGAGTATATGATTGTACGTGAAGTTTTATTTGCAAATTCCGTAAAATATTTTAACTGTCGAATAAATGTAAACGAGTTTGCTTCAGTGCGATCTTGCATGTAGCATGTCTCTATTCAAAATTATAATAGGAAAAATGGACTAACAGGTGTTTTTGTCATACAGCAAAACTAATTAATAATATTAATATAACATTCAAATGTAAAAATTGAGTAATTGAATATTTCTATCGATGATGTTATGTTTTGCAAGATGTTTTAATGTAAAATGTATTATAAAAAGTAAAACCTCCTTTAACGGCATCCTTGTTAGTGAACATTCCCATTAACGGACATTATTTTAATCCCATTCCCGAGTCTCTTGAGATAGGCATATAATGTATTTCACTCCTCTTTAGAGGACATTCTTGTTAACGGTCTGGCTTTCAATGGTTTTTTCTTAGAATAATGTCTGGTTTTTATCTTTCCGCTTTTTTCAAACAAAGTCGGTTTGCATAAACACAAGCTCTATCCTCAATTTGTTCAATATATTTTTTTAATCTAACACTTTAAAAAATATTGGAATCATAGGTTTCCAGGAATCCAGCCCAAACCCTAGCCGTATAATACACCACCCCTTTTCTTATTGTTCACATAAAAAATTTATGAGTTGAAAAAAAAGTTGTTTTTATGCTACCGTGCGAGCAGCAGAGGCTAATAAAAGTATCAGATAAAGCACTGAATTGTTCGAAAGCATTACAAAAGTTTTAGTAACGATGAGCAAGTACTCAATTTAAAAAATAAACTGAAAATTAACTTAGAAAGAAATTAGCTAATAATTTTAGGTTACAAATCAAACATTTGTACGAATTCTTTTTAATAAATGAAATTATTCTGCATAAAACAATTAGATGTAATTAATTACTATAAAGCTGCAGCAGTTTCATTAGGAAGGTAGTGCATTTATTTTTATCATTTTTTATGTCAACATATTCGCCAATTATACATAAAATGCATGCATTATATGTCAAGTTTTCAAATACTAGTCTTCTCTATCAGTTACCACACTCTTCAATGGCGGGCATCCCCCCCCCCTACCAGACATAAATTGTAGTTCCAATGGGGTCCGGTATTGAAAGGTTTTACCGCAGTAATACGTGAATTTATGAAAACACACTGATTTTATTGAAGTAATGTTGGTTTTCTCTATTTTATCTATAGGAAAAAAATACAGTTGATTAAAAGTCAGTAACACATTGACACCAACAAAAGAAAAAGAGTTGCAGTACCCAAGAAGTATAAACTGTAATTCCACATACCGAAATTGTCTGATGGTATGAACATAATAATAAATTGGTACAATTATAATTCTAAATTAAAGATAGGCTAAATCAAATATTTTGAACTGATAATTTTTCAATCAAGCCTTTTTAAGTAACCATGCTTCAAAATAACCGAGATCGTTTTTTTGAAATTGCTATGTGGACTTCAGTCGCAGGATTTCTAATATTGACCTGGATGTCTCTTTCTAATATCGATTTATGCTCCGAAGATGAAGATGATGTTAATAATTATAAAGACTCGACGTGTGACGCCGTGCGTGGTGAAAACGCATTTGCTCTACAGAAGCAAGAAGATGCCGCCTCTAGCACAAAGCCAAAAGCGGGAACTGGCTGTAACTGCAAGACCTACTTTGAGTTCAATGTTTTTGGAGTTACTGTAGCTTCTGGTCTGTTCCTGATCACTACACTTGTATTCACGTTTGAGATCATTCTTTATTTCATTTTAGACTCTTACACACCCACCGTGGTACGGACAACCGGTTAAATACTACACTCAACGCTTTCAGATGTTTAGATGTTCGAAGTGAAGCATATGTATTCTCCTAATACACTTCATATGTAACACTGGATTCATTGATTGATTTTGTGGCTCCAATTACCTCTTATTTGTAGTAGTAAAATGTAGGAAAATAGTATTAATGTATTTCTTTGTGGCTCAAACTGTTAAAACTAGATTATCATTTCGAGAATCCTTTTGACTGATTTCAACTGCAGTTATAAACTTGAATGAGCGTTCCGTACACATAAGCCGAACAGAGAGTTGCTATTTCAAAAATAGAAATCTTAATAATAACGTACCTCCTATACCTTGGCATCAATTTTTAAGCAGAATACATGACAGAGTTGAAGGGTCTTTTTTAAAATGGAAGAAATGGAAAAAAAAAAAAAACTTTGACTGAAAAATGACAGAGGTAAGAATATTTTTTAACTTTCTTTTTGACGAAACCTTTGATAATATGTTTATTTACGAGTAATGTGAGTGTTCTCTGTAGTATGGTTTTGGTGACAATCAAGGTAGCATGTTTAATTGACGTTTTGTCATGTGTATCTACAGAGTGACATAAAAAAAATATCCCGATATACGAGCCTCTAGCAATCGTTACATTCAACCCATCAAGATGAGATTTCGGATATAGTTACTCAGAGATATGAGCTTGGAATTCTGGGAACAGAAACAAAATGGCGATCGCCATTACTGTTATAGATACAGAAACACGAAATTTTAGAATGGCAACGCCAATTTCTTTCTGTCGCAAAATATCAGTACATATGAAAACCACAAAGATCGTTGGAACGGTAAGTATATCACAAAAAACGGCTGAACATTCTCGACCAGACTCATTGTGTCTGCATGAGCAAGCTCCCGACTGAAGAAACAACAATCTCACACTACCTTTTGTCGGTTTTTCTAGGCTGAATATCGGGCGAACGTCGTTCTGCAATTGGTGCCTTGCCTCAATAGTATGCAAATTTCCTCCGTGTGCCTCGATCCTGTTTTATTGGACTTTCAACAGCGCTGTTTTTGTGGATGCGTAACAATTTCGTTTTTTGTGACACATGCACTGTTCCAGCTCTCTTTAGGGTTGTCGCATGTTGCGAGCATTTTAAGACGGGGGAAAAAACGGCCGTTACTATGCGAAAATTTCGAGTCTCTGTGTTTATAACTGAAACTGTGAGCGTCACTTACCTACTGTTCGTAGAATTTCGAGCTCATACCTCTGAATGAGTTTATCCGAAATCTCATCTCGATCGGTTGAACGGAGCGACCGCTAGAGGTCCATATACCAGGATACTTTTCTTATGACCACCCTGTAGTTTGCAGTTTTGCCAAAAATAACTAATTAATAGGTATTCTTAACCTGAAAAAAAATTAACCCTTTGACGTGCGGTAGTTGCGCCCTGAAACCGCATCTTTTCAACGCTTCCATTGCTAATCGCAAAAATTGGGGTTAAATGGTCCAAACGCTGAAAAAGGGCTACCGTTGCCATCAATCCATTTAACTACCAACAAGACGGCGGTCCATCGAATAATCCATCTGGCGCCACAGAACTAAAGAGGTTTCCTGACCCAGCTGGTTGTGCTGATCAGACAGATTCAGGAATCCTCTTTAGCTCTGTGGCGCCAGATGGGCTATTCGATCGACCGCCATGATGCACAGCCAGCTGTGTCAGGAAACCTCTTTAGCTCCCTGGCTCCAGATGGGCTATTCGATCGACCACCATGTTGTTGGTAATTATATGAATCGACCGCAACGGCTGCCCTTTTTCAGCGTTAGGCAGTCTATCCAGTTGGTTTTCTATAGTGATGGGAAAATGTTTGCGCTTCAAAGGGCTAAATATTTTTTTTAAAGCATGATTCTGATGTGTTATAAATATCGACTTTGTTTTTTAATAAGCTGTTTGACTTATCTTCAAAGTTCTAGAAATTTGAACAACACAACATACATAAACAAATTGGTCTTGAAATCCTTGAAATAAATTAAATTTGTAAAAAATATGTACACCAGTAAGAGAAAATATACCTACATTTCAGGAACCAGAAACGTGCTCCCTTCTTTTAAAGTAGAATATTCACCAGCCTACAGCAAGGCAGGATACCGAAAACTGCAAAATGTGTGTTTGCTATTGTTTGGCTCATGGGGAAGGAAAACTGTCTTCCGCAATGGACGAAGTTTATTTCACATTTATTCTTTAACCCTTTGAGGCGCTCGATCCAAACGTTTGAATGGAAACGTCGAAACGATCGAAACGTTGAGACGATCGAAACGTTCATCGCGCGCCACAGATCTAGAGACTCCTTTTTTGACGACAGCTGGCTATGCGCGGGCACAGCCTTCTGTCGTCAAAAGTTTTTATTAAATTTTGATAGTATTAAATTTTGATCGTCAGTTTTTATTAAATTTTGATAATATATTTGTATGAAAATGTGTGAAATAATGTTTTTCAATTGCTATTTCCCAGTAATATTTTTCAGATTTTAATTAATATAGGATTTCTTTTTACGATAACTTTTTACGAATAGCTTAAAATTTATTTTCTTCTCATTTCTTTCCCAATCGATTAAAATGTACATCTAAATTATTGATGACTCCTATGATTTCATTGTTTGTCTTTTAACGTATTATACAGGGTGGTTCAAAAGACACGCTTTTACGCGCTGGTAACACGCTTTATTTCTTTATCTATTAGAAATAAGCGGGCAGTGACAGCAAAAAAAAATGTTCAAATTATGGTTGGGAAAAAGATTACACCACGAAAAAACTCCTCTCGTTTATTTTCAAAAAGTAACAATTTTTAAATTTGTATACGAACTCCGTAAAAATAATCTCAATTAGTAAAATGTGCCCCATACACTAATGAGGTTTTGTACAAAATTTGATAATTGTATTCTAAAAAGCGTCAGAGATGTGAAGATAAATTGCGAGTTAAACCACTGGTAAGTTATTCTCGAAGGGGGAAAAATCACGTTAAACAATCGCATTTCAAGAGTCATACAGAAATTACGAAAGAAAATAATTTTTTTCTACTCTAGCAATAAATGTTTTTATTCAAAATCATGTATATCGATCTCCTTCGTTTAAAGATATCTGATGATGATAAAAAGCTGAAATTTTGTACATCACCTCATTAGTGGATAGGGTACATTTTATTAAGTGGGAATTTTTTTTTGTACGGGACTCGTATACAAATTTAAAGCGTAATTTTTTTGAAAAATAACGAGATTTTTTTTAACGTAGTATTTTTTCCAATCTTATTTTTAACATTTTTTCAAAATTACATAGCCCACTTATCTCTAATCGATCAAGAATTTAAGTGGATTACCACCTTTTTGGGACACTCTGCATATTTTAGCCCTCTCATCAGCGAATTATTAAAAAGTACTGAAAAGAAATTATTTCTATATTAAATCCATATAAAATATTCCATATAATTTTAAAGGTTTTAAGGGTTTTTTACTGTTTAGTGTTGAAAGCCTTACATAAGACTCAGAGATGCAATTATTACGCATATGTTAAATAAAAGTGAATGACAAGTTTTCTATACTTTATAACATTTGTTTCATTATTTTATTCAAATATTGAGATTTCAGGAAGTGTATTGACGAGATTTAAATGTGTAAACCCTGTAAAATAAAATTAGGAACTGCAGTCTTCTTCCCTTAGCATATGGGTGTCTAGAGAGTTACGATGCAATATTTTAGTGTTCGGTTTTATGTGGTTTTGACTGCATTTCTTTCTTCAGGACTGCCATATACTGCTTCACCATTCTGTCAAATGCTACAAGCTTTTACTATTTTTGGGAAGTGCTTACTCAATTTTTTTTTCCTAATTGGTGGAATGTTCCTGAAAGAGTTTCTTTTGCGTCAAGCCCTTACATTTTACCGATGCTTTCAGACAGCTTAAATGGAAAAGATATTGGTAAGATATGCACGGGTTTCGATTGAAATATTTTCGATCGTATCACTTGTATACTTTGTTAAGTACTTTTTAATTTTTTTTCAAGAGTTTGAATTATTTTATCTTTTTAAACATCTGTTTCTTTTAAAATAAATAAAAACTTTGTGAAAAAAACACACATAAAATGTTACTTATTTATAGTTAGCAAAAGTTTTTATTTATTTTATCGTTTAACACCAGTATTCTGAGTGTTTTTTCCGTAAGTTTCTTTTGTTCGCATTTTGCTATAAAGTGGGGTTTTTTTATATATTAAAAGTTAATACTGTAATATCAAATAATTCTTGCATTTCTTTCGAGTTGTGCTTTCTTTTTAAAACACTTTTACTAGTTTCACCTGTATGTATGTTTGTTTGTAACCGACTCCTTTGAACTCGATTTTGACCTACTTTAAACGGTCAGATTTAATTTAAACTGTGTAGACTTATCAAGGTCCGATGATAATACAATAATTTAATAAGTTTATCTCATTATCCTGATTAGGATCGTCAGGATTAGTAATTTTCTTAGAGATCCTTTGCGTGAGAACGAGATATGGAGCAAGCGCGCGGTCTACGCATGCGTACCATTTCGGCACTAGGCTCAGCACAATGGAGTAGAACTTCTCTCGCTATTGGTAACTGTATTCAATGGTATGTTTGGGTAGCTACGTTTTTGAAATCCAGATGGTAAATCTAAAAAATTTACCTCAATATTGTGCATAATTACATGGATGTTTGTGTTTGTTTTAGTCGTTATGAAACGTGTTTGTTCATTAGAGGCCTATTTTACGTTCATTAATTTATTTCTATATTAAGAATTATTTTTCACTTTTTAGTCAGTTCAATTTTTCCCTAAAGCGTGTTTTTTAGTTCTTTAAAACTATATGTATTTAAACAACTTTAGTTAATATACATGTGGAAACTAAAGGAGGAAATTTGGGTTACTTTCGAATATTTTTTCTATCGGAAGTGTGTAAGAATGATATTGTGCTTTATGTTCTGTAATTAAGTGCTCTTATGGATATATATTAGACACACATTTAAATGGAGTATGCAGTTATTTTTTTTAATTGGTTTTCCAGGTTTTCCGAAATGTTCACTACCTGTAAAGCTAAGGGTCTGGAAGCGGGTGGCTGAAATTTTTACATCATGTCTTGCCGAGATTTCACAGATGAAGTCAATGAAAAGAGTGGCAGTGTATATTCTACTCGAAATGATATAATCTTCCTATATATACATGAGTTCTGTGTGAAGATCAATGCTTTGTCCATACTCTGTGAATTCGCAGGGTGCTTCAAAACGTCCAGTATAAACTTTCAGGAACAGTAGGGTGAACCAAGACAACTCAGAATCATATAGCAATGTGGGGTCTCATACGTTACCCGTATGCGCACACAGCGAAACATGACTTCTGAAATATCAAATTTTGTTAAAGCCTTTTTTGAAAATTATTTAATTTTTTTTAAACCATAATCCATAACCAGCCACCCTATATTGTATGGTGGTTAGCGCACCACTTTCTGCAATCATGGGTCTGGGCTCAAGTCCCGCCTTGGACTCTGTTGTTAAACAGCTCGTCCCTTTATAGGACGCAATGTTGGCTCACCTCCTGCAGGCACATATCCAGAAAAACATTTCGGAGGGGGTCCAAACGTTAAAAAAGGCAGAATTTTTCTCAAAAAGACTATCATTTTCATTTTAGTGACAAAAATTAAAATTTCGGGGGGTCCCTGGACCCACCCCCTTAAATTCCCTTGACCCCCCTTAAATATGTCCTTGCTCACCGCTAGCATGTCCCCTTTGTAAAGTGGCCAACATATCCATCCTTAGAAGAGGTCATCAATATAAAACAATTGGGTAGACTGCTCAAATGGCCCCAAGGCTGAAAAAGGCAGCTATTGTCATCGTCTCGATTAACTACCAGCATAATGGCGGTTGATTGAATCGCCAAATACGTGCTGCACCGCCACCTGTGCCAAAGAAGCCTTTTTTCAGCGTTGTGCAGTCTATTCAGTTGTTTTCCTATTTTGTTGATAGTGGCCTATGACTTAATGGCAAAAGCGCATGTCCTTTTCAGGGGGGGGGGATAATTTATTATCAATAATAATCATCCAAATCATTAGGAATTTTAAAAAATTCTTAAAACGCTCTTTGAACTTCCACCCATAGCTCGAAAAATATTAATTAACTCTTGCAAATGCAGATATGAGAATATTCAGATGTAGCATTCAACGCTTTTATTCGTGCACATTTTTGTTCCAAAGAACCGTCGATATAGAAAAATAACTAGAGAGACTGCCCAAATAGCCCCAATGCTAAAAAATTGAGGCATTTTTATCTCTTGATTTAATTACCAGAAACATGATTTAATTACCAGCCTGCCGAATTGCCAATCGCTTGGCCACACATCTAGCTGTGTCAAAGTTCCTTGGCTCTGAGGTACGCGATTAACGATTCAATCGACAGTCATGGAACTGATAATTAAATCTAGGGATAACAATGGTTACGCTTTTTCAGCGTTAGGCAGTCCATCCAGTTGCTCTTCCATATCAATGACAAAAACGCACCTCATTTCTGCCGCTACTGTGGCTTGTAAAATGGATAATAATTATACTATTTTAGAATAACAAATAATTCAAGGGAAAATATTTATATACCAGTATCTTTTTTAATTCCGATTTTCCTAAAAAAAAATTCTAAAAAATCGTTTTCATTTATGTTACTGCCTTTGTGTTCATGCGGATGTCACTACTACGGCTACTGTTTGGAGGCTTCAAGTTTTCTCTCATTATACTCAATCAAGTATTTCCTTCCTATATCTGTACTTTCAAAAAGCATACAATAAAACACTAAAATTGATAATACAGAAATCACATTTCTTTTAATATGGGCAATTATCAAAGAACAAGCTCATTATTTAAGAAATCCAGCAAAGAAATTTGAGCAACACTTCTCAAAAAGTGGTTTGTTTTTTTCCTGCCAAGAACGGGTACTCAAAGGGAATTATTGTACATCTAGATAATACTTGTAGTTCTACATTGCTATGAAATTTGAGTTATCTTGGTAAATCCGATGAGATCTAACTTGACATTTCCAGACACCCTGTTCATGTAAAATCTGTATTGGTGAAATAAAATTGTAATGTGTCTTGTCTCAGTTGAAATACTTATTGAGTTCATACAGTGTTACGATTCCAAACAGATAAAGTTTATAACTGATAAATTAACAATTTTCATGGGCCCACTTTGAAGTTGTCGGGTTTGTGCAGTTATGCAAAGATCATGGAGGGCCGGCGGAAGAACACAGTTCAAATTTAGAAAATGCAACCTGAATGCTTCCGCTCTTGCCTGAAACTGAAATGAGGCTCAGGTGTTTTAAAATAAAATACCTGGTCAGTAGAAAGCCTATGCAAACTTTTTAAAAAAATGTACAAAATGAGCAAATAGGGATTTTTTTAATGTGGTCTGCACGAAAAGGATTAGCTGAGGTGATCTGATATTTTTTTTCCTAATGACAAGAGAAAGTTTTAGTTCAAAAACATATGATAGGTGGCGCCGACATTCATAGCAGGAAGCAAATTTCTGATACAAAAGGTTCCAATCATACTTTAATCTTATTCATAAAAATTACAATTTTTAAAATCTTGTTTGTTCTTCGTTAGCATACTTCTAGCGTATTCTGCAAAAGTACGTTTTTTCACGTAGGGGAAGTTAAGGCACAGTGGTCCGCTTTTCAGCTTTTCATATTTTATCTCATTAAAAAATTAACTATACAGCTCGTTTCTTTACCCATAAGACTCACTGCACATTTCTCAGCATCCAAGATTTTTTTCAAAATATTCTGTGCATAATCTTTTGTTATATTTATTTTTCAAAAGAAGCTTGGAGAGAGAACCAAGGTATCCCAAGTCTGGGTTTAGTGAGTTTAGTGAGTTCACTAAGTTTAGTGAACACATTGATGCTTCCTTATGGGGCACATTAGGCAATGCTATACCAAAATTTTTAGTTATAGTAATAATTGAGAAAAAAATTTAATTATTGTTTTTTCTTTTTATAATGAAACATATTACTTTTTTGAATTTGTAGGTCCAGTTAAATTAATTTTCCTTAGCAAAAGAAATCCTGAATTGTAAAAAAAATGCAATCACTCTTAGAACAAAGTTATTGGGTAAACATTGGAAAAAAAATGAAATCCTTGGCATTCATCATTAATAATTTAAAATAAAGTTTAATATATGTTGAAGATAGCAAAGTATATTCCGAACGAGATTTGTGAATGGAAAGCCTGCTACTTTCTGAGCAGACACGAGGCTCTGGAAGACTAAGGAGAATGTCAGTTTTGTGGATTATTGTTTCATCAACATTTATTAGAATATATTATTTTTGTCTTCAGAATCTCATAATCTGATTTATCTAGTTTTGCAAACACTAATCCTACATAATGAATTATTGTTTTCTGGGTAGCAAATCTTATAACTACATCTTGACCAACCTTTGCTTCGTAGTTTTTTATTTATATCATAACCATCTACCATTTCACTGTCAATAGATTCAGTATAATTTTAGTTCTGATCAAATTCACCACTGCTACTAGAATTCATTTCTTCTAATTCTTTTAAAAGTTTTCATTTTTTCCATAACAAAGCTGCAGACTCTTGTCTTCTTTTCTTTTCAATTCTTTTATTTGCTTCATCTTCTAAAACTGCCCTAACAGGTGTATCAGTAAAATATTCGAGAGCATCCCCCTATTTTGCTTTACTTTTACTCTCCAAAAGTTTTGTTTTTTTTAATTGTTATTTATTTCAGACTTGTGTATAGTAACTTAAAACAAATCACTGTATATAAGTGTTAACATAACTGTGAAACACAAATAAAATAACATGTAATGATTGTAATAAATAAAGCTAAAAAGTCATTTTTGGGGGGACTTTGGGTAGGATGAACCATGGACCAAGGTACCCCATGTTCTCAAAAACCCCATAATTTCAAAAATATAGTAATTTTTTTTCTTTGTCTTAAAAACTAAACTAACTGTAAATAATTATTAAATCAATAAATTTATCTTATAACTGAGATTCATTTTACTGCTCCAATCTCAATTAAACAAATTTTAGAAAACAAAGCAGCAGACTTCTAAAAATTACTCAGCAGTGCTAAAATACAACTTACAAAAGTAAAAACGTCTCCTTATCATTTTAATATGTGGTTTCTTTATAGGATTTGTGAGACTACTAGGGACATTTGTTGATAATAAAATGAATTAAAAAAAATAGTATTTCAAAAATAATTGAGCCTGATCCACTGTGCCCCTAGGTCCAACGAGCCCCAACACATTCTAAATGCTAAAGTTGGATAAATTCGGCCACCATAATTAAAAGGAAACGCTCACATTGAAATAATTTATTCCTCAATATCAACAATAAACATTTTAAATTAATTAAATCACTTCCGGAACAATCGAGACGACAGCCCCCTGGCTAAGGGTCTCAACACCAACCAACCTCCAATTAAATCACTTCATTTACATAAAAAATAGAATTGTGACTCTAGAGCTGCCCTACTAGCAATTTTAAACGGTGATTCTTCTGTAACCCAAGAGATCTATTCAAATCTTCATGATATTCAAGTCTTAAAGAAAACCTGTACTCTTCAGTGGATACCCGCCCATGTTAATATTGCAGGCAATGAAAATGCAGATAAACTAGCAAAAGAAGCCATAAATCTAAACCTCGACAATAATAACATTACTTTCCATGATGCTAATGCAATAGCTAAGTTTAAATTAAGAGAAAAATCATTTCCAACGATACACCACCTCTGTAATATTAATGCTGATAGATTAACCACAAAAACCATTGTCAGACTTAGAACCAATCATCATAGAGGCATGAAGATTGATAGGGAAGGCAGGAGGGTCTACAGAAATTAAGATAACTGTCCAGATACGCAGCTGACACCGAGCTATGTTTTTGACTGTCCAGCTATGAGTCCTGACGTAAGAAAAATTGGAGTTTTGCCATCTTTGGTGGAGCTTTATGCTGGGAATATTCTTGGAATTGCGCAGGCCGTGATCAAGATACACGGATTTATTTAATACGACCATGATAGACAAGGCAAAAAAAAAATAGAAGATGTAAAAAAATGATAATTCAAATAATAGATTCAGTAATAATAGGAAGTTTAAATGCATGTTTTATCGCAGTGGTGGATCTGAGCGAAGATCTAGCTTTAATGCTGGTTACTTTTTGCTGAAAGCCGTCCGCTGGCAATATGTTAATGAATTTTTAAAGTCTGCTCGGTGCATTATTAAAATTATATGAAAATTGCAGAATAAAGATATGGGCACAAAGGTGACATTTCAAGGTTGAAGCAGTAATATTAAAATATACAGGTCGTCCATAAATTAGTTACTAGATAAACATTTTTTGTATGCAAATAATTCAGAATAGGAGGTGCGCAAAAAATACCGCATTTTATCTTTATTAAAACACTCCAACACGGACACCATTAGTTACTCAAAGATTATCGAGTGTGTTCCGATTTCCCTCTAGACATTGCAAACGTATCCGGTTCCTCGAAAGTGTTTTAATAATCTTTTTTATAGATCCGTTGGCAGAGATCTGGTGAAATCACGTCTACCAATCGTTGAAATGTTTTCGGAGAAGTAGTTTCCCATAACTCGAAAATGACCGTCACTTTTTCATTGCAAAGCAACGTCTTGTTTTCTTAGGACAAATAAAATTCCATGAATTTGAAACTACATCGGCATAAATCATTTCCTCGCACTTTGTAAAATTAAGTTGCAATTTAATTTTGTTACCCGGTACATTTTGTATAAGGAGCATAAACTTGGATATAGGGCCATCATTGACGTATTCTAATAGAGCTAAATGAAATTGAACATAAGACAGAGATGTAAGTCGTAATTATTAAGTTTATGGTGTGCGCATGCGTGCGTTAGTAGTAGATTGCACCATGATTCGTCGCTAGAGGGCGCTTAGACAGTAATCATTAAAATGGCGTCGAGTATTTTCCTTTGAGAGGGTGACGTTATTCCGCCTGTCTGACGCAGGTCGATGATCAGCCTATATCCAAATCCGTGATAAGGAGGTACTAAAAAGTGCATGAAATTAGTTGTTCAGCAGAATTCAAATACAAATTGATATAAATATTAGCCTGAAGCCTTTAAATGGTAAAAAAAATATATGGGGCATTCCTAAGGTGATCATACGTCCCGTTTTTAGGTGGGATGTATTGTTTTTTTTTTGTCAAATTATTTCAATTTATTTAATTTTTATTTCTTTTTTTAAAGTCATGTTCCTCTTTTGCTTATTCCTCCCCCTCCCCCGATCTCCACTTTATTTTCCCTTTCCACTCTTATTTTCTAAGAATTTGTTTCCTTCCGAATGACAACTTTCTTTTCTATGTGTGTCCTTTTGATTACATTTCTCACTTTTCTACCTTCCTGCATTGTGTTGGATGGTGCTTTTGTAGTCGAAGAAGGGCCTACCCCTTGTACCAACCGAAACATAGGTATTGCACTATTTTTTATAGTATATGTGTGTTTTAGCAAGGATTTTTGTTTTCATTTTATTTTGATAATGACATTAACACAAGCTTGTTTGCGCGTTTTCTTAGCAATTAAAAGATACCTAGACTTGTAAATTCAGTCTCCCTACACTATTATCTTAAAAACAGTAGATGTCCCGTTTTGAGGAAGAAAATAAATACATGCTAATACATGCTAAACATTGCCAAAAAAGTAATAAATGTCTTGTTTTGAAGGAAAAACTAAATGGTCACGTTAGACATTCCACATATGTAATAAGGCATGAAATGGTTAATTTCAAAGAGTTGAATTATAAAAGGAAGAACAGAAATAAAAAGAGAACACTTTACTACGTCCTCTAATGTCTATTGACTGCTAGCACTCCATTTCTAATGAGCTTTGTGCTTCTAACATCTGCATTTCTAAATAATGTTAACTTTCAACTACTTGTGGCAAATTCATGTTAATGCCGATTCCTAATTTTCTACTAAAAAGCTTTGAAAATGCACCCAAAACATAGAAGATCAGAATGCAAGCAAACTAAACATGTTTGCTGCAGAAAAGAGATGGTGAAGTCATAATTCAGGTGTCATTCTCTGCTGCATCCAGATATCTCAGCACGTGTTCTGAGCTTGGAGGTATCCTCGTATGAAAATGATCTTACTGCGAAATTTCTGAGCAGGCAGACTAAAACCATTTTGTGAACCGACGGCCATATTCATCAAATACTTTACACGTGGATAAATCCATACAAGCGTGTTAAATTCACGGGAAAGATGGAAGATGGTAATCTTACGATGAATTGAACACGCGTGTTTAGATTTATCCACGTGTAAAGTGTTTGGGAGGCCGTAAACCACTTATATTCCATCCCTGTCGATAGCAACGACGTCTGAGTTCGGCCAAGCTTTAGACACTGTCCAAACTGTAGACGCACATATATATACATATACCTGTGAATACGATAATTGAAAGTCAAAACTTTCTGTAATGACTTAAGATGTACATGTTTATAAGCATGTAACACAGAAGTATATTGATGCATGAGTAAGTAGTAAGCCGATTGGGAATAATTTATTATTGCAGGTCTCAATTACAACAATAAAAATGAAATACTATTCTGTATTATGGTTTAAAGTATACCGTTGTGTAATATGGTTAAAAGTACACTCTAATGACTTTAAAGAGCATAATTTACATGTGGAATCCAACGTTGGGATTTGTTCTCTCTGTGTATGTTTAGCTATTAATGCAAGCGCATAAATTAATGAGGAATTAGTTTCAGAGTTTTATATATTTTTTTCATTTAACATTCGTTCATACCCAGAAGAAAATCCACACTAATTTTCACAACTGCATTTATTTATCATAATACGTACATAATAATAAACATTTTAATGATGTAAAAGACAATATAAAAAACGAAGAGTTAAAACTAGATTCAAAATTGTAAATAACAAATAAAATAAATATCATCCTTTAGCTGACAGACTAATATTTAAATCAAATCTAAATACTATCTATGAATCAAAATATTAAAATTATTACAGTTATTCCAAAATGTAGATATTTATGTAACTTAAAGCTCTTTAAAGGTTAAACACACACGTTGAAAGCTACTATTGACTTTCCTGGCGAATACTCATTATACCTTCATTATAGCTATTCCAAAATGTAGATATCTATGTAACTTAAAGCTCTTTATATCTTGAGCTCGCACGTTGAAAGCTGCTATTGACTTTCCTGGCGAATACTCATTACACCTTTTAAATAAATAATAATAAAAGTATTCTTAACAAAATATAGATCATTAAACATCGCAGGACGGAGACATCTGTCACATTCTGAAAATTCGGGAATTCAGATAATCGTTCTGATGATATTTTTCTAAGTATACCTATAGTAATATGCATTTTGTTTATTAAAGTTCATTTATATTGAATTAAAAAAAATATCCACTTTAAAAAGTTTAAAGTAAGATCCTAATAATAATGAAGGAACACAGTTTCACTGATATTTTAAGTAGTCATCACTGTTTTAAACCTTTTAAATTTTACTTATATCAAAGGTTTTTATTGTTTTTAAAATTGCAGTTCTTTATTCAATAAACTTTTATTATTTTTTAATTTTAATTATGATTATAAATTACCGTAAAATTTACATGTTTTTGACATTTCGCTTTTTAAAAAATATAGTATAAAAATCGTGTATAAGAAATATATTCATCAGTTTAAGTAACATACAAACTTATGAAGTTTTCAGATAAGCATTAGTGCTTACCATTTATTACCATTTATCCTCAAAGTATATCACTAAAGGAAATTATAAAATTTTGAATAAATGAAAAACCATTGCTTTAGACTTTAACATGTTGTAAACACTTATTTGAATTTAAAATTTTAAGTGTATAAAAGTTAAGCAGAATGAATAATTAAGCAAAATCAATAGACAATATAGATATGACGTCATTTTTCACCCAACACGTGATCCTCAACCAATCAACTGTAAACGTAGCTTGTGTGAATGCACAATCCTTCAGTCTCATTGGATCAAATGTATATTTTTTCCCTACCCGTTACTAAAATAGCTTCATACCGTCTAGTGAATTAATTAACTAAACCAAAATTATCGTTGATAATCAGAAATCGGTTGTTTCGCTGATTCACTTTTTAATAACCAATATCTACTAAATCATAAAAGTAATATGAATCTATACAATAAATTTTAAATTTATTATAATGCATTTTAAATTTCACTACTTATTTTGTTATATATATACACAGAGATCACACTAATACAAAAAGCGCTACATTTATAATACATATATAGCAAATACATTTGTGTATAGAAATAAACCTAGTATATAATGATATCACATGATAACAGTTAAACGAAACACGAATAAATGAAATATTCACAATACAATATCCAATCACACATACAATGTTTTTGTACTCTACAAGAGTTGCATTTTCTCAATTTGGTTAATACTGGAAATATCATAACATGATATCAAGCAACATCAATTAAATCACAATACTGCACCACAGTTAGAGAGATTTCCAAAATTAACTTAAAAAGGGGGAAAATGCTCCTAAACTACTCTTTCTAATAAAGTACGGTAAAATATGCATTCACGGTAATGAAATCAAATTTAAATCAATAAATGGTTCTTTCATATTTGCACTTGATACATAAAATAAGTTTTCAAAGCAAACATTGAAAAAATTGTACTTTCAGAACAAGTACATTAAAATTTATTTAACGCGTTTGTTTCCAAATCTGATAAAACTTAGTTTGCAGTTTAGATGGTAGAGAACATGTCAGAATAAAATAGTGTCATGAAATAATGTACAGTACTCCTCACTATCTATTAAAAAAAATCTGAATACAATACATACCTTGAGTTTTGCTTCAATATATATATATATATATACAGGGTGACCCAAAAAGGTGGTAAAGGGGTTTAATTCTTCATCTATAAGACATAAGTGGGCAAAGTAAATTGAAAAGATTGTTGAAATTACGGTCGGAAATAAAACTCCTATAAGAAAAAAATCATCTCGTTCATTTACAGAATGTTACCCTTCCTTAATTTTTATGCGACCCCAGTATAAAAACATTCCTAATTAATAAAATGTGCCCAATACACTAATGAGGTGACGTGCCAATATTGAGTCTTTCATCATCCAACGTCGCAGAGATATCTTTAAAGAAAGATGATCGGGGAGTATACATGGTTTTGAATGTAAATGTTTATTGCTTGAGTGGAATAAAAGATTTTATGTCGTCATTTCTGTACGACTCCTGAAATGCAATCATTCGACGTGACATTTTTCCTTCGGGAGCCATTGATAAGTGGTTTCAATCAGTGTCGTATTTATCTTCATATATCTGATACTTTTTAAGGTTCTCAAAATTTCCTTTTCGACGGATCATTTACATTTTTTAATTAAACATTCATATTTCCAAAACAAAACTCTTTTATTTTATGCTCGATTTCTCGTGTCTTGTTTCAAGGCATTAAAAAAATACCCAACATGTATTAAAAAGAAATCTGAATCTAATATATATCTTGATTTTAATTGTTTCAGTAAAAATCATTTAGATGTATATTAATGACTTAATATTTTCTATCGATATAAGTGCATTTTTTTCACTTGTTGAGGGAACTTTTATGTCTTTAATTTTTTTGTTATGTAGCTTTCAAATTTCCAAAATAAAACTTTCTTTTTATATGATGGTCGATTTCTTGTGCCTCGTTTACCTCAAATATGAAATTTTATTGCAATGACAACAGCTAAATTAAATAGAAATTGAGGATTATATCAATATTTATATATCCCATTAGAATAGCTATATGTTACTATGTAAAGGGCGGTAGACTGCAAAGTGGGACTCTTTAAATCTCTTTTAAATGTAATAGATGAGATTTTTAAAACTACTCGTCAAACAGAAACGAATCAAATTTAATACTGTTTTTACTATTGTTTTAAACCATACTGATTCTCGTATTTAAAAAAAAATCATGTATATAATTATTTTGTATGTTTTTTTCTTTTTTTCATTGTCTTGAACATGATTCGATTATTCACATTACTTTAAAGATTATATAATATTAAAAGCGTTATCTTTTCTTAGTTATTTTTGCCGTTACTATTTTTGTAAAGTAAACAAGACAGTAGAGAATATTTACAACAGAAAAACAATAATTTTTTAGTCGTGCATCCATGAATTATTGCTTGTGTTTGGAGTTTTTATAGAAGGTGGGTCACTGTACAGTTTACATCTATTTTAGTATCACAATATGAAGAGCATGGATTGTAAATTTAATGCTTGCAAATATATAATTTTAGTAATAAATAAATAATTTTCGTTCCGAGATTTTTGCTCCACCGAAAGCAAACATTAGTCTCAGACTGAGAAGAGCAACTTCGTTACGCAAAAATTCTATCAGTCTGAGTGTTTTTCGCTCAATCGTTTTGAGAGAGTAAATACTTAAGTAAAATGTCTATAGTTCTTTGATATAAAACTCAGTGGGAAAGTGGGGACTTGGAAGTTGTAAAATATTGCAAGAGGTGCAAGCTCATGTCATGGTGCATAATATGGTTTAGTGGCATATACCAGAAAGTATTTTTTACACTAGTAAAGCTAAATCATCATCACAATCACAGGGATTATTTAGGCTGTAGTTGTTGGAGAACAATTGTACAGCAACTATCAAATCCAGTGGACCAAACAAATAACGATATAGTAATTACACAAACTAAGCAAAAATACCTTTTAACCAGCTCTGAATAACTCAAACAAAAAGCTCATCCTTATGTTTTACAGCTTGGACAACGCAATTTTAAGCAGCAATAAACGCTACAAAATGAATTTGTTTGCAGTAGACCGTATTTGTTAAGCAGACATTTGATATAACTATTATAGCAATGTTTTATATTTTATAGCGAATGAAGATATCGCTAGTTGATAGTTTGAGAGCTGTTTCTATGCGTTAATTAAAATGCATATGAAATGGTAGAGTACGTAAAAACACAGGCAGATAGTTGTCCATTGATAGAGGACTGTCCTTCAGTTAAAGTCACTGAACACAAGTCACACTGTTAAAGTCACATTGGCATGCTCTATGAATTAGTGCACAACTTTAAGTCGTCGACTAAATCCTTAGTAGCGTATTAAATTTGCTCTATATCATATATATGTGTCTCATTCAGTTGCGCTTCAACCAAAAACTGCCATGGACTATATTGCACAGTATTGTTTTACCTCTGCGGAAGCTAAACCCTCCACAGAATAGGTAAATTGCATTGCAGAGGAAGTTAGAGTATAAAAAGGAAAGATAAACAAGCCAAGTAATAAATTCTTTTCAACTAAGTTCAGGTAATTCAAACATATAAAAAGGAAATAAAGAAAATCTAACAGTATTAAAAGCTTAGTTGACCTGTTCGGCAAGTTTCATAATTTTTCTCGGTCTATTGTAAAAAACAACAAAATGTTACATAGAATGCATCTGTCCTAAATCTTTCCAAAGCACCATAAAACATGGGTGAGATCTGTTGGAAAGTTAGGGTAAAACTAACTTGATATAGCCAGGATGATTAATCTTCTTGTTTAAGGTGCCTACGTTCGGGAGAATTTTTTGTTTTAAGTTACAATTTAGATTATTTTTTTAATTTTAGACTAAAAAAGAAAATTAAGCCAAAAAATATTTATAATAGTCATACATTCTGAGAAACTGGGGGTTTTTTTAGTAAATTTTCACTAAAATTTATCAAAACGGTTAACACTGTACACACACGCTTGTACTAAATGAATCTTAATTCTTTTTAACTGTGAGGTATATATGACAATGATGTTTGAAACGACGAAAAAACTAAGAGAAATTTTTACAGGGAAATAAAATATGGCCAGTTACTTAACAAAATATGAATATTTTTTTCAAATTATTGTCAACAGAAAACCGTAAAATAGAAGCAAATAGTTACCTGAGAACAAATATTTTAGATCATTTCGTAGTCACTAATACTTATACTTTAGTTTATCACATTCAAAGAATTCCTTTGAAGAAATAGCTGCCGTGTGATATTTTTCTCAACTATTCTATGCTTCATCTACAGTCTGAAACAAGCACCATGGTTTCGAATAAGACAGAATTTTATTCAACACTACAAACATATAGTATAGTTAGTTAAGTGAAATTAGACATTTCCTAAATGCATCACCAAGTATTACGGGACACTTTTCTAGTTTTATCATCCTTAACAGTAGCTGAAGATATAGTAGCTATAAGGTATATTCCCAAAATGAGCAAGTTACTTCTTATGTTGGCCGGTCGAAAGACTTTTCCCACTATTTTTGAGATTCTAGCTAGTTAAACCAAGCAACATCTGGATAGCTGCAAATGTCGTCACACGTGGCAATAAAAGAGTCAAAATTTAAAGAGCTCATTGTTGTGAGAAGATTGACAATGGTAAATCTGATTATGAATTTCTCTTACAATCAGCATCCTGATATAAATTAATTTTTATCGTAATAATCCATCAAAATAAAGGACTCTTTAAAGTTCATAACACACAGCCATTTAGTTCGGAAAGGGATGTAATTCCAGCTAAGAAAATGTTATCAACGTTGAGGAAATGCGACGATACTTGCACCGTACTTAATAGAGAAATGCATATCTTCGCAGTTCCGTCTTTTAAATTATTCGAATTATATAAAAAGAAAATAGTTAACAAAAATTATCACCTTCATCATTTACTGACCATTGAAACTCCACATACATTAAAAGGTGCATTGAAAGAAAATAAATTTTATTTGTTCGCTTATTACAACTGAAAAAAAAATGTATGCTTCCGAATTTCGGAAGATGTCACCCAATCACCATTTATATAGATAGGTTTCCTGTTTACCAACAAACCGCTTACTTGCGATTAACCCTTTGAGGCGCAACCCCTTCCCAATGCTGAAAAAAGGGCAGCCGTTGCCATCGCTCGATTAACTACCAGCAAGATGGTGGACGATCGAAACGTTCATCGCGTGCCACAGATCTAGAGACTCTTTTTTGACAACTATCCAGCTGTTCTCGCATTCTTCCATTTTTAAGCAGATGTCATTGCTGTTAAAAATAATCGTGACAATTTTTTACGGGAAATGACGTGCTAAAAAGTAAAGAATTCTGGTGCAGCTATGTCCACCGCAACTATTTTTATAGAAATCAAATCTAGTATTCTTCGTGACTGACAACAGTCAAAACGTCGGAGTTTGGTGTTCCCAGAGCGGGAACACTGCGCGTTAAAGGGTTAACCGATTGGTGTGTTCTGCCCACCGAAAGAATTAGTGGTCAGAACACACCAATCACACCGGCTGGTTTTCCCACTAGCTGAGTTCGTGACGTCACCGGAAACTCGTCTATACATCGCTATAACAACTGATACCACACTTGATCACGAATTGAACAGCAAATTATGCACTTTACGTCTTCTTTAGTGCAAGACATTTTAATATTCAACAATATTCCGCGAAAATTGAAGATTTTCTCGCTCGAGTGGCTTTTCTCATGAGAGGCAATTGGAGAGCCCTTTGAACCGTGAATCTCAGCTGAAAATCACGGTACAAAAGACAACGGACGAACTGAAGGCAGTCCGACAAGACTTCGTCGTAGTACAAATCGTACATCAATGTTACGTCAGTGAATTTCATATAGTATTGACAGTAAATATTTCGAAAAACTTTCCATGTGTTCTGCAGCGCTGACAGAAAATACCGATCCCTCAGCAAACGTCGTGGACCAATCAATTCCTGGCCGTGTCTAACTGATGATCTCATTAACTCCGACTCGACAGTCAACATTCCGCCGGTTAGTGCTTCAAACGCAATCACTCCGACACTCCAGGAATCGAATTTAGCAGCATCCATTTCTGTACCAGCAACGTATTCAGGAGGCCTACAAAACAAATTACGTATTTTACTTGTACACACCACTGAATAACGATAAACAATAATACAATTAAATGAGGGAAAATTAGCACAAATGAATAACAGGATTTTAAATTTTTATATTTTCGAAACCATCACAAATATTACAATAAATAATATCCAAAATTAAAGCAAAATATACCAAAGATTTTGTTTTTCCAGTTACAAACGCTCGATGTATGACCCTTTTGTTACACGACAAACATCCGATCTACAGTCAAGTTCGTTCCATACATTGTGAAGTATCTATCATACTGTCAGTGGTTCCTAATGCTGTACACAAAGGCGTTCTTTAAGTTTTTGGGGTATCTTCGGCATCGATGGTTCATAAATAGCATTTTTGCAGCATTTGTAACAATTAACCGTGCGATACTATAAAAAATGTGTGAATCGAACTTGGTAAGTTAGATATTTGTCGTGTAACATAAGGGTCAATGAAAAACAAACGAAAAAAAAATTGATATATTTTTCTTAAATTACGTCTATCACTTATTGTAAAATCCTCATACTTTAACACCGTCCAATCATATTTTCTTTGGTCATTCTCTAGGTCTGTTGCATCTTGGCTTCCAGGACAAGAACATTGTCATTCGAGCACTAGTTCTTTTCTCAATGTAACCAAGCCAAGATAACCGTTGTGCCTTAACGAATTTTACAATGTCTGTGTATTTTATGATCACATCTAATTCCCTATTTGTTCATACATTCCATATGTTACTATCTAATTGAATAGGTCCATATATTTTTATCAATATTTTCCGTTCAAATATTTTAGAATTATTTTATATCTTTTAGTGTCAAGGTTCATGTCACAGCCATATGTCACCAGATGCCGAATAATTGTTGTTTATTATTGAAATTCTGAATAGCTCGTGAGAGGATTGAACTGAATTGAAGAACGAGAGCGAGAAAATGGGTGAGGTGGCAACAAGTCGTTGTGATCGCCGCAGAAAATTCTTGATTTATTAATCCAGAGTTAAATAGAAGAGTTAAGTTTACAGTACATGGAGAGAGCAGGAAATATTTTATTTTGCTGCGTGTACAATCGTTTTGTATAATTTTAAAAGAAAAAATATCGAATTTTAAAAGAAACAAAAAGATTTAATTGGAAAAAGAAAACTCGGGATGGAGCTGTTTGGAAAGAGATTGTGCGGCAGGCTAAGGCCAATCCCGAGCTGTAAAGTCGAAGATTTATTGTAATATGCCAAATAGTTTCGAAAATATAAATATTTTTAAATAAAGTTGTTCCGTTGTGCTAACTCTTTATTACTCAATCTCGTTAGCTCTGGATTATATATTAACAATAGTTAAAAATTGACTCATTCATGTATTTCCTTATAAAATCATGTGCTTTTCATCGGAAATCCCAATTCACAAATTTGTCGCATTTTGTAAGTTATTTGTAGAAAATCCAAAATTTTTACAGGGTTTTAATAAAATGCATATTATTCATGTGTATTATTATTATTATAGTTTTACTAAATTAATTAATGAAATTTCTTTTTGATTATAGCCACTTCCTACTTATAAAAATCTGTAAAATCTGTGACAAACTTTATTTTTCTTAATTTCTAAATTTGCCATTTCGCATTGGCATCTCATTTCCTGCTGTCTTTTCGTGAAACCAATTTTCCAATCAAATTTCTGTTTGAAATACTGTGGAAAATCGTTCCTTTCCATTCTTTTTCTATAGAAGATGAACTAACCGTATTTTGAAATGTTACATAGTTATTGAATCATTAAAAAACAAAGTACATAAATTCATAGGTTACATTAACTCATGAGTAAAATAAAATAAAAATGCACACTCAACAGTCTTTTGCTCGAATCTTAATATAAGTGTTATTGCACAACTGAAATATAAGTGTTATTACACTTATTAACTATATAATTCTAAACTTCGTCTAATAACACTAAAGTAAATTTTCGAATTTAAGCTTTTATGCATGGTTCTAGGCAATTCAGATTTTCAGGTTGACCTTCAGATGCACGTTTTATTTGAGGAAAAAATAAAAAAAGTTAATCTATCTAACTTAGAGAAATATTTAGCAGTTTTTTATCTTAACTTAGGCCATTTATTAACTTTAAAAAAGCATCCAAATGCATTTATTGTTATGGTAATTTTTTGTAATAGTTTGTTTTGTAAATGAAATTTTTAATAATAGTTGGTATTAGCAATGTGAAATGGAATAACCTTTATGTCTGCAGATTCAATCATTGTGATTTTACATGTTTCAAACTCATTTTATTAATCCATTAAAGTTGTCCGAAAAGGACAGAAATTTGATTTTTCTTTTTTTCATTCTCTGATCTTGAACATCTATAGTCACAAAATTGCGATATATTAGTTTGAAATATATAAAATAGGGTCAGTTGTTTAGATCAATTTTTTAACCCAGAAAAGATCTTAAAATTTTTATAACTGTAGCTCCCTTGATCTAATAGACTGTGACATTAACAATAGATTCCTAAGTAGCTACCTGTATTATATACTTGTAATAGTGCTGTGCTCTGTACTCATTAATAATTCTTGGCTTTTAGCTTTTTAACTTGATAATAAAATTTCGTTATAGTTCGGGCTTTTTGTGAAACTCACCCTGTGATCTGCAGAACTATGATTTAATTTTGTATAAACAATTAAATTAATTTATTAACTATCAGATGAAATATTTTCGAACAAAACAAGTTTTACTACTGCATGATCTTACGTAGTTGTTAGTCTGCTTTCAAACTTCGTAATTCCTATTTTGCAGTTAATTATACATAATGAAAATATAGCATTTACATGTTATTCCCCACTAGTACTAGAAGTACTTAAAATTTTATTTACATATTGAATCTAACTGCAATTATGAAAATGACAAACTGAAATAAAGAAGCATGTTCGTCAGAAGCAAAATTGCCATGATAAAAACATTTATGTTTACTGTTATTTAAGAGAAACTTACCTGAAAACAGTCTGTAAACCAACTTTACGAATGGGAAACACACATCCACCAAGCCTCTGTCTTGCAAAATGAAAACCGCTTATCTTTAGTTTTCTTCGCCATCTAAACATGCTTCTTCTAATCCAGACACACTTTGGTTGTAAATTCAAATGGTAGATGTTCTGTCTGTGTAAGTAATCCACAGCTTCCAACACTTGCCTGATATGCACCACCATGTCGGCAAAATCAAAACACTTTTTATTTCCCGGTACAAAATAGGCACTCTCCAGGCAAATATAATCGTCCGGTACCGAAGTTAAAGCCTCGGTGATCAAGCTTGGGTGATGTATATCTCGACAAATTGGTGGGCACTCTATGAGCAGACTGGCCTTCTCGTTCTTTTCATCTTCCATGATTTTCTTTAGTTTCTTGCTGACGTACTCTGACCTATCAAAATTTATATCGGAAATCAAATCTTTATCGATTCGGTAGAACTTTTTTGCGAACCCAACTCGGCATGCCATGAAAAGGAATCTGTAACCAATTATAACGGGCAATATCGCGAGTAAAAACAAACCGCAGTAACAAGCTGTGTAATAGAACACAAACCCCAAAACCGTTTTGAAGACTTCAACGACATGATCTCGGAATGTGTGAGAAGGGTCCGGGGTTTTGTGCATTTTGTAAATTTCGAAGGGGGCATCACTTGTTGTGACGTCTTCTACGTAGCTGGCGATGCGGTCCGTCGAAGGAGGTCCCACAAGATAGGAATAAGCAACAAAAAGTAGCTGATACATTAATATATTTCGGATAGTTCTAGTTCTTATGATCCATGGCTCCTCTGGATAATAATCTTGAACACTTTCAGACATTGTTCAACAGGAGAAACAACTGATATTGATAGCTCATTGTTAGATTGCAATAGAAGGAAGATACATGACACGGTTGAAAATACGAAACTTTCAGTTACGTATTCATAATAATATATTCATATGTATTTTTTTACTCCAAATAAATATTAAGTACTAGTTATTGTGCATTCTTAGCCATTTAAAAGCTTTCATGAGAGAGGAAGGAGTGAAGACGCTAAAAATACATTTTGATTGGCCAACATAATGTTGTTGGTAGGAGTACTTTGCTCACTAGGCCTGAATTGTGGTTCGGTTTCAAAATTTATACAATATTATTGTGTTTATTTCTGGTGGTTCAAAATTAATAGTAGCCCCAGTTTCTATCATTCAACTTTCAGTTTAAAAATATTGATTTTGTCTTCGTGGTTATTCTACATGTAGAGTAAATTCTTGGTGGCAATTAACTATCAAGCAATATTTTCAAGCTACAGACAAGATATTTTTGCACAATCTGCTGTTATATGTCCAATCATAAAATCTATTTAAGTTATGAATGTCACCTTATCGGGAAAACAACAGATACTAAATGAAATTATATTAATTGAAAAGGATGACTAATAGTTCTGACAAAATAAATGTCTTAAAATAAATCTTTACACTTCAAAAAGTTTTTTCTAAAAGCAAATAAATGCATGAAACCATCAATAACTGTGCATTTTCTAGAGCAAAGTAACTATACTTCGTTTATATTACTATACAATATTGTTTAGAGCCATTTTGAACTAAGAACTTATGACTGATTTGGTCCCATATTACAAGTAACTGAATAAATCATTATCAACAACTTAGTAAAATGATATTATTTACGACAACGAAATACAGAAGAACAGTAGTTCTAGAAAAACATTAATTTAGTTTATGTATTTTAGACAATGCACTCTTTATGGACAAAAAATATCGTCTAATAATCAGTCAAATTAAAGTAGATTTTCTAAGTAATAATACACTGAATTAATTGCATGCTGTCAAACATACGTTAAAATTTAAATATGTCAATTAAACTTTTAATCACGTACATACCCAATTTTACAACAAATACAATAATCATAAATTAAATAAATGTTTAATTTAAAAGTAATTTGCATTTAGCTAATTAAACACCCAAAACGCGTTTTCAACTATCTTGTAATTATTCATTTGTCTTCGGAAGACGTTCCAGTTATTTCTATGCCCAAAAATTTTAATGCGATCATGACCACACATATCACAGATGATAGTACGATCCATAATTTACATCGTAAACTTACAAGTTCTTCATAACAGTCACCGCTTATTAGTTCATTACACATATTTTGTGATAAATGGAATTTCTTCAAACACAGTATCCAAAGAACTGGACGTTTGATCTCAGTACGTGTCCTGCGAGACTGAACTTCTGCTTTAGCTGAATCGTCTTGAAACACCAATTTGCTTTTTTCCAAATCAAGAGAGTATCCCTAAAATAAAGAAATACGGCATTTTAATAAAAATAACATTAATTCCATTATTTTTGTATAATTCTCGTACAACTTATCTTTGAATTATTCTAAAACGCAAAAATTGTCATAATATTCGAGATCGAAGGTGAGATCATCTGACTGGGCCCGTCCCCCTCATCCTGTGTTGAATAAATACAGGAAATGCAGTAGACCAAATTTGAACTTATATTTCAATATTGTATATCTCACTCAGGGCCCTTGCTAAATGGGGATGGGAGTCTCCCCCCCCCCCGAACACTCGCAAAATTCTATTGAACTTGGCAAAATTAGATACCTAGTTGCCAAACTTGGTCTTCTATTTCTGGTATACCTGGCAAAACTAAGCAAACTCAGTTGGCAAAAGTAAGAAGTTGGTAATATAGTCGATAAAAAAATAAATAAGTTGTCAAAAACCGATATTTGACTTAACAGTTTATCGATACCCCCCCCCCTAAAAAAAGTCTTAGCAATGGCTTGGATCTCACCACATTTACTGCTAAGCCCATGAATTCTTAAGCAAAGGCAAACAACCGAACAACAGTTTTCGTCAGCGCCTTCTCTGGAATTCATCACTTCGTGGAACCACATTTAGAAAACTGTGAAAGGAACATGTTTCACTGGGTGCGTTATACACACTTTAGCCATGCACTAAAGCAAGTTGTCAAAAGATAAAATAAAAATGAGTTTTGGCCATTCTACGGTGACTGATGTCAGTCAAATATTAATATTATTACTTAATCCTCTAATTGCAATAGGTAAATAAAAAGTTTTTTTTTCAGAATTTAAAAAATTGAAAACGCGTACTGACAACTAGCAAATGAGCTTTTGTTCGAAATAAATTTTCTATTTTAACATTAAAAATATGAAGCAAGAATCAGTAATTTTGGCCACGCTTTTTTAACGAAGTTTCTTAACGCAGCTTGCGGTAGGTCGCGCATGGTAGAAATCGTAATGTAACAAAAAAGAATTATGCTACGTTTCATTACAGCTTGGATGTTTCCCAGCATGGCGAAATGAAATATTTCGCGGTGCTAAATACGCCAATCTGCAAAGGATTAAAATATAGGAATGTATGAAAAACTGTTTTCATTACTAGAGAAATGATTATCGATTATACGCTTCTGTAAATCGCTAAATAATGAAAAGTCGTCGTTGTTGGAGGGATATCTTAACTACTCCGTAGTTTTTGAAAAGAAAATATATGAAGCACTGTTTTTTACAAACCTATTAAGCAATGATGATTAACTATAGACAAGTGTAACTCGTCACACTTTATAAAACCACCATAGATGACGAATAGCAAGGTGTTTCACTCCCTTTACATATTTAAATATATTGTGAAGCTTAAATTTTTGTGTTCCAAGGAACGGATGAATTATCTAGCTGTCAATGCGTGACGTGATTTTTAATTTTCACATCAAAATGAAACTTTTTAAAAAACTGGGTGCAGCTTTGGTATTTGCTTTACGTTACCCAGCTGAAATATTTTGAGGCGTTAAAGCAGTTTCGATAAAACTTGGATATTTGCCACCACGGCGAAATGAACTATTTCGCAGTGCTAAAAACACCATTCTGCAAAGGATTATGCATAAGAATGTATGGAGAACTGTTTTAATGGCAACCTTAAATGGGAAATGATTATCGATTATGCACATGTGAAAATCGCAAAATAAAAGTCGCTATATGTGGAAAGATATCTTAGCTGTTCCATAGTTTTTAACAAAGAAAACATATGAAGTACTGTTTTATTTGCATACTTAAAGAGATATGATGATTAACTGTACGCATACGTAAGTCCTCAATTTACGAAAAACCACCATAGGTGGTTTTTCGTAGTTCCTTCGTAGAAGGAAGTAAAAATATTGCGGAGTTAAAATTTTTATGTTCCAACGAGCATGCAAGAATCAAGCAATGTGTAGCTCGGTAACATTCTATCTGATCCAGTCTTTGGGTCTTGACTGTGAGAATTATCCTTTTTACCACGATAGTATTCTACAGGTCTACTACATTCGGAATATTGGTTCGGAGTTCAGTTGTACATCTGGAGTTCAAGAAAAAGACTCAGGGATTCATTCCTGACAGGGGGTCCCCCAACCGCAAAGGTGTTTTTTTTTTTTTTTTCTTCGGGCATCATAAAAACGCAACTGAAACGTAAAATAAAGTTTGTCGAGATATGCAGAAGATAAAATTAACGAAATCTTTGTATAATAATTTACATAAAATTATACCTATCAACAATATGATCATTTTGGGCGATAAAAGAGGTCAGCCCTTCTTGTCTTCTTTAGCTGCAATTAAGTTCAAACATCCGCAACAATAGAAAGCCGGCAACCGAGGAAACTGAAACTACTCGTGTGGATGTGGGAACTCATTCGCAACTGAGGAAGGGAGGAACTGTTGTACCGCTCGAAATGATCATATTGATGATAAGTTCAATTTTATGTCCGTGTAATAAAAGATTTTTTAATTAATTTTACATTCTAACCCCAATCCTTGCTGAATACTTTTGTACATGGAGAAGATGTTGTAACTGCGCGAATTTTTCAGAATTAATTAAGAAAGTTTTGTAATAGAGTTCCTCGTTGCAACACGTGTATTCCGCTTCTCATCCAATTGAAGTTGGAAGTGATGAGACCAAAAGAATGATTTAAAACAGTCAGCGGTCAAATTATACCTGAGGTTCCTCAACATAGTTAAATCAATTAAAAAACCATTCTAAACATTTCTCAAAAAAAAAAAGAAAGGAAAAAAAAAAAGGAAAGAGCATAGACGAGCTTTTGGGGGAATCCAGTTGTACAAGTACTTTTTAATGACTATGTCATTTTATTAATGACAATGCCATTTTATCTCTCACCCCCTTTATTGAAAATTGTCCCAAAAATGCGACATAAAAATGCGGCATAATTTTACTTATATTTAAATACTATTAGTTCACAACATCTTTAATCTATTATTACAATATTTCGAAAGCTGTAGAATATACATCACATGTATTTTTCTATAAATAGGTTACAATCATAAAAATTTCAACATATGGTTACCAGGATAAATACACGAAAGATGAGAGGTAAAGTGACATAGTCAATTAATATCGTTTGAATATGGTAATAATGAAACTAAAAAATTAGGGGGATTCATTGGGTTCTCCCCCTGACGAGGCTCTAACAGCCGAGTTAATTTTTTTACTCATGTAACTCTTTTTTCAATAATTCTAAAACTAGTTTTAAGACCAAACGCCCGTAAATCACCAGTATTGAGCAATTAGCTTTTAAAAGAGTTTACTCTGTTACGACTCAGAGTTGAGAAATATTGTTTTGCCATTGGTGAGGCTGTAGCATAAAAAATAAATATTTCAACATCTGCCGGGAACGATCTAGATTTGCTTCATCTTAAATCTATCTACAACTTCAGCGAACGCAGAAATATGTTTCTATGGCAACGTTGAGTGATTGTCAACTGCCATTCCATAAACTCTGAAATGTAAATAAAAAATTCTGATACCTCAGATTCATTCAATATAGCATTGGAAGTACTTCGCTGGCTATCTTGGTTATATCCTACTAATATATAAATGTCAATGTTTGTATGTATGTTTATTACTCTTTCACGCTGGAGCGGTTTGATGGACTTTGATGAAATTTAGAATAAGACAGTTAAGTCCTGGATTAGCATATAGGCTACTTTTTATCGCGCGAAAAAAGGCACTGTTCCTATAATATAGAAAAAAAAACTATCTATTATAAAAAAAAAAATATATAATATAATTGAGTTTTTATTTTACAAAGCCAACGACAGAAGGCGCAAACTTCAGAATAAACAGTCTTTAATTAATAAAACATCAGATTTCCATTTCCGCAGGCTAATTTGAAATAATTGTTAGATGGTTTAATTTCATGTTATGAAATCTTAATTAAATGAGTCTCGTGACCGAGAACCAGCATGCTCTTTTATCACGGTGTGCAAAAATACAACCTATTTTAACAAGCAGATCTGCAGGATTTACTATATGTATGAAACCCACTGCATCACGTGACTGATACTCTATCATCATTAAATGATGCTAAAATAATATTTTATCGTTTGTTACACCTGAGTTGGATAAAGATTACACCTGAATAAGTTTTTGAAACTTTCATGGGTACTTTTCCGTTATCTCGCGCCAGCCAAATTTGGCGACTTTTTTTGTCGCCAAGTAGCTACGATGTTTTTTTGCGACTTTTTTTGTTGCCAAGTAGCTACGATGTTTTTAGGCGATTTTTTGTGTCCGCCATTACCTACCGGATATTTATTTCGCCTTAAACATTTTCAGTGCCTACAAAGCAAACATTTTAACAGAAAATACAAAGTTAAAAATGTAAACATACAAAATAGACTCACCATTACATACAACAAATTTCAATGAATGTTAAATCCTTATATGAACAAACTGTTGTAAAACTAAAACGATAGTTTTCAAACCAATGAATATTTTAAATATCGACACTACATCTGCAAGACCTCACTTTACATTTGAGAACAATACGACAACGAAAATACCTACGGGATTCTTTTTTTAACACGTTAATTGACTCACCCAGCATGTACAAGGCGGTTTGACTGCTATACTAATTGCATTCAGCATTTTCTATATCCTGAAGACTCTACACAAATCGAAATATCACAATTCTACACAAACCGAAATATTTTAAAACATACTCAAATTTTCAGCTTCTTCTTGCAAAAATAAGAGGCGTCAATTCGTCTCAGGAATGAATATAATTTTACTCTTATACTTACTTATTCATTAAATTTAAAACCTTTACGGTTTTAATTCCAAACGTTTCATTTCGAAACTCCACAATTTCAAAATACACGTGGCGGTTAAATTTGGCCCTATCTATTTAGCCATTCGAAACTACACGACAGCTGCATCTATACGATAAATAGGCATTCTAACTTTACAAAACAATCCCTTTAACAACTCTGACAAAAATTTATTTTATCTTCTACATTCGTCGCCAAACTTCCTATTAATTCATATTTATACAAATATATATGTAAAAGCAACATTCACCTAAACTGAAATAAATACGGCTACGCACTTTTGAGGGAGAATAATACATCAATAAAACAACAGGATCGCGGAAGGATACAGAACAGACACAATCGGCTTTCTTCTGCATCCAAACACATGCTCACAGCCTACGCAAGATTAATAAATCAAATAGGTGGACAAATACAAAACGGAAAAATACGTTATCCTTTGATATTCGAACACAAGCTAACATACTACGGACACAGAAGCAACGTTAGCATAAAAAAAAAAACAAGTTCGCCGCATGATTCAGGATACACGTTTGCGTATGAATAAACAACACACTCGCAGATTAGTACAATCAGTATGCCGCATCATAGATTTTGTTTTTTCTTTTGAAACAGTAGCGTTTGTACTACGCATTAAGAATCCGGGTTACCAAAAAAAATGAAGATCGCCGCGCGAACGAGGATGGGTTACCAGAAAATATTGTCGCCAAGCATCGCCCTCTACTACCGGGAAAAATCGCCAAATTTGGCTGGCGTCGAGATAACGGAAAAGTACCCTTTCATGCATTCAGTCTGAATCGTGCATTTTTCTGCGCAGCTTTTTCGCCATCTATTTCTATTGTATTACAACCAGAAAAAGGATAGAAATATCAATTTTAATTTTGTTTAATCACACTCATTAATAGTAATACACTTTCCAACTTAATGGAATAAGGAAAGAAAATAGAGCAGGCGTATGGATTATGATGCGCTTTTAATATATGGCACTTGAGTGCATATTTAAAGTTTGAAAGTGTTTTAGATTTCCTTATTTTTTTCCTTTCCGTTTTTTGATAACGGCCAATATATCCAGAAGCTCTTCAGAATTAATATAAGACGAAAATAATTTGTACCTTTATGTACGTTTTTATAATCAAACCATGCTATTTTTGTAACCAGGGGCGACCCGACACGGTAAGCAAGGTAAGCATCGCATCGGGGCGCCGGCTTCGAAGGGGCGTAATTTCGAACTCAAAAACTAAGTAGAGCATAAAAGGGGATATCTTTTTTTCACGTTAGCAGGGGGCGCCATTTACCCTACATTTTAATTTATAAAAACTGAAATTAAAACAAAAAGTTGTTCTTCTTTTCACCAGTAAATTAACAAGCATGCCTTTAATTCATAAATTAACAGATTAAATAAAATAATCAATAATATAGTTTAAGTAAGAGGATGTTTTTTATTAAGAACAATTTTTTTCAATATTTAGAAGCGGCAGAACATTTTTTCCCATTATCTCAAACTTTGAAACAAAAATTTTGACAGCAACCAATATTTCGTCCCTTACCACTAATAAATTAAAAACTAATTATGAAATATTTTTATTTTAGGGATTTTTTTCATTTTTAATAAAAATAACATTCTAGTGTTCATTAAAATTTAGAATTCTTCCATAGTTTATAAATTTTCTTTTCAGTAAAATTAGTTTTTCCAATAATTTCCTCTCAGTGTCATAAAACTACTTTTTACTGGTAGATCCGATAAATAGCTTCCTTCGGTAGTTTAACTTTAAGTATAGCAGGAGCTGATTTGCGATTCAAATTCTGGTCTGTTAAGGGGTCAATTGCCCTTAAAATGTCAAAAAATTGATTTAAAAAGATGTCAGTATCGAAATACTGGAAGCTTTATACATACAATAGAAGCTTTTCAAAACATAAGCCCGAAAAAAATTCAAATTAGTTACGAAATTATGAAAGAAAAAATAGTTTAAGATGGTAAGATCAGCAGCAGTTACCTGTATACTACACATTGATTTAATCTTAAAGGTAACTTCTTTTAAATTTGTAGTAATTCTTTAGTTTGAACCCATATGAGATCTGTGTGATGATTTTCTAGAATTTAATAAAGTACAGCTGCTTTTAGGTAACATATAAATTCTTAATTTGTCTATTAGCTATCTAACATTATAATTTTTTCATTCATTACCATAGTGATAAATTTTGTAATATTTTTACTTCCTTGTACGTAGTATAAGGAAGTAATGTGATCCCGAAAAATTTTGGGGGCCAAATTTCGACATAAAAAACGATTTTGACTACCTCTAAATTTAATTTAAAAATTTTTTTCGATGCATCTCATCGTAGGCTAGCATGCACGATCATATTAACGCGTCTGCAACTCATTTTGACCAGTGGCGAGTCTACTGTGGCCAGTTTTTCCATGCCGTCTGTACGTACGTACGTATGTATGTAACTCGCATATCTCAAAAACTATTGGTCGTAGAATGTTGAGATTTGATATTTAGGATTGTTCTATGATCTAGTTGTGCACCTCCCCTTTTGGTGGCAATCGAATGGATAGTTTATGTACAGGACCGCCCAAAAGATTCGAAATACATTACGCTCTATGGGCCGAAATTCATTAAACTCGCCTAACTCAAAAGCTATTAGGCGTAGAATGTCGAAACTTCATATTTTGGATAGTTGTAACATCTAGTTGTGCACCTCCCCTTTTGGTTCCATTCGACTGGATAGTTTATCTACAGGACTGCCCAAAACATTCGAAATACATTACACTCAATGGGCCGAAATTCATTAAACTCGCATATCTCAAAAACTGTTAGGCGTTGAATGTTGAAACTTTATATTTAGGATTGTTGTAACATCTAGTTGTGCACCTCCCCTTTCGGTTCCATTCGACTGAATAGTTTATCTACAGGACCGCCCAAAAATTCGAAATACATTACGCTCTATGGGCCGAAATTCATCAAAGCGTTTTTTAGAGGTATTGGGATATTTCAAACGACTCAGAAGTGATATATGCTGTAAAGAGTTAGAAAATGAATTTCTCCATTAAAAAAAAAGTGTCTTTATCATTTATAGTTCTGCTACAGGAACACCCAAAAGATTTCCAATACATTACGGCCAATAGCAATTTTAGGGGCATTCATCCATTTCAAGCACAATACCATCCTACCACATAAGTTAGGTAATGGTCCGACCACGGTCACGTGCCTCCCTCAAGAACTGTGCCAAAAGTCGCCAAGCTTGGCGACTTTTGGTGTACGTGTGTGCATATTTAACTCTCAAATCTCAAAAACTATTATAAAATTTCATATATAAGAATGTTGTAACATCTAGTTGTGCATCTCGATTTTTGGTTCCAATCTACTGGAGAGTTTATTTACAGGACCACCGAAAAGAATTTCAGTACCTTAATGTCTATGGACATCTTCATTATAATACAACTGTAGACAGTCATTGTTTGGTACATGCCCAAAATCTCGCCGTCTGTCCTCGACCTTGGCGAGTTTTGGCGAAATATCGCCAAATTTGGCGATAGTCAGTCATTTGGTCCATGGCCAAAGTATCGCCTTTTGTCATCGTTCTTGGCGAGTTTTGGCGAAATATCGCCAAATTTGGCGATAATCTGTCATTGATTGGTTTATGCTTAAAATCTCGCCAATGTCGTCGACATTGACGAGTTTCGCCGAAATATCGCCAAATTTGGCGCCAAAAATTATTTCCTATTTTGTATAACTCTAAAACTTTAACCCGTAGATTTTTTAACTTTGTATTTAGAACTATTGTAATACCTAACTGTTTTCAATATCTTTTTTGACAGCAATCGACTGAGAATTTATTTACATGGTGAGCCAAATGACTTTGAATACATTGAGGTGTATAGATGCAATCAACTCATTGAAAGTCTGTGGTCAATGACTACTTTGGCTATCCCCAAAATCTCACTGACTATCTCAAGTTTGTCGGCTTTTGGTGAAATATCGCCAAATAAAGTGTCAGAAGGAAATCTTTCAAATTGAACTCAGCTTGGCGATATCGAAATATTTGGCTAGAATTCGCTAAACCTTACTATTATTGATATTTTATCTCTTTCAAACAAATAAATGTAGAGGAAGTGCGTCGAAAATATTTTTGATCTAATGGACGTGCAAGGAAGTCATGTGTTGGACACATCAGATTTTTTACATGGTGAGCCAAATGACTTTGAATACATTGAGGTGTATAGATGCATTCAATTCATTGAAAGTCTGTGGTCAATGACTACTTTGGCTATCCCCAAAATCTCGCTGACTATCTCAAGTTTGTCGGCTTTTGGTGAAATATCGCCAAATAAAGTGTCAGAAGGAAATCTTTCGAATTGAACTCAGCTTGGCGATATCGAAATATTTGGCTAGAAATCGCTAAACCTTACTATTATTGATATTTTATCTCTTTCAAACAAATAAATTTAGAGGAAGTCCGTCGAAAATATTTTTGATCTAATGGACGTGCAAGGAAGTCATGTGTTGGACACATCAGATTTTTTTAAATAGCTTTCTAACAAAATTAATTTTCGCCACTTCAATCATAAGACATTGTCCTATGTGTATAACAGTCTTTAAGTTGATGTACAAATTTTGTACGTGAGGACTATATACAGGGTGATGCTTAATTCATGGGCTAAACTTTAAGAGTAGGTAAAATGCATATAAAGAAGTATTTTTTGTATAGCAATAGGGTTCGGAAATGGAAAATATCATTTTGTTTCAGCATGACCGGAATCAGACATTTCCCCAATAATGACCATAATTACCTCATCATTTCTTGTTTTTAAAAATAATATCAAAACGAAATTGTGAAATATTCAAACGGAACAACAGTGAAAAGAAAGCAATTCATCTTAGAACTAAACACAAATAATGTTTTCTTCTATTTGATTTGATTTGACATTTTACGGTGATTTCTTTTCAATATGGCAGGAGGAAAAATATATTACCTCTTTAAAATTTTAAGAAATGTATTTGAATATTTAGAAGAAAAACTGAAAGGCAAACAGTCTCAACTAAAATCATTTTAATGTTATTTACGTACAAAATAATTTTACTTAAATTTTGAATCAGTGCTTTACAATTTTTTGAAATAAATGTTTACATTTTTAATAATCACACCTTAAAAAATACAAGAACTTGGTTTTTTAAACAATTTTCTGGGGGATAAATTTTAAAAAGATAACTTTAAAGTACAGAATATAATAAAATTACTAGCTGTGTACCCGTTCTCCGCACGGTAGGGAACGAAACTTTTTCTTACATGTATAGTTCGAATTGATTCCAGTGATTTGGGATCTAAAAATAAGCAAAATGATTTGACTCTTGGCGTAAAGTTACTCATTAGTTATTTGTAAAGTTAGTATAAGTACTGACCTGAGACCATTGTTAATATTATGACGCAAAAAACTATGTCGGTGTCATTCGCAATTAGAGAAGAAAAGCGTGATGGTTCGCAGTGAAAATTCCTAATATTCAAAATGTCTCATTTCTGCATCATACACTTTTTTAGATTTAAGTTATGCCATTAATACTTTCGATACTACATGATGTGAAGAACCGTTTTCTTTTATAATTAAATAGTTGTGTACCCGCTCTTTGCAAGGCAAGAAGAGAACATTTTCCCAAAATGTGATTATAACTACACGTGACCAAACAGAATCTCCAAGAAAAAAAAGTTCAGTTACAATCCTTTCTGTTGAAACTACCGCGGGATATATTAACGTGACGTAGAATTACTTAGCTGTGATGTAAGATGGTTGTTGAAAAAGGAATAAAACACTTAGTTTCACGAAATATTTATTAATGCGGTATATTGTGCTTTGATCAATATTGCCTTAGCATATCTACTAACTATTACTTATACTATCTTTTACTGATACCAATACAATATATTTTCGTTTTTCAGTCGTTAATACTTAATTTAAATAAACGGCTTAGATATTTGCCACGAATGTATTCTTTTATTCTTTGGTGACTTTTGCAATTTACGCACTAGTATAAACGATAATCATTTCACTTTATGGTTGCCACTAAAACATCTCTCCATACATTTGTATGCTTAATTATTGTCAGATTGGCGTATTTAGCACCAGGGCCCTATTATCTCACGGAAAAATCGGGACTTTGGCCAGTGCCTCTGGCTAGAAATGGCCCCCAATTTCAAATGTTGTTCTGAAATATTCTTTTTTATAAACATACTAGCTGAAGTACCCGTTCTTCGCACGGGAATGAATGGACTTTTTGATATTAATATTTGCTGTGATTACTATTTATTGTAATAAAGAGATATAGCAAAATGGATATCGCGTTAAATTGTGTTCAATAATCATGCATACTGAATTTCAAGGCAATCGTTTTTACGGTGCAGAAGGCGATGCGGCGTAGCACAATCTAGTGGCGAGTTTTAGCAAAACGGATACGGCAAAAATATTCTTCGCATTCAGATATCGATGTATACGAATTTTCATGACGATCGGCTGAATAGTCTTGAAGTTCATGTGTTGACGCGACATCTAGTGTCAAGTTACAGGAAAATGGATCGTGCCAAACTCTTCCCCGTGTTCAAATATCTATGTATACCTATTTTCATAGCGATCATTCGCACAGTCAAGAAGTGATACACTGCAGGGCCATCTAGTGGTTAATTAAAGTAATGATTTGCTACAGAGCCGACATGTGGCGAGTTATAGCAAAATGGATAACGCCAAAATATTCTCATTGTTCAAATAGCTATGTATACTGATTTTCATAGCCACCGTTTGAATGGTCAAAAATTTGGCCTGCTGCAGCGTCATCTAGTGGCAAGTTAAAATAATAATGCATTGCAGTGCCATCTAGTGGTGAGTAACATCAAAAGTAACGCAGTTAGAATATATTCTTCGTTCTCAAATGTGTAAGTATAAAAAATTTTATGCCGATCGGTCGAACGGTATAGAAGTTGATGCGTTGCAGCGCTATTTAGCGGTAAGTTACAGCAAATGGATAGTGAAAAATATTCTCCGTGTTCTAATATTCGCGTGTACCAAATTTCATCGAAATTGGTTGGACGATATTCGCATAGAAAACGGCTAAACGGAATAGAATTCGACGTTCTGCTGCGCCACCTAGTGAAAAGTTAGAGGAAAACGAATAGCATAAAAACCTTCTCCATGATAAAAGACTTGGGTGAACCAAATTTCATGGTGATCGGTGAAACGGTGCTGGAGTTTTTCAACCTCCTACACACATACCAACATTCATTTTTATCTATAACCAGTCTTATTATACGTATATACCAGTCTCAAGTAAAATCCAGTTTCAAATCTAAGCCTCGCCAAAGTGCCAGCATACGCCATTTTGACAGAGTTTTTTCAGGGAATCATTCGAAGCATTGACTTAGCAGCAATCAAAATGGGAAATGGTTCGACCGCCAGGCATTTATTTGAAAAGTGGAATCCCTTAATACAGCCGCATTTTTTAAATTATCAACTATAACATGTTTTATTCATCGTTACCTCGATGTACTAAATGCGAAGATTTCAATTTTCTGAAATTTGGCGGATTTCCCCCAAGTTAAATCAATGTACTCAATTGGCGAGAATTCTGAAGCTACATCGCTTGAAATGCCCTAATAACTGCATCATTTCTGCACGGATAGTTAAAATTTAATGCTGTATTCTAAGAAAACCTATACACTTGTTTTCAAAAATGCTATTCCCTTAAGCTCTCAGTAAATTGCGCCAAAAAGCCTAAAACTGTGCAAACCGCTAGAACTCACTCTCTAAAAATCGGCCTATCAGCCATTTTATTTTTCGCCAAACTAAAAAGAATTACATATTAGTCTCGGATATCTTCGATCCTCATTGTTTTGCGTATAAAACATTTCATTCCTGCTCTCATTTCTTATGCGCACACGATATTATAATTAAAAAAATAACCTAAAAAAATAAACTAAAAAAATCATTATAATTTTTTTATTTTTACTTTAAGAATTTAAAACATTTTATTCTGCAAAATCGCCACACATGGCAACCAAGATGCTTATTTCATACACTTTTTTCACTACAGGGGTTAATATTACGTAAAGCTTTCTGCGTGGAGAACATAAAAAATCTCTTAAATTCCGGGAACGGAAATTAAGAGAACCATTCAGGAGGAAAACATTTTTAAGTGAAGTTTCAAAGTTTTAAAGTGGACTATCATTTATTCTATATTATTTTACATATCTGTGTAAAATTTCAGGCTGACAGGTCCATTTTTGTGGAATTGTATACTACCCAAATCAACAAATTGACAAACATAATTTCATTTTTATTTATAAGATAACCTACGCTTGTTTTTAAAAATACCCTCTCATTAAATTGCGCCAAGCGCTAGAATCATAGAAAATCTGACACACTTTCAGATTTTTAAATACGCACTAAAGTGCTATATATAAAAAGAGTTATAATCCATGGGTCATCCCTATTTTCGTTCCTTCTTTCATTAAGTTGGAAAGTGTATCATTATTCATGAGTGTGATTAAACAAAATTAAAATTGATATTTCTAACATCCTTTCTTTCCAACTGAATGAAAATTTCAAAAACTTATACGCAGGTTTATTCATAACCCAAATAGCAGACGATTAAATTATGATAAATAGCGCCAAGCGTTAGAATCCTCCTCAAAATCGCGAGAATGCTGAAGATAGATCGCTTGAAATCCCTTAATAACTGCATTATTTTCGCACGGATCATTAAAATTTAACGCTGTATTCTAATAAAACCTTTGCACTTGTTTTCAAAAATCCGTTTCCTTAAGCTCTCAGTAAATTGCGCCAAGCCTGAAACTGTGCAAACCGCTAGAACTCACACTCTCGGCATTTGAGCCATTTTCTTTTTTCGCCAAACTAAAAAATTTTAACATATTAGCCTCGGAAATCTTCAATTCTTATTGTTTTGCGTGTAAAACATTTCATTTCTGCTCCGATTTCCCATGCACACGATATAATAATTAAAAAAAATATAACCTAACGAATATAAACTAACAAAAAAAAATCATTATTATTCTGTTATTTTTACTTTGAGAATTTAAAACATCTTATTCGGAAAAATCGCCACACATGGCAACCACGATCCTTATTTCACACTTTTTTCACTACAGGGGTTACAATTACGGAAAGATTTTTGCGTGGAGAACATAAAAAATCTCTTAAATTCCGGGAACGGGTGGACTTTCAAAGTTTTAAAGTGGACTATGATTTATTCTATATTATTTTACATATCTGTGCAAAATTTCAGGCCGATAGGTCCATTTTTGTGGATTTGTATACAACTCAAATCCACAAACAAACAAACAAACAAACGAACAAACAAACAAACAAACAAACAGAATTTCATTTTTATTTATAAGATTTTATGAAAAATAAAACAAATTTCATAGATGGAGGCCCTCAAATTCATCAATGGAGTCCCTGTTTGCCATAATCAGGCCTTGTTTAACACCGCAATATATTTCCTGCTATTCGAAAACGTGACCCGTTTAAAATCTCGATTGAAAATAATGCTGGATAATTCACTTCTAAAAAAACAGCATTCAATTTTTTTCTGGCAACGTAAAGTAAAATATAGAATTATTTCACACGCGCGCCGTATGTTTTGCTTGTGAGTCCGTTATTCTGATTGAGTTTCGAAAGGGGTTTTAAACTCGTGACGTCAAAGTGGCACACATTTCACATGTGAAAACTCGGTTATTTTTAAATAATTTTATTTTTTTTTTCAACTGGCAATTTTAATCATTGTTACGGTCTCCAAGACAACCAAACCGCAAGATATCATACCGAAAGTTTTAAGCTGCTGCGATTGAAATGAAAATCCTTCTTTACTTAAAAATTCGTAAAAAAAACTCCTAATTTATATTTTCCTCTGGTTTTTCTTTTAAAAGAGGGCGAAATGTATGCTCCGTCATTTGACAAAATATAAAAAAGTTATGACGGATAGAATTCAAGATGCAGCAGCTTTAAAAATATTTTACGAAAGTCAGCGTCAAATTTAATTTTACTTGAAAAATTCCCAAAAATCTGCAAATTATGTTACACAGTCCGAACAAACAATTTTTAAAAGAAAATTTTCTCCTCTATCCGATGATGTAAATTTCGTTTTACTGCGAGTGCAATTACCGACGTTATTACGTATTAAGCGAGAAAAATCGCTAAAAATCGGACAAAACATAAAATAAAACATTTTCTAATTCGAATTTAGAAAAAATCGCTCTGAGGCGTGTTAGGATCTGTCCTAGTGAAGCCGTATGCAAACTTCGGTGGGTCGCAGACCCACCGTCTCGGCACAATGCGATCGAGAGACGCGCGCAAGAAGATTGGTGGTCACAAACTTACCTACCTACCTAGCTACGTACAATGTTTACTCTCGGATTTTATTATATATAAGATAAGATATTATTTATCAAAATATTTAAGATCTAGTAATTTTATGGACAATTTATTTTAGGAAAAAAATAAATCCATAAAAATAGTTAAATATTAATTGTATTTATACTTTACCTTATAATCGTATTTGTAGAAATAGAGTTGAGAATAATATATTTATCGAGAATTATTATCTATTTATCTATTATTATTATTATCTATAAAATATAATTTTCTATCCTATACCATGCATATTCTAGACAGAACTTTAGTAGTATATAGCCGGATATCCGGTAGGTATGATTCGGATATCGGACGATATTTCGGATATTGAAAACTCAGCCGGATACCGGACACGTGCCGGATATCCGTTATATCCCCAATTTTAAGCAATATACAATAAGTATATAAATGTTTATAACAGCTTACTATGTGTTTAAAGGATAAAAATAAGATTTAAAGTTGTTTAACAGGGTTCTGCAAAATGACATTGGGGTAAATAGATTTTTGGTGTTATTTCCGAAATCGCGACGAGCTTTGATGATAGAACATCGCGAAATTTAGCGGGGGGGAAATGTTGCGTTGAAAAGTGTTTTATAATTGATGTGTTTGGCATGATTTTACTTTCTTCTTTCATTTCTTCACGTTATTTTCTGTTACTTTCCTTTAGTGTCCTGGTTTTTCAAGAACTCCCTAAAGGATCACACAAAGTTCCCATAAGAGAATTGCACTATCTTCTTACAGAATAGATACAGATTGACACTGATTGATATTGAATAGATACAGACTGGCTGTGCCGCACAGCCAGCTGTCGTCAAAAAAGGGTCTCTAGATCTGTGGCACGCGATAAACATTTCGACCGTCCGCCATCTTGCTGGTAGTTAAGTCGAGCGATGGCAGCGGCTGCACTTTCTTCAGCACTGGGAAAGGGTTGCGCCTCAAAGGGTTAAACACGGTTTCCTTCGAGAACGACGGAGAAAAGTGCATCTGTGTGACAGAATTTGTGAATTGCACCGTTAATTTGCGCGTACAACTGAGAGAGACAGTTCAAAGTAGCACTTATAAATGAGAGACCGATATCATTATTTCCCAATTCCTAATGACGGGATTGTCCAAAATTCGCGTTTGAAAGAGAGGCGCTTGTAACTGAGAGGCGCATAAGTGATCACTGTACACAGATGAACGAAGGGTGGAACATATTTCAAAATATAAAAATTCTATGTAGCATATTGTAAATATTATTTTGCTCATAAAATCTAACTGAAATCTATTTAGTAAGCGAAAAAAATTTAATAATCGGTAACTGATGAGGTTAATATTAAAAGTTAACTCCGACTTGATAAAGTCTCACAAAATCAGTCCAAAGTGGGCAGTTACTATTAATGTTACGCCTACTTGAACTGATTTCCTTAAGATTAAATAAGCAGTATTTATTTATATTTATTTGTTTATTATCATGACTTACAAACTATTCAAATTTAAAATATTAATGCCAGGGCTGTTAGACTGGTTAAACATTGTATTCCGACATCTTACTGTTACAGGTCGAATTGGGGTAGAGTAGGCATCTCTTTTTGATCAAAAAGATACGCAGTTTGTTTCTAAGTGATCTTTTTTGCTTATATTTTCAGACATTAGTAGACACTACTTATTAAGAAGTTAATTAGGAGCATTTAGAAACATAATATTAACTAAGCCTGGCCTAACTGCATACCCATTTTACCACCAACCACACTAAAACATAAATAGAATGACAAAAAAATGTATTGCTTTTTTTCGTATAATAAGCTGTTTAGACCTCTTCTAAATTGAAAGTAATGAAGGAAGTTCTTAAATTTTCAGGAATATATTAGTTTCTTGAAAGTTTTTCGAAACGCAAGAAAGGAACATGGATTCAATAAGCGAATAAAAGTTAATACTTTATTATTAAATGCAATCAAAGAACTTTTTAATGAGCATGAATCTTGTAAACTAACTGAAAATACAGACTAAAAATATATAACTTAACCCTTCGAGGCACAACCCTTTCCCAATGCTGAAAAAAGGGAAGCCGTTGCCATCGCTCGACTTAACTACCAGCAAGATGGCGGACGATCGAAACGTTCATCGCGTGCCACAGATCTAGAGACCCTTTTTTGACGCTGGCTGTGCGCGCACAGCCAGCGTCAGGGTTAAAATTTAATAATTAAATAAATCAAAACACAATTTATATTCTACAAATAATTAAAAAAGAATAATAAAATGACTTTGTCTTAAAAGTGTTTAAAACCAGAAAAGAATAACCGAGCAGGCACATAACCGGTTGCGATGGATACGGCTGCCCTTTTTTCAGCATTGGGCAATCTATCCAGCTGTTCTCGCATTCTTCCATTTTTCAGCAGATGTCAGTGCTGTTAAAAATAATAGTGACCATTTTTTTACGGGAAATGACGTGCTAAAAAGTAAAAGATTCTCGTGGAGCTATGTCACCCGCAAATACTTTTATAGAAATCAAATCTATTCTTCGTGACTGGCAACAGTCAAAGCGTCAGAGTTTGGTGTTTCCAGAGTGGGAACACTGCGCGTTAAAGGGTTAAAACCTATTCATTTATTTTTTGATCAAAAAGAATGAATACGTACTCTTTTTACCTCAATAAATCTCATATATTATACTATTTTAATTGGAACATATGTGTTTCAAAAAAGTACATTTTATACTTGCCCATACAGAGTATTTATTTTTTCTTGTTGCTGTTGTCTTGTCACCATGAATACAGAGTCTCCCAAAAACAGTGATCTAGGCTTTTATTCTTGCTTATCCATAAATACGGGTCATAAGACATACACAATAAATTAGAAAATTACGTAAAAGAAGGTACAGAATTTTATGGAATCTATTAAAATTCAAGATATTAAATCGAAATAAATACAAAATTTAAATTTTATACGCCCCGTTCAGAAAAAAATTTCAATTAGTGAAAATGTGTCCCGCACAATTAGATAAAGTACAAAAAGTTTCCATCAATTCATCATATAAAAGCAGAGTAGGTAGACTAATATATATCGGTATATATCACACCCCCACACATACACACGCACAGATTTTTAATTAGCTAGTATAGGCTTTATGTCTTGCAGAAAATTCTACTTTCTTATTGACAATTTATTCCATATAATCAGTTTCCCCGAAAACTTTTCCTGGCTACGCTGCTGATAAAAAGACTTACAAAGCATATTTAAACAAAGCAGGTGAGTAGTTATATGATACCAATAATAACAAAATAATTTTGTATTTATGCACTCATTGCCGATTTTGTAATTTCCGCACACATTTATTTATTTTCATATCTAAGAGACTTTTAGCAGGGTTGGCAAGTTTCTTACAAAGTGGAAAAAACCATGGAAAAAGCATGGAAAAAATCGGCCGGGAGCTGTTTATCAATTGTATCGGCTGTTTTAATCAATTGTAATTTTGTGAAGGAGCCGTTTTAATTTATTGTAATTTTGAGAAGGGGCTGCAAAACGGACCAATTTTTATCTACATCGATCCCAGGTGGGATATGCATGTTAGAATAAATAATTACAAATTCGAAGTGTAGGGCAAGAAAATTTTTTAAATAATGCATTTTTATATGAAAAATAAAAATTTCAAAGATTTCTTTTCTAAAAATAGCATGAACAATGACACACACACCCCCACGTACACACTCTTACCCCCTTAATGTTACAAAACCCATCACGTCTAAATACTTGTTGAATATGAATTTTTTTAAATAACTTATTTTTTGAAAAAAAAATTAGTATTATTTTTTTTCATTTTAGATTTCATGAAATCATATTCAATATATTTAATTGCTTTATATACATTTATTTAATAACTTATTGAACTTTAAATTTGAGCATCTGTTTTATTTACTGTTGGTTTCTTCTAATTTTTTCCAGTTTCTTCCGGTTTTTTCCAGTTTCTTCCACTGTCTGGAAGAAATCAGTTTCTTCTGGAAGAAACCCAACCCTGCTTTTTAGTATAAAATACTCACATTTTGTAGATCACCTAATTAATCTATGGGGCACAATTTACTAATTACCACTTTTTTTTTTTACGGAATCCATATAAAAATTCATATTTCATAAGATTTAATCTCTTGAAAATTTTAATAGATACCATAAAATTCTGTACCTTATTTTTCGTAACTTCGTAAGATACTGTTTATGACTTCATGTATTCATATTCAAAATACTTAATTGCTTTATGTAGTCATTATACTTTAAATTTGAGCATCTGTTTTATTTTCTGTTGGTTGATGAATATTTAAGATATTTAAGAAATAAAATTTTAGGTCAGTGTTTTTGAGACACTGACTATATATTATTATTAATTATTATACATAATTTCTGTTCATGACATAGTACAGAGCAATAACATTGTAAATCAACAATTAAAAAGCAAAAAATAAATAGATTTCATTTTGTACCTGTATTCACTATATCGGAAACTGTAAATGATACGGAATGCTTATAACAAATGGCTCCGAACAAATTCGTCGTGTTTTAAAAAAACATCATCAAATGTCTATCATTCTATAAATCTACTGTTTTTTACCTTTCTAATTTTCCGTCTGAGTGCGGACTAGCAGACGAATTCTTCTGGATCCTCTCAACCTGCGATGCGCAGTAGATGCCGTTCTCGTCTGCTCCTCCAAGCTGCGAAGCAAACTGTAAGCGCGCTTTACTGCAGACGGTCCTCTATTTCGGAAGAGGGCGTTCGAATCATTTCCGTTCTCTAGTTTTCTTTTGAAATCAGAAAATTCAGAATTCCCCCATATTTATTGAAAGTAAACTGTTAACGTTTATGGATCACAATTAATCATCATTATGAATCGTTTTAATTTATTACCTACATTTATTCATGGTTAATGTTTCTTGGATTCTTGTATGTATTTTATCGATCGAAGTATGCCAGACCTTGTTTAGTCTAAACTCTAAAGGATGAGACAAACAGTACACTTTAGCAGAGAGAAATTTTCGTGCAGATAATTTCGATTCGAGCTTAAATTAAGGATTTCTTTTCTTTATTTATTCTGAAAAAAGAAGTTGGAAAGGTTTTTTTTTTTTTTTTTTTTTTTTTTTTTTTTTAAATGATATCAAGGACTACTAGGAACAGCAAGGGGACAAAGATTCTAATTGGCTACCAGGACATGACGTAACAAAACGTCACAATAACCCAATATGGTTTTAACGATTATAATTACTTATATAATAAGCAGTATACAGCAGTGGCGGCCCGTGGTCAAAAATGTTAGTGCAGCCGGAAGCATATGAGCCCCCCCCCCCTTTCCTCCGGAGAGGATTGGAAAATCTTTGTTACTGAATTCGAAAGCTGGCGGATTAAGCCCTCACCGAGGGAAAAAAAAAAAAAAAGAAATTACATAAAAAATGTCAGAGATCCTATTTTACTTCCATAAAATGGACATAAATTTCAACCAGCCGCTCTTATCCTCAAAATTGCATTAATCCGTGTCTGATTCGAAGTTTCCTTAGAATTTTCTTTTGTAACGATAACTTGAGAAGAAAAAAAAAAAAGAAAACTTACTTATTTTTTATAAGTCAAATCAATCCTCCTTTCTTTTAAACATGCGAATCGGTCAGTGATGTCCCCATAAAAAGGCGTTGTTTTAATTCAGATATCCATAATTTTAAAAGCTCTTTAAAATTTCCCATGTTTAAAGAATTTTCTCGCTCGCCATGTCCTCTAAATGCCAGTTCTTGCTTACTTAAAAACAATACTGCTTTGATGGGTAATTGTCCATTCATAAGCGTCTATTCAGGCTTACCTTCTTGATAAATTCAGCAATATAAAGTCCAGAGTTTTCCAAACATATATTCTCCTTACCCCCTCCCTCACTTCTCGTCCGAGCGAATCAGTTAGTCGAGTTCTCAAGTTCAGCCGCCGTTAGAAAATCTTCCATCGGCTGTATCAGCTGCATACTCCCTATGCCGGAGAGGCTGCTGACGTAGTCGTTGTCATGGCAACGGTGCTGCCAATTTTCTTTTCAGCGCTCTGGGCTGAACCAAAGATTTTCCCAATTGAATTGCGGGAAGATTAAAGTGCTTTTTTTCTGAATGAGCGATCCGGCCACAATACGTTTTTTTTTTGTTTGTTTTGGTTTTTTTTCGGAGATTTTTTTAATTTACCGTAGGAATTTCACAATTCTAATCTGAATTTAGGAAAATTAGTTGAATAAATTATTTTAAAGTATGTGCTGATAATTTCGAGTGCAGCCCGGCTGTACTTGCTGTATCCCACGAGCCGCCACTGGTATACAGATGCAATTAACAAATTCATAGTACGACGAGAATATGGTGATTTAAAATCTCTAATTAACCATACAATTAATATAAAACCGGTGTGTTTTTATAAGTGAAGCGCTGGGCAGCCAATCAAATTTGTCCCATTGTTGTTTGTAGCCGCCTGTATCAAGATCAACCTTGCTGTTTAAGTTGGCCAATGCTGGAAATCTGCGAAACGTGCCTAAATGATTGAAAATAACACAGACATATAGAATTAAAGAACATTGTTCATTTATTTGTCTTTTACAAGGTAGTTCATATATAGTGTATATTTCGATTAAGCAAAATTTCACTTTCTTTTTTTTTTCTAAACAGCGCTTTATTGAATGACATAAGAATTTTTGTGGTGAATTGCTATTCAGGGGTTTAATTTAGACTAAATTTCATATTTTACGCTTCAAATAATTGCATTCTGTTGTATGTAAGCACGGCCTGATTACGGAAAAGGCTCGGGTAGCTTTAGCTTCCCCTCGGAATTTGAAGGGGGGGTCCAAAAATGACTGAAAAACTGAGATAAAAATTCAAAATTTTGTTTTTAAATGATCTTTTAAGTTCTTATAAAGATTATTAATGATGAGAAGTGGAAAACTATATATTTTTAAGGTTTCTCAGAAGTCTAGATACTTCATGTCACAACATATCTAATTGGTTCAGTTCGCGATATCTTTGGGGATATCTGTTCCAGTTGACAGTTTTTCCTATTATGGGGAAACATTGGGTCGGCTCAAAGGGGTAGAATTTCAATATGTTTCGTGTCTTTTAACATAGTCTTAAACATCTTCCAAATGTCAAAATTAGTTCTGAACCGTCATGTTGTGATTTTTAGGATGCCACCAAAACAAACAAAGAATTCCTGAAAAAATAATTGTCTAATGAAAAATACGACACAATAAATAAAGTTTAATATTTCAGTAAGGTAATGTTTTTAGTTTACTTTTTAAAGTAATTAAAGAAATACTGTAAAATCTCATTACAATGAACTGAACTATTATGAAGATTAATGAATAAAATATTTTTATCAAACGAAAATTTCAGGTTAATGAATAAAATATTTTTATCAAAGGAAATCATTACAACTAATTGAATCAATGAAATTTCATTTTAACGAATAAAATATTTTTATCAAAGAAAATCATTAAAACTTTGCTTTTGAAATACAAAAAGGGGAGGGGGGAGGGTGTCCAAATGAGACTGAGCTTACCCTCACTTCAGAGGTTAATCGGATCCTGCATGCAAGTCTGCATAAAAGAAAGCGAGATAGGGGGTTTTGGGTTTCCCCACTGTTTAACCCTTTAACGCGCAGTGTTCCCTCTCTGGGAGCACCAAACTCTGACTTTTTGACTGTTGCCAGTCACGAAGAATAGACTGGATTTCTATAAAAATAGTTGCGGGTGACATAGCTCCACGAGAATCCTTTACTTTTTAGCACGTCATTTCCCGTAAAAAAATGGTCACGATTATTTTTAACAGCACTGACATGTGCTGAAAAATGGAAGAATGCGAGAACAGCTGGATAGATTGCCCAATGCTGAAAAAAGGGCAGCCGTTGCCATCGCTCGATTTAACTACCAGAAAGATGACGGACGATCGAAACGTTCATCGCGTGCCACAAATCTAGAGACCCTTTTTTTGACGACAGCTGGCTGTACAGTAGGGTGGATCGAAAAAACTTTTTTTCGAAATTCACAGTGCCTGAGTCATTATAGGGTGCCAAACTAGCTGAAACCAATTGTCTCCAAATTTCAGCTTAAAATGTTGACATCTTGAGGTTCCACACCTCAAGTGAATGTTTATATTGGCTTTTTTTCAAGTTTTTAATGATTTTTATGTAAAAAATATTTTTTTTTTAATTTAATATTTTACTAAATAATTCATTAATTTATAAAATAATATTAATGAATTACTTTCTCATTCATAAATTGTTTTATTGAAATGTTACTGCCAGATATCAGATCCAGAAATGGCTTTTTGTACATAAAAAAAGCAAATTATACTCTAAAATCTACTAGATGGCAGCGCTTGTTCTAATCTAACTATTATATCATAACCAAATAAGGCACGTCACTTTTATTTTGTGGAATGATTCGTTTGTGTGATTGCCTTTGTTTCAACCACTTGTTTCTCCTTTGTAAGATTGAAATACGTTTTATTAATTTTGATTTTTATTGACAAAAAAATAGTACGGAGTTTTGAATTTAAATATGACCACAACTAGAAGTGAGCGTTTTGTAGTGTTTTCGGAATTCCAAAACTATTGAAAGAGACATGTTACCACCAACGTATTCTGATTTAATGAAGCATTTCTTAATCACAAAAGATGAAATACTGTGGAATAAGGGGAACAAAAGGGATCCTTTAGTAAAAGAAATCAAAATTATTTCTTTGGACGTTGAAAGAATTTGGAAGAAAGCCTCCTTGCCTGTAGCAAGTCACCAAGAAGTAATTCCCCTTATTAAAAATTATAATGAAAGATACGATCACAACTTAATTCTATACAAGTAGCACAGTCTTTGTACACCATATACTTCGATGGAAGAAAGGACACAAGTATTATGTAAGAAGTGAAGCTCTTTATATACTACTGTATCTGTGGAAGAGCATATTGTTATGTTGTCAGAACCTGGTTCTGTTCACATAGGACATGTGACTCCGCATTCAGGCTCTAGTACTGATATTACCTGCAGCATCATCAACTTTGTTACACAGAAAGAGATTGCACTTTTGGATCTGGTTGCCGCTGGGTGAAATTCACCGAAAGTCAACATTGGGAAGAAAAATGGCGTAGTTAGACAGCTTGAACTCTTTGTTGGCCATAAATTGCACTGGTTTGTATGCTTATTGCATACTAATGAACTACCTCTTCGCCACCTTTTCCATAAGATTGACGGAAAGACATCTGGGCCATACCAGTTTTCTGGAACAATAGGAAAATTTCTGGAAACGTATGAAACGTTTGCTGTGACAAATTTTGTTTCTATTCCTGTTGTTCTGCCTGAAATTGACAAAAAAGACCTCAGTGCAGAATAAAGTACCTCTTTGATATTTCTAGGGCAGTATGCTCGGGACAGTGCCATCCAGATTTGGCAAACAGAAGTCCAGAAAGGATGCCCCATTCAAGCTGACCCACTACAGCGAACTGAATACTGCGCCTGTACGTGTCGACTGCCGAACCAACAGAATGCTTTAAACTCCTAGTAGACTATGTGATGAAAGTGTACGTGCCATCCTGGTTTGAAATAAAGAAAATCCCAGCCGCTACTCATGGAGCACGGAATGATGAAAAGAAGTTCATTCTTCCCAGAAGATTTTAAGTGAATCATTCATGAAGTTATTCAGAGGAATTCTTATTTTGCTCATTCTGAAAATATTCTGCTGGCAATGCTGTTTGATGAATAATCACATATTCGAGAATTTGACCTAAGAAGAATATTGAAAGCAAGAAAAACTGACTAGAAGAGAAAAATATGCCAATTTGATCTTCTAAATATAAATTTCGAAGCAGAGTAGTATTTTCAGGTGATTCACTGGGACAATCCTTTGGAACCACCAGCTACCATGAACCTCAGTGACGAAGACGTAGCAAGTATGATCAGAAACGGTTCAGAATTTTTGAAATAGAGAAGCTCCCTTGCCCTTCTCAAGCACTAGAAAGGCATGTAAGACTACTAACGCAAGCATCATTGGTAACATGTGGAGCAAAAGCCAGAGATGGATACATTCGTTGTGGAATCAAATCACGAAAGGAACTACCAAAGTTCATTATTTTGCCCGGCATGTGGACTCCAAAATTGAAGACTGATTAAAGTAAAGTGTTTTATTAGTCAATAATACTCGAAAGGTAAATTTGGTATAATTTCCTTTTCTGTATTAGTGTGCTTTCTAAATATTAATTGTCTTTAAAAATGAAGTAATTTGTAAATATTTAATAACTATGTATTCAAAATATACCCCAAAACTTATGACGCTCGGTTGCAAGTTAGTGACTTTTTTTTTTCTTTCTTTCTTTCTTTCTTTTTTTTTTTTTTTGTTAACGGCAATAAAACATTGTCGTACTGTTTCTTTTTAGTCGTTAGAACTATTTTTAAGTCAGAAAATAAAGTTATTGTAAGCATTAATATAAAATTTTAAAAAATTGATTTTTTTACTTTTTACGTTAACATTCCTTTCTTTGAGCCCAGTGTGGAACCTGAAGACAATCAGTGAATGGACTAGAATTTTTTTTCTGTGACTTTTTTGCCATACAGCACCATTTGTTGAGTCAGGCAATATTAAAATCAAAAAAAAAATTTTTTTGCCATTTTCACTCCACCCTACTGTACAGGCACAGCCAGCTGCCGTCAAAAAAGGGTCAAAAGGGTCGTCAAAAAATGTCGTTTAAACATGTTAGTTGTGTACCTCGAAGCATTTTTTTCAAAATTCGGCTTAGAAATTCTTTTATTCCTCATTTAATGGATTTATGAACGATTTTTCTTGCGTATTCAGCGATAGGAGGGGAAATAATGGAGCTGTAAAATAATAGCTGTAAGGAAACGGTCGTCGTATCACGGATAAAAGAGAAAATTATCTTTCGAAAACAGTTTGTCCCGAATGTTTAGCATTATTTACTGATTTTTAAGAGCTTTTCAAAGAAATTCCACATTTATCAGAAATTTTTGCGTATTTATTTCTAAAATGTCGCATCTTAAAATCTATCGGTCAGAATGTTTATAATTTGGTCAGAAGATAAAATATTATTCAAACCTCTTTTAAACTCTAAACAAAATAAAAACATTAATTTGGAGATTTTATATGAATTTTAGAATGAAATAGCATTTTAATTTCAATTAGCTGGCACGCAGAAATTTCGTTAATTACACCCATTACATTTTGTTTTCCGTCATCTTGGTAACGTAAATCTGAAAACTTTGCATTTGGAAAAAGAGAAAAAAAAATTATAATTTCTCATGTGGTTTCGAACTTTCTGTAAGTGAGATATCTACGTCACTCTGATGTCACAAGTTTATATATGGTTTGAAATCTATTCAGATTAATAGATTCTGCCTTTAAAAAAATCACACCATGAATGAACTGCGTATTCAACCCTGCAAAGTTTTAAGAATGAAAGCCTCCGATTGGTTAAACAAATCATAACTGCATCCACTAGCTTTGGCAGTTAACCGCAGAAACGTGGGGAAAAAAAAAAACGATTCAGGAAAACCAAATATTTTTAAAAATGGAACAATTTATTTAAAATAAAAATAACAAACTGTTAAAATTTAACAGATTCCCTCTCAAAAAATGCTACCGCTGACCCGTTGCGGTACCCCCCAAAAATGACTAGGCCGGCCATTGCTGTAGGGGACCCTCCGAAAACATCCTACGGAGGGCCCTATGTGATACCCCAAAAAAAAATCACTGGACCCGGTCATCGCTGTTGGGAGCTCTCTCGAAAACATGCTACCGATGGCACTTTGCGGGAACAAAAAAAACATCAATGTGTACGGCCATCGCTCTTGCGGGACCCCTCGAAAATATACTATCGCTGGCCTTTTGCGACACCCCCCAAAAAAAATCACTGTGCCCAGCCATCGAATAGAGGGGCCCTCTAAAATATACTGTCGTTGGCGCATTGACATACAAACATCACATACACATCCCTCATGGAAGTAAAATGGAATCTTTTCATTAAATTCTTTTTTCTCGGGAGGGCCGGTCACCCTTCCGACCTTCCTTTTTAATACGTCCTTGCCTAAGATTTTTAATTTTAGTTATAAAATAAAAGGTTTAGTCATGCAGTATGTAGAGTATGTAGTGTAAAATCATGCAGTGCCTGAGGTATTGCATGCTACAACTTAAATCTAAAAAACAGTATAATGTAGAAATATGTCAATTTGAAAGTCTGGACTTTTCTCTGAAAACCGTCAAGCTTTTCTTTATTTTGATCGCGAATGATACTGAGATAGTTTTTGTGTCCTGATATTGCAATGATCTCCGGTTAGGTCCAAGGTACCCCAAGACTGGGCTACCTTGGTCCACCTTATGGAACACAGTGATGATTCCTTATGGGGCACATTTGACCATGCTATACCAAAATTTTTAGTTATATTAATATTTGAGAATAAATATTATCCAATATTGTAACTGAATTATTACTTTTTCTTTTTGTAATGAAACATATTACTTTTTGGATTTGTAGATCCATTTGATTGATTGTAGATTTGTAGATTGTTACATTAATTTTCATCAGAAAAAGAAATCCCGAATTGTAAAAATAAATGAAAAAATAAAAAGCAATCACTTTTAGAGCAAAGTTAACATTGAAAGTATAGTCAACATTAAAAAAATTAAATCTTTGGCATTTATCATTAATAATTTAAAATAAAGTTTAATATACACTCATGTCCATAAATTAAGGATAATTCAGAATCACACAGAAATTGATCTCTAAAATAAAAATTTCACCTGTGGAATGATCACACACATCTTGAAGAAGAATATGCAAATTACAGGAAACCACCAGATGGCGGGGATGGTACGTCACAATGACAAGAGTGTAAGAGAGGGGTATATAAGGAATGGTGGCAAAGAAGTAAAATTGTTCACAAGCGCTGTGAAAGCCTTTCAGTGCAAAAAACGCATAGTTATGGCACAAAGGAGGCATTTGGATGATGTTTTACGTGGCAGAATTATCGGACGACTGGAATGTGGACGTTTCCAGATGGAAGTATCCGAGGAACTTGGAATCGCCCAGAGTGTCATCTCCAGGATTTGGAAACGATTCCAAGATGATGGTAATGTGAGTAGACGTTACAGCACAGGTCGCCCCCGAGTTACAACGCCGAATGAGGACCGCTATTTGGCAGTTACTGCCACAAGAAACAGACGGAGTACAGCATCAGACCTGTCTCGTCAGCTCTCTTCAGCTACCGGTACGACAGTTTCAAGGCAGACCGTGTACAGACTTAGGGCACATTGGTCTATATGCTCGTAGGCCTGTCAGATGTGTTCCACTTACCGCAACTCACTGTCGCCTGCGATTAACCTGGAGTAGAGACATGTATTGTGGACACCGCAACAGTGGTCTTGTGTGATGTTTTCCTACGAGTCCAGGTTTAGTTTGGAGTCTGATTCTCGCCGGACATTCATCTGGAGAGCGCCAGGTACTCGTTACTACCAAGAGAACACCATTGAAAGACACCGTTACGGTAGTGCAGGATGGCTCGTTTGGGGAGGAATTATTCTTGGTTCCAGAACTGACCTGCATGTTCAGAGTGTAACGATGACAGGCCACATCTATCGGGATGTCATTCTGGAACAACATGTACGTTTGTTTCGGGGCGCCATGGGTGCTGAATTTGTGTTTATGGATGACAACGCCCGTCCTCACCGTGCAAACATTGTAGACGAATGCCTTCAATCGGAGGATATCACCCGTATGCATTGTCCAGCATACTCACCGGACTTGAATCCAATAGAGCATGTGTGGGATATGCTTGGCCGACGAATTGCAGCCCGTCAACCCCCTCCCACCTGTCTACCGGAACTTCGGAGTGCATTGCTTGATGAGTGGTGTAATATTCCCCAAGATCAGATTGATCATTTGATACTCAGCATGCCTAGGCGTTGTCAGGCCTGTATTGCATCGTCCGGGAGACATACTCCGTATTAACCATCCTACTAACCATGTTATACTGTTTTTTGTAAATAGGTTCTTTTTTGAAATTTGGTCAAGGGAGTAAAACTTGCAATTTTTATTAATTATGTCAAACATATAGCATCTTTTTTGCTCTTTACTTTTTGTTTAATAAATAGACTTTACAAATAAGTCAAATTTGTTTTGCTTCTTTCTCTTTCTTTGCCTGAACTTCATTATCCTTAATTTATGGACATGAGTGTATGTTGAAGTTAGCAAAGAATATGCCGAATGAGATTTGTGAATGGAAAGCCTGCTACTTTCTGAGCAGACACGAGGCACTGGAAGAATAAGGAGAATGTCATTTTTGTGGATTGTTGCTTCATGAACATTTATTAGAATATATTATTTTTGTCTTCATTACAGAATCTCATAATCTGATTCATCTAGTTTTGCAAAACACTAATCCTACATAGTGAATTATTGTCTTCTTGCTAACAAATCTTATAACTACATCTTGACCAACTTTTACTTCGTAGTTACTTATATCATAACCATCTACAATTCCACTGTCAATAGATTCAGTATAATTTGAGTCTATCGAATTCACTACTGCTGTTGGAATTAATTTCTTCTAATTCTTTTAAAAGTTTTCATTTTTTTCATAACAAAGCTGCAGACTCTTGTCTTTTTTTTTACAATCCTTTTATTTGCCTCATCTTTTAAAATTGCCTTAACAGGTGTATCAGTAATAATTCGAGAGCATCCCCCTTTTTGCTTAACTTTTATTCTCCAAAGTTTTTTTTTATTGTTACGTACTTCAGGCTTCTGTATAGTAAATTAAAACGAGTAACTGTATATAAGTGTTAACATAACTGTGAAACATATATAAAATAATATGTAATGATTGTAATTAAAAACAAAAAAGAAGGCTAAAAAGTTATTTTTAATTACTTGAGCTGGATGACAGTGGCCCAATGTACCCCAACTTGAGTGGACCAAGGTACCCCATATTCTTGAATTTCAAAAATATAGTAATTTTTTTTTTCTTTATCGTAAAAACTAAACTGTAAATAATTATTAAACCAATAAATTTACCTTATAACAGAGATTCAGTTTACCGCTCGAATCTTACTTAAACCAATTTTAGAAAACAAAGTAGCAGACTTCTGAAAATTACTCAGCAGTGCTAAAATACAACTCACTGAAATAAAAATATCTCCTTATCACTTTAACATTAACAAAATAATTGAGCCTGGTCCACTGTGCCCCTAGGTCCAATGAGCCCCAACTCCCCCCTCCAAACAAACCACAATCACAACACTTTTCAAAATTTGTTTTAAAGACCGTCGGATCCTGTACAGTGTTTATTCTAATTGATTCTCACAAGCAACTAAGTTAGCTGGGGCTCTTACCAGTGGCGGCCCTCCATTTGAGCACTTGAGCGCGTAAAGCCCCTAAGAAAATCGGCAAAAAAAAAACTTATTAACAAATTAATTATTAAAAAATATCAAGTAGACTTCTAGATTTTGTGAATTTAAAAAGTGAGTTTTACTCTCCTCCACACCCACTATTATTAAATACGCTTATAGCTAACGCACAGTTTTGCAGGTTACTACAGCACAGTATTTCCCCTCTCGCACGTGCAAACAGAAATAATTCCCTTCTAAACCGGTCTCTGAGAAAAGAAGTGAACAGTCCCTGCAGAAGTATAAGGCGCTGCTGATATCATTCCGTTCGCACATTTTGAGTGTGCACACGGAGAATTTTTTTTTTTTTTGTGTGGTTATCTCTTCCGGATACTCCTTTGGTTTGTTATGTTTATGTAGGTTCATTTTCTTCATTTATTTTTATCATTTTTCACGACAATATTTCTTACAAATGGGAATAAAATAAGTATTCCGGAGCTGAAGCAATGGCATCGCATTTTTCAATATTATCCTTTGAAAAATAATTGAAATAAAATTCATCAAGACAACACCTTTGCTGAAACTTATCTTGGTGACGAAATGAAAGACCTACGATTACTTGTGTTCCTTCAGTTGCATGCATTGTTTTCCTTTTAACTGCTGGAAACGCAAATATATTTCAACGTGTAAGTCGCGTCGTATCTGCATACTTAATTTTTGAAATTTATTTTGTGAACCTCCATTTATAAATAACCCAAGAGCCGTCACTGGTTCTTGCAACAAAATGAAGAACAAATAAGTGAACTGACTAAAGGAACCATATTTTCTTTCTCTTCGCTATTAAATCAAAGTACGTAAAAAGAACGGTTGCAGCGCAAGAGCTATGTCTGTTCGCACTTTCCCGGTGTTATGTAACGGAAGATCCGTTAAAGCACTATTATTACCAAACAGAATGCTAGCGGCAACCGACCAGACAGTATACCAGACATAATAATTGACCTGAGATACGAGCAATTTATCATCCATTGAAAAGGGGCAATTTATCATCTATTGGAAGAACACAATTCGGAGTACTTAGACGGATGCGCAGTTATGCAGTGATCAAACTGTAAAAGAAAGAGAAAAAAAAGAAATCTAAGTATTTTTGTTTCTCGTTGAAGTTTTTGTCGTATATCCACCAACGTACTGAGGGAAATTATCCCCCCCACACCATGATATTCACTGGAAGTTGAATTTATTTCCTTTCTATCATTTTAAGTTTCAAAATTTTATTTTTTACATTTATGATTTTTTTTTCCTTTTAAGTTAGTAAGTTTTGTATTTATCATTTCTGATTTATTTTATTAGATGAATGATAATCCGTACGTGCTTCAGAAACTTAGTTAAAAGCAATTAATTTTAAACTAATTTACCCCCCACCCTTTCCAGATTCTTTTGAATGCACCACTGAAACAACTGTCTAAGAGTATTCACTATTGTGACTCGGACCGATTTCTAGCATTTTCTTACAAGATATCGAGCTTTTTAGTTATTTTTCTAGCGTAAAAACATATCAAAACAATCGCGTTACTTTGGAGAGTTTTTTTTAAAATATGCACTTGTAAAACTGAATAAATGGATAAATCCTTTCAAATTTGTTTAAAATATGTTTTAACAAAGAATTAATTTGAATAATGAAAAATACTTCCTGCTACTTAGGAAAAAAAAACTAGCTAAAAACTGGTCATCATAGTTGAATTCAAAACAGACATTTTAATGAAAAAAATTAAAGAATGGAAAAGGGTTGTCAAGGGTCGAGAAATATTTGAATTTGATATGTACACGAAAATATTTTGCATGTACTAAATTGCATAATGTATACTTTGACTTGCAGTAACAGTATGTTTTCTCTTAAGAAATTTGTTTTTCGAAGCACAACTTTTAAACTTTTATTTGTGAGAGTTTTAGAAAATTATACCTATCTTATATTACACTTTCCTGAATTTATTTTCGCAGTCAAATAATTACGAAATGACATTTTTTATACGCGTTTCAATTTCTTTTTTTCGTACGGTGTTAATTTTCAATAAAATTTTATATGTTTTAGTCACTTTTAAAAGTGCAAATTAAGTTTTTTTATTGTATACATATTTTATTTATTCAGTATTCCGATATTTAAATCTGAATTAATATTACAAGTTAATCTATTATTAAAGTATGTCTACTGTGTCTTCCTAATAAGTACAGTATTTACATAATCACAAATTTTAAGCAATTTAGCAATCACTTCTTTTTTTCAAGCTATTTGGAGTATTAAACCATGCGGGCTTATTCTGCAATAAAAGAGAATTTGAGGATTAAAAAAAAGTGAGATGCAAAATACATATAACAAAATTAAAATTTTACTCATTAAAGTTTATCAATGAAACTATTACATATGCCACTTCAAACAAAAGTCAAGGAAAAATAATTTTTGTCAAGAAAAATGTTTTCTAATTTTGCGGAACTCGGAGGCTACATTTCCAGCCTTAGAGGTTGCAAGTGACACTTTAAATGATATAATTAAATATTAAATAAATACAAATAAATTATCGAAAAATTATTCTTAATAGACTTAGATTTAATTTCTTTTCTTCTTTTAGAGTTGTTTTTAAGTTCCTCATAATGTAATTCAATTGTTAATTTTTCCGTGATAAAGTTTTTTAATATAATATTAACTTCAGAACTCTGTAGCGTTCCATAATTTTACTTAAAAAATAAATAGCTGTAAAATAATAATTTCAAACAATATTTTAGCACTATGGCATTGCAGGCAACGTAAACGTACTGCTACGATGCCTTCATTGTAAATAATACCTGGCATGTTCCGTGAAACCGGCACAGTGCCGTTACTTAGCCGACCACTTTAGGAAGATGGAATTTCTTTTTCTTGTAGTAAGATTCCTTTTTGGAGAGTCGTCCCTCATTGGCTGTAATCTGGCCATCAACCTATAAACAGTGAAAATCAGTGTGAGATTAGGACCAGAAGATCAGCCATCTGCAGTGGCGGCTCGTGGGATACAGCAAGTACAGCCGGGCTGCACTTGAAATTATCAGCACATACTTTAAAATAATTTATTCTACTAATTTTCCTAAATTCAGATTAGAATTATGGAAATCCTACGGTAAATTAAAAAAAAATCTCAAAAAAAAAAACCGTATTGTGGCCGGATCACTCATTCAGAAAAAAAAGCACTTTAATCTTCCCGCAATTCAATTGGGAAAAGCTTTGGTTCAGCCCAGAGCGCTGATAAGAAAATTGGCAGCACCGTTGCCATGACAACGATTACGTAAGCAGTCCCTCCGGCATAGGCTATAATGGGGATACACAGCTAAGACTCAGCTCATCAAAGATTTTCAAACGTCGGCAGTACTTGAAAGAGCGCGGTGAATTCGACCCACTGATTGGCTCGAGAAGTGAGGGAGGGGGTAAGGAGAATAGGGAGTTTCTGCATAGCGGTTTCACTCACCGTAACGCTAACGTTAAATGTCATAGGACAGTACAGCGCATGCGCCCGTATAACGTTTACGGTATGGGAACTACTAACAAAATAGATTTTTTGCATAACGTTTTTGCTCCCAGAGCATTTATCAGATTATATTCTCCTTTTCTTTCAGTATTGCCATCTAGTGGCAAGAAAATAAAATTTTTATGTGTTTCCCCCCCCCCTTCAAAATTTCCCCATAATTGCATTACTTTTAGAAATTATCGTATAAAATGTTAAGCAAAATGAATTTATAGAATTAATGAAATCCTCAGAAAATAGTTACAAACAAATTAAAGCATAATTTTTTATTTTAAGCAAATGAAAAATTAAAATAGAAATTCCTTATTTGTTTATTTTTGCAAGATTTTTTTCGTTTTTAATTTTCTGTGTATTTGGACAGTTTAGGTAAATACGGTTGATTTTTTCACGAAATTGGTTTTTAAAATAATTAAAATCCCCATAAACTATTTTTTTTTTTCTAATGCACTACGAACCACTAGCTTGGAGTATTTTGAGCAGTAATTAGAACTAGAACCTACAAAATATTTAAAAATAAATTAAACCCACTGAGAACACTACTTCACAAACCTGAATTTTTAATTTGTCTACAATATTTTTTTTTAATCAAGGTTTGTTTACAAACTTGTAATTTTAATAAAATAATTATAAAAACCTGGATTTTTAATTCGTCTATGATTATTTGTAGTTTTTGTGTCTAGTGGTTCTTACTGCATAAAAATAAGAAATAATTATTGTATGAGGATTTAAATTTTTTTTTAAACTAATTTCGTTAAAAATTTAATTTAACCGCATTTTTTCCGCATCCCATTAAAAATTTAACCGCATATGTTATTTGTTTTTTTTTTTTTGTTTTTTTTTCCATGGGATGCATCAAAATTATGTGTGATTTAGAGACTCTACTAATAGGGAAATAAACATAATATAAACTTAAGAGCAACACATGTTTTAAAACTTTCCCAACACTCATGAGTAATACTGCCGCTGGCCAAAATCGAGACAAACGACTGATTTTGAAATCAATTTCGTAGTATAATTGTATTTTATTCTGAAGAATTTCCATATTTGGAAATATAGAATGGGTTTACTTACTTAACACAAATTTTGTGTTAAGTAATCTGAAATCAAAGAAACAGATAGTTAAACGTTACTTCGAAATGCTATATCACAGTTGCTAACATAACATGTATGGAATACAAACACTTTAGTCATTTTTGTAAATATTTCTTATAATAACAAATAATTGAAAAATTTTGCTATTTTTTAACGCTAAAAATTCTCTTTACAAATGTGGTTAGTTATTTTCCTACATATTGGTATGCTATATCGATATAGAGCATTTCGAAGAATTAAAAATAAGTTTAAATTAATTTATACAAATGTAAATTTGAATTATATTGTTTATACTTTATAATTAAAAAATTATTTAACTTCTGACTTTTTTTTTATCCTTTGTAATTTTATTTTAAAACTACAAAAGTGTAAGATGTAAGATTTTTGGGCCCTAAAATCTGTAGGCCCTGGGCAGTTGCCCCGTTTGCCTTGCCGGTAATATGGCACTGGTAATAAAATAAACACATCTTTTACGAACTTTCAGCAAATTTGAGGACGCTAGACAATTAATGTCCATTCTCTTTCACAGATGGCGCCATCAACGCTCCTTTAAAAAGGAAAAATCAAGCGAGTAGCAATTGCCAAGCTTAAATCAAGCTGTATTTAAGCTTGACAATTCAACTTGACTCCTGCAAGCTTGCTGCCAGCTTAGAATGAGTTGAACTGTCAAGCTTGCATTGATGCGTCAAATTCAAAGAACTGTCAAGCTTGATTTAAGCTTATGTGCTGTCTGGGTATAAATCCACGTCAGAAGGAAAAACTTATTCAGGTGTATTCTTTATCCAAACGTAGCAGACGGTAAAAGGATTTTTTTAATTAAAAACTGCGTATTCTATAAGTATGTGCCATCTGTCGACGGCTTTGTAAAATAAAAACTCTTGTATTATTTTTCTTATCTATATAAATAAAATTAGACTTTTGTCTGTACATTTCTTGGAATTCAAAAATTTTGCGATTTCTATCCGTTTCAAGCACCCGGGAATCCGATGCGACCCTCAAAAAAAAGTTTGTCTGTCTGTCATTCTGTCATTCTGTCCGTGACGCTTTTTTTGTTTAAGCATCACGTAAAAACGACTGAAGCGAATGATGTGAAATTTGGTGTCATGATAGGTGGTCACTCAACTTAAAACATAGGCGTCGAATTTTTAAAAAATCTTGATTAGATTTTGAGATTTTGCGAAAATCGTTTCAAACTGCGTAAATTTGTGTTCAAGCATCACGCAAAAACGACAGAAGCGAATGATATGAAATTGGGTGTCATGATAGGTGGTCACTCAACTTAAAACATAGGCGTCCAATTTTTAAAAAATCTTGATTGGATTTTGAGATTTTGCGAAAATCCTTTCAAACTGCGTAAATTTGTGTTCAAGCATCACGTAAAAACGACTGAAGCGAATGATATGAAATTGGGTGTCGTGATAGGTGGTCACTCAACTTAAAACATAGGCGTCGAAATTTTTAAAAAATCCTGATTGGATTTTGAGATTTTGCGAAAAAACTTTCAAACTGCGTAAATTTGTGTTCAAGCATCACGTAAAAACGACTGAAGCGAATGATATGAAATTGAGTGACATGATAGGTGGTCACTCAACTTAAAACATAGGCGTCAAATTTTTAAAAAAATCTTGATTAGATTTTGAGATTTTGCGAAAATCCTTTCAAACTGCGTAAATTTTTGTTCAAGCATCACGTAAAAACGACTAAAGCGAATGGTATGAAATTGGGTGTCATGATAGGTGGTCACTCAACTTAGAACATAGGCGTCGAATTAAAAAAAAATCTTGACCAGATTTTGAGATTTTGCGAAAAAAATTTCAAACTGCGTAAATTTGTGTTCGCACATCACGTAATAACTGCAAAGGTGAAAAAATGATATTTGGTGGAATGATAGGTGGTCACTCACCTTAAACTATAAGCATCTAATTTTTAAAAAAATGATCAGATTTCGAGATTTTGCGAAAATCGTTTAAAACTGAGTGAATCTTTGTTCCCGCATTAAGTAATAATGACTAAAGCGAATGATATGAAATTTGGTCACATGATAGATGGTTGCTCAACATAAACTATACGCGTCCAATTTTTTAAACATTTTTATTAGATTTTGAGATTTTGTGAAAATTCTCTCAAAATACGCTTATATTTCTTCAAACATCACGTAATAACGATTAATACGAATGATACGAAATTTAGTGATAGGATAGGTAGTTGCTAATCTTAATTTATAGGCGTTGAAATTTTAAAATATATTGATTACATTTTGAGATTTTGCGAAAATCGTTTTAAAATACTGAAATTTTGTTCCAGCATCACGAAATAAAGACTGCAGGGAATGGAACGAAATTGGGTGACAGGATAGGTTGTCACTCAACTTAAATTCTAGCCTTCAAAATTTTTCAAAAATGTTGATTAGATTTTGAGATTTTGCGAAAATTATTTCAATATGCGTCAATATTCGTTCGCGCATCACATAATTACGACCAAAGCGAATGAAATGATATTACTTAGTTACTCTCTAACCTGTAATATTTTAACAATACTTAAAAATTATAACTTCGCTTTCTTTACTTTGGCAACATACTACATCCATTCTGTGTACTCCTACAATGCTGACGAAAGTTCTTGCTTTTTGGAAATTTGCATTCACTAACCCGTCAAGGACGGGTACTTCAGCTAGTAAAATATAATTTTGTCGTATATTATAGGAACAGTGTGTTTTTCAAGTGATAAAAAGTAGCCTGTTTTTTAATCTAGGACTTTAACTGTCTTTATTCCATATTCGTCTAAATCCTTCAAACCGTTTCAGCGTGAAAGAGTAACAAACATACATACAAACATTGATATTTATAATATTAGTATGATTACAATGTGAAAGAATTATACACATCAACGCATTTGAAATCAATATCTTAAAGTACTTTCTATCATGCTTTTTGGATCACCCTGTATTTCAGCAATTGTAATCACAGGATTATATGTTACATCTGGGAATTCTGTAAGGTTATGTGATAAAATGAGTTCAACCTATCTGAATCCTATCCACAATCAGATTCTACTTGCCTATATCGCCAGGTTCGGCACTAAAAAATAAGTAATCAAAATTGAGCCCAGGCTGGCGATATCTTCTTATATAATAATTAGAAAGAAATTGCCAAATTCAACTGTTCAGAGCACATATGGGCATCCTCTGGCGGACCGGATGTCGCCCACCACGGCTTTTGATCTGGCCCGCGGAACACAACAAAAACCCCTTATAAAACACATATAAAAACTCTCATATCAATCCAAATTATACGGACCGCGACTTCCCTACCATCCTGACGTTTGGCCCGTTACTTCGGTGACATCCTAAAGTTTGGCCTGCAACTTTTCAAAGGTTGCCCATACCTGGTTTAGAGGGTTACTGTTAATTGGTGTCTATATTGATGTAAATATAGTCAGAATATTCCTGACGAAGATTGTAAAACAGTTTCCGTTGGCGGTTTTAATATAGGTTTCAATCCTTATGAAGTGTTTTATGGAACAAGAAAGTCAAATACAGCTCACCCAATATTTCGGGATGCCGCTTATAAACAGCTTGTTTTAGAAGTCCAAACTCACAGTAATCCATAGGAGACACGTCAGGGGACTTGGGTGGGATGCATTTAAAGGGAATAGCTTCAATTCCAGTTTCATTTCTCATTTTATCAAAAAATAGAGCAATATATTTAGAGATATGGCTTGGAGCTTTATCCTAATGGAACTTAACACAGTGAAGATTGTTTGGATGAAGGGATGGAATTTCTCCTTTGAAAATAGGTGTTAAAAAATACTTCTGATAGTAATCCGAATTAATTTTGACATTTTTTGTACTTTCCTTATTGTAAGTTTTCCGTTGTAAGAAAATCCAGTAATAACCATAAAAACTTTATAAAAACTTTCCTTGCTTTCTCTAAACCAACTTGTTAAGTCTTTCTCTCCTCTTTTGCGGTAGTAAATCGATCTTTTTCTATTGCAGTTGGATGAATGTGTCCAAACTTCATAAATTATAACTACATATTTCCATTTTTCTCCCGCCAAATAATTTTCATACAAAAATCTACACATAGTCTTACTCTGAGAAACATGTTTCGGCGTTAGGCGATGAGCATTGTGTTTTATTGCTTTAACTTTAAATCGGATTTTATAATTTTGTTCACAGTTCCTACAGAGATATTTAAAGATTTTGCGATAGTTCTTTCGGTAGTCGGATTTTCCTTTAAAACATGAGATGCGACTTTAGATTTAAAAAGCGGTGTACGTACCTTTGTTGGGTATGCATTTTTAGCCTTTTCCCAGTGAAACATAAACTTTGACGATTCTTTCCTTTCATATTAATTATGTCACTCATTTTACGTGTAGAAATATTAAAAAAAGAGTATTTCTCTTCGGATAGTGCAAAAATATAGCCTTCGATCCATTGTTTATTTTTCTGCGACATTTTAAAGCAAAGAATATTTTCAATGCTGCAGACGATAAATAAGCCTTATGACAATTTGATGCCAATCACACTTTTATTTTCAAATTAATATTTAACTTCATGGAGAAAATCAAAATCGTTACAAAAATGTGTGAACACCCTCTGTAAAACAGATTTTGTAGTCGATTTTGATGTAAACTTCAATTCCAAAAAATTCTTTTATGGTGCAACAAGAAAGTCAAATACGACACACTCGTGGATCACGATTCACTTTCCAATGCGATGGAAAAGGGAAAACAAATAGGGTCAACGCATGAATTATCATACCCTTTTAATATATAGAAGTTTAGTACGAGGTTAAAATATGAAAGTATTCCAGATTTTCTTTCTTTTAATCTTCTATGTGGATGTTTTCACATAGTCAAGCGCAATGCCTAAATGTAAAAGAAGGCCTGCCAACAACATTGCTACAGAAAGAGCGGGATAAAGAAAACGGGGAAAAGTCTGATATTCGCGAAGATCGCTTAGTGTATCAAATCAATTACAGCACCGCTTATCATGCCAATAAAACTCAGTCTCAGAGCGTTAGAGCAAGATATCAGGATATGTTAGAGACATTCGCGGTCATGCAACATGGGAAGCTCGCAATCGAAGACTCGAAACAGTACAGCAAATAAAGATAAACAAACGCAAACAAGAATTTCCGAGTGTTCACCAAGTGAGACAGCCTTCAATGGGCGGTCTTTTTTTTTTTTTAAGTATCTTTCGTTGCATTGCGTTAGCTATTAAATCACTAAAAGTTGTGTGATTGGTTTTAAATAAAACCGACTTCGAATTACTTCACCTTAACCCTTTAACGCGTAGTGTTCCCGCTCTGGGAACACCAAACTCTGGCGTTTTGACTGTTGCCAGTCACGAAGAATAGGTTTGATTTCTATAAAAATAGTTGCGGATGACATAGCTCCACGAGACTCCTTTACTTTTTAGCACATCATTTCCCGTCCAAAAATGGTCACGATTATTTTTAACAACACTGACATCTGCTGAAAAAGGAAGAATGCGAGAACAGATTGCTGGACAGATTGCCCAATGCCGAAAAAAGCGATGGCAACGGCTGCCCTTTTTACAGCATTGGGAAAGGGTTGCGCCTCAAAGGGTTAACGGAAGAATATTCCAGGACATCTTGGATATTTGCCACATGGCGACTTTTTCATTGTTTGATGGTTTGCGCATTCACATAATCGATGGGCATTTCCCATTAAAGTATCATTAAGAGTTCTCCATATATACCCTTAATCCTTAGCAGATTGGCATATTTAGCACCGAGAAATCACATTGTGAGGCATTTATCAAGCTTGTTATTTCCACTGTAATATAGTAACGTTTGGCATTACATCGCCGAATGCAGAAGATATCGCTAAACCAAGTTCAGTTTTGGTAAATTATCTTTTCACGCCAAATTTGCCAATAAATCTCCAAAAGTGGCCAACCTTGGCGTTTTTTGACTTCTTACAACCAGAGCTGTTATGGCAACCCTTGAAACAATGGTTTAAAAACACAGTTTTTTTCCTATTTTCGAAATGATAAAATCTTGATAAGAACTTGACTAAATTAATATGGTGCCACCCCTGAGCTATACCCTTTCCAATAAAAAAATTAAATCGGTCAGCGGGTAAAACTTATAGCTGTACATACATTTTTAAAAAATCTGGAATGACTCCACTCCACTTTCCGAATACTTACGATTAAGATCATTACCAAGCATTTAAATAAATTTTAATCGATGAATAATTCAAACATATATACCCAATTTGAGCTCAATCGAATCTACCGTTTAAACGCTAGCGCACTTTCAAGAAATTCCCCCCATAGGCCATAATGTAAAACAAATCTTTGTCGTAGCCCTGTAGAAAGACTATAAGTCCTATACACACCAAAATCAATACCGGTCTTGCGAAGGTGGTTTATGACCTATATATCGAATTTGAGCTCAATCGAATGCTCCGTTCAGGAGCTATCGTGTTCACTCACATACACACAAACACACGCACACACACACATACATACATACATGCATCTCGTAAAAATAGCATAAATGGATCCAGAAGCCCTCAAAACGTGTAAAAACACCAAAATCTTGAAGTCGATATTTTTCATGATTACAATACTTTTCTTACATGGTACATGTTCGGAAAGTAAAAATCTGATGTAGAAACCACATGAATTCCTTCTACGTATTTTAAATCATAAATATTTTCGGTGCACTTCATCTAAACTTATTTTGTTTGAAAGCGATAAAATACTGCATTAATTCAAAGTTTTAGTGATTTCTAGCCAAATATTTGAGATATCGTAGGGTTTCAGTTTGAAAGACATGTTTTTAGTACTTAATGGGCGATATTTCGCTAAAAGCTGATCCTAGCTAAAGTACACTCTATAACAAAAAAATCTGGAGTGACTCCACTCGACTTTCCGAACACTTACGATTAAGATCATTACCAAGCACTTAAATAAATTTTAATCGATGAATAATTCAAACATATATACCAAATTGAAACTCAATCGAATGCACCGTTTAAACGCTTGCGCACTTTCAAGAATTTCTCCGCATATGCCATTATGTCATAATATAAAAGAAATTTTTGTCGTAGCCCTGCAGAAAAACTGTAAGTCTTATACACACCGAAATCAATACCGGTCTTAGGATGGTGGTTTATAACATATATACCCAATTTGAACTCAATCGAATGTATCGTTTAAACGCTAGCGCACTTTCAAGCATTTCCCCCGATAGGCCATAATGTAAAAGAAATCTTTGTCGTAGCCCTGTAGAAAAACTATAAGTCCTATACACGCCAAAATCAATTCTGGTCTTGCGACGGTGGTTTATAACATATATACCCAATTTGAGCTCAATCGAAATACCGTTTAAACGCTAGCGCACTTTCAAGAATTTCCCCCCATAGGCCATAATGTAAGAGAAATCTTTGTCGTAGCCCTGTAAAAAAACTATAATTCCTATACACACCAAAATCAATTCTGGTCTTGCGACGGTGGTTTATAACATATATACCCAATTTGAGCTCAATCGAATCTACCGTTTAAACGCTAGCGCACTTTCAAGAAAGTCCCCCCATAGGCCATAATGTAAAACAAATCTTTGTCGTAGCCCTGTAGAAAAACTATAAGTCCTATACACACCAAAATCAATACCGGTCTTGCGACGGTGGTTTATGACCTATATATCGAATTTGAGCTCAATCGAATGCTCCGTTCAGGAGCTATCGTGTTCACTCACATACACACAAACACACGCACATACACACATACATACATACATACATCTCGTAAAAATAGCATAAATGGATCCAGAAGCCCTCAAAACGTGTAAAAACACCAAAATCTTGAAGTCGATATTTTTCATGATTACAATACTTTCCTTACATGGTACATGTTCGGAAAGTAAAAATCTGATGTAGAAACCACATGAATTCCTTCTACGTATTTTAAATCATAAATATTTTCGGTGCACTTCATCTAAACTTATTTTGTTTGAAAGCGATAAAATACTGCATTAATTCAAAGTTTTAGTGATTTCTAGCCAAATATTTGAGATATCGTCAAGCTGGTTTCAGTTTGAAAGATATGTTTTTAGTACTTAATTGGGCGATATTTCGCTAAAAGCTGATCCTAGCTAAAGTACACTCTATAACAAAAAAATCTGGAGTGACTCCACTCGACTTTCCGAACACTTACGATTAAGATCATTACCAAGCACTTAAATAAATTTTAATCGATGAATAATTCAAACATATATACCAAATTGAAACTCAATCGAATGCACCGTTTAAACGCTTGCACACTTTCAAGAATTTCTCCCCATATGCCATTATGCCATAACATAAAAGAAAGTTTTGTCGTAGCCCTTTAGGAGAACTATAAGTCCTATACACACCAAAATCAATACCGGTCTTAGGATGGTGGTTTGTAACATGTATACCCAATTTGAGCTCAATCGAATCTACCGTTTAAACGCTAGCGCACTTTCAAGAAATTCCCCCCATAGGCCATAATGTAAAAGAAATCTTTGTCGTAGCCCTGTAGAAAAACTATAAGTCCTATACACACCAAAATCAATACCGGTCTTGCAACGGTGGTTTATAACATATATACCCAATTTGAGCTCAATCGAATCTACCGTTTAAACGCTAGCGCACTTTCAAGAAATTCCCCCCATAGGCCATAATGTAAAAGAAATCTTTGTCGTAGCCCTGTAGAAAACCTATAAGTCCTATACACACCAAAATCAATACCGGTCTTGCGACGGTGGTTTATGACATATATATCCAATTTGAGCTCAATCGAATGCTCCGTTCAGGAGCTATCGTGTTCACTCACATACACGCAAACACACATACACACACACACACACACACACACACACACACACACACACACACACACACACACACACACACACACACACACATACATACATCTCGTAAAAATAGCATAAATGGATTCAGAAGCCCTCAAAACGTGTAAAAACACCAAAATCTCGAAGTCGAATTTTTTCATGATTACAATACTTTCCTTACATGGTACATGTTCGGAAAGTAAAAATCGACGCACCAAGAAACAATCATCCGATTGCTTTGAAATTTCGTATGCATGAATGTTTTGAACAGATATGCAAATGATTCAAATTTGGTGTCCAATGAATAAATAGTTTGATCTCTAGCGCATCGGAACTGCGCATCCAGCAGACGTATATAAGGAGCAGTTCTTCAACGGTTGTTAAAACTTTCGGTTTGATTGCGATTCAGATGACCTTTCAACAACTTAAAAAATGTCTCGCTGCAGGATTCGTGCTCATTACGAGCAAGTGTCAGAGTTTGACAGAGGTCGTATCATTGGATTGAAAGAGGCCGGTTGGACTAATCGGAGAATCGCTCGTCATTTGAGTCGAAGCTATGCAACGGTTCGAAGATGCTAGCTAGGATGGAGGGAAAATGGCTGAGTGCAGCGTCAGGATGGTAGCGGTCGAACTAGGGCTACAACAGATCGTGAGGACAGAGTGATGGTCCGATCAGCTGTCACAGCGCCTTCTTCATCTCTATCAACCATCCGACGTTCAACCCAAACACCAGTGTCCATCATGACCATTCACAGACGGTTGAGAGAGCGAAATCTACGCTCGCGCCGACCGTTACGCCACCTGCCACTCACGCCTGCACACTGCCGAGCCAGATTACACAGGGCCTTCTCTATTCTACTCAGTACAGCAATAGAGAAGGCCCTGGATTACAGTGGTGCAGGGCTCGATCAGGTTGGAATGGTGCCGACTGGGGACGTATAGTCTTTAGCGACGAATCCCGCTTCCAACTGTGTCCTGACGATCATCGAAGACGTGTTTGGAGACGCACAGGGCAGAGGGGGGACCTGCTTTCACTATTGCACGCCACACCGGCCTTCAACAACGCATTATGGTCTGGGGTGCCATTTCCTTTGACAGCCGGACCCCTTTGGTCGTCATTAGAGGTACACTTACTGCACAGCGGTACGTGGACGACATCCTAAGACCTGTTTTGCTACCGTTCCTTTTGCAGTGCCCTGGGCTGGTTTTTCAGCAGGACAATGCCAGACCACATACGGCTCGTGTTGCTCTAAACTGTCTGCAAGCTTGTCAAACTCTTCCTAGGCCTGCCAGATCGACAGATCTCTCTCCCATCGAGCATGTCTGGGATATGATGGGAAGGCGATTGCATCTGGCACGGATTGTTGATGACCTCGTTCGACAATTGGAGCGAATTTGGCAGGAAATACCGCAGGAGACCATCCGGGAGCTTTATCGGTCTATGCCACGCCGTGTGGTAGCTTGTATCCAGGCTAGCGGCGGGTCAACACCTTATTGAACTTGTTACAGTAACTCTGAAATAAATTATTCAATTGTTCTGAAATTTTAATCATTTACTATTCTGTACATTGTCTTCCTATCCACCAATTTTCGTCTCAATCGGACACCTCCTTCTTGGTGCGTCGATTTATTTGTTATAGAGTGTATTTTCGCGATTACGACGGGCTCGCGAAAATCACGAAACTTAAAGCCTCGCTGAAATATGTGATTTTACAGTGTATGGTAGGATAGTATTGTGCTTGAAATGAAAGAATGTCTGTAAAACCGCCATTGACAGTATTGTGTTGTAATTCTTTTGAGCGTTCCTGTAGCAGAACCATAAATGATAAAGACACTCTTTTGGATGTAGATATTCATTTTGTAACTCTTAACAGCATATATCACTTTTGATTCGTTTGAAATAACTTAATATCTCTAAAATATGCTTTAATGAATTTCTTCACATAGAGAGAAGTGTATGGAATATCGTTTGGCCCAGACAGCACATAAGCTTAAATCAAGCTTGACATTTCTTTGAATTTGACGTATTAATACAAGCTTGACAGTTCAACTCATTTTAAGCTGGCAGCAAGCTTGCAGGAGTCAAGTTGAATTGTCAAACTGGAATACAGCTTGATTTTTCCTTTCGAAAGCGAGCGTGGATCGCGCGTGGTGAAAGAGAATAGACATTAATTGTCTTAGCGTTTCTCAAATTTGCTCAATAAAGAAAAGTTTGTAAAAGTTGTGTTTTATTTTATTATAACACAAAACCTGGACGTTAGAGCACGCAAGGGGAAGGAATGAATGGGATAAGCCCTCTGAAGTGTAACACGAGGGGAGTTTTACTTTTATTTACATCTAATTAACATTAGTAATTCCATTAACTAATTAATTAGCCCTAAAAATAAATTGTAATATAATTAACATAATTTAGTTAGTTAATATACTTCACTTTATGGGTGGTAGAATGAGGCGTAATCCGGCCTCCTGGAAATAATTAATCAGTCATAAATGTATTTGACCATAGAATTAAAAAAAAAAAAAGATTCTATATTTCCAAATATGGAAATTCTTCAAAATAAAATACAATTATACTACGAAATTGATTTCAAAATCAGTCATTTGTCTCGACTTTGGCCAGCAGTATTGCTCAACGATGAGTGTTGCGATATTGAAAGTTTTAAAACGTGTCCTGTTTTTAAGTTTATATTATGCTCATTTCCCTATTAGTAGAGTCTATAAATCACACATAACATTATTTAAATTTTGATTCATCCCATGGAAAAATAATAGAAACTTATCAGCATCGCCCATACCTATCGGTCTGGCCAGAAAACGCCGTGACAACAGTCACTTCAAACTTTAGTCATAGCTGCCCGAGGCATAATGGCGGAACGGTTAGCACGCGGGCCTCCCAGCCCAGAGTTCCCGGGATCGAACCCAGCCGCCGACGTTTGACGGAACAGATTAAAATAACTTAAAATTTCAGCATAGAGGGGGGAAATGCGCGGAAAAATAAAGTATGCGGGCGCCCCGTGTATTTAGAAAAAAACTTTTTTAAGCTTGAAATTAAGCTTGCTATGTCAAGCTTGATTCAAGCTTGCTATGTTAAGCTTAATGCAAGCTGGGTAAGTGTAAACTAGAACACTTTATTCAAGCTTGCATTAAGCTTACACGCTTGAAATTTTCAAGCTTAATTCAAGTTTATTGACTTGATAAATCAAGCTTGCTGCAAGTTTGATGCGAAAAAGGGAAGTGCGCAACTAGATGTTACAAAAATCCTAAATTTAAAATTTCAACATTCTACAAGTAATAGTTTTTGAGAGACGCGACACACGTAGAGACGTCCGGGAAAACGGGACAGAATGACTTCGGGTTGGTCCGAATGGATTGTGCATACATTTATGTGAACATACATGCATATGTACAAAGAGATGTCTCGCAAAAACTCTTAGAAGTAAGTTTAGAGGTAGTCAAAATAGATTATTTTCGTCAAAATCTGGTTACCGAAATTTTTTGAGGTAACATTACTTCCTTGTACTTCGTATAAGGGAGTAAAAAGTATATACGCATTAATCATACTAAACCGACATCTTTTTTGAGGTCGGTAAAAACCAGCTACTGCCTGCGACTTCCCACGCATTAAATCGGATTAGAACAGAAAATCGTGAGGTCTGTATTTGGGGAGAACCACTAGTATTATCTACCTTGTATCTCGCATCGCATTCAAGTGCCTTTCATCTTGCAAAGTCAGTTTTGCATCGGGAAATTTGTGGTCAGTCCCCCGAGGCACATAATATGATGCTAGCTCATACATCACTCCAGCTTTATCCCCGCATCGCTTTCTTTTTGGATATTGCAGCAGCAGAAAATTCCCTCTGAATGGGGAAATATTTACAGGCCGCCCTTGAATACTGACTAAGTTGAACTGAAAAATCCTTCTGCTGCCCCTAGCAACCGCTGCTAGGACAGGACATAAAGTAGGAGCGGAAAGCTGTTTCTCTTGTTTCTTGGAAAAAGATTTTCATGCGGTAGAAACTGCTTTTCGAAATTCGATCAATTAATTTTAAATTTCGTAAAAATGTCTTATCCCTTCAATTTATTACAAAACGCAATTTTTATACAGTGTCTTTTGTCTCGCATTGACTTTAACCAATTAATAATTTCAAATCATTAAAAAATAATTATGTAAATTTGTTATTCTTGTAAAATAACTTCATGCAGTTAAAAAAACAATCTGAAATCCCTTTCACTATTACGTACAAGCCCAAGTAGCATAGCAATATCGGTCAATATCGTATGGCAAACATTTTTTTTTTCCAAAATTGAGCGATATTGGATATCTGTATAGACCGATGTCGGTCAAGTCTGGGGCGGCCAATATCTGTCGAGTTCGAATTCAAATTTCCAATAATAAAAACACTCAAAAGTACTGGAGTAAAGTAAATAAATAAACAATAAAATTTCTTATTACTCATATAACCTTTAACCCTTTGTCTGTGAAGGCCGAACTCAATTCGGGCAACGCAAATGCGCCAATTCTGGAATGCCCGACCTGAGTTAATTAACAAAATTAAAGAGAAAAAAAAGTTTGGCACGTTTTTCTCAAATACATTCCACAGGCAAGAAGTTAAAAAAAGTATAGAGGCGTTTCAGAATCTTTTTTTGAAATAACAAAAAGGGTTATCCCTTAAGGAATTTTGTTTGTTTGTGCTGCTATTTCAACGCTACGCAAGGACGGTCTGCCTAGGACGGGGAGTGCCTTGGTCGAAGGACTTTCTAAGGGGTTCTAACACGTATTCATGTTACATCTGGATTAAACCGACCAAAATTCCAGACCGTATGATCGGCAGACGCGCGATGGGGACCGACCTCGGAACCTTCGCACTTCAGCTGTCTACCATTTTGAGCGTTGTATCCACTCGGCCATGGTGGGGTTTGTGGAATTTAAAAGGACATTTTCAAACTTTCGCTCGGAAAAAAATCAATTATCAACTGAAAACAATAAATGTAAAAACTTTAAACTTCTTAAGTAATATTGGGCAAAATAAAAAACATCGAAATGCACGCGCCCGTTTGTATATCGTTCTATGGTACTGCCCCCAGTACTGCCCGATGTCGATGTTACTGAGCATCGTACTAGCAATATTAGGCAATATTGGCCAAAATCTTGACGAAACGGCCGATATGAACGGATTTAGTCGTCGGCCAATACTGCTGTCTACTTGGGAATGTGCTCTCCAATCTTTTTTTAATTATTATTATTATTATTATTATGTTGGAAAATGCATCACCTGTGAAGTGTACCACCTGTCTATGCTCACCTAATTGACCAAGAACGGAATGGCTTAGTTACTTTAACATCGAGTGAACCCTTTACAAGTTGACCACCTGTCTAACTTGTATGTTGACCAGATAATTAGAATTTATCCCAAAGCATAGCTCAAAATCTTTGTAACTTGACCACTTCGTTGACTTGACCACTTCCAGAATTTTTTCTATGTACGTAATTATTATTTAACCCTAATAAGCAACATTATTCCTTTTTTGAATTATTTCGATTTCATATTTTATATAATTTTGTAGTATACTACATATACTACATGTACTTTGTAGTGTATAAGTACGTAGATCATAAAATACGAAAATCAAGTATTGTACCCCTGATAAGTTGACTGCCAGTTGGCCCCGAAAACGGGGAACCAATTGGTGGTCCACTTCGCAGGTTTCACTAAATATGCATGGGCCATTTTGTCTGCCTTGCTTCATTATGTTGAAAAATGAATCAGAATGCTTGCGTGGCCCGTATTTGTCATCTTGCTCTATTAAGTCTTAAGATTTTTTTTTTTTTTTTTTACCAGAATGCTTTCAGATGATTATACTAGATTTTCAGCCTAAAGAAATAAAATACAATGAAACCTGCCTTAAACTGAATATCTTTCAAGCGGAAAGTTGTTTTGTTTAGAAAAATCATTTTCCGTTCCATTGAAATTCTCGTTGACTGTATGTTCTAACACGCAGCCAACAATGCAAGTTTGCGTGGCCCCCAAGATATCCTGATCTTACACCGGTGGATTGCTGGTGGTGAGGATATTTTCAACTGAAAGTATCTTCATATCATTGCACACTATGGGGACAGAAAACACCTATTCATCAGGATACGTTTCACAGATCCATTCGATAATACTGTATGTAGCAGTTTTGGTGGTTACAGGGTAACTCGAAACTCTAAAGCATAAGGAGTGGTAGGGGGAACCAAGACGGTTCAGAATCACATAGCACCGAATGCATGAGGGCGACATTCCGACCCCACATTTCGGTGTAATTCTGAACCTTCTTGGTTTCCCGTACCACCCTTTGCACTTATTTTCACCAAGAGGCACGAATCACCCAAGATAAATATTCATATCTAATAAGATTTTTAAAAAAACGCACAATTTTATTTGAAGTATCAAAAATAAACATTAGTTAAGATTACGTCGCAGAAACTTCCTGTCACGTGATCCCCAAACTCCAAGAAAAGCAAGTCGAATATCATTGTAATATGAATTCCTTTCACAGAATTACACAATGCCACCGCATTGCGCTAATTTCAGCGCCACCTATACTACTCAATTGCACTACGTCGTAACGGAAAGAATCCTCATACGCATTACTGCTGCAGTACGCTTAGGAGCATGCTCGAATTTCCTATTTTATTAAAATCCCTAGAAATAAATAACCCAAACATATTTCCCTTGTATAAGATCTTGAGGTTCCGCACTCTCTAAATTTAGATGAAGCCCCGGACCATGCTGAAAAGGGTGATCTCATGACAAAAGTAAGGAGCTTTAAATCCAGATTGGATGGATAATGCCTTGCCAATAGAATTAGGGGGTTATTTACTAGTTCATTAAAGTAATATCTAGTTCTATGCTTAAACGTGATAAAATTCACTTATCGCCGTTTCTCTGTGGAGAAAAATGTTTTTGCAATTGTAAATCCGAATCAAAATATTAAAATAATTTATTACTGTCCGAGCACGTAACATGTAAAGACATGTAATCTTGAAAAAAATTTCGACTTTGAAATGTTGATGCATTTACACGTTTTGAGGTCTTTTAAATTCATTTATGCGCTTTTTACGGTCACTTAGTTTTTTGTGTGTGTGTGCATCATAGGTCACCGTCGGAGAACCTTCATAGATTTTTCTGTATGCAAGACTTAATAGTTTTTGAACAGGGCCACAAAAAACAATTCGTATATATTACGGGGCTACCGATGGAAATTCTTAAAAGAGCATAGGCCCTAATCGCACGAACTGCAAAAATTTTGGTGTTTGTAGAGCTGATAGTTTGTTCGCGGTGTTACAAAAAAAGAATTCTCATACATAACAGCCTATGGATGCAAGTCATTTAAAGAGTGCTAGTGTCTAAATAGTGCATGTGAATAAGTTCAAATTGGGTACGTATGTTATAAGTTACCATCACACAACTTCTATAAATTTTGATGTATGTACGGATTATATATTTTTTGTACAGGGCTTGAAGAAAGAATTGTTATACATTACAGACCTAGACTCAAATTCTTGAAAGTGCGCTGGCGTCTATACAGTGCATTTCATTCATCTCAAATTAGGTACGCAATTATATAGGTCATTGTCTTACTATATAAATTTTTGTGTGTGTAGAAACTTACAGTTTTTTACAGGGCTACAAAAAGTATTTTTGTACACTGCTGATAAGATAAAACTAAATAATTTATCTATTCATCAACATTCACATTTTTCTATTTTTATAAAACTCTAAATTCAGTGTCAGTTTTTTTTTCTTTTTTTTTTCTTCGTATAAAAGCTTAGTAAAGCAATTCAAAATCACTTTTGCTTTCGTAATAAAATACATATGAGTCCTATTTTCTGAAATTTTATATTATCGCGAGATCAGTTTATTACTTCCTTGTACGTAGTATAAGGAAGTAATGTGATCCCGAAAAATTTTGGGGGCCAAATTTCGACAAAAAATCCGATTTTGACTACCTCTAAATTTAATTTTAAGAATTTTTTCGATGCATCTCATCGTAGGCTAGCATGCACGATCATATTAACGCGTCTGCAACTCATTTTGACCAGCGGCGAGTTTATTGTGGTCAGTTTTTCCATTCCGTCTGTACGTACGTACGTATGTATGTAACTCGCATATCTCAAAAACTATGGGTCGTAGAATGTTGAGATTTGATATTTAGGATTGTTCTATGATCTAGTTGTGCACCTCCCCTTTTGGTCGCAATCGAATGAATAGTTTATGTACCGGATGTATGTATGTACCGGATGTTTGTATGAATGAATAGTTTATGTACCGGTTAGGACCGCACAAAAGATTCGAAATACATTACGCTCTATGGGCTGAAATTCATTAAACTCGCATATCTCAAAAACTATTAGGCGTAGAATGTCGAAACTTCATATTTTGGATAGTTGTAACATCTAGTTGTGCACCTCCCCTTTCGGTTCCATTCGACTGGATAGTTTATCTACAGAACCGCCTAAAAGATTCGAAATACATTACGCTCTATGGGCCGAAATTCATCAAAGCGTTTTTTAGAGGTATTGGGCTATTTCAAACGACTCAGAAGTGATATATGCTGTAAAGAGTTAGAAAATGAATTTCTCCATTAAAAAAAGTGTCTTTATCATTTACAGTTCTGCTACAGGAACACTCAAAAGATTTCCAATACATTACGGTCAATGGCAATTTTAGGAGATTCATCCATTTCAAGCACAATACCGTCCTACCACATAAGTTAGGTAATGGTCCGACCACGGTCACGTGCCTCCCTCAAGAACTATGCCAAAAGTCGCCAAGCTTGGCGACTTTTTTGTGTACGTGTGTGCATATTTAACTCTCAAATCTCAAAAACTATTATGAAATTTCATATATAAGATTGTTGTAACATCTAGTTGTGCATCTCGATTTTTGGTTAAAATCTACTGGAGAGTTTATTTACAGGACCACCGAAAAGAATTTCAGTACTTTAATGTCTATGGACATCTTCAATATAATACAATTGTAGACAGTCATTGTTTGGTACATGCCCAAAATCTCGCCGTCTGTCCTCGACCTTGGCGAGTTTTGCCGAAATGTCGCCAAATTTGGCGATAGTCAGTCATTTGGTCCATGCCCAAAGTATCGCCATTTGTCATCGTTCTTGGCGAGTTTTGGCGAAATATCGCCAAATTTGGCGATAATCTGTCATTGTTGGTCCATGCTTAATATCTCGCCAAATGTCGTCGACATTGACGAGTTTCGCCGAAATATCGCCAAATTTGGCGCCAAAAATTATTTCGTATTTTGTATAACTCTAAAACTTTAACCCGTAGAATTTTGAACTTTTGTATTTAGAACTATATTATAATATCTAACGGTTTTCAATATTTTTTTGACAGCAATCGACTGGGAATTTATTTACAGGGTGAGCCAAATGACTTTAAATACATTAAGGTGTATGGATGCATTCAATTCATTGAAAGTCTGTGGTCAATGACTACTTTGGCTATCCCCAAAATCTCGCAAACTATTTCAAGTTTGTCGGCTTTTGGTGAAATATCGCCAAATAAAGTGTCAGAAAGAAATCTTTCAAATCGAACTCAGCTTGGCGATATCGAAATGTTTGGCTAGAAATCGCTATATCTTACTATTATTGATATTTTATATCTTTCAAACAAATAAGTTTAGAGGAAGTGCGTAAAAAACATTTTTGATTTAATAGACGTGCAAGGAAGTCATGTGTTGGACACATCAGATTTTTTCATGTAGTAATAATGATCATTTTGTTGTGGGCTGAAAAATAAATAAATATGACCGACAGCTATTTCGATTCTCGTAAACTCTCCTCTTTTTTTTTTTTTTCTTTTTTTTTTTTTTTTTTTTCGTTTTTGCTGGAATGAACAGACATAAAACCGGCAGTCGAAATCGGAACTTCATACAATCGCTTAACTAGCGGAACTCAGCGCTTTGATAAACGTACTACAAAGCTTATAAATAGTTTTATCGTCAGAATGCTTCATTTGGAAAATGAGTGTTTTTTTATTTTTTTTTCCCCTTAACCGTGATTTTATTTCAGGTGTGGTATACGAACTAGTTTGTTATCTTTCCGTCCTTTTGCCGCCTCCCAGACAGCACATAAGCTTAAATCAAGTTTGACATTTGTTTGAATTTGACGCATTAATACAAGCTTGACAGTTCGACTCATTCTAAGCTGGCAGCAAGCTTGCAGGAGTCAAGTTGAATTGTCAAGCTTAAATACAGTTGATTTAAGCTTGAAAATTGATACTCGCGTGATTTTTCCCTTTTAAAGGAGAGCGTTGATGGCACCATCTGTGAAAGAGAATGGACATTAATTGTCTAGCGTCCTTTAAATTTGCTGAAAGTTCGTAAAAGATGTGGGGGATAATACCGTAAGCGGGTGTCCATCGCCAAGGGAGATGCGTCGCCAAAGCTTACTATTTGTAGTAAACAGACCTGGCAGCGTTGCCAATCGAGATTAGCTATTCGGCCACCCGTCCGGCGGAGTTGTGTTGTTTTATGATGTCATGAGAAACTATACTGTTGGAAGGAATTATGTGATTGGTTGAACGAATTTCAAGGAGTTTAACTGGCAAAATAACTGAACTTGAATTCGCCGGGAAGGAAGTCCTGTCGTGTCGTCTGCTGAAGTTTTGTATTTTATAATGGTTATTTTTGAAAAGTGTAATTTTTGCTTGGTTTTATAATAAATGTAGGTAATTTGTGTAGAGCTGTAATGATATCGGTTCGTTTATACGCTGAGTTGTTTCTTATTTCTTTATCAAGTCAATTTTAACAAACATTTGAAAATGTTGCGACTGTGTTGAGGTACAGTTGTTATGCTTATTTGAATGCTTCTGATGGATTTATTTTGAGATGAACGCACGTTGTTCATGAATAAAATTTAAGGTATGTGGTGCTTTTATTTATTTAAATGTTTATTCCTTGCTTTACGGTACACCAGTGTATAGTTGAGAATATTTATGGTCTTATGTTTTCATAATTATGTAAGGTTTTCAGTATGTTATGTTATTTTTTTGTGAATTGGGATGAAAAAGTAAAAATTTTTAAGGTTTTAAGAGGAATGGTTAATTTTATTTGTGATATGCATTTGCTCCTGATTTACAGAATTCCCGTACAATTTCTAGGTTTAATATGAATAAACATGTAAGGATTTTTGAGTTGTTTGAGATCAGATTTGATTCTAGTGTGATTAATAGTGTAAATGTTGTGTGTTTTGAAGGTATTAAATTGCAAAAAGCACGTGAGGGAGGAAGTATTCGGTTTATTATAGTAGTTTTATGTTATTTATAAAGAGTGTTTTTAACGTTTTATGAAAATATTTGCAGTATATTTTTCTTGAAATCACGTGCACTATTCACGTTAAATATGATTCAATATATGTATTTTTGAGTTGTTTGTGGGGAGTTGTGTGTGTGTGGGGGGGGGGGAGGTAGTTGGTTTATTTGATGTTTTTCTATTAATTTAAAATTGTTATTTTAACGTTTTAAGGGAAATTTTGCTGTATAATTATGTGCAGAAACTTATTTTGGCATTTTGTATATGATTAAGGTTATGGTTTATTTATTTTTTGACGTACCCATAGTCCAGAGGTAGTGCTTTGTTTATGTGATTTTTGTTCATAATTGCATTTGAAATATGTCTAAAAATGTTTTTATGTGTTTAGATAGTGTGTTATAGTTTGGGGTTCATTTTGTTAGTTATGTGTCAACGTATGTTTATGTTTTGTTTGGCGCTCAAAAAAAGTCGCCAAGGTTAGCCGCTGGCGACAAAAAAAAAGTCGCCAACTCAACCGACACCCGCTTACGGTATTATTCCCAAGATGTGCTTTATTTTTATTACCAGTGCCATATATATTACCGGCAAGGCAAACGGGGCAACTGCCCAGGGCGTACAGATTTTAGTGTCCAAAAATCTTACATCTTACACTTTTGTAGTTTTAAAATAAAATTACGAAGGATTAAAAAAAAATCAGAAGTTAAATAATGTTTTTAATTATAAAGTATGAACAATGAAAATAATTGAAATTTACATTTGTATAAATTAATTTAAACTTATTTTTAATTCTTCGAAATGCTCTATATCGATATAGCATACCAATATGTAGGAAAATAACTAACCACATTTGTAAAGAGAATTTTTAGCGTTAAAAAATAGCAAAATTTTTCAATTATTTGTTATTTTAAGAAATATTTACAAAAATGACTAAAATGTTTGTATTCCATACATGTTAGCAACTGTGATATAGCATTTCGAAGAAACGTTTAACTATCTGTTTCTTTCATTTCAGATTACTTAACACAAAATTTGTGTTAAGTAAACCCATTCTATATTTCCAAATATGGAAATTCTTCAAAATAAAATACAATTATACTACGAAATTGATTTCAAAATCAGTCGTTTGTCTCGATTTTGGTCAGCAGTATTGCTTCATGAGTGTTGCGGTACTGAAAGTTTTAAAACGTGTTTTTTTTATTTTATATTTTATTTTAATTTAATTTATTTTGATGCATTATTTTAATTTTGATGCATCCCATGGAAAAATAAAAGTAACAAATAACACATCGCCCACTTATCAATTTGGCGAGAAAACAGCGTGGTAAGTCACTTCAAACTTTAGTCATAGCTGCACAAGTCTGCGGTGGCGGAATGGATAGCGTGCTCGACTGCTAAGCCAATGGGCCCGGGTTCTATCCCAGCGACGAACACTCGATGGAAACAGATTAAATTAAATTTAAATTTCAGCGTAGAGGGGGAAAATGCGCGGAAAAATTAATTATGTGGGGCAGGCGCCCCCCGTGTATTTAAAAAATTTTATTTTTGGAAAAATTTTTAAGCTTGAGATGTCAAGCTTGATTCAAGCTTAATGCAAGCTGGGCAAGTGTAAACTAGAACACTTGATTCAAGCTTGCATCAAGCTGACACGATTGGAATTTTCAAGCTTAATTCAAGCTTATTGACTTGATAAATCAAGCTAGCTGCAAGTTTGATGCAAGTTTGCTGTGCTGTCTGGGCTATACATTCTATGACGAGATTTGCTTCTGTAGATGCGTTCTATCACCCCATAAAGTTTTCGCCACTTTTTAAGATTCATCCTGTATAGATACTGGGTTGGCAACAAAATAATTTCGTTTTTCCGTACGTCAATAGTTCACCTGGCCAAAACTACGAAAGCTAATAATATGAAATTTATCACGTGCGTAAGGTCTTTAACATAGGTGCTAGATTAGAGAGCATTTGCCAAAATTCGTAATATTTGGGGAGACACGGGAGGGGGGGGGGGGTAGGAGGCCAAAATGTTCTTTTGAGATATTCCGCGTGATCTCAAAGATAAACAGCGATATCCGTAAAGTGACCAGACGTCCTGCTTTTGGAGGGACAGTCTTGATATTTACCTATATGTCCTGCTGTCCCCACAGAACCCTAAAATGTCCCGCTTTTCCATTGCTGCCCCGCCAAAGTCCTGCTTTATGAAAATTAAATAAATAAATGTAAAATGAATTGGGAATAAATTCTCATGAAAATGATTGTGTTATTTACAAAGTTTTTTGTTACTTGCATGTAACACCGGTTTTCTTTTACTGATGAAAATGATTGTTTTATAAAATGTAATGCCTATAATCAATGGATGGTGATTCTATAGTTATTGTCAGAAAGCAAACTATTTTAGAAATTTATCCAAAAATCAATAATAAAATTATTTAAAACCTAAGTTTATATAATAGGCCTATTTTATTTGTATATTCGCTATATTTTTTCAACTCATTTTTCTCATAAAAGTAGAAAATCAAATTATGTGTAGAAAAAATAAATCTTGGATTAATTTTTACCCTTTCGACTCAGCGATTTAGAAGTGTCCTGATTTTCGATTCAGAAAAAAATGGTCACTTTAGATATCCGTGAAATTCTTGTTGCAAAATACAGTAGTCACGAATACTTAAAAATCAAATTCAGGAAATTTTGAATAGTGTCTTCCAAGGAGTATAGACATGAAAGAAGGGGGATGGTGGCCATCTTTCATGGATGAAAGAAAAATGTTACTAACAAAATTCTTATTTTAAAATGTAACAAATATGAATCCTATGTTTAGGCACAGGGCGCCCATAGGAATTTTTTAGGGGGGGGGGGCAAACTTAAAAAAAAATTTCTAGAGGGGAGCAAATTTCACACTTGCAATAATTTGGTTCCGATTTTGCTTTCTGATGCACTTCTGTTTCATGATTGCACAATTTACTAAATCTCTAGGGGGGGGGCAAGTGCCCTACATTGCCCCCCTTTATGGGCGCACATGACTATCGATACAAACCGGACGCGTGAAAACAAACACTCATAGATACAGAGCACTGGCGCTTTACGCGCCAACGCCTTGGCGAAAAGCGAACGCCGCCGTGCACGGATAAGCCGATCTGGATTTGCGACGCACGTTTGGGTGGATCAGATATCTTGGCTTTGTTTTGGTTTTGATCGTCTTCATTACGTTTTATGCGATAATGGATAAGTTTTGTGTTTAAATAGTGTAAATAAATATAAATAATAATGAAATATAAAGAATTAATTATGCAGTGCTTTTTCATATAATTAAAGAATTAGCTACGTATAGCTTTTATTTAAGACTAGCTGCGTACCCGTTCTCCGCACGGTAGGGAACGAAACTTTTTCTTACATGTATAGTTCGAATTGATTCCAGTGATTTTGGATCAAAAAATAAGCAAAATGATTTGACTCGTTGCGTAAAGTTACTCATTAGTTATTTGTAAAGTTAGTATAAGTACTGACCTGAGCAAGGGCGGCTCCAGGCTGAATTTTCGGAGGAGGCCATTGAACTTTTTAGATAGTCTATAAATTGTTTCAAATGCCAATTGAACGTGAGGAATCGTTAAGTATATGAATCTAAAGTTCAAAAACAAAAAGTTCGGAGGGGGCTATGGCCCCTATGGCCTCCTCGCTGGAGCCGCCCTTGGACCTGAGAAAGGGCTTTAAGGCAAGAAGAGAACAACAAGGCAAGAAGAGAACATTTTCCTAAAAAATGTGATCATAACTCTTGTGAGAAAACAGAATCTCCAAGAAAAAAGAAAGTTCTGTTACAGTCTTTTCTGTTGAAACTACCGCGGAATATATTAACGCGACGTAAAATTACTTAATGTTTTGTTAGCTGTGATGTAAGACGGTTGTTAAAGAATGAATAGAACGCTTAGTTTCACGAAATATTTATTAATGCGGTATATTGTGCTTTGATCAATATTGCCTTAGCATATCTATTTACTATTAATTATACTATCTTTTACTGATACCAATACAATATACTGTCGTTTTGCAACCGTTAATGCTTCATTTAAAGAAACTGTTTAGATATTCGCCACGATTTTAGGCTTTTACTCTTTGGTGATTCTTTGCAATTTACGCATCAGCATAAACGATAATCATTTCAGTTTATGGTTGCCACTAAATCAGCTCTCCATAAATTTTTACGCATAATTCTTGTCAGATTGGTGTATTTAGCACCAGTGCCCTATTATATCATGGGCAAATCGGGACTTTGCCATGGGGCCTCCGGCACGAAATGCCCCCCAATTTCGAATGTTGTCCTTTTTTTACAAAAGAATTTATGAAAAATAACACAAATTTCATACATGGGAGCCCCCAAAATTCATCAATGCCCGGGGCCCCCTGTTGGTCATAATCAGGCCCTGTTTAATACAGCAATATATTTCCTGCTATTCGAAAACGTGACCCGTTTAAAATCTCAATCGAAAATAATGCTGGATAATTCACTGGTGAAAAAACACCATTCAATTATTTATCTGGCAACGTAAAGTAAAATATAAAATTATTTCATGCGTGGCGTATGTTTTGCTTGTGAGTCCGTTATTCTGATTGAGTTTCGAAAGAGGTTTTAAACGTATGACATCAAAATCACGCACTTTTCACATGTGAAAACTCAGTTATTTTAAAGAATTTTATTTATTTTTTTTCAACTGGCAATTTTAATAATTGTTACTGTCTCCAAGACAACCAAAACGCAAGATATCATACCGAAAATTTTAAGCTGCTGGTATTGAAATGAAAATAATTCTTTACTTAAAAATTCGTAAAAAATCTCCTAATTTATATTTTCCACTGGTTTTTCTTTTAAAAGAGGGCGAAATGTATGCTCCGTCATTTGACAAAATATAAAAAAGTTATGACGGATAGAATTCAAGATGCAGCAATTTAAAAAATATTTTACGAAAGTCAGCGTCAAATTTAATTTTATTTGAAAAATTCCCAAAAATCTGAAAATTATGTTACACAGTCCGAACAAACAATTTTTAAAAGAAAATTTTCTCCTCTATCCGATGATGTAAATTTCGTTTTCCTTCGAGTGTAATTACCGGCGTTATTACGTATTCAGCGAGAAAAATCGCTAAAAATCGGACAAAACATAAAATAAAACATTTTCTAATTCGAATTTCGAAAAAATCACTCCGAGGCATGTTAGGATCTGTCCTAGTGAAGCCGTATGCAAAATTCGGTAGGTCTGCGACCCACCGTCTCGGCGCAAGAAGATCGGTGGTCACAAACCTACCTACATAGTTACATACAATGTTTACTCTCGGATTTTATTATATACTAGCTGCTTACCCGTTCTCCGCACGGTGGGAAACGAATATTTTCCTTAAACATATAATTCGAATTAAACCCAGTAATGCGGAATCTCAAAACGCGCAAAAAATACTTGAATCGTGACTAAAAGTTGACGTCATGAGTGCAAATCTGAGATGATTGCAACCTGATGACACAAAAACTTCGTCAGTGTCACTGGCGATGAAAAAAGATCTTTACGGTATCCAGCTGAAACATCTTTCTTTCGAAAAATGCCCGATTTCTACATCATATAATTTTGTTTTTTAGGCTTAATTATAGCATTTAATAAATGCCATATGAATAAATTACATGATGTTGACAACTATTTTTATTTTATCTTGCATTTCCTAAAGTGTGGAAAATACATTAGCGCAGTTATTTTGCAGATGGCTTTATTGATTTTCACCTAAATTAACAAAACATTACATAAAATAATAGTTGCACCACGTACGTTAGAAGTCAAAATTGCACACAGTTTTCGTGAAAATCAAGTCGCATTTCAAATGAAAACATTTGTGACGTAACTTCTGCGATAAAGTTTATCACCCTTACTAAACTCTTAATGCAGTATCACACTTGTTACATAAAACTGACGTTGGTCTCACTGTCAACTCACCCTAAATAAATAACTAATATCATGTTTTATTTTTAACAATTTACAGTAGACCCTTTCATAACATGGATCTAAAACACGAATTCGTAGAACACGGCGAAAACATTGTGATCGTTTTCGTGTAACACGTTAAAAGAGACTCGTACAGGACGGTAAAATGTGACACATGTTCTGATATTATGACTTTTTAGTTCCTGTAATTAACATAACTTTTGAATGGCAACACCAAACATCATTGCATTTCTACGGAGTGCAAATAAGTTTTGCCGCGATTATTCCGCGCAGTCCGCTCTCAAGGTGGAGTATAGCGCAGGACCCGTACAACACGGAATCTACTGTAGTTGCATAGTGTCAAATTCAAAAGAAAATTCTGGGTTGCCGTATTTAGTAATATTTCATCTCGCCTTGGTGGCAAATATCCGAACTGTATCAAAAGTAAACTTTTCAAAATTTTAAATTCTGTATAACCCTCGAAACAACTTCGGTGTTTACCATCTACGACGGTTTTTCATGACATGACAACATATGCTTGCGTGCAGTGGCGTAGCCAAGGAGGGGACAGGGGGTCACAACCACCCATGAGGAGTTTATTGCCATACAAAATGAATATTCTTCACTCCCTTATCACACACGCGTATACATACATATGTGTGAGCTGCAGTAGTCGTAACACCCCCATGAAAAATTTCTGGCTACGTCACTGCTAGCTCCTAATTGATCATTTTTCTTTTCATGTATCAGTGATCAATATACTTCAGGATGAGATCTCCATTGAAAAAAAAATGGTCTAAAAAATCTGACCCCAGAAAACTCTGATTAACACAGTGGGGTACCATGGGCCGTACCCAGATAAAAATTTCGGGGGGAGGGGGGGGGGACCAAAATATGAAAAAGCGCAATTTTTCACAAAAAGTTTCATTATTATTGTTTTGTTAACAAAATTTTAGATTTCGGGGGGGACCGGACCCCCTGGTCCCCCCACCCCGAGTACGGCCTTGGGGGTTACACAAATACGCGCCGGACATACGCTCTTGTTTATGTCCGAAGGAACATGTACATTAGTGCTTATGTGCAGCTCCGGATAATCTACCAGCAAGGCAGCAAAATTTGACATAAAAATGGCACCCACACGCGAAGGAAGTAAAATTAAAGGTATGTAGAATTGCATGAAAACTTCGATTATTTTTAAAGTGCAATGCAAGTCTCTTACAGTTCTATTTGTTTCACATTTGATGCGTTTTCACTTTTACGAGTCTTAAAAGCTGTAGAAATGAGTGGTTTCACTTATAATTGTTAAATTTAACAACTTAAGTGGCAACAATGGATTCCGTTGCTACGGAAACTATAGCAATGTTAAAAATAGAACATGAAATGAGCTATTTATGTTTACTTTGCTAGAACTGCCATATTGGCGTCATTAACGCCACCAGTCGATGTCAAATAGCTCAAATCGCAAATTAAACTTGACACTAAAGGCAATTCGCAATACCCTGTTTGGCGGAATTTAAAAATAAAATATCTATGCATACGCTAGTGACATCGGCTCATCTCAATTGTGGAATGGAATTAATAATACGAACAGAGTTGCACTACATTTGAATATTTTCGCCTACTTTGCTAAGAAATGAACTAAAGTAGGAATCAACATATATTTCAATTCGTAAAACAAAAAATATATTAGACAGTATTAATTATGTCTGTTTCTAACAGTTTCCAATAAAAGAAACGTAGCGCTGCTTTAACATATAAGAATCAATTATTTAATACACATGTAGTACTTCAATCGCCAAAATGCCAACATACACCATTTTGCGAGATCTTTTTGTTTTCAGGGAATCATTCGAAGGTTTGATTTAACAGCAATCAAAATGGGAAATAGTTATCTATCATTTATATAGTTCACTCGCCAAAATTTAATCCAATAGGCATCTAATTGATTAGTAGCAGTTATTTAAATTATTAACTATAACGGGTTTTAATCAGCGTTAACTAAAATGTACAAAGTGAGAGAATTTCAATTTTCTGAAATTTGGCGGAATTCCTCCAATTTAAATCAGTTTATTTAATTTGGCGAAAATTCTGTAGATCGTTTAAAATCGCCTTAATAACTGCATTATTTCTGTATGAAAAATCGAAGTATAGCGCCGTATCTAATAACTTATACTTGTTATTAAAAATACTATTTCCTTACGCTCTCAGTAATTTGCGCCAAGCCCAAAACTGTGCAAATCGGTAGAACCTACTACTTTCTCAAAATCGCCAAATCAGCCATTTTTTTTTCGACAAACTATAAAATATACATATTAGTCTCGGAAATCTCTCAATCCCTTATTCTTTTACACATAAAAAACATTGAATTCCTGCTCTGATTTCACATGAACGCAATATTTTAATTAAAAAATAACTTTGTAAATAATCTAAACAGAAAAAAAATCATTATTCTTTTATTTTTACTGCAGGAGTCTAAATAATTTAATAAAATAGCCAAACATGGCAACCTCGATGCTTATTTCTCCCTTTTTTGACTACAGGGGTTACAATTGAGGAATTGCGGAGATCAAAAATTAGCGTTTTTGACGGGTTTTTTATCAATATCTCCTAAACTAATTCGAATTTCGAAATTTAAATTAGCGGAGGTTCTTTCTCGAAATTTTCCGAATTCGTGGATACCTCGTTCGAAACTCAACTCCCAGCCGTTTAGGAGGAGATGATGCTACACACACACACACACACACACACACACACACAGACAGACGCGCACAGATTTTAATAGTATAGATAAGATTATTTCGTTTGTGTCTACAGTATTTGTTAAAAGAAACTGTTTTGTAACTAAAAAATCATTGTTAATAGTTTGATCATTCGGTCCATTAATAAAATGTTTTTTTTTTTTTTTTTTTTTTTTTTGTTTTGTTTTTTAAGTTTATATTTTAGCTTTATGTATAATTCAAATGAATGGTAACATGCACATATAAATATTGAGGGAAGTAAGAGAATACTAAAGTATGGTATAAATACTTTACAGTAGAATCTTGTTCATCCAACGTAATTGGGACCGACTGTTTTGGATAATCAAAAATGCCATAATTTTGAGATAATGCACAACTCCGTAGGTTATTTTTTATTATGATTGAAAGTAATTTATTAAAAGTTAAGTTAAGCAGAACAGAGAAATAAAACTAAGTTAGTACACTTTTAGTATGATATTTAGTTATGGTAAGTTTAAATTTTCAAATGATTTTTACATTGAAGAGGTAGTTTCACAAAGGTATGAAGTAAGACAAATGGCGAAGTATGTATTTCCTCTGGTTGCCCCCTGAATAAATCCCAGAAAGATGTAAGTGTGCACAAAGATAGAGCAAGTTTGCTGTGCTGTCTGGGCTATACTTTCTATGACGAGATTTGCTTGTGTAGATGCGTTCTATCACCCCATAAAGTTTTGGCCACTTTTTAAGATTCATCCTGTATAGATACTGGGTTGGCAACAAAATAATTTCGTTTTTCCGTACGTCAATAGTTCACCTGGCCAAAACTACGAAAGCTAATAATATGAAATTTATCACGTGCGTAAGTTCTTTAACATAGGTGCTAGATTAGAGAGCATTTGCCAAAATTCGTAATATTTGGAGAGACACGGGAGGGGGGGGGGGGGGGTAGGAGGCCAAAATGTTCTTTTGAGATATTCCGCGTGATCTCAAAGATAAACAGCGATATCCGTAAAGTGACCAGACGTCCTGCTTTTGGAGGGACAGTCTTGATATTTACCTATATGTCCTGCTGTCCCCACAGAACCCTAAAATGTCCCGCTTTTCCATTGCTGCCCCGCCAAAGTCCTGCTTTATGAAAATTAAATAAATAAATGTAAAATGAATTGGGAATAAATTCTCATGAAAATGATTGTGTTATTTACAAAGTTTTTTGTTACTTGCATGTAACACCGGTTTTCTTTTACTGATGAAAATGATTGTTTTATAAAATGTAATGCCTATAATCAATGGATGGTGATTCTATAGTTATTGTCAGAAAGCAAACTATTTTGGAAATTTATCCAAAAATCAATAATAAAATTATTTAAAACCTAAGTTATATAATAGGCCCATTTTATTTGTATATTCGCTCTATTTTTTCAACTCATTTTTCTCATAAAAGTCGAAAATCAAATTATGTGTAGAAAAAATAAATCTTGAATTAATTTTTACCCCTTTCGACTCAGCGATTTAGAAGTGTCCTGATTTTCGATTCAGAAAAAAATGGTCACTTTAGATATCCGTGAAATTCTTGTTGCAAAATACAGTAGTCACGAATACCTAAAAATCAAATTCAGGAAATTTTGAATAGTGTCCTCCAAGGAGTATAGACGTGAAAGAAGGGGAATGGTGGCCATCTTTCATGGATAAAAAAAAAATGTTACTAACAAAATTCTTATTTTAAAATGTAACAAATATGAATCCTATGTTTAGGCACAGGGCGCCCATAGGAATTTTTTAGGGGGGGGGGGGGGCAAACTTAAAAAAAAAATTCTAGAGGGTGGCAAATTTCACACTTGCAATAATTTGGTTCCGATTTTGCTTTCTGATGCACTTCTGTTTCATGATTGCACAATTTACTAAATCTCTGGGGGGGGGGGGCAAGTGCCCTACATTGCCTCCCTTTATGGGCGCACATGACTATCGATACAAACCGGACGCGTGAAAACAAACACTCATAGATACAGAGCACTGGCGCTTTACGCGCCAACGCCTTGGCGAAAAGCGAACGCCGCCGTGCACGGATAAGCCGATCTGGATTTGCGACGCACGTTTGGGTGGATCAGATATCTTGGCTTTGTTTTGGTTTTGATCGTCTTCATTACGTTTTATGCGATAATGGATAAGTTTTGTGTTTAAATAGTGTAAATAAATATAAATAATAATGAAATATAAAGAATTAATTATGCAGTGCTTTTTCATATAATTAAAGAATTAGCTACGTATAGCTTTTATTTAAGATTATTTCGTTTGTGTCTACAGTATTTGTTAAAAGAAACTGTTTTGTAACTAAAAAATCATTGTTAATAGTTTGATTATTCGGTCCATTAATAAAATATTTTTTAACAGTTTTTTTTTTTAGTTTATATTTTAGCTTTATGTATAATTCAAATGAATGGTAACATGCACATATAAATATTGAGGGAAGTAAGAGAATACAAAAGTATGGTATAAATACTTTACAGTAGAATCTTGTTCATCCAAAGTAATTGGGACCGACTGCTTTTGGATAATCAAAAATGCCATAATTTTGAGATAATGCACAACTCCGTAGGTTATTTTTTATTATGATTGAAAGTAATTTATTAAAAGTTAAGTTAAGCAGAACAGAGAAATAAAACTAAGTTAGTACACTTTTAGTATGATATTTAGTTATGGTAAGTTTAAATTTTCAAATGACTTTTACATTGAAGAGGTAGTTTCACAAAGGTATGAAGTAAGACAAATGGCGAAGTATGTATTTCCTCTGGTTGCCCCCTGAATAAATCCCAGAAAGATGTAAGTGTGCACAAAGATAGAAAAAATATATTTATAAATTCTACAAATATTAGCAACAAAAGTGTGTTTTTATGAGATTTTAAAAAAAAATGTAGCTATATATCAGACCAACGTGCACATGCTAGATATTTAAAGACCGTATAAATTAAACGCTTTAAGAAAAAGTCATTGTTAAAAAAAAAGAAAAGAAAAGAATTATAAACAAGAATATCCAAACTTCATCACAGGTAGAATGCATCAGTTCTGCTAAATTAATAAATATATAAGCAAAACATGTTTTTTTTTTTTTACAGCATAAACATATTTAAATTAGCAGGATTTACAAACTGAGATACAACAAAGGCACAGCTGCAATCATTCATAATATATTGATTATCAGACCAGAATAAAGCACCAAAAGGCCTTAAAACAGTGAAAGAAAGAGTAAAGATCCAAAATGTCTTAAAACAATGAAAGAAATGAAGAATATCATCTTTAGCACTCAATAGGAAGTATTTATAGAATAATACCTTTTAAAAGACCAAAATATTGCTGGATTTCAGTTTTGTGGCTAAACGCAAAAGACCTACACTGACCATATAAATTAGGTGCTATACGCTAAAGAAATATAAATCCTGGTTATGAAAACAAACTTTTTTTTTAAATTCATGGGTTGTTTTCTGTTAATAATAATGTTAAACATTCCAATTTGTTGAGTTATTATCCAATGCATTGATCACCTTCACACCTGAAAAGATTTTATATTCATACCTATATTAGTTTTAAATGCAAAAATATTAAACTTGAAGAGCTGTTTTTTCCATGAAGGTATGGGTAAAATGGATGATAGATTAAAACAGACAAAATCAGTACATTTTTATCAAATGTTATTTTCTTTCTGCCATGACTCACAAATTAAAAAAATTACTTCATTTGAAAGATTGTTGGCTGATGAGCTTGAACTAGTTTGTTCACTGGTATTTTCTACGGGCACAGATTTTTCTGTTAACATTATTTTATGTTCTAAAGCATTTCTGTCCATTGGGTGAGCATTTGAATATTTAGTAATTTTTTCTAATATACTTTCCAGGCATTACTTAGTAAAATAGAAGTATTAACACTTTTTCATGACTACCACACTATTATTTAAAACATTTAAATAGAATATAAACTCTTTTTAACTAACAAAAATTTTAAAATGTATTCTACAAGAACATTCTATTTCTTATAAGAATTTACAATGCTTAACTAAAGCCGTAACTGCATAGCCATTTTACCTCACCACACTAAACCATAAATAGAATATATATATAAACAACTTCTTATCTTTTTCTGATAATAATTTGTTCAGACCTTTTCTAAATTCAAAATAATAACAGGACTTCTCACATTTACTGGAATGTATTAGTTTCTTGAAAGTTTTTAGAAACAAAAAGGAACAAGAATTTAATAAGCAGATAAGGGCTAATATTATGTTACCAAATGCAACTAATAAAATTTTAAATGGGTATTAATGTTGGCCACTAATGTCTAAAAATATAGATAAAAAAGAAAAAGCATTTAAAAATCCAACTATTTAAATTTTTGTTAAAAAAAAGAAATGCCTACCATTTTACCCAACCTTACCCTACGAATATAGAAATACTTTTATAAAGTCAAATACATGATGATACATATATATCGTAGATATTCAAACATAATACACCTCTGAATTATTATCAAGAAATTGATTTCACAGAATTATTTTTGTATTCACGAAGCATCGTATATTTTAACATATAGTCAGTTCTGCTTATTATGTATCCATATATACAGAAAGAAAAAAAAAAGTATAAAAAACTAGACATTATAATTAACACTCTCTAAGAATTGAAAATATATGGATATGTATATAAATATATATAAGTAATATATATATATGTGTGTGTGTGTGTGTGTGTGTGTGTGTGTGTGTGTGTGTATACAGGGGCGGCCCTAGGGCCGGACAAACCGGACAACTGTCCGGGGCGGCAAATTTCAGGGGCGGCATTTTGGCTCGAATTTCAAAAATACATTTCGTATTAGTAAAAGAATATTCCTTGTTAAAAAATATTCCGAAGAATATCATTCTATATAACTTTACTAACTGATGTGCCCATCCGTCATTGATGGGTTTTAACTAACCGCACGAAATTTAGTTTGCATTGTAGTAGTACAAAAAAATGGAATTAACATACTGGAAGAAATATAGAAAGCAAAGTTATAACTCTTGTGTATTGTTCAAAGATTACAGAGTAACAAATTACTGAGACAAACTGTCAATAGAGAAAATATTTTACATTCAAAATTAACGTTTTCTTTTAGTGGATGAGCTTCCTACATCAAAAAGTCATTTAAAGTTGCAAATGCTAGTAATGAATATTAAACTGAAAAGAGAATATCTGGAAAATTCTTTGTAATAGCAAGTAGCCGATATTTAACCCATTAAGCGCCAAAGCTCCCGTTACGGAAACATCTATTATATTTTTTTTTCTTAAAATATTTTAACGCAATTTAAGAAATACACATTTTATATAAACATTTACACTATAGGATGTGTTATGTAGTGTAAATGTTTATATAAAATGTGTATTTCATAAATTGCGTTAAAATATTTTAAGAAAAAAATATATAATAGATGTTCCCGTAACGGGAGCTTTGGCGCTTAATGAGTTAACACTACAACGTCCGATTGAATAATATTTTGATGATTTTACTTGATGCGCGAAAAACTTTATCAAAGTTTACGTCATACCTCATAAATAATTCAAATTTGTAGAAAATTAAAAACCCGAAATTTTAATTTACTAATCGCCTACTATTTAACAACATTTCATTTCATTCCCTTTTGTCTGACCACTAGTTGTTTTCACGAAGTGGTTACACAAAATTTTTTCAAAATAATATATATATATATATATCAATGTTATTTAACTCAATCTCATCGATAGTAACTGAATTTTGTTCTATTAACTTTAGAAATTTTAATATTATGCCTGTAAAATTTTTGCACAATTTTCTCAAAATTAAAAAAGTAATAATTAAAAAAAAAAGAAATCGACGTAATTTTTTAAGTCGAACAGCCACCTATTGTATTACCTCTAGACGCTAATCACGAGATAATCTGGAGAAAGATCCTAAATTAAAATTTAAGATAGTTTTATTTTTTTACAGTACTAGGGGCCAAGGCCCCCAGACTCGCTTTTCGTATGAGGCATTCGGCCCCTAATCAGGCTTATTCGTAAAAAAAGACATAATTTCAACAAACAAAACCCGAAGATTGGATCAGATAGAATGTTACTGAGCTACACATTGCTTGGTTCTTGCATCGAAGATATTTTGTTATGGGAATCCGAGTTGTACGGGTCCTGAGCTATACTCCACCTGGAGTGCGGACTCCGCTTATAATCGCTGGAAAAATTATTTGCACTCCTCAGAAACACAATGATATTTAATGTTGCCATTCAAAAGTTATATTAATTAGGAGCTAAAGCGTAATAAAATCAGAACATCTGTTTCAGCTGTATTTTTAATAATGTAAAACCTATTGGACACCTTGCGAATTTGCCACCCATGGCGATTTTTCCTTATTTGGCGACTTGCGTACATGTAAAAGCTACGGAACAGATAGAATAGCCTGCCACCCATGGCGACTTTTCATTATTTGGTGATTTACACATGCTCACAACCTATATTTACTGTTCATTTAAGGTTACCGGAAAACCGTTATCTATATTTTCATTTACATAATCGTTTAAAGATTGGCGTACTTAACACCACGAATTATACCATCTCGTCGCGCTAGCAAATATCCAAAGTGTACTATAAAAGCTATAATCGCATAGTTAACACCGCCAAATATTTCTACTGGTAGCAAATAATTCAGCTGGACGAGAACCGGCTTTAAAATAATCTGCATTTTAATTATTTTTCATTTTCAAGATATTAGTTATTCTGTTTTTGAAAAACGAATAATCGCTGATTCTAAACTCTTGTTGTCTAAGCGAACTATTTGAAAATTGTCAACTTTGTGTAACACATTTTGAGTTACTTATTTCATATAGTTTTTATTTTGGCGTAAAATTGGCATTCTAACTCATGTTTGTAAATTTCACGCGATTCTAGATACTTGGAAACGCTTTGTTGCAAAGGAATGAATGATTTTATGCCAAATCTGGCAAACATTCGGTTTATTTTTCAGTTTTTTATTAATATCTTCTAAAATAATTCGATTTTCGAAATTTAAATCAGCTTAGCAGGTTCCTCGGAATTTTTCGAATCTGTGGGCACCTTAGTCGAAACTCAAATCCCTACGGTTTAGGAGGAGTTAGGTCAACAAGCTTTGACAGCGCCAGCGGCCTTTACTTTTTATAGGATAGAGAGAAACAAAGCGATTAATACCTTAGACTGCAGATTTAATTTAATAAGTACACAATTATTAATTTTTGCACGGCATAAATGAGTTAAAAGACACTCCTAAAAAGTGCTAATTAAACATTGTAACGCAGTGTTAACACTGTTTATAGTGTAAACAATTGGAGTTAATACTGACCGATGGGGAATCGGGGAATATAAACGCGCTTGATCTAGTAAATGAAATAGTGTCAGTTACGGCCTTCTTAGGCAAAAAGGAAAGCCGCTATTGCTTCGAGAATTTCGCTTTCTTTGCCGATAATTGTGGCAAGTACAGAGAAGAGTTTCTCAAAATTAAAGTTAACTAAAAATTTCTTATGATACACAACTCTTCTAGATAGGTTAAATAATTTAACTACATTGGCTATCGAGCATGAATTAGTTGAAAAATTGATTTAAGAGAAAAAGTCAGGAATTTTGCGGAATTAAAAGTCAGAAAAAAAACTCTTTATTTTTCTCTCTTTCTTTCTTTTTTTTTTTTTTTTTTTTTTTTTTTGCTTAATGTGTGGTTTTTAATAAATATGGTTTTTCTTATGCTGTGTTATGTTTGAAGAGCTATTCCATTTTTATAGGCATGAAAACAGTATCTGTGAACAATTTATTTTTTTTAATAGTAATTTTACTGTGGGGGGGCGGCATTTTATATTTTTGTCCGGGGCGGCAAAACTGTTAGGGCCGGCCCTGTATATATATACGTATGTATACAAACGCATCTGTAAAAATTTAGTAGCCTTTATCTATATACTGCAGTCAGAGATAATAATAGGACTACTATTATAATAATAGGTGGATTATACGAGTGAGAACACTCCTTTATATTGATAATCTGTGTTTAACATTTTAAAGTTATTAATGGAAAAAAAGAAACATAAAAAGGGCTAAACTGAAACTATTGGCTAAAACTTGGCCATTTTAGTCTACGTTTGTGATACACTTTAGATCGCAACAAGTACTATCCCCTTCCCTTCTGAATTTTAAATACCGAGCAACGTCATTAAAATTCAGCAAACAACATTCTTTTTTTATGTATTAATTAAAAATTCAGAGCGTGAAATATGCTTGTAGAGTTGCACTATAGTTATTACATATATATATATATATTAAGCATTACATTTAGAGATGTGTACATAGTGTCTAATTAAATGTACTTGTATTAGCTTGTAAATTCTTGATTAAATGAAATATTTCACAACGCGTATTGTTAAGAGAATAAAATACCTATTAATAAAAAATGAAAATATATAGTTCAACTGATCCTTCAAAACATTTTAGGTTTCATATATACTCCTCGCGTGCATCATTATTTCATTTTCATTCATTTATTAAGCAGTTTTAGTCATAGGTATTTGAAAATTAAAATGTGTAATGGCAAGCATCAATAACGTTGTCCACTGAGAGAAATTTATTTCAATAACTTATTCTGCATTATATTTTTAAATCCGCAAAAATATCTGTTTTTTAAAGCTTCTATGCTGTTCATACAGGCGAAGACTATTATCTGTCTCCCTGTCTAACGAGGTTACTGTACAATTTCCCGCTGCCTGTAGAAACAAGTTTATCCGACCCTCCACAGCGCAGCGCGTGTCTTGGCGCCAAATGCTCTGTATCCATTAGTGTTTGTTTACACGCAAACCGGACTCGTGTCCAGGCGGCAGCTGTGAAATACGCCATTTTGACTGAAATTTGTAAAATATTTTTATTTATAGGTATAGCCTGGAGTTTGATGACATTTGCATTTTCTTGCATTTTTTAGAATTTTTACTTCTTTAGGACATTTTTTATATTTGTTAGGGTTTTTTTTTTTTTTTTTTCGGACATTATTTTGGATTTTATGATGTCTTTTTGGTTTTGAGTCAGTCTTTTATATTTTCATATTTTAGTAAATATTTCCCTCAGTTTCTTTTAATATATTTTAGTTGAATGACAGTCTATAGTCATGTGTAAATGTATTTTTTTTTCGTCTTTATCTTTTTATTGTTTTAGCATATTTATTTTAAATATTAAAATAATTCGATTTTCGAAATTTAAGTCAGTTTAGCAGGTTCCTGGAAATCCCACGGTTTAGGAGAAGATAGGCGAACAAGCTTTTGACAGTGGCGACGACAGCGGCCCTTACTTTTTTTTAGAATAGAGAGAAACAAAAGTATTTGTTTAAAAAAAAAATGTATCGGTGCTGTGAAAGAATGACCATTTTCATAATTAGGGAATCTATTTTCGCTGCTAGGTAGGAATTCTTAAATATATTCACAAACATGTTTGTGAGATAAATACGCGATTAATAAGTTTGAATTTTTTACATGTACAGTACATAGGTGTCGACAGAAGATTTTCCAATTAGAGGGGGACAAAGATTAATCCATCATATGGTTATCATGTTGGAAAGACCTAATAGCCGGATTAAAAACAGAATCCAACAATACGGGGGGAGGGGCAAGTTCCTTCCCTTGCCCTATGCTGGCGACGCCCACAGTGCAGTTATGAAAAGAAAAGTGAGGAAAAATAAACCTTATCTCTTGGTAATGCTTAATTAGAGAATAAAGTTTTTCATAATAATTTTTAATCTGTCAATTTTTTTCATGTTGACATGTGTGTCAGATTTGTATTGAAGGTGCACTATAAGAGAAGACAGTGGAGTAGTCATGATTTCTTTTCGGGGTGGCTGACTACTCAAAAACTGAAGAGCAATATAATTTTAAAAAATTGATAAAACGTATTTTTCCCCGTTAGGAGTGTGGGAATGCAAACCCTTTTTTGCATAAAAATGTTCACATATAAAACTGAATTTAAAAAATTAAATTAGTAAATAAAAATAAAAAAGAAGTTTATAAATCGAGTTTAAAATCTTTCCCGTTGGAAGAAAATAAATCAAATTTTAAAAAATTCATAAATTAAAGTTTTCAAAGGTCCTTAGATAAGCGTTATACTTCTAAAGGGAAATAGGTATTTTTTAAATATCTTATGTTCACTCATTACGGGGGGTGGCTGCAGCCATCTCATTCACGTCACTCCCAGGCTTATTTAAAAAGAGTTCGAGATAAAACTTGTAATTTACAGTTTTCACAACTTTGTACACGTTTTTCTAAGTAACGGGGGCGTAGCCTTGAGGAGGGAAGAGACAAAAGGTTCCCTCCCTCAAAACTGATTTCAACGAAATGCGAAATTCAGAAAAGGAAGTTTGGCCCAAGTCCATAGATGAACGTCAGATTTCTCAAGGGAACTTTAAAATTTATCCACGAATACGTATTTTTGTCCACATCCTACTTGGTCATGTTCAAATATTTTGTAGAGTTGAGGTTCAATACTCGTGAATAAAGGCTGGGAATAATAAACAACGTTTTCGACTCATAGTGAAAATGCCGTCCCAAAAAAGAACACTAGTCATAAAACGGTTAATTATTATTTAAAAAGAGTTTCAAATAAAACTTGTAATTTACAGTTTTAACAACTTTGTATGCTTTTTCCTAAGTAACGGGGGGCGTAGCTTTGAGGAAGAGAGAAATAAAAGCATCCCTCCCTCAAAACAAAACTGATTTCAACAAAATGTGAAATTCAGAAAAGAAGGTTTGACCCAGATGTATATAGAGTTTTTCTATGTATACATAGTTTTATGTTTAACATTTTCAAAATAGAGCTAATTACTGAAAAGGCCTATCAAGACCTTATCAAAGAGCCAAAGGTATGTTTTATTTATTACTTTCCGAACAATGTAAGGAAAGTATTGTAATCATGAAAAAATTCGAATTCGAGATTTTGGTGTATTTACACGTTTTGAGGTCTTCTGAATTCATTTATGCTATTTTTACGAGATGTATGTATGTATGTGTGTATGTGTGTGTGTGTGTGTGTGTGTGTGTTTGTGTGTATGTGAGTGAACACGATAGCTCCTGAACGGGGCATGCGATTCAGCTCAAATTGGGTATATATGTTATAAACCACCGTCGCAAGACCGGTATTGATTTTGGTGTGTATAGGACTTATAGTTTTCCTACAGGGCTACGACAAAGATTTCTTTTACATTATGGCCTATGGGGGAAAATTCTGGTAAGTGCGCTAGCGTTTAAACAGTGCATTCGATTGAGCTCAAATTAGGTATAGATGTTATAAACCACCATCGTAAGACCAGTATTGATTTTGATGTGTATAGGACTTATAGTTTTTCTACAGGGCTAAAACAAATATTTCTTTTACATTATGGCCTATGGGGAGAAATTCTTGAAAGTGCGCTAGCGTTTAAACGGTACATTCGATTGAGCTCAAATTGGGTATATATGTTATAAACCACCGTCGCAAGACCTGCATTGATTTTGGTGTGTTAGGACTTATACTGTTTCTACAGGGCTACGACAAAATTTCTTTTACATTATGGCCTAAGGGGGAAAATTCTGGAAAATGCGCTAGCGTTTAAACGGTACATTCGGTTGAGCTCAAATTGGGTATATATATTATAAACCACCGTCGCAAGACCTGTATTGGTTTTGGTGTGTATAGGACTTATTGTTTTTCTACAGGGCTACGACAAAGATTTCTTTTACATTATGGCCTATGGGGAGAAATTCTTGAAATTGCGCTAGCGTTTAAACGGTTCATTCGATTGAGCTTCAATTTGGTATATATATATTTGAATTATTCATCGATTAAAATTTATTTAAATGCTTGGTAATGATCTTAATCGTAAGTGTTCGGAAAGTCGAGTGGAGTCACTCCAGATTTTTTTTAATGAAGTGTAAAGAAACAAATAATTCAGTTATTTAACTACACTGGCTCAAAAAAGTGTTAAATATGAATGAATAAGATATTTGCTTTTTTTCAAAGTCATAGTACGTATTTGATATAAAATCATATATTAAAAAATCACTATGTGAAAACATTTGTACAAATTTAATACAGCTGAAAGGTAATAAAATCCTTGAATCACTTCATGATTGATGTAGATTTATTTTATGAGTTTGTAATACAAACTTATCATCAGCTGTTTGATACAATAATTAGCAGGTAAGAGATAAGCAGATTATTGTGTAGTTATTTCTCTTATAGTTTTTGACTTTTAGTTCCTACTCATTCTTTTTTATGTGCGATTTCGGGTTTTGGTCTATTGCGTTTTATCATATTTATGAAAATTTGATTTTAGTTTTTTGTTTAGAGTTACCCGTGAAAAACCCTTAACGGGTTAAAAATTTGTGACGCATCATTTTACTTTATAGCTATATGAATTTTAAATATATAGGTCATAAAAATAATGATATCAAATTTTGAATGACAAACTGCTGTGACTTTTAAAGATTTGTTTTTAATTTCCATTACAGTTACTTTTGCTTTATTTTCTAAAGAAGATTTACGCATTTAAGCAATGCTTTTAATTATGAAATATACTGTCAAATATATCACACTTTCACAGAGTCTATATAATGTATTCAAATGAATTTATTTCAATAATTTAATTTATCTTTCGCGCCCAGCTATCCAAAACGGCAAGTAAAATTTTCGTAAATATTTACTTAGTGTCGTAGTATTCCAACTTAGTGGAATATACATGAAAATTTTGCTTGCCCTTTAAACTAAACCTTTTTTAAACTAAAGAAGAAACCGTCACAAATCAACTGTAGGAGCCTTTGATTTCTAGGCAAATTATATAGATTTTATCACCAGTAATTTAAAACAGATAATTTTAGTAACTCTTTTTCCGTAGACTGGCAAACTGATTGTGTTTTGGGTTTAGTTGAGACGGTATCAAGCAGACCTTACCGTGCACCTATCTGGGTGTTGGAAGTAAGGTAGTTATTGAAACAGAGGTGTACTGAGTGCTGTTCTAATTGTTGTCCACGAACTCTAGTAATTCTTAGCGTACTGCCAAGGGAGAATTGAACTTTGAGTTTATCTACAGGTGTAACCTGGGAACATCGTCCAATGGTTCAACCAAATTTGATCTTGACTTTCTTCGTATAGCGTTTAATTTGTATGCAATAATTGGAGTTCGAAAAAAAAATCGTTATACATTGTATTGTGAGTAATCATATTACCATCGTTGTAGAGAGAATTATCATTGTAAAGAATAACGTTATACAGAGAACTGCTTTATAGGAATGTAAAGGATACTAAGCCAGGATTGAAAAAAATCTCGTAATAGGGAGAATTATCATCATCGAGAATACCGTTTTATAGGTTCTACTGTTGTGTGTGTATTTGATTTATATACTATTTGCTATTAATTATCGACAAGGGGGACCATAGAAATTTTTTAGGGGGAGGGAGGCAAACTTCGCAAATTTTTTCTAGAGGGGGCAAATTTCACACTTGCAATAATTTGGTTCCGATTTTGCTTTCTGATACACTTCTGTTTACATGATTGCACAGAGTACTAAATCTCTAGGGGGGCAAGTGCCCGACCTTGCCCCCCCCTTATGGACGCCCATGGGCACAGCTTGTCTGTAGTTAAAATCATGTTGAAAATTTATTTATTTGAATTTTATGTAACAAAACGCAATTACTTTGTTGCCAACGCAATATATTTGTATTTAAAGCAAATGTCGCCAATACTTGAATGTGCATATATTCTTGGGAATTGACCATTATCAAAATGTTATAAAAATTTGATTTTTTTTTTCGGCGTATTATTTAACATACAGGCCAGCGTATCGACATGGCCTGTATGTTAAAACGCGGATTTCGAAATCAAAACTTCATATTATAATTTAGCTAATTGCTTAACATAAATTAATAATTACTCGATCAGGCGGAGCTGAAATACACTGCTGGCCACCCAAATTGCAATACCAAGAAAAACAAGAGATATCACAACAAAATTTATTGTGTAGATAACATGTTGACCAAGTAACAAATGATTAAATTTACAGCATTCTATGAAGCGTGGTTCCTGCCAAAATCAGTACCCAGAGTAGCCGCCGTTGTTGGAGATCACAGCTGCCACACGCCTCGGCATTGATTCAAAGAGACTTTGAATGTGTTCTTGGGGTACAGCAGACCAAGCAGCTTCCACACGTTGCCAAAGTTGATCTGGTGTGACAGCTGGGGATGAACTCTGGGTCAGTCGTTGAGCAACCATGGACCACATGTTTTCTATCGGCGAAAGATCCGGAGAGCGCGCCGGCCAGGGAAGCAATTCAATCTGGTGATTGACGAAGAACCCTTGGACAATGCGTGCCACGTGTGGCCGTGCATTATCCTGCTGAAATATGGCTGTTGGCAAGCCCTGAAGGTAAGAAAGGACAACTGGCTCCAACACCTCGGAGATGTAGCGCTGGCTGGTTAAAGTACCGGCAATGCGTACTAGAGGAGTGCGAGAGAGATATCCGATACCGCCCCATACCATAATACCCGGTGCAGGACCAGTGTGACGGTGCATAATGCAGCTGTTCAGCATCCTCTCTCCACGGTGTCTCCAGACTCGAATCCGACCGTCGTGGTGTTGCATACAGAAGCGTGACTCGTCAGTAAAGAGAATTTCATTCCATTCTGTCGTCCACATCCTTCTTTCATCGCACCATTGGCGGCGGAGACGTCTGTGGTTCCGCGTCAGAGGTAGACAAAGCAACGGACGTCTTGAGGACAGACCATTCTGCTGTAAACGACGTCGAATGGTACGCGCAGACACTGGATGATGCGTTACAGACTGAATCTGCTGTGATATGGTTCGTGATGTGACTGAGCGGTCCGTCACTGCCATGCGTACAATCTGCCTGTCATCACGTGACGTGGTGCACTGAGGTCGATGCGGTCGATCACGTCTGTCCGTCGTACCCTCCTGCACCCAACGATCACATATCCGCATCACAGTTGTTTGGTTTCGTCCAATACGACGACCGATTTCCCTGAAAGATAACCCACAATCTCGGTATGCCACTATCCTTCCTCTGTCAAACTCGGATACTTGATCAAAAGATGATCGTTGTTTCCTACGAGGCATAATTTATCGTTTTTTTTGAAAAAAAAGCAAGAAAAACACAATTGCTGTACTTGAAACCGTCGAAATCTCCAAGCCTTAAATAGCGCTTTGAGGTGGCGCCACAGGCGCGCTTGATGTGCGTCTGCGCTGAAATTCTAATCATTTGCATATCTCACCTCAGCTAATGCATGTTGTAAATTTCATATTATTTGCATGCTTCCTTCAGGGTGTTGCATTTACGATGGCCAGCAGTGTATTAAAAAAATATTTCTGTGACAATTGGTCGAACTGAAGGAATAACAATAATAACTTTTAAAAACAGGAAAAGGGTATTACAAGCTATGAGCAATTTACATATATACGTAATCAGAGGCCGATCAAGACAACTGTGGGCCCTGGGCCAAAAACTATGAGAAATAACTACACAATAATCTGCTTATCTCTTATCTGCTGATTATTGTATCAAACAGCTGATGATAAGTTTGTATTACAAACTCATAAAATAAATCTACATCAATCATAAAGTGATTCAGGGATTTTATTACCTTTCAGCTGTATTAAATTTGTACAAATGTTTTCGCATAGTGATTTTTTAATATATGATTTTATATCAATTATGACTGAAAAAAAGCAAATATCTTATTCATTCATATTTAACCCTTTTTTGAGCCAGTGTAGTTAAATAACTGAATTATTTGTTTCTTTAAGGAGTGTTCAGACTAGCGTTTTTGCCGTTCTTCTTGTAGCTAATGTCGCAAAAATCGTAAGCACAAAGAATCAGAGCGTTCACACTGTGGACTTTAAAGTTTTGTAATGACGTATTCGCATCGGCTGGTGAAACGAAAAAGGGTTGAGTACGGTGCATGCGGGAAGAATGATTGATGATCCTTTCCCCACCCTGAAAACTTATTAACAAAAGAAGAGGGGGAATCATAGAGACGTTAGGCACGGATTTGGAAAGAACTTAAATCCCAGAAAACTGGTTTTACCGTCGCTAACTGACGTCATAACTAAGACCGATAGCTACTAGAGCCCCTGGCGCTAGTAGCCCCTAATAGCTACAATAAGAACGTTAACGACAATAAGAACGTAGTCTGAACGCATCTTTACATTTCATTAAAAATAAATAAATAAATAAAACATATCTTTGGCGTTTTGATAAGGTCTTGATAGGCCTTTTCAGTTATTAGCTCTATTTTTAAAATTTTAAACATAAAACTATGTATATATAGAAAAACTATATATACATCTGGGTCAAACCTTCTTTTCTGAATTTTACATTTTGTTGAAATCAGTTTTGTTTTGAGGGAGGGATGCTTTTATTTCTCTCTTCCTCAAAGCTACGCCCCCCGTTACTTAGGAAAAAGCATGCAAAGCTGTTAAAACTGTAAATTACAAGTTTTATCTGAAACTCTTTTTAAATAATAATTAACCATTTTATGCCTAGTGTTCATTTTTGGGACGGCATTTTCCCTATGAGTCGAAAACGTTATTTATTATTCCCAGCCGTTATTCATGAGTATTGAACCTCAACTCTACAAAATATTTGAACATGACCAAGTAGGATGTGGACAAAAATACGTATTAGTGGATAAATTTTAAAGTTCCCTTGAGAAATCTGACGTTCATCTAGGGACCTGGGCCAAACTTCCTTTTCTGAATTTCGCATTTCGTTGAAATCAGTTTTGAGGGAGGGAACCTTTTGTCTCTTCCCTCCTCAAGGCTACGCCCCCGTTACTTAGAAAAACGTGTACAAAGTTGTGAAAACTGTAAATTACAAGTTTTATCTCGAACTCTTTTTAAATAAGCCTGGGAGTGACGTGAATGATGTGGCTGCAGCCACCCCCCGTAATGAGTGAACATAAGATATTTAAAAAATACGTATTTCCCTTTAGAAGTATAACGCTTATCTAGGGACCTTTGAAAACTTTAATTTATGATTTTTTTAAAATTTGATTTATTTTCTTCCAACGGGAAAGATTTTAAACGCGATTTATAAACTTATTTTTTATTTTTATTTACTAATTTAATTTTTTTTTAATTCAATTTAATATGTGAACATTTTTATGAAAAAAAGGGTTCGCATTCCCACACTCCTAACGGGAAAAAAATACGTTTTATCAATTTTTTAAATTATATTGCTCTTCAGTTTATGGGTAGTCAACCACCCCGAAAATAAATCATGACTACTCCACTGTCTTCTCTTATAGTGCACCTTCAATACAAATCTGGCACACATGTCAACATGAAAAAATTGACAGATTAAAAATTACCATGATAAACTTTATTCTCTAATTAACCCAGCCCAGGTAGCACACATACGTTGGGGCAACGTATGAATGCATACGTTGGGGCAACGTTGAAATGACACGTTGGCTTACGGTTATCCAACGGTTGGCAACTGGTTATTTCTTACGTTGGGCCAACGTATGCTCTAACGTTTTGCCAACATATTTCCAACCGTTGGGCTAACGTATGAATGCATACGTTGGGCTAACGTATTAATGCATACGTTATGTTAACGTATAAATGCATACCTTGGGTTAACGTGTAAATGTATACATCTGGACAGCGTAAAATCTGTATGTTGTCACTCTATTATCCAACTGTTGGAAATTGGTTATTTTTAACATTTAGCTTTCATAATTGTTAACCGTTACATTTATAAGTTAGTTTCATATTTTAGGCCAATGCAGAAACCTTGGATAATTATATTTGACGAATATTTGACAAATTGATGTGCTATTTCATAACATTTCTATAGATATATGAAAAACTGTCAAATTTGAAATTAAAGTTTTTAATTATTTTACTAACAGCAAATGCAGTGACGGATTCAGATAAGTTTTAAGGGACGGCAGATAGGTAGACCGAAGCATATTATCAAATAGTCACATTTTTTCTTTCATCAAATATGGTTCCACTTCAACAGTGGGTTTCTGTGCGCTTAGGAGGAGGGCGAGCGGACACCCCACCCCCCTAAAAAGTACTTTTGTCGACAAAATCGTCAGTTGCCAAAGGACTGTCAGCAAATTTCAGCTTTAATCACCAATCTGTAAAATGCTCAGTGTATAAATTACCAGTTCTGCCGACAGTTTATTATAAGTTATAATATATCATGAACATAGTCTTGTTACGATTTTCCTTTTAGTGATTTTTGTGCCAGTAAACAAGTCCCTTTTGTCCCTTCATGCCAACTTCATTCCAGATCATGTAATTTAGTGTGTATTTAAGGCAAACATGCACATTAAGTATCTGCCTGGGGTGGGGGGTGCATCAGGCGAAGGACTTTTAGGAGATTTAATGCGTATTCACGCTACATCTGGAGGAAACCGCCCAAGAGGCCAGATAATCGGTGTATATTTTTGAAAGAATATTGGTATATATCGTCAGAAAATTTTGTCTTTACACCCCACTCCCAACATTTTTGCTTAAAACCGGCTCTAGTCCCGTCACTAACAGAAATGTGTTATTTTCAAATAGTAAACGATCTGTCAAGTTACAAACATTATATTAATCTGTAGAAAACTAACCTATTTTGCACTATGAGGAAAATTAATATTGCAGGTGCAACTTATGAACTGTTTAAAAAAAAGGCGGGGGGAGAGAT